>OZ014530.1:74877947-76077947 GCA_963966105.1 Volucella zonaria | reverse complement strand
TTTTGATGGATTACAAAAAATGTATTATACTCTTCAGATTTACTACATAATATTAACTTATCATTTAGATTTCGTATTACTGTAGAGGTAAGATTGTTGCTAATAAGATCATTAGTGATCCATTCAAACATTAAAAAGTTTATTCTTACAAATTCACCAAATTTTCAAACGATCTTTCCCTTGACTACTTTTCTTAGTAAAATTTGAGAATTTTGAAACCACATATACAATATTTATAACGTTTTTCAATCTTATATTTTTTTGCTTCCATAAATAAAGCTCGAGTATGGCATGTAAAACAATCATTTATAAATATTCTATTCTTGCTGGCCGGAACAAATAGAGATGAAACTATCTTCTTCACCGCTCTCCTCTTGCTCTTCATTATTTTTTGTTTTGTGTCCAGAGATGAAAGGTGGACAGGGATTACATCAGCGCGTTTGTTGTTGTTGTTCTCAGAATCATTGGTTGGACTTCTTCTCCCTATCCGCTTCACATAGGAATGCTGGATATGTTCGACAGGGATAGGAATATCTAGTCCACTTTGTAAATATGGGTCTTACCACCAGCGTATACAGCCAATACACGTCATCTGCTTATGCCGTGGCCCTTATACCCATTGTAGTAAGGGTACATTAAGGATGTTATTGATAACCAGCACCCACAGGAGTGGGGATATGACTCCACCCTGAGGAGTTCCCCTGGTTATGGACATTCTGACCGAGCTTTGCCTATTGGAACATTTTATTTTCCTGCTTGCAAGCATGTTGCAAACCCAGTTTGTTATGCCATATTCAATGTTGGCGTCTACTAGAGCATTTTTAATGACGGTGCACTCCACGTTATTGAAGGCTCCTTCAATATCGAGGAAGGCCGTCATCGCAAACTCTCCAATAGTCGCTCCAGGGTTTTAAGCATAAATGATGACAGACTTATTGGTCTGAAATCTTTTGCTGTTATATGCCCCTGTTTGCAAGCTTTAGGTATGAAAACCACCTTAACTTCCCTCCAATCTATTGGTATGTACCGTATTTTTGGACTATGTCTAAGAAGTTCCATAATTTTTTCGATTGCTACCTCCGGTGCTTTTTGTAGCATAATCGGTAGAATACCATCCGGACCGGGAGATTTATACGGCCTAAAGGACTGAATTGCCCACCGTAATTTTTTCCTGTTAATAAGAACATCTATTTCCTCTTCAGAGAGAGAGAGAGAGACAGATCAATGTTCTCAGTGTCCTGTAGCATGCCAGGATCACCTGATACTGTAGATCCCGGAATGTGGGTTTCTACCAGTGTTGCCAGAACCCCTTGGCTGCTTTCAGCCCAGGTTCCGTCACTTTTCCTGAGGTAGCTAGGAACGCTCGCTTCCTTTGCACTTTGCGTAACCTCGAAACCTCATCTGTTACCGCGATAGATTCGCAGTACTTCTACCATGAAGCCCTTTTTGACTTTCTTACTAGGTACTTGAATTGTTTCTTACATTCGTAGTACTCATTCCATGTACTATCGCCTCTGAAAAACTTCGCCCAGTTATAGAGTTTCCTGACCTCTTTCCTTTGTAAATCTATCTTCCTATTCCGCCATTTTGGTTGAGCCCTCTTAGGTGTACTGTTAGCCGGGCCAACTTGAACGCTATTGTTAATGCATTATTAATATTTTCTACGGCCCTATCTACGTTAACAATATTATCGCAGGTGATTGATTGGGTATGCAGGTATATATGTTATTTACCACTTCTGTATACTTGACCCAATTAGCCCTCCTAGGATTTCTTCGAAAACTACATATCCTGTTCTGAAAGGTTCGCCTTGAAGCGTATCCATCGGTGATCTGACATTGACGCTTCGTCGACTACTCTCCATTCCCTTATTTCTAACCCTTCTGTATTTGTAGCAAGGGTGATATCTATCACTTCCTGCCTATTTTTCACCACAAAGGTGGGTGAATTCCCTCTGTTACAAATATTGAGGATGGAAGACAAAATGAAATCATACAAACACTCACCTCTTGGTTTGATATCATCGCTTCCCCATTGTATATGATGGGCGTTTGCATCACAGCATCCAATTTTTCTGCCTTGCCAAGTCCTTTAGCTTCTCCGAGATCACTACCTCCGGGTCATAGGGGAGGTAGGCCGAGGTCAGACAGAGTAGTTTGCCAGCCTCCCTCTCCGCTGTTAAATCTCCTGAGCTGTAATTATTCAAAAGAAATACCACTATATGGTTTTTGATAAGGATGCAGGTCCTGATCTTACCTTCTGCCTTGTAGAAAAACTGTCCCTGTTGAGGGACACCAGAAAATGCTGCCCGTACTGCTTTCTAGGCTCCGTCTTAAGGACTCTCCATGTATCGGCCTTTAGTTCCTGATTCTGCACATCGAGTAGGGCCAGGAGATTTGCAGGGTACGTGTAGGGACACGGAAACCATACCCATACTGAAAGTTCTTAGGTTTTTCCGATGAGATAAGACTTAGCGCTGTCCTTTTCCTTTAGGAGAACATAAACTCATAGTAACCTGATGTTCACGAGTTATACCTGAACGCATATTACCATAAGATGCGAACATCGTGACGAAACCTTGATACATGTATCTTAGCCCAGTCTACCATGAATGAGAAATACATAAGCATACAAAGTTTTGTATTATGATGCCACTGATTTAATTATTCAAGAACCGAAACATCCATTTACTTCGCTATTTGATAAAAGTATTGTAATAAACACAAAAATAGCCGAAATTAATGTAACCGATAGGTTACACTCAGAAATTCCTCATGAAGAAAACTTACTCGTATAGTACGAATTTCCTCCAATGTTTTTTGATATCGAATGTCCTATTAGAATTTAGCATAAGTTAATCGGAAAAGGGTCCAAAAACAGGTGAAGCCTGACCGCTTAAGTTTAAAAGGTTTTAGAAAAGCTAAGAAAAAAAATTGCGGCAGGTGGATTTATTTCCCCTTACCGCCGAGCAAGAAAGAGTTGAATACAAATTCGCGGTGAATTGGAAAAAAGATACAGGACTTTAGCCAAAAGCTTCAATTAACAATCTAAACTGAATATATATTTTTTTAATACGTTATCGGTTTGCGAACCTCAGTTTGTTTTGGAAGATCAACCCTTGGTTTGTGACCACAAATGGGTTTTGCTATCCTTGGTTTTAGGCTTTAAAATAAAAAAACCGTTCATCTGGTGTTTCACTTTTATCAAGCATACTGTTCTTTTTCTGCTTAGAGAAAAAATAATTAAATTTTGTTAAGAAGATACGAGTACTTTGTATTAACGAAATTGTAGACTGTACCGCATTCGCGATACTGTACTTAGCTGTTCAGATGATTCTGGCCTGATATTTTTCAAATTTTCGTTAAATGTCTGCTATGTTAATAAATTTTGATTAGTACTGCAAACATTTAGAAAGAGTCTCTATTTTTAACAAAAATTTAATTGTATTTTGAGCATATGATTTCTAATAAATTGGCAAGATATCGGCGGATTTTGGCCAAAATTGAACGGCAGCGATTCTATATGGTGACACATCATCAGATCATATCACACATCAAATCGATAGCACTATTCGTACGCGAATCATTGTGGGCCAAAGGAATTAACATATGCGGATACACATACATACTCACACCCATACACACATTCATTTTCTTAAAACCCGTCTAAAAACATTATAGATGCCTTAAAACGTAAAGATATCACAGAATTTTTGCTTTCGATTTTTGGGATAAATGCAAGAGCTTCCCTGTCAAGAAGTTAAAAAATTAGTTTTGTACTGGAACCGCCCAGTTGCAAAATAAGTTAATTGAAGTTTGCAAGATTTTTGGCAAATTACGAAAAACCCCTAAAACTTTTGTTGTTCATATTAGTGACCCAACATTTTTTGCTGATTAAACATTTCTTTCTTCTTTCTGCTTTTTGTTCAAAATTGTAAACCGCAGCCAATAATAAATAGCACCGGAAAAAATTTGCCTGGTTTTGCAAGTGTAACATAGAGAGATCATCACTTCTACTGTCAAGATAACTACGAGTACATTTGCAATTACAAATTGCCGGACTGGAAAATAACTCATTTGCTTCTGTCTGCTGGTTGGAATTACGAGTAACTGGTTTTGTATCTGTGTGCATTTTTCTCCATCGGTTTTAAAAGGTTTTTCATTTTGTTTGAATCTTTTTAACACTCTCATTTGATAGCCCAAGAGCCACAGAATCCAGGTGTACCAATGTTTCAACTTTCGATTTTTAGGTTTTTAACTGTGACTCAATTGTATGCTCAATGATATGTCGAATTATTCAAAATAATTAATATTTCAATTGGGTTACTTAATGATATTTCAGGTGTGTATAACTACCTTTTTTTTAAATTGTAAATTAGACGATACTGAATACTATTCAGACACAAATTATTTTTGGCTTTGTTTAAATATAAGAGGTGAGAGAGAGAGAGAAAAAATAACGGGAATTCTGAAATTTCGCGGGTTTGGAGAGTCTGATTGCCAAATTTTATTATGTTGGTATACATGCCCCTGAAATATGATAAAATGTTTGTCTGTGGCAGCCGCTAAGGTTAGACGTGTTTTTATGAGCTCGGAGTTTTTCGTTTGTTAAAAGAAATGGATCAAAGAATTGGTTTCAAAGTTTGTGTTTCTCCTGATTGGCGTGCTCGCTGAGGCTCTGCTGCAGTTTTTGAGATAACTCATAAACAAGCTAAATTTTTTCTGGCAAAGTTTTTTATTAAGGTTTATCTCCAAGTACAACCAGTCTACTTGTACAATTTCCCCGTTTATAAATAATATAAATAAATGTAAACATGCTAATGTGCACTATAATGCTTATCCATTAAGTAAGCGATCATTTTCTGAAACACTTCTAATCCAATACCCGTTATGGTATGTATATTTAAATACTTGGATATATGTACATACAGGGTGTCCCAGTTTAGCAGTATAATCCTTTAAGGGCATATTCCCGAAGTTCCGCCGAACAAGAAATTGTATGGCATTTATTACAAAATCTATTGATCGTATGTAAAAAAGTTTCTAAACATAATTTTTAAGAAATTTTGCAAGGACAAAAATTTCATAAAATTTCAGAAAATTTATTAAGTAAAAATTTTAAGAAAAATGCATTTTAAATAAAAACAATGAAACAGCAAATTTTCATAATTTAACGAGCCATAACTTTTTTCTGGCTGCACAGATGTACCCAAAGCATTTAAGACTTGCACTACTAATTTATCTTTCCAAAATGTCCAAAACTACAATATTTTTGTATTTATACGAGTTTAGAAAGTATAGCGTTTAAGGTGGTTACACCTCCAAATTTGAGGTTACCCACTTTAATGGGCTGTAACTTGAAATGGAGTGAAAATAGACCCCCCTCTGCCATACAATTTCTTGTTCGGCGGAACTACGGGAATATGCCCTTAAAGGATTATACTGCTAAACTGGGACACCCTGCATATGTATACTATATGATATGCTACATATTATACAATGGGTTAGTAAGGAAAGACAAACTCGATGGATACTTACACTGCCGTCCGAGATTCACGTTCAGAAAGAGGAGACGATCAAACACGAGTATCAGTTAAGGACTGAAACGAATAAAATTTGGAAACTTCAAAGTAAAAAAAAAATATATTTTCATATTTCAAGTAATTTTTTTTTATTTGCTTTATAACTCTGTTTTTATTAAATTCATTCACAATTATAAAAAATAAAAAAAATTATTTGGGTTCCAATTCTTTCCTCAACTTATTTCGAATGCCCTTCATAAGGTAGGTGACAGTTACATCCGTGATCTTTTTGGACGCTCTTTTCCATTTAGCACTAAAATCTTTTACGTCCTTTTCCTCAATTTAGCTTTGACCAAAGCCCAATACCTTTCAATGGGACGGCACTATGGAACATTGGCTGGATTCATGTCTTTTGGGACAAAGTCGACATTTTTAGCAACAAGAAAGCTCAACGTCGCGTGAGCATAGTGAGCTGAAGCTAAATCTGGCCAAAATAATGTTGAACCCTCGTGTTTGTTTAGGAAAGGAATCAACCGTTTTTGTAGGCACTCGTTAATGTACACTTCTCCGTTAATTGTTCCCGTTGTAATAAACGATGAGCTTCTGTGTCCCCATTGGCAAATGGCCTGCCAAACGAGATATTTTGACCCGAATTTTTTCATCCAAATCGATGTTTTTGACTGCGGAAGAATCTCAGCTTCAAACGAGTTGTAAAACTGCGCATCTGGAAGAGTAGTAAAGTCGGCTTTGACATAAGTTTCGTCATCCAAAACCAAGCACGCTTTCTTGTTGCCGATCAACTCGTATAGCTTTCGGGCTCGTGTTTTTATGACTTTTTTTTTTGTTTTTCAGTAACTTTTGGTATTTTTTGTTTCTTTCGTGTTTTTAGACCGTAAGGTTTTTAGATCTTTGTACGATTGTTTGGTTCGTATTATATTTCCGAGCAACATCTCTGGATGACATATTCCGGTTTTTTACGATGATACCCACTATTTTCCTGTCCAAATTTATATCATGTGCTCCACTTTTTGCTCCACTTTTAGCTCCACTTTTCTGTTTTCGCTTAACTGTCAATGTCTCCAAATATCGTTTAATGGTTTGGACGCGAAGCATTTTCGAACCATTTGTCGATGATCTTTTTACGGCGTTCCTCTTGACCCATATTTTATAAATATTTTAAGCCGCACCGAACTAAAATCAATAACAAACTAAAACTAGAGAATATACAGGCTAATTTGCGTACAAAATGGGATTGCAATTTTTACGCATTGGAAGTATAGCCCGTATTAAAATTTACAGAATTTATTCGTTTCAATCCTTAGCTAAGACCGAGGCTAATTGATTTATTAATTGATTCTTAGATTCCGACTGTAGCAGCACTAAAGTTATAAAATTGTATAAAATTTTGAATCAATAGTGTAAGAGAAAACGGTACGCTAGTTAAAAATTAAGAGACAAACAATAAGTAGAAGAGAACTACCTGTATTTCCCTCCCTGTGTCCTGTTCGAGTTTCTTTTTATTGCATGTTGCACTCTTTTTATGAGCAAAGGGTTCAGTTCAGTAATACCAAGAACTGGTGAGTTTATTCACTGAGTTTTTTTTATATATTGTACATAGTAGGTAGTTTTGGTTCCTTTATCCTTTCCTTATTAAGAATATCCTGAGGTCGGTCTATAAAGCGCGAGAACGGATTGTGTGTGGCGGTTGCTTATTCTCGGGTCTCACTTGACTGTTGTCGTGTGTGTCCGCTTCGCTCAATGTTGCGTGTGGAGATGAGTATAGCTGTCGGTTCCACTCGCTCGCTTATAGCGAGTAGGTAGTTGGAGATTGAGTACACTATGGTCTGTGCGTCGCATTGCCGGTTCCCCTTAACCGATGAGGTAAAAGAAGTGTCTGGTGAGCTGATGTGGTTCCGTTATCGTACTCATTGTATATTTACTTTTTTTTAAATCTTCTTCCTTCTTAAATTTCCCTTTCGTATCTAAGCATGATAGCTCATTTATCTCTCTTTCCTTTGCAGAACCAGTTTTGCCGATGGACGTCGAAAAATAAAATAAAAATTTAGATAATTACGTTTTGAATAATAAAAAGTGAAACAGAAGACAAAATAGTTTTTTTATTTCTGTTTGCTTATTTTTCCTTTTACAATAGAATATATCATAGCTCAGGCTTGATGTTGTCAAAGCTTTTTTTTTTAGACAGTATGTTCTACACTAACAATAATGTGAGGCATTTTTCTAATAGCAGTAGACATGTTGTGATCTCAGGAGGACGATCTTTTGGATTTAGAAAGATTGTTTACACGGCAATTTTTTTAAACTTTCAGCTGAAAAATATAGAGGCTGAATTGAGTGATGAGAATTCTTTTCTGTTAATTTAAAAACAGTCTTAAACTTTCTTCACAGCGTGGACCTTTATTTTCCTCCATGTAAAACTTAGCATTAATTTCTCTTCAATTATCACCGACTTTTTTCTGAAGCTAGTAAGGTACTGAAAGTGTTACTTCTTCTGCTTATGTATTGTATGTAAGTAATATACAATACAACAATTTTCACCAGGAATATTTTTGTATTTTATGAATATATGTACATATATAAAAACTGTTTTCGGTCTTTTTAATATATTTCTGATATTCATCTACAACGTATTCAAACCCTTTACCGATACCTACTCCTATACTGACTTTCAACGCTTTTTTTAATTAAATTATATGCCTATACAATTAAAAAACTAAATACAATATAACTGGTTATAAAATTTTATTTTTTACCGTTTTAGTGATGATGGATCCCCGACTTTTCCTTTTAGTTATAATTTTAGCATGTCAACAAAAAATCACCTTCGGAGAGTATCAGTGAGTTTAGCGGTTGAATAACCATTTGTATTTTTAATTAATGAAAAATAATTTATTTGTATTTTAAGGCAAAGCTTAGCTTTCACAGACATCCTGCCAGAGGACACAAAACGCTATGATAAAATGCGACCTCCTAAAAAAGATGGCCAAGCAACGACAGTTTATTTTCACGTGACTGTCATGGGCTTAGATTCAATTGATGAAAATTCTATGACCTATGTTGCTGATGTGTTCTTCGCTCAAACATGGAAAGATCATCGGTTACGACTTCCCGAGAATATGACAACTGAATATCGTTTACTGGAAGTCGATTGGCTGAAAAATATGTGGAGACCTGATTCTTTCTTCAAGAACGCTAAATCAGTCACTTTTCAGACAATGACTATTCCTAATCATTACATGTGGTTGTATAGAGACAAAACAATTTTGTATATGGTAAAGTTAACCCTGAAATTGTCGTGCATCATGAATTTTGCCATATATCCTCATGACACACAGGAGTGTAAGCTACAAATGGAGAGTTGTAAGTGAAAGTATAGATCTCACAATTTCTGAAAAATTGTCCAAAAATATTTTTTCTTATTTCTGATTTAAGTATCTCACACAACAGATGATATGATCTTCCAGTGGGATCCGACGACACCGTTAGTTGTTGATGAGAATATTGAGTTACCCCAAGTTGCACTGATACGCAATGAAACTGCTGATTGCACACAAGTTTATTCAACTGGTAACTTCACATGTTTAGAGGTGATATTCACCCTTAAACGTCGTTTAGTTTATTATGTCTTTAATACGTATATTCCAACGTGTATGATTGTTATTATGTCGTGGGTGTCATTCTGGATAAAGCCAGAAGCAGCCCCAGCTCGTGTTACTTTGGGTGTCACCTCATTGCTGACACTATCAACGCAACACGCGAAATCACAAGCATCGCTGCCACCTGTGTCATATTTGAAAGCTGTGGATGCATTCATGTCAGTGTGTACTGTATTCGTGTTTATGGCTTTGATGGAGTATTGTCTGATCAATATAGTTCTGAGTGATACACCGATACCGAAACCTATAGCATATCCACCAAAACCAGTGCCGGAAGGAACAACTAAAAAAGAAGAGCCACTACCACGCCCCAAAGATGAAAAGATCGAAAAAATTGAAAAGATCTTCGATGAGATGACCAAAAGAAAGGTAAATTAAAGATTAGCAGTATATTTATTAAATATATGGACATATGCTTATCATTGGGAGAAAACAAGTTACAAGTAACATTTTAATTAGTTTAATTATGTATATATATTGTATGATATGACTATTATAATTAAACCAACTTGTTATATGTATTGTATTTCACAATTTATTCAAAGAATTTCTTAATTTCTTTAACTGATTCCCTGGAAGACTTGGCACCTCGCGCTTAAACCTAAAAAAAAATATCCCAGAAATTAAAAAAATTAATCCTCATAGATTTTCCTACGCTGCACAACACTTACAAATATGTGGCCCAAATAGAACAAATTTAAAACAAAATGGCCTCTGGGCAGATCCAAATTCCACCTTCTTAGAGTTGTAGTCATTACCACAAGCCATGAGCCAATACCAGAATATGCATTCGGACTGGTTAAATTGAAAAAAGAGTGTTTAGACATGAAACTGTTTAACTATTTCAATTTAATCTTTAATCACATTGTGCTCAGTATATTCAAATCAAATATTTAAGCATAGCTTTCATAATTGTAATCAACTTAAGGAGTAATTGTTTAACTACCCTATGATTTGATTGGGTTTCCTATGTCATTTTTCGTCCATTGCATTATTCCGTACTTTCATATTGCCATCACTAAAACAGTTGCAGAGCACAATTAAGATATTTGTTAGAGAGAAAGTGCTAGTTTTTGTGTTGGCCGGTTTCGACACTTGTTGCTATGCTGAAGATTGATCTTAGCCCTTTTCTGCTAGCAGCCATCCTCACTGTTACATTAGAATCAAATTGTAATATTTTGTCTTGGTCCAAAAGAGAAAACAATTTATAAACTTCTTGAATTTGAATTGTTTCACTGATTTTCGAAATTTATTTCTTCTATTTTTGATCAAAGAAATTTATTAGTTTTCTAAGCTCAACTGAATAGTAGCTGTAGTTTTTTTTACCCAGTCAAGGAGACACTTCTTCTTCTTCTTTTATTAACCGTTGAAATGTGTTAATAATTACATCTAATGTTACATACAATATTTCACTCACGTATCTGCATTGCTGCTACACTGCTTATGGGGTTGGCCAAATTTGCGGACTTTAGAATGATTCTACAGACCGCTCTATTTTGGATCACCTCGTTAGTGAGAACAAGAATTTACAGATGTTTTGTCATTTGAAAAATCCAACTATTTTTCGTTCGGCCTCATCTTTGAACCTCAGCTAGAACTTGAGCCTTTATTTGAACATGGCAAACCCGGCGGATTTGCTTAGCCTGAAATTTATCTACTATCGATTTGCTGATGTGAAGACTTCCGCGAATGTGTGTACTTTTTGTAAGAAAACGTTTAGTTTCATCCGCTGACATTCGTAACATTTTCATTTCCGTCGCTGTCATTTTTCTTTTATATTGTTCGTACATTGTCAACATTGCAATGCATGTGTTACTGCTAGGTGAACGACTGTCGTATATTACAAACCCATAAGATTAAGCGAAAGATTTCTGTCACAAAATGTGGAGTTCCACGAGTATGTGCGACATAGTCACCGCAATTTTCTCGGTGGTTAATGAAAGAGCCTGAGTATTTGAATTTGTCATGCACTTTGGCATGATGACTTCTCCAATAAACGTCAGGAATTGAATTTGTTTCTTCAGAAAAACGGCAATCTAGATATCCAGTCTTAATACGACTGATTCGTAACCCGTTTTCTCGGATTATTAATAGTTGCTTGAAGAGTTATCACGTCGTTGCCTATGATTGCATAGGCGAAAATCAGACGCATTTATATGTTGCTTCATTAGAAAGTCTTACACGACATTAAAAACCAACGGACTTTATTCACTGCCTTGGTGTACTCCAACTTTAACTTCGAATTCTCAGATATTCCCGCTGTGCATTTAGCTTTACTTTTAACGTCATTCTATATATCCCATATCATTCTTATACATATACACTGGCGATCACTAGGATGAGGCCACACATTTTGCAATCGATTTTAAATCTTTATACCTGTTTGAAATTTTGTACCCGCAAACGTTTATTACCTGTGAACAGGTACATATTTTCTCAACAGGAAGTCATAAAATTAAAGGGTGAATAAGAAACGAAACTTGAAATTTCCGAGAATCAAACAATGACCTTCTTGAAAAGCGTATAAAAAGATGCGCCACTAGGATGAGGCCACATGCAAAATCTTTGAAAAAAAGGAAAAAAATTAATAAAATGTTTACATTTTATGGTTTTAAAACATCTATTTATTATGTTTTTCTACATTAATAATGCGTATGCCCGCCATTTTTCAATATGACCTCCATAAGACGGTTTGGAATAGAATCATACAGTTTTTTTTAAATAATCAAGAGAAATTTGGGCCCAGACATCACGAATCGCTTCGATTAAAGTGTCCTTGTCTTCAAATTGTCTGCCGCCTTCATACACTTTACGAGGTAACCATGCCCAAACATTTTCGATTATGCTTAAGTCCGGTGAATAGGGAGGCCATGGCAAAAGTTCCACGTCTTCTGATTGAATCCAACTTCTAACAACCCAGGGGAAGTGTGGATGTGGACATTGTCTTGTTAGAATATCCAAGGCAGGGGTCCGAAAATGTTTCTCACTTTTGGAAATGACCGTTCCAGCAAGCATTTGTAGTTGTTTCTGTTCATTGTTGTGGACAAAAACTCTAACTCGATTGTGCCATAGTAGGTAATAGCTCCCCACACCATTACACCTGATGTACGGCTGTGGTGTCTTGCCGAAATAAGCTCCTCCTTTCTTAGACCATGGAAATAAAAGCATTCGATGCTCCTTGTGTTCTTGCCTCAAAACAGGTTTCTTTTTAAGTTTTTTTCTCTGTATAGTACCACTTTTTCATATTATCCTTCGGACCGTTGCTATGCTTGCTGATACTCCGCTATTAGCCCTTATTTTAGTCGCTTGTAGAGTAGAATTTGAGGCACGTCGTAGAATTAACCGCTTTTCTCGCAATGTTGTTGCTTCTGTCGTGCGTCCTTTTTAATTTTTCCAATAGTTTTGTGGATCCGCAAGATAACTGTTTACAACAGTCTTACTTCTTTTAAGCCTCCTTGCAATTTCTCGGCCTGAGAGTCCTAACTCATTGAAAGCATCTATTTTTCCTCTTTCTGTCGCTGTCAATGTCTTTCAGACCCCCACTTTTTTTTAAACTAAATAAAAACAGTTCTTTCCAACGCTTTTTTTAAATATTCTTAACAAAACTTTGAAAAAAATCGCTGATGTGAACTCCTGCAACGAAATATTCGCAATGGCCTTATCCTAGTACGCTTTTCATGTAGCTCATTGTGTGATCTTGGGGAATTCCAACGGTCGTTTCTTATTTACCCTTTAATTTTATGACTTCCTATTGAGAAAATATGTACCTGTTCATAAGTAGTAAAAGTTTGCCGGTATAAAATTTCAAACAGTTATAAAGAGTGAAAATCGATTGCAAAATGTATGGCCTCATCCTAGTGATCGCCAGTGTACGTCTGAGATCTTAACGGCATTCAAATAAGATCTTTGAGAACTCATTATTATTTTTGATTTCTCATTGATTACTTGCACCCGTAGACGCTAACACTTTTCATGTTCAATTATCAGTTTTATTGTCATAAATCGGTCGCTAATTTTTGATACGCTTACGATTTTACTATTCCATTGCTAAGATAATGTCAACTCCATTTTTACTTTTTTCCGTTTCGTAATAATAAATTTTGTAAGCTTCCATTTGCAAGTTCAAGTGAATTCATAGAAGAATTAACTAAATATAAATTGAAAAAAAGTAACTCATAATATAAAGCCTTCTCTGCAACGTTTTTTCTAAAAACACTTCTTTTATTATTAATTTTCGCTTCAGTCTATTAATACACGTCGCATTCCAAGACCTGACACGGCAGATGGCCCATGGATTCCACGCCAAGAAAGTCGCATCATTTTGACTCCAACTATAGCCCCGCCACCACCTCCGCCTCCACCACCGGAAAAGCCGAAACTAACGCCACAGCAAGAACGTCTCAAACGCGCTATTTACATTGATCGAACATCAAGAGTGCTATTTCCCGCATTATTTGCTTCACTCAACATAATCTATTGGATAGTGTTCTTTGAATATTTGTAAATTTTAAGTAGATATAATACATGTATACATAATAAACACACAAACACACATGCTAATATATATAAATCATTATAGTTACTACACAAGGGGTAAATCGCTAAAAACAAATCAAACAAAAAACACGCTCATACATACAAACACACAAACAAAATCACAAAGTTGTACAAAGTTAATTAAATGTTGATGATCCAAAAAGTTAACGTTTTCATTTTTAATTAAATTAATAAACGAAAAAGGATATTGTTAACTGTACTCGTATACATTCCAACAGATATTTGTCATAAGAAAATTGTATAAAATAGTCAATTCACAGTTAAAATACAATGAAGCAATATTTTCTCTTTCTTTAATGAGATTTAAAAATTAATTTTATTAAAAACAAAAAACAGGAAACGTACAAGATACACATATGAATTTATGTATGGATATCTGACAGTTTTTGTGATGTATTGTTAGTTACTAAAATAAAAACTAAAAGTTTTAAAATTAAAATTGTTATTCAAATAATTAGCAGTCGCGTCCTTAAATACTCGTAAAAGAAAATGAAAAATATCTCGAACAATTTTAAAATGCTTATCTAAAACGTGTAAATACTCGTATGTATCAGCTTCTTTAAACTGCACAAAGCGAAGAACAATATAAAACAAAACAAACATTATCGTAAATAAAAGAAATAAATGCAACAACAATAATTGTTTGATTTTAATATTCGTAAATTTAATATTATTAACTAATTGGCGATTTCCCGATCATTCATGAGGTGATCGTTGTGACGTGAGGTTGTGGAGAGTTATTGAAGAAAGTTATATTTTTTGAATGAACAAAGTTTAACTTTTTTTTACAATAAGATAAAAATAAAATTATTCTATTGGTTCATTGAGTATATTTTTTTTCTTTACAATGAGAATGCTTTTAGCAATACATTTAAGGGTAATTTTTCTTTTTCGGAACTAACCGATAAAGAAATATTAGAATTTAGGAAACCTATCACTGATAAAGATTTAACTGATCAGATGTGAGAGAGTGAGACTCCCTGCAGCACTGCATTCTAAAATTGAAATGCTTGCCATACCTTGAATAACAAGCCAGAATCGTTAAATGTGTGCTACGATAATAGATTTCAACTATAACCGGAAGAATAACCGTGGATGGTCGCGGCTCAAGTGGTAGTCGACTAGTTCGGTGTTCGAATCCCAGCCTCGCCCGAAAGACATCCATTTTTTCTGTCAACGAAAATCAAGTAAGATGAGTAGTTGACTAGAAATCAACATCAAGCTAACTTCCACTAAGAATTTAGTCTCCTCAGTAAATGTTGGATGCTGAGCCCAAACATCTTTCTTTCTCTCTTTCTGTCCTATTTTCCAAAAAACTTAACACATGCTGAGGCATTATAAGTATATTCATGCCCACTTGAGTGTTAAGTTCTTTTTAAAAAAAAAAAAATAACCGAAATAATTTCGAAAGAGTCCTCTATTTTTCAGAAAAAATAAATTGTATATTATGTATATTCTTAAAGAGCTCAAAAAGTCATCGGCGGATTTTAGTCAAAACCTAATGGCCGCAATTCGGCATAAAAACGCATCTTCTGACAAAATTCAAATCGATAGTACTATTCGTTCGCGGGTTGTCGTAGGCCAAAAAATTTGCACAAAATCTACACAAACATACAGAGTGTAACAGTTTAGGTTTTCGTCCTGATAGCTGAAGATTCCTGAATTGATGGCAAGCAAAAAATTGTACTGCAGGAGAGGTCTATTTTCACCCCCCTCCGCCAGTCAAAATTATACTCGTAGCATTTTAAAGCTAACATTTTGAAAAATCGTTGGAGCAATTTCATTAGAAAAATGCATTTATCTCGAAATTTTCAACTTTTAGGTTAACTTTTTTTTATCAAATCTCTTGTCTTCTCTTCATTATCTACGATTTTTATGTATAACTTTTCCACCTACGAACAACGGAAGTTACTGCAAACCACTATTTTATTCAGGCAAATGGTTCACAAAATAAATAAGTAGTGTGTTCAAAAAAAAAATTGACTAAAAGCTGTCAGTTAACAAGTAAAACAAAGTCGAAGAGTTAACCCTCTAATTGGTAACAGTGCCTCAAGGCACGCATGACAAAACTAAATTTTACTTTACCAGTAATTTTTTTTTGCATGAAACTGATCGCAGTACCTCGAGTTACATAACACGTGACAATTCTTTCCAAGGTCAGATGTAATTTTATCATTCCGCTTTGATTCCATCGGCACTTTCCAATAAGAAATCAAAAAGTGCAGTGGCAAAATTTTTCCTAAGAAAACTTGATTTTGCAAAACCGAAAAAGAGTTGAAATTATTGGCCTATCGAAGTGAAACAATTTTTTTTTGAAAAGGTATGATATTCAGCTATACTACCTAGATCAAAAAGTTCCCGGAATGTATTCAGAAAATTGAAAATACAAGTTTATTCATCTACATCTATATTTTCCCGTTAAAAGTAATCCCGGTGCGTTATCATGGTGCAAAATCTACGAGTTTTCTGCCCACAATTCTGGTCTCTTTCGGCAAATTGCTTCACGCAAACGTCTCACAATGCCCAAATAATACTCTTTGCTTACTGTCTGGCCTTCTGCCAAAAATTCATGATGCACTACACCGTTGTAATCCATGAAAACCGTGAGCATTGCCTTCTTTTTTGACTGAGAACGACGTGGTTTTTTTGATCTCGGCTCATTTGGTGAAAGCCATTCACTTGCCTGATGTCTGGATTGTGAGTCGTACTCATAAACCATAAACCCACGTTTCGTCTCCAGTAATAATCCTTTTGATGAATGTGGGATCGGATTCAGCCTCGAAAATCATCTCTTTTGCTACGTCAACACGGTCTCTTTTTTGCATGAAATTGAGGTCTTTTAGCACCAACTTTGCTGCTACACGACGGAAACACAAATCATTAACCAAAATGTCTTGGACGGATCCATAGGCAATGTTCAAGTCCTCCGCTATCTCTCTGATGGTTAATTTGCGGTTATGGACCAACATTTCTTTTACTTCACCAATGTTTTCGTCGGTTTTCGATGTCGATGGTCTGCCACTGCGTTCATCATCTTCGATTGACTCACGACCACTTTTGAACCGCTCGTGCCACTGGTAAACGACCGCTTTCTTTAGAGAATCGTTGCCGAAACACTTTTCCAACATTTCCAATGCTCGCGCACCATTAAATCCGTTTTTTAAGCAACAAGTTCGTTGTTGTAAATTTAAATCCATTTCTAAAATTGTAAAAAATCGCCAACACACACAGAGATAGATGTACTCTTGGCTACGTAACTTTTGAAAATGTCAAGCCATGATGCTAAGATTTAGGGGAAATGTCAACAACAGATTTTCCAACTTAACAAAAAAAACAGAACTCAAATCGGAACAACGGGAACGCCACACGGTGGTGTCCCCCGGGAACTTTTTGATCAAGGTGGTATGTTAATACCATATATTTGGTAGAAGTGAAAATTAAAAAGTTTAGTTTTGTGAAGTGAAAAACTGAGAAGTGCCTCAGGGCACTGTTGCGGGTTTGAATGTAAATTTATCGTCCCTTTCTATTTCATTGTCCGTTACCCTTTTTCTACATTTTTTCACCTTTGCATCTATTTAGTTTATATAAATCGATAGAAATCAAATTGTAAACGGATCAAATTGTCCATTTTGACCGATGAACAATTAATTGAATTCATGAATTCAGTGGAAACTGACGAAGAAGAAGGTATCAGTAGTGACGATGGGTTCAATGATCCAAACTTTATGCCGGATGAAATCGCACCTGAAGACGAGCAATGTATTTCATAGTGCATTAGAGACATTGACAACAGTGATCTATTTATTGCCAATGCAGTGAATATGTGGTTGATGTACCTTCAGTTTTATCTATATTGGATACCGTGGAGCAAGTTGAATCAACAGCAGCAAAAAAAACCAGCCAAAAGACCACACTCTCCGTTGCCATCGATGGAAAGTACTGGTCCAACAATTGTACCGTCTAGTGATGGTTTCGTTGGTGCCGGTAAGAATTGAGAACCAGTTGGTATAAAAATATGAGTTTGTTATTGTTATTGGTCATCATTGTCATTACAACAATGCTTTCCTTTCTCCTCCTTCTATCTTTCCGCCCGCAAGAGTAAAAGGGTATCATAACAACTTAGGCGCGCGTAAATTATAAAAAAAATAAATAAAAAATTTACATGCATTGAATCAATAAAAAAGGATGCAAACGATTTCTCGAAAATCAAGGAAATAGATCACCGCCTTTCCATATAAAAGATCTGCGAAAACCAATGGAAATTTTCTGTTATTTCTTTATATAGTAAATGATATAATGCAAATGATTGTCACGGAAACGAATCCAGCAGCTATCACAGAAAACATCAACATACGAGTACAGTTCAAAGTGGACGTTGATGAAATCTATCAATATGTTGGAATTCTGCTTTATATGTCGGTTTACAACTTTATGCACCACATCGTATATTTCGACAATTTCTACACGTCGCTGCCCTTGTTGGTTTATTTGCGTGCAAGAGGAATATACAGTCTGGGAACGGTACTAGTCAATCGAATTCCAAATTGTAAGTTTCCTGCGGATAATACCATCAAAAACGAACCAAGAGGATTCTCGACAGAATTTGTGGGAACTGCTTATGGTATTGATATCAACAATGTCTTGTGGAAGGACAACAAATGTGTGCGATTAGCTTCAACTTACGTTGGAATTGAACCATTTGCAAGAACAAATACCTACTTACAAGTAGCAAAGGCAGCACGTTATGATCGAAAAGTAAAAGAATATGTTGAGGTCGATTGCCCACAAATTATACGGGAATACAACCGCCATATGGGTGGCGTGGATTTAATGGATGGACTTATAGGCCGTTACCATATTCGCAATCCGATAACTCGACTTTTTTTATCATTTCATCGATATGGCAACAACGAATGCTTATATTTTATATTGACGCATACACGCCGAAAAATGCAACGATACATGCAATGTTTCAGCTGAAGATAAAGAATTGCTCGATTTACCTCAATTTCGAGAAGAAATTGCTGCTGGTCTTGTAACATACACAACAAAACGTGCGGCTGGTCGTCCAGCATCAGGGCCAAGCAGCCGGCCAATAACATCGCGTTCGGCAACTCCACAAGAAGATTCACAACCAGGTAGTTCAAAAGTTGGAGAAAGAGCAAAACATCCAGTTGATGACGTCCGTTACGACAATATTGGCCACTTTCCAATCTGGTTAGGTAAAGCAGGTGGCAAAAGGTGGTCCAAACTGGGCGAACAATCACAAACACAATGTGTTTGCTCCAAATGCAACCTTCATTTGTGCTACTCAAATGCCAAAAACTGTTTTTTTGGAATACCATCGTAAGAAGTAAAATATCTTCTCATCGTGTTTTTTGTTATTTTCATTGTTGATTTCACTATTTTGTTTATTTTTGAATAAAAAATTTTCATGGAAAAAAACGTTAACATGGCTGTTTTTTTTAACCTAAACCCGCAACAGTGCCCTGTGGCACTCTTCACCTTTTTCCACCTAGCTCATAAAATAAATAACGAAATTACTTCTGGATTTTTTTTTTTGAGTTTACTGGGTCATAATTACCCTAGAAAAAATTATCCAAACATTTTTTTTTTTCATTTTTAGCAGTTTGTCGGTTGGAGAATTAAGGCAGCGGTAAATTTTCCGCTATTTTGTGGAATGTTTTTGTTTAATTCGGTAACAACTTTTGAAATGTGCCGATGTTACTTTATTAACTGACTAAGAGTGAACGAGTAAAGTGTTTAACAAATGTTTAAGAAAAAATGTTTTCGGCTCGCGAATACGCCGATATAATTTTCATTTACGGTTTCTGTAATGGGGATGCAGAGGCAGCTAGATTAGAGTAAGAACGGCGATATCCTAGACGGAGGATCCCTCCTAATCCAACTTTTATCAATGCTCTTCACCGCCTTTCAACCGTTGGCTCAGCATATGGGTTAAGAAGAGAAAGATTGTCTAACATAACAGCAGCAGAAGAGGAAGAAAAAATTTTAAATGCTGTAAGATTGTTCAGACTTGCAGCACACTTGCAAACTCCAAGAACTACAATCCATAGAGTTCTTCAAGACAACCGCGTTTACCCCTTTCATTATACGCTCGTACAGGAACTTCTGCCAGGGGACTTCCAAAAAAGGATTGAATTTTGCCAACGGCTGCTGCATCAACAAGATGAGAACGAGCAGTTTATTCAAAAAAATTTATGAGCTGACGAAGCCCAGCTTACGAGAATGGGCATTACCAGCCATCTGGATCGGATGGCATCCCAGATAAGGAAATGAAAGCCGCCGGGCAAAAGAGATCAGACATGTTTATGCATTGTTCTGCAAAAGTGCCTGAAAGAGGAGGTTTTCCCGGAACATTGGAAGCTGTACCATTTGGTTATCTTACCGAGTATCAACGACGCGGTGAATTCACAAAAATGAGAACACGGGTTCCTATCGCTCGGTTTTCGGTTCAAAATACCACAAATTGTCACTGCAATGCCTAAACCATCGAAGTGTTTATACACTCCGATACAACCCCAATGCGACCAGTCTGCCCTGAACATATTGCACATAGATGAACTAACATAGATGGCAAACTCTACTAAACTTTTGCAAACCCTTAAACTTCGCACAGTGAAGTGTAAGTGGATTGCCAACACATTGTACAAGCCTGTGAACTGCTGGAATTTGCTAGAATGAGAGCAATTTACAAGTGAAGTTGCTAGATTGAGAGCAATTCGCACAAAAAGTTCACTATGTGTATGTAATGTGACTGGCGTTTTTGTGTAAAATGGGCAAGTTTTGTGTAAAATGGGAGAGAAATTGCATTGATGACAATTCACACGTATTCACAGTCAAGGTTACGGGGATAGAGGCGATCTGTGGAAAGTGGGTTTTGAATTTCCAATATCTGGAAAGTTTCCCATCTATGTTGATTCATCCGATGGCCACGAAGCCATAGTCTCATTGAATTAGTCTTAATACAATAATCTTAAATTCACAATTCAATTCAATTTAAAAAAGATAATCATGATATTACTTAGAACAATAATAATAATAGGATTAATTAAATACGAAACTCGGGATCAACCTCGCCTCTGTTTTTGGCGTCAAAAGCTAACGAAATCACATTTAGAAAGACAATATATTACTTTCTACTCAAAATCCGATTAATTTATGTACTCGCATGAGAACAAAAACAAACTAACCCGAAAGATATACTATAGACTTTTATTTTATTGTACATAAAACGTAAATGAATAAAAATACTTATTAGAATATCTTGATTCCTAACAACTTATCTTCTTTTCCTCGAAATAACATCGAACTCTGGTTCTTTAGCCACTTTTTCGATCCTACCTTTGCACTGCTTCAAATTATTCCAAGGCACTGAGAAATTTCCAACCACCATGCACAATTCATATGAGAATAATCGGTAACATTATTTAATTCCTTTTTTATGCATTGATTCACTTGCAACCTTCAGCTTCCAATCTTAATTTCAGAAATTAATTTTTTTTCGAAAACTTTCAGTTTTCTTCCCGCACTATCTAGCTTCCTATTCTATTTCTTTTTTTTATAAATTCTTCCGAAAGCTATTGAATAACACTGCTGTACTACACTTCTTACCTCGCTGGTTCATTTTTTCGTTTTTTCTGTTTTTCTTTTCTTTTACACTGCCAACCATTTTCCACCAAACTACCGAACTGCTTGCCTGACTCCAACCACCAAATTTTCCACACCCTACAAGTCGCCTGTTTTCTCTAAACTCTTACTACCTACCATGATTCGTTTTTTTTTCCTGTTTAACTGGTTCATCAGATCAAACCACATCTCCTGATTTTCCACATCCGCTAATCCTTGCCGATAGCATGACATCGGATCGCGAGAACTTGCCGGGTTGGCTATCCGCTGACCGAAGTTGTTGCTGCCCTCGATAGGGACAAGATACTAACATTAAACGATAGTACTAATGATGGATGGATACAAGATTATTCTTAGTTGCAAGCGAACGAAAACCTGCTCACTACAACCCATAATAGGATATCGAAAGTATCTACACCACTTCGGACACGATAACTCACCTTTTTGCCCAGACTGCCCAAATCAAGAGGAAGACACAGAGCATGCAATATTCCATTGCTTTCTGGGATGGAAAACTGACATAGCAAACCTACAGTCAATAATTGACCAAATCTTGCGGTCAGAAGAAAATTGGATAGAGATTTCCCCATTCATAACAAACGTACAAAACGGGCTGTTAAAGAACGAAAGTACGCAGAGAAATTTTCTGTCTAAAAGCATTATGGACACCTTAAGACGTAAAAATATCACCAAATTTTAATTTTCGACTCTCGGGGTGAATGCAAAAACTTCCCTGTCAGCGAATTATAAAACTGACGGAACTGGGATGATTCGAGATATTGGCTGCGCTTTTATTTTGTATACCCGTACGTATAGCGACAGCACAGTTTGGAAGTAAAAGGGATCCCAAAATCCAGGCAAGATTTGAATCTTACGCCATTTATGCGGTAAAGTGTTACCGACGACAAAAGATAGCGTGACGGCTGGCAGTTCAAGGTTATTAAAAATGGAACGCTACATGAAAGAACAACCCGTTTTCATTGTTGAACAATAATTTAAAAATAATATTGTAATATATGTAATATGGTTTGGCCTGTACAGCTCGCATCTGCAGGAATTGAGGCTCATTTCCATCTGTATGGCTTTGTTTTCGTCAAAATTGTCGAATTTGGTGTTCAGAAAATCCAATTGAGAAACAGATTCATCCACAATGTCTCACTTTTTGGTGGGGATTTTGGACTGGAGGCACAATAACAGTTAATCGTGCTCGCTATCTCGATAAGATAATCCAGTTTTTTGTCCCTAAATTGCAAGATTTGGATGTGGATGACATCTAGTCTCAACAAGACGGTGCCATATGCCACACAGCCCAAGGAACAATTCAATTACCGCATGAGTTATTTCCTGGTCGCTTAATTTCCCAATTTTGCGATCAGAATTGGCGGTCCAGATTATGTGTTTGAACGCCCTTGGACTTTTTTCTTTGGAGATATTTACAGTTTAAGGTTTATACCAACAACCCCATGACGACCCACGCCTTGAGAGAGCAAATTGAGCGTTGTATTAACGAAATTCAGCCACATTTATGAAAAACTGTCACGAAAAATTTCGACAAAACAGTGCGTAAATTCCATATACCATATAACCCTATGCTGTATACCTTATGAATCAATAAAAAATTCACAACTTGTAATTAAAAACCTGTGTTTTCTATCAAAATTACTTCTTGCGTGAATTTCGGCCTTTATTACCTGATTCGAGATTCTTGACTACAGTTGACTTCGCGGAAAATTTTTTTTCATGCCAATGTACGAGTATATTGGCATATTGACATCATTCATAATGTACAGAATTTCATTAGCTTCCCGTCGTCGTTGACTTCCCAAATGTCGGAAATGCCGTAAAAAGAACACGTTGTCATAGTAGCCTCTTGTAATACGATCTGTCCGAAAATTATGTTAGAATCCTGTTTTATGTCCTTCTTGATCGAGTCTCCTAAGACCACCCAAGTACGCAAAAAAACTATAACCAAAACCTTCTTGCAAGCAATCAGCGATGTTACATCTGATGTACTAGCTTTGATGAATGGTGCCAAAAAGGGCATGCGGAAGAACAGGAGGCGACGTTGCTGAGCTCGACAAAACGGTTTCTCCGAAACGAAAAGAAAGGATCAGAATGTAAAAGGGATTTGCTAAGGATGTAAGCTATATGGGGTCAATAAGTCCGTGACTTTTTGAATTTCTGACCTCTTTACTGAAACAGCAACACTGCTCCTGTCAACAGGCATCTGTCAGTTGACTCCTGTCAAAATTTAAACTTGCTGCGTCAGTTAGTTTGTGTTTGACAGCTATTTTTATCAGACTACTCACTAATTTGAGGAGAAAATGGAAAAAAGTGAATTTCGTGTGCTTATTAAGCATTATTTCTTGCGAAAAAAAACCATTACCGAGACCAAGGCTAAGCTTGATAAATACTATGGGGACTCTGCACCATCGATTTCAATGGTAAAAAAGTGGTTTACTGAATTTCGTTGTGGCCGTACAAGCACTGAAGATGCCGAACCTCCTGGACGCCCAGTTGAGGTCTCTACACCCGAAACAATCGAAAAAATTCACGATATGGTGTTGGCCGACCGAAGATTGAAAGTGCGAGAGATTGTGGAAGCCGTAGGGATCTCGCATGGCTCAGTGGTTTCAATTTTGAATGATCACTTGGGCATAAGAAAGCTTTCCGCAAGATGGGTGCCGCGTTTGCTCACAGTCGACCACAAACGCAATCGTGTAACAACTTCACAGGAAGGTTTGGCGTTGTTTAATCGCAATATGGAGGAGTTTTTGCGCCGTTTTGTAACCGTGGACGAAACATGGATCCATCACAACACACCAGAGAACAAACAACAGTCAAAACAGTGGGTTTCTAAGGGTGAATCGGCGCCAAAGAAGGCCAAGGTGGGTTTGTCAGCCAATAAAGTTATGGCGACTGTTTTTTGGGATGCACGCGGGATAATCCACATTGACTACCTTCAAAAGGGAAGAACAATCAATGGGAAATATTATGCCAACTTATTGGACCGATTCAATGACGATTTGAAAAAAAAACGACCTCATTTGGCCAAGAAAAAAGTTCTTTTCCACCAAGACAATGCAAGGGTGCACACATGTGCAGTTGCCATGGCAAAAATTCATGAATTGGGCTATGAATTGCTCCCTCATCCACCCTATTCTCCAGATTTGGCTCCGAGCGACTACTTCTTGTTCCCAAACCTGAAGAAATGGCTTGGTGGAAAAAGATTTGACTCCAATGATGAAGTCATCTCGCAAACAAAGGCCTATTTTGAGGACCTCGACAAATCATTTTTTTTGGAAGGGATAAAAAAATTGGAGAAGCGTTGGACAAAGTGTATAGAGCTCAAGGGAGACTACGTTGAAAAATAAAATTATTTTTTTATCAAAAAATCTGTGTTTTAATCCAAAAGTCACGGACTTATTGACCCGCCCTCGTAGCAGTGACATATGATATACGATACGACGAAAACCGGAAGAGTTGCTTCTGCAAACTGCAAAGTGGCTAACAATCTGCAGTAATGTCGTCCACCTGACCTGAGGGGCACTTGTATTGCAATGTATAAACTACGAGTATCATGATGATCAATAGACCTTTTGGCGAAGATAAGCTTACTCTACATATTTTTCATGAACTGTATAACTATTTAAGGTTATTTTCGAACAACAACATTCTTCAAGATCGTCTGTCTTCGTGACAGCATAACGATTAGTAAATGCTTTAGAAGCCCCCGATATTGCGATGGAAGTTGACCACCAGCTTATATTAGCTCATAATAATGTGCATTATTATTCCATCGCAAAGGGGTAGAGTGCAAAAGGTACTACTTTATTTTAGAAAAGTTAATTTTTAAATGCAGGCGCAGAGATCAACAGCGTATGCGGTGTGTATATAGTATGTTCGGATAATATGTCGAAGACTTTCAGGGATATTCATTGAATATTTTGAGAATAAAATCCCAATTGTGGAAATGCATCCCCTCCCTATATACAGAGGTTTTAAGCAAAGCCTTACATTGCCACTGTTTTGATTCCTATTCTAAACCTAAATATGGGTGGGCGTGGCTTAAGGGGTAGTCTAGTGGCTTCCAAATCGGGCGGTTCGGGGTTCAATACCAGTCGCGCCCGAAAGACATTTTTTTTTCAGTCAACTAAAATCACGTAAGATGAGTGGTTGCTTATAATACAACAGCAAGCCCAATTAAATTAACAATTTAGTAAAATATAAGTAGATGCCCGCTTCTGATCTGAAGCTAGCTGGCTACGAACTAGTGCCATTATCCATCGCGGTCTGCCCATTTACGTGCGTAGTAATGTAGCTTACAAAGCTCCAATACAATGTAGTCCCTGTTCCAATCCGGAATTTAATTTCATGTGGTTAAAATTCCATCTCCGTAAGCAAATTATCCACTATTGCTTTTTGTACGGAAACCCCAAACTGGACAGCAATTCGTCATTACGGGCGATTTCAATATACACAATCCTGGGTGGCTTCGACATTCTGGACATACAACACCGGAAGGATGGTGTGTTGAGATCTTCGCTGCGGAAAATAACTTAATTCAGTTTGTAAGTGAGCCCACACGAATACCAGACCATCAACACCCTGTACCTGTTTTTAACTTCTGACCCTGAAGAATACAAGGTCAATGTGCTATCCCCTCTAGGCTCGTTGGACCATTGTGTCATATCAGCTAATTTCTCGTACACCCACCACACATTAAAGATTCCTAAAGAACCGTATGGTAATACGAGAAAGCCAATTTGAGCGGACTTAACAGTTTTTTAGGAATTTCCAATGGTCGTTATGTTTCCTCGATAATGATGTGGATGCCGCTACTGATATGATCACAGACACTATTTTCTTTGGAATGAGATCTTTTATCCCTCATCGGATGAAGAGTACCAAACTAAAAGAAAGGGCCGAGATGTTTTTCCGGTCCTTCAAGACCAACCTGACAGATGAAAACTGAAAAAAGTTTAAATGAGCCAGGAATGACTGCAACGTCTTTCGCGTGAGAAATTTCAATACGACCAGAAGCAGAGGTAAAAAGTACTACAATGTCCCAAAGGTAGTAAACATTTTTGGCCGCTCGTTAAAAATATTAGAAATTCTGCCTCATCCTCCATCCCAGCGCTCATTTATAATGACATTCCAGCTGTCAGCTTTTTGGACAAGGCCAATCTGCCTGCTGCACACTTTGCGGCCAGCTCAACACTCTATATTGTGCTTTGTCTCCGTCTACATTTGAGTGTGTCGAATCGTCAATGGGACGAATCCACTTTCGCACTAATGTAGTAGCAACAGTTCTTAAAGATCTTAGCACTCACAAATCCGCTGGTCCAAATGGTATATCTCTCCTTCTTCTAAAGAGGTGTTCTTCCACGCTGGCTAAACCACTGCGTAATCTTTTTCAGCAATCCTACTTTTTTGGAAGCTTTTCGAGCAGATGGAAAACAGCATTGTTCCAGCCCCTCCCTAAAATAGGCGAATCTTCTTCTCTCGTCTCGTACAGACCCATTACACTTACGACCCTTCTTTCCAAGGTCATGGAAACGCTGATAAACTGACAGCTCATGAAATGTCTCGAAACACGAAAACTTCTCAATGAACAGCAATACGGTTTCGTAGCAACAGGTCCACTGGTGACATGCCATCAGGCATGTCTCACTGAAAAATGAAACCAAAGCGTTCATCAATAATCTGGCGAAAGCAAGATAGTTGCACTTAATACTTCTAAGATATTTGACAGAATTTGGCATCTACCTCTTTTGTCGAAAATGCTTGCTTTTGGGATCGATGACTCTCTTCTCCAATGGATTAGAAATTACCTTTCGGAACGTTCAATTCAAGTTGTCTTGGACGGTTTCAAGTTTGATATTCACAAAACAAATGCTGGTGTGCCCCAGGGCTCCGTTCTGTCTCCGACACTCTTTATAATTTTCATCAACAATCTCTTGTCTGCTACTTCTAATCCAACATATTCCTTTGCTGACGAAAGCACTCTCTGCATTTCATATTCCTTCCCGGACTCACGTCCCTGCTCTTCGGTTATAGAATGGGAATGCCGGCGTATGTTAAGCTCATTAAATTCTGATTTTAATAGCATAACTAATTGGGCAACCATGAACGAAGTAGAATTTAATTAAAAGTAATAACACTGCTGTCGTTAAAGCGAAATTTAAGCACCCAGCCTTTGTCCATGAATGGCACTTGCATCGTCGAAACCGAAAAGCCTTCCATTCTCGGTATATGTGTCAATGGCAACTTACGTTGGAATGACCACATACTCGGTGTCGTCAAAAATGATGCGAAATTTATAGGCTTCATCAAGCGATGAAGCGCGAAAACTTCATCCCCCTGATCCACCACCAATATATTAAGCATTTAAATTGGAGTAGAATGCCCACATCTGATCAGATGCGCCCAAAACATCTCTGCACCTGCTAGATAAGATTCGAAACCGTGCGATAAAACTCGAACATCGACGTAATGCCTCGTGTCTGACTCTGTTTTATCGCTATTTCCACCATCGCTATTTCCACCATCCATGGAAATCGCCAGTAGCGTTCCGCCCCTTCAAACTTTTAACCGTAACACCCGTCTCGCCTTCAAGCCCACTTTCGGACATACTCGTGATTCGTTCGTAAGCCATACAACTCGCTTATTGAATGCCCTGCCTAGCTCTTTATTTCCTAGTAATTATGACCTTCAAACATTTAAAACCAACGTTCATCGGTACCTCTCTTTCTTTCCTGCCTGATTTGCCTTGGCTCGCTCTGTGTGCAAGCATCTTAAGGGTACTTAAATCAGTGAGCGCGCGCAAATTATAGGAAAAAAAAGTCTACCGATTACATGTTGAATGCCACCCATGGAGCCAATTAGCCA
This sequence comes from Volucella zonaria, assembly GCA_963966105.1. NCBI lineage: Eukaryota > Metazoa > Arthropoda > Insecta > Diptera > Syrphidae > Volucella > Volucella zonaria. Next base: position 76,049,654 of record OZ014530.1, on the reverse strand, counting down.
CTGAGCCCAAAAATCTTTCTTTCTCTCCCGTTTTCCTAAAAACTTAACAAGTGCCCGGGCACTTTAAATAGAGTCGTACCCACTTACATGTTAAGTTCTTTAAACAAAAAATAATAATAATAATAATGTAAATGTTGGTATAAAATTAATGTGTCAAAAGTTAATGAAAATCAAAAGTAATGGTTTTTTTAAACTAAAAATTATGATTTTATGATAAAAATATCTTATTAACCCCCCACTTTTTCCAACTTTGAAACACGTACCTAGTATTTGCAAACAAAAACAATGTCAGGTCATTTCATCTCAAGTCAGTAGTTTTTAAGATATGACCCAATTTATTGAAACAGGTAAAACATTAAAATAAAAATTGTTAACAATTTTAGGAAAAAATTACAAATATTTATTCCACATTTTTATTTTTTATTTTTTTCATCAAGCCTTGAATCGTGTCAATTGTTCAAAGTGCAAGCCATTGTTTTGTATGCTCCCTGGGCTCGTTTTTCAAAGGCTCTAGCAGTGTCCAGTCTTTCCACTTCTTCTCAAACTTTCGCAGTTTCCTCGTCAATCGTATGGCTCAAGTCATCCAATGTTGTTATGTTCTGTTCTGATGAGTAAACAATGTCCTTCATCCGTCCCCATACATAAAAGGACATTGGGGTCAAGTTCGGAGACCTTAGAGGCCACAGAATGGGTCCATCCCGCTCTTATCATGAATTTTCATGCACGTGATCTAACCACTCTCTAACTGCATGGCCATAGTGTGCGGAGGCACCATCCTGCTGGTACACAATGGTTATTCTCCGGTGCAATGGTATATCACATAATAGTAATTGCTTTTTAAAAAATTCCAGATAGAGACTCGAATTAAGCCTTGCAGGAAGCTGATAGGGTCCGATCAGCATGTTACCTAATATGCATGCACAAACATTCATGTTGAACTTATGCTGAAAAGCTCCTTGTTTTCTGTCCAGATATGTAAATTGTGGAAATTGGCGATTCTATCCCTGAAATATTGGGACTTATCCGTCCCCCAAAGTGTCTTTCCAGAACGTACTCGTAATTGCAGAATTCCAAAGGTTTCCCTAATTCTCCGTGTTGTAGCTCCTGTACTGGTATGTGATAGAATCCATGCATGCCTTCAGAATATAAAATTCTCCAGATGTAAGTCCTGCTTAAATTAAAATTTCTGCTTAGTTGCGTAAGACTTGTATTTGGATGGTTTCTGACGTAATGTAAAGGTCTTCGTAGCGGCGAACGCCTTCTACTAAATCAGGATATGAGTCTCCGGACGATTTCAGCGTTCCTCCTGTCTTCCTCAACCTAGAAGAAATTCTAATAAATGTCCTGACTAAGGACTGAAATTTTGGAAACTTCAAAGTAAAAAAAAAATATGTTTTCATAATTCATGTAAATTTTTTTTATTTGCTTTAAAACTCTGTTTTTATTAAATTCATTCACAATTACAAAAAATACAAAAAATTATTTGGGTTCCCATTCTTTCTTCAACTTCTTTCGAATGTCCTTCATAAGGTTGGTGATAGTTACATCCGTGATCTTTTTGGACGCTCTTTTCCATTTAGCACTAAAATCTTTTACGTCCTTTGTACATTGCTCACTTTTCCTCAATTTAGCTTTGACCAAAGCCCAATACCTTTCAATGGGACGGCATTGTGGAACATTGGGTGGATTCATGTCTTTTCGGACAAAGTCGACATTTTTAGCAACAAGAAAGCTCAACGTCGCATGAGCATAGTGAGCTGAAGCTAAATCTGGCCAAAATAATGTTGAACCCTCGTGTTTGTTTAAGAAAGTAATCAACCGTTTTTTTAGGCACTCGTTAATGTACATTTCTCCGTTAATTGTTCCCGTTGTAATAAACGATGAGCTTCTGTGTCCCCATTGGCAAATGGCCTGCCAAACGAGATATTTTGACCCGAATTTTTTCATCCCAATCGATGTTGTTGATTGCGGAAGAATCTCAGCTTCAAACGAGTTGTAAAACTGCGCACCTGGAAGAGTAGTAAAGTCGACTTTGACATAAGTTTCGTCATCCAAAACCGATCAACTCGTATAGCTTTCGGGCTCGTGTTTTTACGACTTTTTTTTGTTTTTCAGTAACTTTTGGTATTTTTTGTTTTTTTTCGTGTTTTTAGACCGTAAGATTTTTAGATCTTTGTACGATTGTTTGGTTCGTATTATATTTCCGAGCAACATCTCTGGATGACATAGTCCGGTTTTTTACGATGGTACCCACTATTTTCCTGTCCAAATTTGTATCATGTGCTCCACTTTTAGCTCCACTTTTCTGTTTTCGCTTAACTGTCAACGTCTCCAAATATCGTTTAATGCGATGAAATGGTTTGGACGCGAAGCATTTTCGAGCCATTTGTCGATGATCTTTTTACGGCGTTCCTCTTGACCCATATTTTATAAATGTTTTAAGCCGCACCGAACTAAAATCAATAACAAACTAAAACTAGAGAATATACAGGCTAATTTGGGTACAAAATGGGATTGCAATTTTTACGCATTGGAAGTATAACCCGTATTAAAATTTACAGATTTTATTCGGTTCAGTCCTTATCAGGGCATCTCTCGGATATTCCATATTCGCTCGTTAACCGTTATAGTTGCAAAAATTATAGACATAAAACATGTCTGCCTATTCTGAAGTTGAAAAGTCTATCATCGAGAATATTATGAATGAAACGTTAAAAAACTATAAAGTGGTTATGCAAATAGTTTTGCATTCCATTGGTGTGATTTATTGGCATCGGTATCATCATTCGTTTCCAATCTATGCATAAATTACACTAACAACTTGACCCATCCGCACTAACTCAATGCAAGATATTTATCGGAGTTAAGGCGGATAGCAACAATGCTTCCAGGCTTATTTTCCGTGATAGTGATAACTTGTGTCGGAACGCCAAAATACATGTCACTTTTTGAACAAATAAAATCCCAATGCTGCCAGACTGAATGTTAATAGCTAACGCTCATAGCCGTTTTTTTGGACTCTGAAGATTCAGCGCTGATATTTATAAAACAAGACAGCTTCTCACTGCAATTCATTATGTCGATGCTGTGAATCAAATTACAACCTGTGGTCATGCACAAATGGTTACTTTTAGAATTCCTTTCCATGATCTTAAACGAGGCTTTAAAAGACTAGGAGTACAGTCCAACGCACAAGTTCTGAAAGCCATACATGAAAGCTAAGGAAAAAAGGTCGCCAAAAGTCATGGCAACTGAAGCAGTTCAGTCAGTAATAGCCACAATCGTCTCCTGTTTCGAGCAGGACTAAGAAGGAGAAGACTTTTAGTACGATTATATCATATCGGTGGGTCTCCGGCACATACGGTTTGAGTAAAACCGGTTGCAATTCAGCTGTCGATCATAGGAAAATCGCACAATGCGGAGTGTAAACACACAAAGTAATATCCAGCACACAATTTTTTAGTTAAAATTAAAAACAAAACAAAAACAAATTAGAATTTAGCAGTATGGATCTTATTCTTTAAAGACTATATTGTCTAAATGCCGATATTTTTCAGTAGGGTCTGAATCAAGCGAAAGCCAAGGAATATCACCACACTTGCTTATAATTTACTCCAGAAAATTGCTCGATATCTCCATCAAGACTAGCGGGATGTACGCGACCCAGAGATTCCCCGCTTATCAAATATTACTCGATTTTAAGGCGTGGTGCGCTCTCGAAATGTAGCTCATGACGACTGTAGAATCCACGAACGATACTTGTACGGATTAGAATTGTCCTCATTCCTGGATAATGGGCATTGTTCAATGCAATTATGATATATTCGTAATATACCAGGTTGCGAAAATGTCAACCGTTTTTTGTGGGAAATGTCGGTAAACCATGGACTCCACTGAGTTCTTGCTTCTCAACGATTTGAAGATCGCTTAAACTCTTCGTTCGAAATTAACGGGTGTAGCTCCCTCTCGTCGCCGAGCACATTATTTGCCATATTTTCGTCATTTAACTCGGGCCAATGACACCATTCGCCTTGTACACTTTCAGGAAAGGCGCTCATATGGTAGGTACGTTTTTTCTGCAGATCAACAATCAAGCTAGTGAATGCAAAGCTTATCTGAACACATTCTGAACGCGGAATTCACTGAGTTTTGCTCCAGTCACAATAAGATATAAGATTGCTGTTGCACTTTTTTGGAATTTTCGTGACCTATGCCTCTGGGATGAGTATATCTGGATTCTTTGTCGGGACTTCCATGAACAGTGGATTCTCCAGAATGACTAATACGATGACAAACTAGGCAAAAAACTGAAACTATGAAGTTTACTGTGTCAAACATAACAAGTAATATAAATAAACTTAATTAAATGGCAAATTTTATTGGTAAATCAGCGGAAGATCGTGTTTGTAATAGCCGAAATCTGGGAAGATTTTCATCAACTACGAGTAATTCATTTTTAATATGCACTTCTTCACTTAGGTAAAAAACAAGAGGGGTTTTATGTCTAATAAAGAAATTGGTGTGCCATTAACTTTGAATTTACTGATTCTTTAATTGTCGTTTCATGTCCCTTAGAAGCGGCCAAACGTACTCCAAATCGATAAAATTCATGTGCACATATTTTATGGGTTGAGATACACATTACAACCCTATTTTGTAATAAACATTTTTTTAATTAAACTAATAATAATATATGAATTGCCGCTTATTTCCCTTCAAACATGCACATATGTATAAGTTTTAACCAAAATCATATGTTGTCAATTCGGTATAAATTAATTTAAATTAAGTAAATCAATATCTTATCACCTACCCTAAGTATTATCTTAAACGTTACTGGTGACATCTAACTGTGAAAAAGCTTTGTGTTTAAAATTATCAGTTATTTTTATAAGGCATTGTGTTAATTTAATAAAAATAGGAATTTGAACGACTTTAAAACCGATAGCACAAATATTGAAAATATTTTTCTCATTAACTTTTGCATAAATGACCAGAAACCTGTGAAAATTCTCTCCAGCTTGGTGTATCTGTCAAATTTCAATAAATGCAAGATGGCTGCGATTTTACCAAATCTCTCTACCATCCACCTCGCCACTTGTGTCAGAATTTGACAACTCAGCAACATATAACCTTCCTTTCTGAAATAGTTTCTGTGCGGTGTACACGTGTTTTGAAAAATGGCACCCGTCGAAAAAGCTAAAAAATCTGCCAAAAGTGGCAAAAAAGTTCACAAGCACCCCCTAAATACATACCTGGGAGGTGGAATTATGCGCTACTCCAAGAGCCAGGTAAAATGTGGTGAAATTTCGCTGGAAAAAATGAGTTTCAAAACTGCCTGTGGCAAACTAGTGTGCAATCCATTCACTCCAATATGCAATGCAATCATGTTGCCCAGGTGCATGCAATTGATTCTCATTTTATCTTGTACGTTTTCCAAACTTCTTAAATGTGAGATATATGTTTACTAGAGCCCCTCTCTTTTATCTTTGTAGATGTACAAGCGTCGTGCCCAATGGCGTCTTAAATCTACCAAACGCCCAGTAGTTAAGAAGGAGAAAATCCCCGTAACAAAAATCCAGAAGATCGGTGGACCAAAGAACGGAGGCGAACGTGTTGTTTACTTGAAGAAACCCAAGGCTAACTACCCAACCAAACCAGTTGTGAAGAAGCGTCCTGCTCGCGGTGTTTTCAGCAAGCACACCCGTAACACTCGCAAGAACATGAAGCCCGGACGTGTGTTGATCCTTTTGGCTGGTCGTCATCAAGGAAAACGTGTTGTTTTGCTCAAGGTTCTGCCATCAGGACTTTTGTTGGTTACCGGACCATTCGGTATTAACTCGTGCCCTTTGCGTCGTGTGTCACAACGCTACGTTATCGGTTGTCAGACTCGCATCGATTTAGGCGAAATTAACTTGCCAGCGCATATTAATGATACCTACTTCAGACGCGTGAAAGTCGTGTCAGAAAAGAAGTCAGGTGAAGGAGATATCTTTGCTCCCAAGAAGGAGAGGTACGTTCCAAATCTACAGCGCAAGAAGGACCAGAAGGATGTCGACGCATTAGTGTTGAAAGCCATCAAGGCCAATTCAGACGGCAAGTTCTTGAAGAAGTATTTGCAAAGCATGTTCAGCCTACGCTCTTCACAGTACCCACATCGTATGAAGTTCTAAGCGGCAAAGTCGAAATCCGTTTCGATTTTTTTTACTTGTAATAAACTAATTAAAATGGAGTCAAGTCTCTTATTTTCTACTTTTCTTTCGTTCTAAAGGTGATCTGGGTTTTTGTTGATCAACATTTGTTCGTAAACAAAACTAGTGTATGATGTTGCACCTGCTGGTGTTAGTTCGCAATGGAGTAATCCACGCAGAGGCAAGTGAATGCTTTATCGTCCATCAGCATGCTCTTTTTTTTATGTCAACTCGAAGCGAGATTTGTTGTTTGTCTGCTCAATGTCTATCGATTGGATGTGGCAGTAAAAGTGAATTAAACGGATTGTATATATCTTTACAGTAGTCACTGTTGATTAAAACGGGACGGCTTTGGTTTGGTTGAAAATATACCAAACCGATGGAAACAGGGTTTGGAATTCAGTCAAAACAAATTTTATATGCTTTGACTACATATTCGGCTAACGAGATTTACGAACAGAGTAAAGGCTTTCTTGTCGTCATCTCCATGGACTCTGTTTTGAGTTTGTTCGATCGAATTATATTTCATCTGTGATACCTGGATATTTAAACCATGCACTGTTCTCCATTCGTTCAATGTGTATTTTTAGCTTACATATATCCAACCTACCGTTTTTGTTTTTTTTTTTTGATTGGGTCTAAAATCAGCTCAATCATAAGATTGTGAATCTTTATTTTTCGAGTTGAAATCGTTTTAAGTCTAAATTTTAAATGTTACGCTTTAAACATCATAAAGTTGTCCGAGGTAGACCCAGCACAATAATATTCTGGATGCCCACACATTCCGAGGAATGTCAGGGCCAAAAGTTCAATAGTCACACTTCAAACAATTCAACAGAAATTACCCCCCTGATGTTATCGTAAACAATGAGATCCCTGGTTTAATAAATTTACGTAAACTGTATGTTTCAAAACAGAAAGCGGAAAAGGTAGCACTGTGAAAATACACCAGTCCTATTCAGAATGCTTTCCAGTAAAAATGGCAAAACCTACTTCAACTTCTCCCAACCCAAAATAAATAGTTAGATCGAAGTCGTGACGGAGAACTGCTTACTAAAATGATTTTAGAAGGTTAGAAGAATACACATGTTGTATTTAGTACGATCGCGCAATTTGTGCTAAAAATCTAGAATGACCATTATCGATAGCATCCGAGCTATTTAAACAAACTCAAACTGATCTAAAGCGCAGGTAGCTCTAAACGTGATCAGTGCACTAAAATGGGCTTTCGGTCAATCCGTTCAGAAAAGGTTGTTCTCTTTACGAAAAGGAGGAAGTTGAGTATCAACTTATCTTAAAAACATCACCATTCTTTTCTCCAACGAAGCAAAGTATTATACAATATTTGGTTGTCATCCAGGACAACAAACATCTTCGAAATAAACGTGTAAGATCGAAAGCCTTTATGGCCATTTAGCCTTTCTGCCAGTTTAAAGCATTCGGCAATACAAAAACAGGAGGTGAAGGCTCATTTGGGTAATATCAATTATATCCTACGCGTTGGTTGTCTGGTGAAACAAGCTTTCACAAACTTATGTCATTGTTCTTTTACCAGACTCCAGACTTGGTTGTATGGGGGTTTTCTCCAGCACGCCTTTTTATGCTCTAGACGCATTAATGAATCCCTCTCTCCTTGGTATTCATATGATGGGCTCCAGCCTCAAAGTCATCTTCCGTGAAGAGTTTTTTTCACTGGAGCTTTAAATCATCTTTCTCCGAACTACCAAAGACTGGACTAGTTCTTGTCTAAGTGCTCTGTTCCGACAGAGACCAAAAAAATACATACAAAGACTCAACAACAAAGCACACAAAAATTAAAGTACGAGTAGATGCGTACTGTATCAACTATAGAGGGGTATAAATCTCCTCAACATCGCACAAAAGATCTTATCTGCATTTTGTGCGATGTGAACGTCTGAAACCCTTCGGCAACAATGTGATTGGATGAGGAAAGTCCATAATCAAGAAGTTCCAATCGATATCCACCATCTTTTAAGGACGCATATGACAACATTTATAGAGACGAACTATATAGAGCTATATTTATTTTTGGCATTCCTGCCAAGCTCGTCCGCTTGTGCAGAATGACAATGAAGAACATTTGCTGTTCCGTTAAGGTCAATAACGACTTAACCGAAACTTCTTCAAAAAACACAAAACTATTCCGCCCTAGTCTTCTATGTTTTTCTGTAGACACAATTGGAATGCCTAACTAATCTGCACAAGTATGACGACATATTGACGTTTATGAACACAAGAGTAATACAGCTTGAATAAGGTAGTTCTGCAGAAAATCTGCAATAGTGAACAAAACTAATTTGTCAGTATGAAATTTTTGAAAATTCGCATGCTGACATTTATGAAGTCACCCCTTATCTTTTGTATTGTATTGTTTAAGCGCTTCAAATGATTCGATATCAAGCTGATAGCTGCTTTCAATCTGATTTTAGGCCTGGTAAATCAACCGTTGACTAGATTTACATTACGGATGATCCTAGAAAAAAAGCTTATGGCCTATAAGTCGCTAAATCATTATTTTTGTAAAACTCGTGCACGCAACAACATACGGTCCCTTCCTCCGAATGATTTTGGTAGTGAAGTCGAAGATATTTTAGAGACTGAAAGTGAACGACCTACAGATGTTTCAAGAGATTCATTAACAAGTGAATTCAGGCGAACGACAACCAGTAACTCGAATAATTATCCCATCGACTAATAATTTGAGAGGCAAGAACGGTCACAAGTGGTCAGCAAAGCCATTCCAAGCTAGCACTACACGAATCCAAGCAAGAAATATCATTCACATTGTTCAAGAACCCAAAATGAAGCAAAACACGCAATTGCTCGACTGACCAATTCAAATTGTTTGCTTCCGATTCGATGGTGAATATCAATGCACTACACACCAATACAGAAATCTCCACTGAAATAGCAAATTATACGGATAAAACAGCTACCGTTAGTGATACTTGTACTGAAGAAATAAATGCCTTGATAGGATTGCTTTTACTATCTGGAAAAAAAAAAAAAAGATAACCATCTCACAAGCGCAGAGCTGTTTGATCCAACTTAAAGGTTGACAAAATATAATTCCGTTATGTCCAAAGATGGATTCGATTTTTTACTTAACTGTCTAAGATTCGATGATAAACCAACCCGAAAAGAACGAAACGCTGTTGATAAGTTTGCACCAATAAGGCAAATATAGGAAATGCTTATTGCTGCATGTCGAGACAGTTACAAGCCCGGTTCATTTGTGACGTTGGATGAACAGCTATTGGGATTTCTTGGGCGTTGTCCATTTCGCATGTACATATCATCAAAACCCGACAAGTATGGGATAAAATTAGTAGTCATTTGTAATCAGAAGACAAACTATATGATGGATGCGATACCATATATGGGAAAGGGGACAAATTCGAAGAGAACCATTGACATCTTTTTTTTTGTGAAGCAACTTACGGAAACCCTTCGAGGTAGTAATCGTAACGTGACCATGGATAACTGGTTTACGTCAGTGCCTGAGCTATTGCAGGAACCATACAAATTAACAATTGTTGGTATAATTAGATCTAACAAGCCGAGGGCTCCTCCGCAACTTTTGCAACCAAGACCGACAGGATCTTCATACATTAGTATCATTTAAGCAAAAAAAAAATGTTCTGCTTTCCACAGCTCATGGAAATGGAGCTTTAGCACCATCCGGTAAGCCAGATATCATTGAATTTTATAATTCCACCAAGGGCGCAGTAGATACGTTTGACCAAATGTGTCATAATATGCCTTGCAATAAAAAAACACAAAGATGCCACTATTCTACTTTTTCGGTATATTGAATATGTCAACTCTTTTGTCATCCACGTATATAATAATAGCCAACAAAAACCAGTTACAAGGCGAGCATTTGTCAAAGAGGTATCACAAAAATTGATAGAGCCATGGTTGCGTCGTCGTCGTCGCGAAAAACCAATTTTGAGACGATGCCTAAAAAGGAATATTAATACTATTTTAGGTGATACTGTGCCGAATGTTCCTGTAAGCTCTGAAAATCAACCTAGAAAACTTTGTGCTTTCTGTTGCTACAAAAAAAAAAAAAAACGTGTTGACCAGGTTTATCTGCACCTCTTGCAAACGTCACGAGTTTGTGTCAAGATTGCTCCGAGTGAAATAATTGCATTGTTCCTTCTTTTGTTCATTTAAAATAGACGTTCTTTTAATTACCTTAAGTCCCTTATTTTTATAGCTAATAAATTAGGTAACTTTGAAGGGGAGGTGTATCACAGACGTATATCTATGAACGATGTAATAAAAAATATAGTTTATGAATCCCAGCGTTAAGTAAGGAAAGTAATTAATATTTTTTTAAGCACTCAAAGAATTTTCGGCTTTTCCTTATCAATATCAAAGAGGGCTGCAAATGTTATAAATTTAACAATGACAAAGTTCCAAACGAGTTCATTCACAGTAAACCGCTGTGTCAGAAAAACGCAGCACTCAATAAAATACTAAGCAATACAAATAAAAACAGCATATTTGATTATTTTTTTTTTATTTGACTTAATCATAAATTAAATTGGTTGACAAAAAAAGAATGAAATTATATTGAGAAATTATCTATGAAGCTGCTTTACATATATAAAAACATATTTAAATTGGCAATGACATTATTATTTATAATTGTTTTTTGTTTTTTTTTTTGTTTTTTCCTTATCTTTTTAATTTCTATTACTCCTTTGTTTAACTGGGAATGGGGGTATTTTTAAGAGGGCAGACTAAAGTATCAAATTGTTACATTTAACTAACCGTTTCGTAAGCATTTTTATTTTCTTAATTCCTCTCACCTAAAGGTCTTGTTTGCTTTTATATCAATTTCTAAAATTTTTACTAAGGTTTCTTTCTCTCTATTTATTTTTATTTTTATTTTATTTTTAATTTGTTGTAATTTGATTTTGTAAATATTTACAAAGCTAAAAAAGGATTAAATTAAATAAAAACAAAAAAATAATCTAATCAAATTTATTAAACAAAAAATCATGTGTGTGAATAAAAATTGATTATGCGCGTGTAGTAACTGCGATTTGCGAATAAAAAAAATTAAAATAATAAAAATACATGTACATATGTGTATGTATGCATACTTTCAAGTTATATTGTATATATATATTGTTTTCTTTTCATTTGCACTGTACTTTTATTTGTTGATATTTATTTTACTTTTTCTTAGATTGAAAAAAGAGATAGATATTAAGAGAATTGTATACATTCTGCAATTGAAATAGTAGTAGCAGGGGCGTAAATATATGCTAGTACGTATAAATCTAGTCTACTACTCGCGTTTCATTTATTTCTATTAGCAATTCTATGTTCATTTTTGTTTCGCATCAATATGCGAGCGAATTTTCAAAGTAACACAATACATCTGATTTGATACAGATATGAATCAACAGTTAAAACCTTGAAGCAATGCGAAAATACCATATACTGCTTTCCGTTAGTTAAGATCTATCGCTATTATTTTGAATAGAAGCCTACTCGAACTCTTCACAACCCAACACATTGTGTTATTTATTTCACGCCAAATTTAAATTCCAAATAACGGCCTAAACCAAGTGAAAAGTTCTAATTTACTCCCGAGGTTGATGAATGTAAATTGAGCAATTTATTTCTTCCAAATATTGTTTTTCAGCCTTACCACTTCAATTTTAAAGATAAAAATAGAAACGATTTACCTGCTAGTAAAACAACCAAATATTATTATTTTGGGAGGATATTTATGATTTAGAGGCAATAAGGTACACCCGACTAGTGCCACATCGCTGTTCACAAGAAAACAAATTTATTTCAAGGTGTCTGAAAAACCCAAAATGTTTTTATGAAAACAAAACCGAAATGCAATTATTTCAGAGATCATGTTATTCAGAGAATAGAACGATTAACAAAGAATTGTTAACATTTACACAAGATCTTAGTTTTGGGTCTACCGATAATATCTGAAGCGAGTTACATGTACTCCGCATTCCATACAAGCTAACAACAGTGGCGACCCCGTAAGTCCCCATTTGATATTGATAACCAGCTTATAAAAATCAATCAGACACAAATAGGTTTGATAGCCATTTACAGTTCTAGCCTGAACCTGTGGGCACGGTTATCTTAATAAACTTAAATATCGTTTTGTTACAGTTCTAAACTAACTAAACGTCGATATCATCTCATCAAATAGACCAAAATTCTACTAACTGTTTGAGCTTGCATTAAGAATCTTTCAGCGTATAGGAGTTGAGTTATTTGTTTGCCTTTTGACAAATAGTACCTACTGTGAATCTTCGAGGGCTCTAGTTAGATTATATAATGGATACGTACCCAAATTTTTAGTGAATATTTAAAAACTACAAATATTGGGAAGCAGGGAAACCAAAAACTTGTTCAAGACGCTTAAAATCGTTTTGAACTTCACGAAATTTCTTGAATCTTCACTTCAAATCTAAAAAAACCATTTGTACAGATTAAAGCTGATGACAATTCGTTATGTATATGATGAATGCTTGTATCAGACAGCAGATGCAAGCATACTAAATACGCCTCACATCTAATATCCATGAATTAAGTAGAGGATGCTCATTTGAAGCAATGATATATTATAAAATAATCAGGAACAGCAGGGTAATACCTTTTCATTAGATATTTTAATACTTGAGGTTTGTCATTTTCTCTTAAACAAGTTTTTTTTCGGTCTAAAGATAGTATATGAACCCAACACATTTTCCACATCAGCTGATAAGCTAACCACTTTTGGCTATTTGAAAATAGGAGAAAAATATTCTCAAGGTAATAGAAAATTCATTTGCTTCAAGGTGTACCATAGAGTGATATGATGAAAATATAGTACGTCTTAATTGACTAACCAATGTTATTTCATTCAGTTAAAAAAAAAATGTGCCGAATTTATGTTGAAAGAGGGCATACAATGAATATAATCGAATCCCCAGCTCCCATGGTCGTGTGTGTATTTAAAATTCGCATTACTTCTTTTACCTGAAATCTTAACTATACTCAAATAGTTCACTGAATTTTATTCTTTTTTTTTGTGATTTTAAAAATGTAACTTTTTTTCCATTTTTTTCTATAAACATTTGTGTTGTTTTTTTCTACTGTTTTTTTTTTTTAATTTTGTTTAATCGAGTTTAGGCTTTTTGTTTTCGTTTTAATTTGCATATGATTAAGAGTTTGTTGTAATTAATTTTTTTGTGTTTGGTTTTTTAATGCACGCGATCAAGATACATATACAGACTACATATCACCCACTTGGAGATCCTTTTTTTTTGTATACACAACATCTAACAACAAAAATAACAACAATATACAACTTTGTTTAATTTTGTATTTTTCGATCGGCCGTATAGGCGATTCCTTGAAATAGATTTTTTTTTTCTTTTGTATCTCGTTGCCCCTTTTTCTGCGCATATTTTGTTGATAGACATTTATGTTCTTATGTTTTTTATGTTTAATTTTTTAGTTTGTGTTATTTTCTTGTTCTCTATTAATGTTCCATTAGAGCGGCTATAAAATAAGAAGAATTAAATTATTATTTTCGCAATTATTTCCAAGAGCAAAAAACTTACGTGATGGAGTCCGACGTGATGTTGTTTCATTGGATGTAAAATTGAGAAAATCCCAGATCAATATGGTATCGTCGTGAGAACTGCTAACAATTTGGAATTCATCAAATTGTAAACGGAATACCCGACCAGTGTGCTCCTTAAGAAAATGTGATTTTTATACGATTATTTTTAGTTCTTAATAATTGTTTCAAATATTGAAAATAAAAATATTCCATAACAGTAAGTTTTCTATCACATAAATCGTGTACATCCATTATACGTATTCTGCACTAATTGTTTGGAAACATCTGAATATATGATTTTCGCAGTTTTATTCGAACAAGGATCTGTACTAATATGCCAAATTTTCTCTATATAGTGTTTTAATAAAATAAAAGGTGTTTTTTTTTCTTATAGGTATATAGGTCCGTTCCGAAGTGAACAGTACTTTTTAAAAATAGGTATTTCTAGTGAGGCCATCTTTGGCAATTACATGCGCTGTAAAGGGAGATCCTTCGCTGATGTACTCTCAAAATTTCATGACATTTGGACGAATAGAAGCGGAGTGTTACTGCGTCTGTAGTGACGGTATGTTTGTGTCATCGGTACAAAAATTGCTCATAATTCAACTTTTGAAGAACATCATCAAGGAAGCCAAAAAGAACAAAAACTTCCTTTACAACATTGTGACTGCTGATGAAACGTGAGGCAACAAACGAGCCAAAACTCAAAAAATCTCGTTTGGAGAAGTCAAATGTGAAGACAGTATTGATTTGCTTTTACGATTCCAAGAGCATTGTCCATAAAGAGTTCGTTCCACCAGGCCAAACAGTTAATGCACAATTCTCTCTTGGTGTTTTGAAGCGGAAAAATGCATTTGCCGATGAAAGGAAAGCATTTTGGGGACGTAGAAGCCATCTAAAGGCTTGTACCCACATCCTGAAGGACATCCCGACCGATTATCTAAAACACTCATTCGACATGCTTTTAGACCATGCACATCGCTGTATTGAGTTGGAAGGGGACTATTTTGAACAAAATAAATCGGTTTTGCCAAAGTGCTGTTTACTATGAAATACACCTTGTATGTACATTCAAAATGATACAAATCATATAAAAATCGTGATGATGGCCATGGTATTGGATAGATAATTTTGAGACATTATGGCTTGAACATGATTTCGGGCATATGGGCGGCCGCAGCTGACTCGACTAAAGTGCAATCTGAAAGTCAAATTTTCGACCACTTTTTTTAACAGCTGGTACCGTATAGCAGCACTATAGGAGCGAATGTTCACATATCCCCACAGGAACTAATTTAAAGGTGTTAAATCACATGATTTTGAAGTCCAGCTGAAGGTTAATTACGCGTAATTATACACTCATCGAATGTTTTTTCAAAAATATCCAATTGGGGAACGAACAAGTCAGTAATCATGGATCTATAGCGCCCTCATTCCTGTAACATTCTGGTCGGAAATCATGTTTGATATAGACCAATAATTGCCCACAAAACACACTAAACAGCGACTGTTTGAGCACGTTGTAGTAATTGTGGTTGTTGACATACACATTTTACAAAAAATGAGCATCATCCTTGAACAAAATTTCGTGCTGAATAAAGGATCCGCAAAATCTTCCATAAAGTGAATGGAAAGATGGCAGATTGCACTTAGTCCTCGATGGGATTCGAGTTGTGAAAACCATCTATTCGAATTACTTGTTCATATGTTTTGAAAGCCTCTGCGATGCAAGCAATTATAAAACCCACCTTTGATTCAATAGTACTACGAAAAATTGTAATCCTTATAAAAAAAAACCTATCACACACGAAGGTGTTGAAAACGCGCGGCGAGCACCAACTTTTATATTTTACCTATAGCCGAGTAGGTAGTAAGGAGAATGATGCAAAGAAAAAAAAAACATTTGCATAACATCAATGAATCAGAGATTGAAAACTACTAGCTTGTTAGAGATGTTTCTGGAATAGCCAACGTGTGACGCACTCGTTTGACCAACTTGAACTGTATTTTTCATCCCCTCCACATTTTAGCATCCTACCATGGCATTTATGAAAGGTATAGAGCGCTGTGTTTACATCAATTTTTTCCTCCTCTGCATTTTTGGATGCGAAAACTTAGCAACAAATTTGCAAACATGAGAGTGTGCCAGATGGGTTGGGCAAAAGCAAAAGATTCTTAGTCCAGAGGGACTGGATCCTAAGTGTGATATTGCTAAATTATACCCACGCTGGGTAATACTGAATCTAAATTTGAGCGGAGCGGTCACAAAACATAATATTCATGAAAAAACAAAGGCCTTGGAAAAATACATCTGTACTTCCTAAGTCAAGCCGTATACATTTGTATAGCCCAGATCAACTTGTTGAATTCATAACCTACGCAGAAGAGCAAGAATTTCATAAATTTACGGTAGCCCTTATAATTCGGTACTATCGTGCTCAAATCAGAACATGAGCTGGAATAAGCGGCCTATCATATGTTATGATTTGCATGTTCCGTAATAAATAGAATATGAATGGCATATATCCCCTAGACTCCACACTATCGTCTGATATGGTCTTCAACAATTTTGGCTGGTTGAAAAAAAAAAAACAAAGTAAGTAACGGGCTAACCTAGCAAATACGAAAGATTTTTACCAACTGATGTCTTTACAAAAGTGACTTCGTCAGATCATCGAAGTTCGAATAGATGTAAATTCTCGAGTTTACTAACGAGAAGAAATAAAAGAAAAGGGCAGTCACTCGGATGGTTTAGTGGAGGATTGCGAATCTTCAGAGGATGAACCCGATAGTGCAGTCCATGTTCCACCAAACGTGTGCACTCCTGTCAGTGGAAGGTCGCTCAAGACCTTCTTATTTATAGATCATCCATCTACACCTAGCATACCGCATCTTGACACCAGGTAAATAAAACTAATCGATTTGTATAGTTTGATAATAACGAATGAAGTTTATGAACGCATAGTATTGAAAACAAAATCTAAATGCCCATCAAAACTTAGCGAATACCACTATAACTGGTGGATCTCGGATAAAGAAATGGAACGACACAAATATATCGGAGAGAAAGAAGTTTCTTTGCATAGTTATGTATACGGGAATAATAAAATACCCATAAATTTCATTATACCGAAGTAAGGTCCATTTCGCTGACAAAACAACAATCGAAGGTAATCGCTTGGGTAAAGTAAGTCATTTACTCCAAATGGTAGAGAATAATTTTGTATGATTCCCTGGCGAAGAAGGCTTCAGTTCCGTTAGTTAATCTTTGGAAATCACACAAATACGGAGTAAAAGTATTGTGACACCAATGGATACACAAATACAATATCAATTTATGCCGGAAAATGTAAACATCTGAGTCAAAGGTAGGCCAACAGCAAGTATTTCACATAACACGAAAATTGTTCTAGACCCAGCTGATAAGTATTTGGACAGAGGCAGAACAATCGCCACTGATAATTACTACACGTCTGTATCACTGGCTAAATTACATTACTAATTGACATCTTGTTGGAACTCTTTGAAAAAACAGGTTGGGAAATCCGAAGGACGTGGCAAATGCTAAGCTTTAACAAAAAAAAACACATCGTTGGACGTGAAAATAGGGTATAGTAGATACAAACTGGAAAAATAAGCGTGATGTTATCATGCTTAGCACGAAACACAACTTAGATGTTGTTTCCACGGGAAAATGAAATCGAAAAAATAATAAAATAGAGAAGATGAAAATGGAGCAGCTAAGCAAGGAATTGATATTTCAGATCAGATGGCTTATTTCAGATCACTGCGAAAAACAATTAGATGGTATCATAAAATTGCATTCGAATTTATTTTGAGTGCATCAGTTGTGAATTCGTTAATCATACATGGTGTCATCTAATTTGTCAAGGGTAATTTGCGAAATTATTCTTGGGTAGAAAACAATCGTTCTACACCAAGGGTCTATGTCCAATGTTGAAATCATTTATCGAGGATTTAAGAAAAGGCTAACTTTGGTGTACCCTGACCCATATTAACGGAAATTGCTCTGTTAATACAAATGGTAGAAACTTCGTTTAGGACCCTATTTTTAGAAGAAATACTGGCCTTTGTAACTGCGTTTGAATAAAGTTGAGATCTTGTTTGAGTCTTCAGATATCCAATTTCTAAGCCTGTTCCATTTTTCTTGCCCATGCTAATTTTTGACTTTGAGGTCACTTTTCTCCAGAAAATGTGCAATAAACTTAACGTTTTACTATATTTTTCTTACGAACGTAACAATAAACCCATAGATTTTATTATATTTGTGCATATATATACATATATAAATATATATTTCCTTAATGACTGCATTGGAAAATTTTTAAATATTATGGTAACATAATACCGAAGAATTAAGGTAAGAAACATATCGTCGGGAGAGGCAACAACTTGTTGGCAATTCTTTGATGTTCTCGATAAGCAGTATGGCACAAAACATTCAATTTCTGCCAGAATCGATTCTTCGTTGCAGTATGACAAATCAGGTGAAAACACCGAAAATAGTGCTGGCTCTGTTTCCAAAAAAAAAAAAATAAACGCCATCCTAGACTTCCTCAAAGAAGAATCAGAAAAGGATAGGGAGTGTTTTAACAAACTTATACAAATTGAGAGTCTTCGCCTCAAAGTGGAGGAAATTAAAGACCTTAAACATCAATTGAGGACGCTTCTTGATTAAGGAAGATATATATGTAAATAATCTTTAAATGAATTACTAGCCTTTTTTTTAATGAATTGGAACATCATACATACATACATATTTCTTTTTCTGTTTTGTTAATACTGAATATGAAATAAAAAAAAAATGAGCAGAAAAGTGTAGTTAATTGTACTCTTTTGCGTTTTGGTTCATCACTTGGAACGGAAGTTTCTTGTGAGAACGTATTAGCGGCTAATGAATAAACTATGTAAATTGAAATCATCACAGGTAGATGATTCATGGTTTATAATGAAATTATGCAAAACTACACAATTCATTATGATTTTCTTTGCCATTGAAATACTGTGCACGGGTAGTTCAAGATCTGAAATTTATTTTTGAGAGCGCCGTAAGCTTGCTCAATAAATACGCTTGTGGAACTATGGCAGTAGTTGTACCTTGTCTGTGCTGCTGTCACATGGCCGTTATCCTTATATGAAACAATGGGATGAGTTTCCAGCGGATACGTCGAATCTCCGAGGTAATGGTACTCTGAAGGTATCATTATTGTCCGATTGCGTAAAGCCTTTCTCAAAGGACTATCACGCCAAACGGCGGCATCGTGACTAGATACCGGATAGCCGACGAAAGCATCCATAAACTTTAGTTTGCCATCACATACTTCTTCTTCTTCTTTTGCACGACGTACCTCCATTCTGCTCTGTCCTATGCTACATTTCTCCAGTTTTTAACGTTTAGTTTTGGTATGTCGTTAGTTACACCATCTGTCCATCTTATTCTTGGCCTGCCTCTTGTTCTCAGGGTTGCGGTTGAATTCTCTTTTTTTGTTTTCTGGACTCATCCTTTCTTATTACATGTAAGTCATCTTAACCGCAGGGTTTCGGCAAACCTCACTATGTCCTCGTCTTCTAGTATTGCGTTGATTTCCTCATTCGCGCGCCAAATATTATCGAAGATTCTCTGATTTTTTTCATCAGCTGTTAGAGACCAAACTTCACAGTCGTATTTAACTATTGAGTGTATTACCGGTTTGTATAGTGAGGTCGTCCGTTTTTTTTACAGAAGTTTTGATTTATGTAGTTTTTTATGCGTTGCCTGCTCGTATGCTTTCTTGAACGCAGTGACGCATACTGTTATCGTTCCTTAGGAGTACTTCAAGGTATATAAAGTTTGTTTATGTCAAATTCGTCTGACTCCTTGCCTTGAATCAGAATCCTTGCTTTTGACCCGTTCATCGTCATCATCACTACTTCTACCAGTTTTTGGGGAACACCTTGCGTAATCAATGTTCTTTTTAATTTTGAGCGTTTAATGCTGTCGAATGCTTGCTTAAAGTCGATGAATAATATATGAAGATCTTTGTTATACTCGTAGTTGTTTCTCTGTAGTTGTTACAGAGTGGTGTTTTATCTCCTTTTTTATGTATGGGGCAGATTAGTAATAGACTCCATGCAGTTGGCATTCTCTCTTCTTCCCGTATTTTACACATGATATTGTGTAGTTCTTGTATTAAAGTTTCTCCTCCATTTTGAACAAGTTTCACCATTCCACATTTTTCATTTTATTTAGTATTGCTTTGATTTCATCAGGTGTTGGAGCTTGGACCAGTGATTTTACTGTTATGATATCTTGTTCCTGTCCAATTTCTTGTGCATTTAAAAGTTCTTCAAAGTGTTGAGCCACTTCTTCTTCCTTTGATATTAATACTCCATTTTTATCCTTACAAACGTTTAGTTTTGGTTGGTATTCGCTTACTTCTCTTTTGATTCGTTTATATACGAGGGTAGAATCAGAAGTATTCGACCTGACGTATAGATGGTGGTTGTTGTTTAAAAAGAATGACAATTGTAGAAAGAACTAACCTTATAAAGCTTAAATTTGAAGCTTGACGGCGCTATGTTTCTCAATGAATTTTTAAATATGGAAAAAAAATTGGTCATCGTTATGGGATACAATACTTTCATTTGAAAAACCTCAATCCAACCAACGTCAAAACGCAACTGGATTCTCTGGGGAGCCTGCTCCTTCGTTTACAACAATAAAATATTGGGTGGCAGAGCTTAAGCGAGGCCGAACGAAGACGAACATCGCAGTGGTAGACCAAATGAGGTGAGTTCACCAGAAATGTTGAAAAAAATCCACAAAATGGTATTGGATCACGGTCCAATGTGCGCAAGACGGGTGCTGCGAGTACTCACGATTGGAACAAAACCAGCGTCGTGAGGATGTTTCAGTCGAGTGTTTGGCGGAGTTTAACAGCAATAAAGCCGATTCATAACCATGGATGAAACATGGGTCCATCACGAATAAAAAGTCAAAACAATGGACTCAAAGGGGAGAATCGGCTCCAAAGAAGACGAAGGCAGTTCCATCTGTAGGCAAAGTCAGTTTTTTGGGATGCGCGTGGGATAATTTTTATTGATTATCTTCAGAAAGGAAAAACAATCAATGGCGTGTGCGAACTTATTGCATCTTTTGAAAGATGAAATCAAGAGAAAACGGCCGCATTTGGCGAAGAAAAAAGTTTTGTTTCATCAAGACAATGCATCAGTTCATTCATCCGTCATTGCGATGGCCAAAATCAATGAGTTAAAGTTCGAATTGCTTCCTCATGCACACTATTCCCCAGATTTAGCCCCTTCGGATTATTTTCTATTTCCGAATTTGAAAAAATGGCTCGGTGGTAAAAGATTTGCCAACAGTAAAGAGGCGGAGTCTGCGGTTGATGGCTATTTTAAGGAGCTCGATGATTCTCACTATAAACCGGGTATCGAAGCTATTGAACGACGCTGGGAAAAGTGTATTGAACTAAAAGGAGACTAGGTAAAGAAATAAACATATTTTTCTTCAATTTTGTTGTGTTTTCTTTGTTAGTCGGGTACTTCTTGCAGTAATCTCGTATTTCTTTGGTATTTTTATTTCTAAACTCTTCTTGTATTCTTAAAATTCTTCCTTTCGTGCCTGCTTTTCTTTTTCTTTTGCAAAGTTTTGTAGAATTCCTCTGAAAGCTTTCTTTGCCAATTGTCTCATTTGCTGATTGGATGATCACAGTCTCAATTATGTTCCATTTCTCGTCTATGCCTGTGTTTTCATTTTCAATTTGTGTATTTATCTATTCCAATCTTTTTGAGAGAGTCTGTTTGTACTGCGCCTGGATGTTCGGATCCTGTAGCTTCTTAGTATCCCATTTGGCTTTCCTTCTTCCTCTTCCTTTTGCAAGATTAGATATTCTTTGTCGTATCTTTATTTTTACCAGGTAGTGATCCCTGTCGAAGTTTGCTCCTCTACGTGTACGTACATCTGTAATGGACGCGGCACTTCTAGCTGATATGAGAACAAACTCAATTTGGTTGACTAAATTGGAGTCTGGTATCTTCCAGGTTCCTTTGTGTTCCTGTACATATACAGATATGTTTAAAATTTTCTGAAGAATAAAAATCGTGTTAAAACCTGCATAAATATTGAATGGTTACCTTTGCCATTATAATAACTTAACGAATCCTCTTCCAGAGTTGGAATCTTAAAATGCGTGACATCAACACACCCCGCGACAAAAGAGAATGGATTATTGCGTTTTTTTTTCAAATTCACTTACTGTTTTGCTTAGAGACTTCAGGTTGCATGACCACTGGATTAGATTCTATTTGAGTTTAAGTATGGCTTCAATAGTTCTTTTGAAGTTCCAATATAACGGGCCCATCCTATATGTACCAAATCGGTCAGAAACTTCTCGGCAACTACCCTGGTTAACGAGTTTCCATAACGCTAAGTATAGGCGATATTCGAACGAAATTATGGGTCTGCCGAGAACTGCTTGGGCATGAATGCTCTCTTAAGTAACTTAATACAAAAGGAGTTGAAAGGAACTTGTTGCAGAACTTACTAGAAATATATCTCTATTCATTTGGAAATGTGTAAAAAAAAAGCTTGATTGGGATATGAATTGATGACTTTAAGGAAGTGTTTGCATTTTGATAGTTTTTTTTTTTAACCAATGAAGTAGCCAGACATTTGCGTTTTATTTGTCTTTGATTTATTTTAAACATGTATTTCATGAATATTCGGTTGTCACCTGTACTATATACAATTGTTTAGCATATGATTAATTATTTGAGTTGCTATTAGATTTGCAAGACATTATTTAAAATTTACAAAATAAAAATAATTGTCGGCATCGTGTAGGTTTCAAAACACAACCGTATGTTCAACGTAACATAAAAGCATCGTGTATTTGCATCACCGATGCAAAGTGCATTCAAAATGCGCATTTTGTTTGAATTTAGGAAGTCGGCCATATATATTACAGAGTATACTCTCAAAACTTTAGTTAAAATCTCATACAATTTTCACCGATGGCTTCAAAGCCAGTAAGGATGGTGCTGAAGTCTTCATGGACGTTAATGTTAGACTTTATGTATACATGCGTCCATATTTCGTAGTAGAAATAAACTAAACTAACGTCAGGGCTTCTATTTACAGTTGAATTTCTCGTTGGCTCGTTATCACAACCGCAGCTGGAATGACTCTATTGGATGTAGGCAGATAAAAACTAGTGTTTTAGCTTTAAGTGCACCATCTTGGTGACGAAAACTCGGCAGAGCACTCATGCTGGTCTCCTTAGATGAGTACACAAATTTATCGTCGTACAACTAGTTGCTAAATACATGTACATATTTGCAAAAAATACAAAATGTTCCATAATAACCCGATAATCGGTTTTTGGTTATACTCGTATTCATTGGTTTACAAACACCATAAAAAAAATTAACTTGGCAGGTACCTGTAGGTTTAGCAGCAATTGAATGCATCTTCAATGACCCAGTGAAAGATCATTACAAATGTGATAATAACTATACCGATAGTAATTTTGTAATTTTAATTTGTGGGTTCGTAAATTTCGAATTGTATGGTGAAGAAAAATGATTTTGTGTTTATAAGCGCTTCACCTAATGGTATCTTATCTAACCATTACCCTCTTGGTCGAAAATTAACACATAGTGAGAAATATTCAAAGCCAGCTTTTACTTTTACATGAATACAAGTATATTTCAACAAGTTAAGACACAAAAAAACATCTGGGCATTTTTCCGATATAGATGTGCAAACCTCAGTAGACATGATGTAAAAATCTCACCGTATAAGTCGTGAATTTATTTGCGGTGATTGGCTAAGTACTACGCATTTGCTCCGATTTTTCACCAAAAACAATTTTTTTGTAAGACATCTCATAACTATGGGTGTTGCCTGTACACACAGTCACACACAAATTAAAATAAATTTAATAACAATTGACGCGGCGAGTCGTTGCAAAGTAAAACACGCTCCTAACACTTGTGATACGACCCCAAATAAAGACTGACTCATTTCTCACCAAAACAATAACGAGATCAATAAACTAAGTTCAAGAACACTTTAGATCGATACACATGACTTATTTCATCGTAAATCTTAATATCCTCCTTTATCCATAAATTCTTTATTAAGATAAATTTAAAACTTACCACCAAAGTGTTAAGGCAAAGTGCATTCGATTGAGCGCGTGGATCTAGCGCAGCAACAAGATCCCACACTTTAATTTTACCATCGTAGGCACCACTAACAATTCGCTTTGAATCGAATCGTATGCAACGAACTAATTCTTCATGTCCTTCGAGGACACGTAGGCAAGCTCCGCACTCAATGTCCCATAACCTGATGAGAAATTAAATTAAAATAAATCAATGAAGTATAATTAGTTAAAAATGATAATCGTATTAGTGCAATTCATTGCAGTTCCGCTGAACAAAAGCTTACCTTATGGAATTGTCTGAGCTACCGCTAACTACTAAACGATCACGGTATTGCAGGCATGCAATGCCGCGTTTGTGGCCATTTAGCGTGCGAACAAACTCACAACTTGAAGTTGACCAAACTTTAATAGTTCGATCACCACTAGCTGATACAATGTACTTCTCATCGAAGTCAACAACGTTAACGGCTGCCCGATGACCAACGAGTACACGTCGCAGGGTTATTTCGCTAGGCGATGTCATATCCCAAACGGCAATGGAACGATCTTTGGAACAGGTCACCATCATTCCATTATTGAAACGCAAATGAAGAACTGCTTCGCAGTGATGAATCAACGTATTGACCATTTCACCAGTATTAACGTCCCAGACGCGCACTGTGGAATCGCTTGAACCGCTGATTATAACTTTATCATCATATTGCAGACACAAAACAGATCCGGTGTGACCAGTTAGGGTCTAAAAAATAAATTAACTTCAGTACAAGTTCAAATAAAAAAAAAACAAGAAACCAACAAGCGGAGATAATTTCTGATGAAAATTTTCCTTACCTTTACACACTGCAAATCCGTCCTGTCCCAGATTTTAATTGTGTTATCCCTAAGGCCAGACACAATTTTAACATCGTCATACTGTAAGCAATAGACACCTTTTGAATTCTCTGATCGACAATTTATTCTGCGTAGCATGTGACGTCCGGTTCTCCAATTGTTTTCTATACTTTCAATATCCTTAAAAAAAAAATTATTTTTTTAACAAATACGTTTACATGTTTTGTTATGGTTAATTTACATTCATGATCTTCGGGAACAATTCTCGATAGAAAGAGTGTGGTCGATGTGTCGATCCTGGGCGTGGTTTGAAAAGATATTGAATCCAGCCCCGTCTTTCTGCCAAACCACGCCATAGTGAATCCGTTCGAACTTTACGTTCGATCAGTTTCTTCCACAGCATTCCTTCGGAGAGAACGCGCAACCATTCTTTGCATACTAATTCTGCTGCCTTCAGTGAATCCGCATCTAGATACGAAAGGATGTTTTCGGCAATGTGATCTAACCCTTTTTCTAAAAAACAAAAACAAAAATGATATATGCTTAGATAAAAAGATATTATTGATCGCACAATATCAAGGAAAGGTACTATTGTAGGGTTTTAAGCTAAAAGAGCAATAAAGATGCTAAAAATCTATATCTACATTAAGAATATCGTTTTTTATTACGTGAAGCATACATACATACCAATAGTCATCCAAGGACAACAGTCACAGTCAACAATCGCCAGTTTAGAGAGAAAATGAAAAGGCACATACTACACGGGTAAAAGTGAAACCATCTACTACTGTTGCTGAGATAATGACAAGAATAAATCTAGAGGCTACTTAGCGCCTGTAATAGTAGGATGCTACTACCCCGACCACATTCAATTCAATTCATTCAAGAATCGCAGTACAGAAAAAGACCACACTCAATGTGCTGTTCTCCATTTGAAAGACCACCGCACCCAACTTGGCGTGCGGACTGCAATCAGATGACTAGCGATGGAGCTACTCGTAGTTAGAGGAGTTTGTTGGTTGTCACATGGTGTAGTGCCCTCAAAAGTAATAGTAAAGTCTTTCAAACTGAACCCAAAATGTATGTTCCTAGACAGTCAAGTGAATAGCCACTCGAAAATCATGTATAATTTTAATATGAAAAATGGTTCTCGTTTTATATCCCTTACATGGAGGAGCAATATTATTCGATTCAGAATAAAGTTGCACTAATAGAGAACTTTACTACTGCTTTACTTATTAGGTGGATGATTATAGCCTTCATTGGTAAGTTCAACATTAAAAATATATTACATAAGGGCTGATTTTTTTGCTGTGTGATTTTTCAGGGTTCTATTTTTTAACAGCACACGCGTGATTCGTGACATGTGCCAAAGTCAAACATGCTCAGCTGGCATTGCCATTTCATTATGGAACGACCTACACACGAACAATTGTTACTCATTATTGCATTTTATTGTCAAAATTTTTGCTGTGAAAAATGTTTTTCGGGCACTTCGACCATTTTGCGGTCGTCATAATCGATTTACTGAGCAAGCAATTCAAGCCATAATGACCAAATTTCGCACCCATGTATTTCATGATATTGGACATCAAGCCACCTACCCGTACGCGTAGAGTGCGTACAGAGGAAAATATTGCTGCTGTATCCCCCAGTGTTAATGAAGACCGTGATTTTTCCATTCGTCGCCCTTCGCAGAAATTGGAATTGTGTTACTCGACTACGTGCAGGACTTTACGCAAGGATCTTAGTCTAAAACCTTACAAAATACAGCTCGTGCAAAAATTGAAGCCGAACGACCTGCCCCAGCGTCGAATTTTCGGTGCCATTCACCGCCTTAGAAAAGCTGGAGGAAAATGCGCTTTTTTATCGAAAAATTGTTTTCAACGACAAAACTGGGCTGTTTGGTGCGGTTTATGGTCCAGCGAAATCATTGGCCCATATTTTTTAAAGTCGACCGTGAGAACAACGTTACCGTCGATAGCGCCCGCTATCGCTGAATGATTTCAAACTTTTTTTTCCCAAAATGCACGAGCTGAACCTGGTCGACATGTGGTTCCAGCAAGACGGCGCTACATGCCACACAGCACACGAATCGATAGACCAATTGAGAAATGACTTCGGTGAGCAATTTACCTCTCCGGCCGGCTAGATCGTGCGATTTGACTATTTTTTATGGGGATACGTATAATCACTCGTCTATTTCGATAAACCATCTTCAATTGCAGCCTTTGAAGACAACATTTCATGTGTTATTAGCGAGATACCAGCCAATATGCCCAAAAAAGTGATTCAAAATTGAACTTTCCGTATGGACCACTTATAGTAAAACTTAGTCGTGGTCAAATTTATATGAAATAACCCTTAAAAAGTAAATGGCAAGCATTGATTTATCAACTCAATATAAAAGTTGTAGGTATACACTTTTACAATTTTTGGTTTTCTTTTTTAAGAATTAACAACGAAACGCGTAAAAAATCACCCATTAAATGCACATGCATTGTTTTGAAAGTGAATTTCTATTTTTTTTTTTGTTGAGAATGAGCCAATAAGAAAATAAAATAACTTTTTCTAATTTTGATGGTCCCAGAACAAATGCTTTTCGTCTAATTTTTGTCAAAAAGCCCTACAGCTTCAGTACGACTAACCTTATGTCAAAATTAAATGAAAATCCCTCTTAATTTCTGTCAACGGTTCAAATTATCCATAATGCAGTTGAGCAAACTTATGGCGTTTCCGTTTGGGCAGCCAGAAGGCTTTTGTTTTTGTATTCCGATTTTGAAATTGGCCAAACACAGCTGGTTGCTCTGACTGTTTCTGAAAAAAATGAGGGGAAGAACTTTTCTCACTTTTGTGCTCTGGAGCATAAAAAAAGCCCAAACGAAAACCCCATTAATAATCTGTAAAATTGTTTACATTCGAATTGGTTTCATTTCATAGCGGGAAAAAATAAATTAAGAAAACTAAAAATGGCAAAATTATTGCATCTTGCAATATGTCGGCTGTCACAAATTTCAGAACTAAATGTCCCATTCTATTGAGACTTTACTTAGGCTCACAAAAGTTAACGTAACTTGAAGAAACCGAGCAAAATCCCATTATAGTACATGCAGTACTATGAAATTTATATATGCAACATACATGTAATGAGACATTTCATTAAGCTGGCTTAAGCTCACCAAAGCGCATTATGGTTGGTCCGTCAGGCCGAAGAAAATTCTTATGCGCCAGTTTTATTGAAACAAACACTTGTTTATATTTAAAAAAATAACAACGTCATACAACAAAAATTGAAATAATATTCACTTTCATAGAAGGCAAACATTTTTGTAATTGTATAAAATATTTCAACACTTGACGATAAAAACATCTAAAATATGATAACAAGATACCATTCGAGTCAATATGCCATAAGTCACCCATATGTTTGTGTAATGATTATAATTACAATTAACATGACAACAGATTGGGAACTTTCGTATGTTCTATCATTAGCAAGTTCATTGGCCTAAAAAAAAAATCACGAAACAAAATGAAAATGACTCATTTGGAGAGAAACCGCGAATCGCTCGTAAAAACACGAACAATCGGGTTCCTCTGTTTCAGCCAGTCGTCTTGTGTTGAAACCGAGATAATCACTTAACCAAGTTCGGCATGGGTGACGATCCCGAGAAGGGGGACTGAATGACGTACGTAATATCGAATGTAAATGAAGAATGTGACTGTTTAGAATCAATTTTACCTGAAAAACCATCTACAACTGGCATTGCAAATGCACAACTGAAATTGGAAATGATTTTTTTCTGATATATCCTTAATTTCTCTATAATCTCAAATGATTATAGAAAAACAATTCCTAAGCTAACACGCAGTCCAATGGATGTATTAAGCATTCCCAAGGATGCACTCATTCCACCCATTATCAGTGACACTTTTCTACAGAAATGCCACACAATGATGGAAAAGTTTTCAACAAAGAGATTCAAATGTACATATTGCCAGCAGCGAAATGAGGACGAAACCAAAAAAGGTCCACCACTAAAGGTGGCGTTATACAAAACGCATGCAATGAACACAAAGAAAACCTACTGCAGGTAGGAAAAAGGTGGAGTGGCAAATTCTCGAGAATATTATGATGATGATGATTATGTTGATGATGAGGATAAGGGTGATGAGGAGGATGATGATGCAGAAGACGACGACGAAAATGATGATGACGATGATGTAGGAGATGGCAGTGTGGCAGTGACGCAGATTATATCACTTAAAAAGAATAAGGCAAATAAATAACTGAAGACGGAGAAGGGCAACGACGCAGCATGGAAGAAACCAGACCACATTCAAGTTGTTTGGTGGTTTATTCACTTTGAATTCGTACCTATGAAAGCGACATGAGCAAACAAACATGTACAGAAATGCAAATGACGACAAAGATGATGAAACTATTTTTGGTTTCTCCTCTTTGCTTAACGACAAATAAGCTTTAACTTCAAATTTTCTTTTTTATCTACCCAGCAAGAGGAAAACAATTTTAATGCAAAGCGGGCCTTAAGATTCCCCGCGTTTTGAAAGACCTTCGACGTGAATACACTACTGGTGAACTAATACACCTATTCATGCGTACTTGAGGTAGTTTACTCTTTGATGCTTTGTCGTTTTTCATCTCAAACGGGAAATTGTATGTACATATATAAAAGGCAGAAAAAAAAAACGGCCGACAAAGGCAAAGCGAAAAACGCGTCTAATTGACTTCTTAATTAGACACCCAAAGGATAGCAAGTTTCGTTAATTGCGTGCAAACATTGAACAATGCGAAGTTCGATTGAATTTAATTGAAAAACATGATTTACTACTTACTATTGAAATCGAGATCTACTCTCGTATCTTTTAGGTACTCTCGTAACAAAAATTCGATAATGCCAATTGGCAAACAGAGTTTAGAATTGGTGGATGAATTCGACTTTTGAAAATTTCTTTATGTTTTCAGGGTCTAAAATTTATAACAATTCTACACACATACTGTACAGCTCATAGGTTCTATAAAAAGGAGCTATACAAAAGAACAGTACGATATGTGCCTATGTACAGTTTGTCATGGAACTGTTTTGACAAAAAAAAAATTTCATAATTTTGACCTTTTGTTTATTTTTCGTTTTCGTTTTCCTTGTTGTTTTTTTGTTTATTGTTTATAAAATGTACTATATTTTACAACTGTTCATTAGTTGATAAAGTAATAAAATAAAATATAAGGAAGACATAAAAGTACTAATTTTTGTATGGAAAAGGTATAAATTATGAATTGTTTGATTCGTCAAAACAATTTGCTTGGCAAACTGTGTGTAGGTATTTCAAATAGCATTCTCATCTAGAATGGTTCTATAGCCAACTTTGTTCAAAATGCCTCCTATACGAACAAAATTTGTGGCTGCAGTGAAGGAAAAGCCTCCCTGCACCAAAATCGATGCATCTAACATATGTACATGCTTTGCAAATGGAGCAATACATTACAGCCAGGATGTTTTCATCGTTTTACGAGCCCTCAATGACCCCAACGTCGGTTTCTTTTCACTTTGCGCCCAAAGTAACGACTTTTTTTTTGGCAACGTAAACAAATATGCCTACGAAAAACGCCTCCTGATCGTTGCAACTAAGATTGAGATGACTCTATTCTTATTGATCTCTCTGTAGATTTTTGGTGCTATAACCGTTCTATAGCATTTGCTGGTAATCACAATCAAGTTAACTTACTGCTTTTAATGGTTGTTTCTCGGACGTCAATCTTTGTTCTGAGATCGATGCTCCCGGTTTCACTAAATCGATCGATGTTGTGGTCTCCAGGTTTAGAAATATTAAGTTTCTGGGAGATATAATTTTCAGATTTATCAATTTTGTGGAAACAAATAATTTGAATGATTAATTTTATTCATTGTATATTTTTCTTGTTTTTTAAACTTTTAAACACTACGGAAAAATAGTAAACTAAGAAATAAGCCTTTGCAAATGAGATTATACCTAAACTTAACATTGTCCAAAACCTTTGAAATATCATAAAGAAAAATTGATGTAGCCCATGATTTGTGTTTGCCTTTTTTTTTGGAGCAAATCCTTAAACTGAAAAAACCGATTATCCCGAAGGTTTTATTCGTCTACACGCAGGCAGGTAAAGAAATTCGGGTAAACTCGTAATACAATGTGCTAAAGTTATATATATTTCGGTAAAAAAAAACGTGGTCTCAAGGAAATAGACGTAGTATTAAATTTATGGAAAACAATGTATGTTTCTGCATATGTTGCAATGTCACAAGCGAAAACATTAAATCACGTCCTTTCTTCTCCGGATAAAAACAACAATAACTGTTTAGGCAGTTATTATTCAAAATCTATTGGATAGTTTTTTTTATATTTTTTTTATATGTATTACGTACCAAACCATGCTATCTTAGTTTATGTGAGTCACATTTGTTCTTCCTGCATTTTTCTACAAAATATTAAAATGTTTTTCCCCATACACGAGAGATACAGGAAAATGTACAGGGAAACTCTCGTTCAAGGTACTTGAAAAACAAGAAAGGACGGGGCTAGAATTTCAAAAGAAAATGCAATTTTCTTTTTAAAATTTTTATTCACAAAGAAATTTCTTTATTTAAATGCAATCACGATTGAAACTTCATTGAATCTTCAAATATTCATTTCAAAATATAAACGGGTTCACTGCTATATCACACTCAATTTCTTTTTAAGGGGAGATGATATACACCTAGCATGGTCGAAAAAAAAAAACGATTTTTTTACACTTTCTTGAAACTTGAGGTCTGAAGAATATCTGGTGTAAACGCCAAGTCAATATTTCGATAAATAAGCCAGTTACAGCCGAGAGCGAAACGAGTTTGCGGTGTCGGACCGAGATTTATTCATTCCCAAATTTTCAAACGCGTTTTTCTCAAAACCACGTTTTTCAAATCGGTACCCAAAATTTCTCAAAAACCAATGAACCGATTGCCTTGAATTTCTTTGTGGTTAACACCTTTATCTATTGTAGTACTTGTCATAGAATTTTTCGTTACTTAGTTTTTGTTTTATAGGCAAAATAATAACTAATTGGTGGTGTTCAAACGTCCGCCATTTCGTTGTAAATCAATATTTTCAAAATCAGCTATGACAAGTACTAGATTAGTATCTAATTTAATAATCTTTTTGATTTTTTTTTTCAGATGATTTTTCTGAATGTTTATATTGTACTTTTAGATAGTTAAACTCCCAATCCGAAATTTCAAATAGTTTTCTTTAAAAAAAATACACAAAAATCCCCTTTTTTTTTGGCTCTCAGGTGTATATGTTATCTACCTCTAATGAATCTAACATTGAAGTAAACTATTAAAATATTGCTTGCAAATATGCTGAATTCACAAAGGTTATTCCTTAAAATAATTTCTATTTATGTAACAATCGATCGCCTTTTCCAACGCTCCACTAAAGCAAATATAAATCTTTTAAAAGGTAAAAAAGTCTTCAAAGCTTTGTTTTATAGCGTCATTGTTTATAAACTGCCTAGTTTGAAAGTGATTGTCACAACTTAGAAAACGGGGACAAGTCCGATGAGTCATATCCCAGCCCCGGTTGCTTCAATGGCTCAATTTTTTGTGCATTACGTCGAGAACCGAATAATGAACAATTCACTCACTCGTTCACCATACTATTACTATTACCCTTTTTTGGTATAGTTCTGTCTTGACGAATACACTGCGAGACTAACTCAAGCTTAACCATTTCCATTTTCGCAAGTGATGACCCAATGCAAAAAAAGGATCCACAGGATGTCTGTTGGTCAAAGATATTGCAACCTCCAAACATCATAGGATATTAGCTGGTGTTAAGAGGTAGGATACATATCTTTATAGTTTTTGTTTTTGGCAACCTCTGGTTGCAGTTACAATTTTGAATTTTGCAGCAAGACAAAAATAAACAAAAGTAACTAAGCCTCAATACTAGCAGGCACGTTCTGGGATATACTGTCCTGCCCTAACACTATGTACCATAGTTAAGGGGTTAGGCTACTTTAGGATTTTGAAAAAATAGATTTTTTTTATTGTTTTCAATGGTCCATTACCATTAGGAATTCAAAAATGATATCCCAAAAGATTATGGCCGGAAAATATCTCGAAGTACTTGTTTTTCAAAGTATAGTACCAGGCCGCCAGCTAGGATTTCTATAACTTAAAATTTTAAACGCGTTTATCTCAAAACTGAAGTTTTCAACTTGGCCGCACCCCTAATTATGTTAGAACAATTTTCAACAAATTCACTTCAAATTTTAACTGGATTTTTAAAAATATTATTTAAATAAGTACGTGGGATTTTTTTTATATGGCTTAGTTCATTTGTTATTAACAATGTGTCTCATCATAGTTCAAAATTTACAGGAGCTGTTGATACGGCCGTAGACCCTTCCAAATAAAAGAGGTCATCTGAGAAACGCTGCACAGCTATCATTTTTAAATAAATAAATAAAAAAGCCTATTTTTACGGCCTCTATGTAGATTGGCCTAAGGGGTTAGGTAACTTCTACAATATAACTAGTCTTTCAAATCCAAGATTTTCTCAGCTGCATTAAATTAACTGCGTCTTGCAAAAGAAATCAACCCAAACCTCATGTGGACTTAACATATTTAGATTGGGTTATAACCCAGCAGATCTGAACTACGAACTATTATAAAATATACACCCAGTGGGTGACCAGATAGCAATGATAGTTTTTCCAAAGTTACCAATGATATCCAGCTGTCAAAATATTCAGTAAGGTTTGCCATTTCATCATGAATCGTTCTACGCTGGCCGAACATGCAGAAATTTCGGCTCAGTTGTAAATACGCAAAGTAAATTTCGTCGTAAATTTGGTAGTCATCATGGCTTCAGTGTGCAGGCAATTCGTCGCACCGTGAAAAAGTTTAAACGGGAGTACACTCTTTTCGATCTTAAGCCACCAACCAGACAGAGATTGATGCGGAATGAGGAAAACATAGCCGCCGTAGCGACCAGTATCGAAAAAGACAGAGAAATGTCGATTCGGCGCCGATCAGTTGAATTGGGCATCGCCAGAGTCAACCCAGTTTATTTTGCCGGGCGACCATAGACGTCGTTCGCTAATTAAGCGCTGGCAATGTTGGCCGGAGATCCGGATTTTGGCTAACAAATCATCTTCTATTTTTGGCTCAGCGAATATGTTAACAAGCTAAATTGCCATTATTGGAGCGAACACAATCCATAAGTGTTCGGCCAAGCATCAATGCATCCACAAAGATTGACTGTTTGGTGCGGTTTATGGCATGGCGGCATCATCGAACCTTATTTCCACCGCTACCGTCAATGGTCTCAGGTATAGAGCGATGTTAACCGACTTTCTGTTGTTTTATATCTCACACCATTGTTGTTTCATTTAATTTTTTTTTTCTATCATTCTTATCTGGTCACCCTTTAGAACGAACTGTCAGTTCACACTCCCCTAACTTGTCAAATCAAATACATAAATAAAAAGATCATACCATATATGATAACTACTCGTATAAATGAGTCCTTTTAAAAACACTGAGTAGGTAGAAAAATAATGTGGTAAAAATTTTGTATTTCAGCAAGGTGACATTCTCATTCAGTTGGTTAAGAATTATTCTGTCAAACAAACATTGGGGGCCATCTTGGTACTGATTTTAAGTAAATGTCAAACATTTTTGCTATATCATATATGAAGCAATAAAGCTACTTTATAAGTTATAAGTACTCGTATGTAATATTTTAGAAAAAACAAGAATAATAAATATTCCTATGGTAGTCTTTTTCATTAAGAGTGACCTCATTGTTAAAATACTTTACTACAGGAGCTCTGAACTCATTTAATAAAAACTGCTTTTACGTTCCCCCTAAAATTTTAAGAACACTCAATTTTAGAATTTTTATTACGAAAAAGGAAATCTTAGTTGAATTTGAATTTAAATTGTTTTCCTTGAAGTTGAAAGTTGTTAGAAGTGAACAACTTCCGCTCATATTATCTTGATGTACTTTTAATCATTATTGGATAATACTTACTAGGCAGTAAAGATATAAAATCCCTCTGCAGCATCGGTTTCAAGTATGCATTTATGTGACCGTGTTGATAGTGACACATTCGTGACAGTAATTGCTCAACGAAATCAACCTGGTCAGCTTCGTTCCATTGTGAGAAATATGTTAAGCAGGTGTCACGTTCAGTTTGAAATGATGGTGATGATTCTTTTTTGCGAACAGGATCATACAGCATTGTTGATATGAACTAAAAATAAAACCAAAAAGAAAAGTTTCTCAATACAATACTACCTAAGTAAATAGGAAAAAAATACATTTTAATTCAATTTAATTTATTAATTAAGAAAATCAAAGCGGGAGCATACATCACACAATAATTACATACATATGAATAATAAACGTACGCTTTATTTCCTTCCGGTCGGTTTCAACGTTTTACGCAATAGTGAAAGTTTCCGTGATTTTCTTTGTTTACTTGTTGCTCGCTGCTCTAGTACCGGAAAGCGATTTAACGTGCAAATCAACGTAATGTACAACCATATTCGTTCGGCTTTTGTGTATCGAGTTAAAATTGGGTTCCGCACGTCGTTTGCAATGACAATGAATGGAAAATTAACACATGCTTACTGTGATATGTATTCGATTTGATTTGACTTTATATTGTGCAATACATGTGAGTATATAGATGCAGGTTAATATATATATCCATCGCAACAATTGAATTCAATAGGCATCTATATACATATATAAAAAACAAAAAGAAAAGTTTTCAAGAATTTCGAAAAACAAGGAAGTCATCTTGGAAAGACAAGCTACTTTTGTTTTCTATTTTTTCGTTGTGTTCGACTTGCCAACAACGAACTCTTCAATTAAAACGCATCCGCATCAGCAAGCATGGCAATATTTTTCTTAGTCCGGAATGCTACTTATCTGAAAATTCGCGGCCTTCAAAACTAATGATGGTTTTAATGACTTTATCTACCATTAAATTGTACCCATTCTAAATCTGATATATTATTTGGCATAGTGAGAAAAAAAAAAAGGTTTCTGATAACGTTCTCGAATGCGTTGATTGATAAACAAATTTATATTCTGAAATATAAATACGCTGGGCCTAAACACGCAGGTTTTTTTATAAAATATTTTAAGCATAAAAAAAAATCTTTATCAGTTTTCTTATCGGGCATTGCTATATTTTGGTCCAATTTAAATTTACCCTTAAATGAAAGTTTTGGCAATAAAGTTGATAAAACTTATAAAAAATTTTGTTCGAAAATTTTTTTAAACTTAAATTTAGCTAATTGATCAGAGATGAGGTAAATTTCTAAAGAGAAACAAATTAAAACGAAATTTTCGTTTTGGAATGGTCACGGGAAATTTAAAGTAAATTACCTACGACAATATATTTACGATGCGCGTTCAAAAAATAACGGGAATTTGTAATTTCGCGGGTTTGGAGAGTGCAATTGTCATGTTGGTATACATGCCCCTGAAGTATGATCAAATTTTCAGCTGTATTTATTTGTTTACTTTGTCTGTGGCAGCCGCTAAGGTTAGACCTATTTTATGAGCTCGGCAATCTTGGTTTGATAAAAGAAATGGATCAAAGAATTTGTATCAAATTTTGCGTAAAAAATTAAATAAAGTTTAATAAAGTGTGTGAAATGCCTATGGTGAGTCTGCTATGAGTAAAACAAGAGTTTACGAGTGGTATAGGCGTTTCCAAGATGGCCGTGAAGACGTTGAAGATGGCGAACGCCCAATCACATTGACAACCGATGAAAACGTGGAAAAAGTTAAAGAAAAGGTTATGAACGATCGCCGAATCACCATCAGAGAAGTCGCTGATGATTTTGGCATATCGATTGGCTCATGCCAATGAATGAAGTCAACGACGATGCAGAATTACTGAAACGTGTTATTACACGTGACGAAACATGGGTTTACGGATATGACGTCGAAACTAAGGCTCAATCGTCCCAGTGGAGGATTCCAACTCGCATAGATGACATTACAAGCGCATCACTGAAAGATCTAAAGGCTATCCCAAAGATCAAGTTTGAGAAGTGTTTCGAGGATTGGAAGAAGCGCTGGCGCAAGTGCATAATATCTAATGGGGACTATTTTGAAGGCGACAACATTAATGTAGACGAATAAATAAATATTATTTCTGAACACACCTCGTATACAGTCCGGAAAAGATCTTGAAGTTACGGCCTTACTGACTAGAACAAGTACCAAGGTAAATAAGTTGATGCTCTGTAAAATAACATCATCAATTCAGATGGCAATAGATAATCTTGACTCAAAATATTTTGCACGAATATCCCAGAACTAGCGATGAGAAAGAACGCTGTGTTTTGTGGAGGTAACGCGAGGCATCTCATTCAAATCACCCGG
Source organism: Volucella zonaria (assembly GCA_963966105.1). Lineage (NCBI taxonomy): Eukaryota > Metazoa > Arthropoda > Insecta > Diptera > Syrphidae > Volucella > Volucella zonaria. The sequence continues at coordinate 76,012,365 of OZ014530.1, read as the reverse complement.
AAAAGTTTGGCTCTCCTGGACCTACATGTATCTATGTCTTAACATAATTCCTCAAACTGAAAATTAATCGGTAAGTCCTGCCTAGTATAACTTTAAAAATGGGCTAATTTTCTGCGAATAGGATCTTCAAATTTCTAGAAACATTCATACATATAATACTCGATACAGTATCAGAAAAATATACGGAATAAAGGTTTTTCTAATGTTCATAAAAATTCATTTCCAATAAATTAAACTCTCGCATCTTCAAAGATAATTATGAGCATGCACAATCGATTCATTTATGCCATGCACAGCACAATAAGATACAATCTATCTACTCGTAAATATTAAACAATTGGCCATTGTGAGAAAATATTTTTGATGAATTTAAATATAAATTCTTGTGGAATGGCTTTGTGGTTATTCTGAGCATTAGTTTTAATCTTATGATTTATTATTAATTCGAAGTAAGCAATGATTTTTCGGGTTCACATATATATCTATTTTTGAATTCTTAAGATGAATAAATAAGTAATCACAACAAATGAGTAAGACTTTGCGGCACATCTGACCATACTAACATATACTCGTAACTTATCTTCTGAAAGTTGTAAAACTTCTTTAGCTAAGAAAGTATTGCTACAGCTGACGAATCCATTTGTTGAGTAGTAGAGTTGTTAAATAAGCTTTTAATTATGAGTTCTTAAAGTAACACAAATAAACCAAGAAAAGTATTTCTATCCGAAGGCTAAACTTGTTTGATTTGCTATTTCAAAAAATGTAAAAAGGACTTGTCAAATCAAGTCATTGAGAACAAAGAACTAACATTTAGCTACAATATACCCAGTATATACCTATCACATATTCGCTGTGTACAGACACCTCTTTCTTTACTTTGTCCCACTTCCGTACGCACATGATTCACTGAGTGGTCTATATTGAGATGTAAAAGTGAGATCATGAACGTAAAAGAGGAAAAATTGAAAATTTTGTTATACTGTTATAACTAGGCATATCAGACAAAAGGGATTAAGTCACCTGCAATAAAATAGCACGGATATGAAAGTTCGTTTCGAAAGAACTTTAGCCAACCAAAAGAAAAAATTCTTATTCGAAATAAATGAAAGGAGCAAAAAAGATACTGTAGTATGAAGGAAGCAAAATTGATCTGCATACTGAAAACGAGGCGGTCGTTGTGCTTCTTCGAGACCTTTCAGTACCTTAATACTTAAGTAACTTGTTTGTGGATAGAATTTACATAATCTATCTACACCAAAATGTAGAATACTACCATAAGCAAACGGAACCGTGCATTCACTGTTGTCAAAAGTTATCGATACCAAGCGCAAGAAGAATAGCGAAAATGCGGCGCTTAATACAGTCTCGACTGTATTCATTCATTAATTATGCGACAATAAGGTTAAGATTTTTATATAGAAAGTAATAGGTAAAAGAACAGGTCAGTTTTTTTGCTCTCTTCTCAGTGATGACAAAAACGGTGGAACAAATGTAAGGAAACTTTTGATATGTATTCTTCAGATTTTCTATAAGATCTACATACACACATTGCGAGTGTTTCACAGACAATTTCTAGATTTTGATATTATTCGATTGCAGGAAATACAATTACCGCATATACAAGTTTTTTTTTTTTTGTTAGATTCCCCTTAAATTATTTTTTAGATAAAAAGATGTGTATCAATGAAATTTTTATTTTGTATTCAAATATAACTAACACAATTAGTTATGCAATCAATACTCGTATGATATGCAATACCGATACTCCAGAAATTCCACGTCGATAATTCGCCTCCAAGTCGTCTTAAATGTCTGGCTTTTGGTGTTAAATCGCACGAATGGGGCGACCAATTGGCAGGGCCATCTCTGGAGATAAGACTATAACCGAACTTTGCCTTTAATTAGCCGATTGTGTGGCAAGTGGCACCGTTCTGTTGAAACCACATACATAATATATATCTCTAAGCCTTCGGTCCATATTTATCAAAAAAAAATATAAAATGGGTTTATATGGAGCTCCTATCAACTCGTAAAAGGTACGGCTCAATGACACATTTGACTTGAAAACCATACCCAAGAGTCAATTTTTTCCTATATAATGGGTGCTGTTGGAATATCTACCTTGACCAAAGGTGACAGTTTTGCTTATTAACAAAAGTTATTTAAAAAAAAATGCTTCTTGAAATCCTGGATCTTCTTCCATCTTCAATAGAGCCCAATCATCAAAAGCCCGACATACCCGATGGTCATTTGGCTTTAGCTCGTGGGTCAATAAGATCTTATACTACACAGGGACATTCCAAAGATGCATGACTATTGATAACGGCGTGAAATTGCGGTCTTGACTAACCGATTGGCATTGATACGGAAACATTATGGATTGAATAAGTCGATTCGAGTTTTTTTCACTTGTTCGCTACACACCTAACATGGTTGTAATCGATCATCAACAAATTTCTTCAAGATGTGAATTTAAGACACAGTTAAGCTAGAAAGCGTTTTATTAGAACTCATGTAAATTTTATGTAAACTTATATACATGCATATGTATACAATATATATATATATGTATGTGCGTACATATGTATGCCATCGAAATATTTTGAAAAAAAATATACTTATGTAAGGACTGAAATGGATAAAATCTGTAAATTTTAATACGGGCTATAGTTCCAATGCGTAAAAATTGCAATCCCATTTTGTACCCAAATTAGCCTGTATATTCTCTAGTTTCAGTTCGTTATTGATTTTAGTTCGGTGCGGTTTAAAATATTTATAAAATTTAAGTCAAGAGGAACGCTGTAAAAAAATCATCGACAAATGGCTCGAAAATACTTCGCGTCCAAACCATTTCATCGCACGCAGTACAGTGGATTCTGTTATTAAACGATATTTGGAGACATTGACAGTTAAGCGAAAACAGAAAAGTGGAGCTAAAAGTGGAGAACGTGATACAAATTTGGACAGGAAAATAGTGGGCACCATCGTAAAAAACCGGACTATGTCATCCAGAGATGTTGCTCGGAAATGTAATACCAACCAAACAATGGTACAAGGATCTAAAAAACGTAACGGTCTAAAAACATGAAAAAAACAAAAAATACCAAAAGTTACTGAAAAACAAAAAAAAGTCATAAAATCATGAGCCCGAAAGCTATACGAGTTGATCGGCAACAAGAAAGCGTGCTTGGTTTTGGATGACGAAACTTATGTCAAAGCCGACTTTACTACTCTTCCAGGTGCGCAGTTTTACAACTCGTTTGAAGCTGAAATTCTACCGCAATCAACAACATCGATTGGAATGGAAAAATTCGGGTCAAAATATCTCGTTTGACAGGCCATTTGCCAATGTGGACACAGAAGCTCATCGTTTATTACAACGGAAACAATTAACGGAGAAGTGTATATTAACGAGTGCCTAAAAAAATGGTTGATTCCTTTCTTAAACAAACACGATTGTTCACCATTATTTTGGCCAGATTTAGCTTCAGCGCACTATGCTCATGCGACGTTGAGCTTTCTTGGTGCTAAAAATGTCGACTTTGTCCCAAAAGACATGAATACACCCAATGTTCCACAGTGCCGTCCCATTGAAAGGTATTGGGCTTTGGTCAAAGCTAAATTGAGGAAAAGTGAGCAGTGTGCAAAGGACGTAAAAGATTTTAGTGCTAAATGGAAAAGAGCGTCCAAAAAGATCACGGATGTAACTGTCACCAACCTTATGAAGGACATTCGAAAGAAGTTGAGGAAAAATGGGAACCCAAATAATTTTTTTTATTTTTTGTAATTGTGAATGAATTTAATAAAAACAGAGTTTTAAAGCAAATAAAAAAAATTTACATGAATTATGAAGATATTTTTTTTTTACTTTGAAGTTTCCAAATTTTATTCGTTTCAGTCTTTACTTCGGTCAAAATGATAACTTTGGGATAGTAAGGTGCTTTGGACACACTTTTCCAGAACACTGACGAGAGCACTCTCCTCAAATTCGCTCTACCCACCGTCCAATAGAAATCTGTCAAACGAGGAGATTGACAGGTACCTAAAACTAATGAACGAGGCAATCAAACGCACAATGGACAAAATGATACCTCGCTATCAATACACCGACAACGAAGACTTACTCCGCAACGCAACTGTTGACGCACTGCACCGACATAAAAGTAGACTGCTGTCAAGACTAAAAACCTTGTATAGACAGTTTACTGACAGACAACCCGGATATCGTGACACTGAAGTCGTCGATCAAAAACCTCCAAATATTTATAAAGGAAAATTACAGAAATTCTGTAAGTTTGTATTAGAACAACAAAATTTGGGCTGTAAACACCAGCAAGCCGAATATCATATGTTTCCGCAAATAAATAAAATATTTCGGAGAAAAGATCAAAACGTCCTTTCGTGTCTTAAAATTGCCCGAACGACGGACTACGAGCACATACTCATAGCAGCAGGCATCGATACAAATGAGACCGTTGATAATGACAACTTCTTTGTGATCGAGGATCCGCAGGAGAAGGTAGAGGCTATATAGTAGGAGCGATTTTCCATGAATTGTACAAGGCGAATGACATCATTGGCCCCAACCACGACCTGGAAAGTCGAGTCCTTGCGCACAATTTCTACCTTCGAAATGAAATAGTGAACTGGCGATTCGAGAGCTCGGGTTTCACCCAGTTCAGTGACGAGAATATGGCAAATAATGTCATCGCCGGCGATAGGGCACTAGCAGAAGTAAGAAATCAGAAGTAAGAATCACCACTAGAAGCGGTGGACATTTATACCACCCCGTTTAATAATGCAATTAATAATGCCCATTATCCAGGGCATTGGAAAACTGCGGTGGTACACCCCATCACCAAAAGTGATAAAGACACATCCAATCCGGCGAATCTCCGGTCGATCAGACTCCTTCCAAAAATCAGTAAGGTTCTCGAGGAGGTGATCAATAGAACCCTGACCAAGGGGGTTGAAGACAAACATATAGTTCCGGGTAATCAATTCGGTTTCAGGGCGGGGTATGATATCATTCATGCTGCCTCTAAACTGGTTTCTGATATCTAATGGAACAAAGGCAAGAGCCAGTGCACTGGTGATAGGTTCACTTAACCATGCCATAGCGTACGCGGACGACTTAATCGGGTACAGGGCAGGTCCAAAGATTGAGGTCATCAATATACTTTTGCTACGTGACTTCGATAAAATTAAGCGATATTGCGATGACTGGAAGTTGAAAATCAACTTTCAGAAATCGGAAACCATTTTGTTTAGGACGCCTTTGTCTTGGGCCTCTAGGCATACCAGAAAGAATTGGCGGAAGTTTTCGATCGTGCTTGTCGAAATGTAGTCAGATACCTTGGGATCTGGCTAGATCAATATCTGTATTTTATTGCGAGCCTAATAAGAGTGGACAATTTCGTCATTAAGTTGACTCGAAGGCACATTGCAAGAGCAATGACCTCATCGAACAACCTGATCTCCGGGGCTTACTACCTCAATTATATGTATCACGAGGGAGTTCGCTTTGACGGCTTTATTCCTCCAGAAGCGTTCCTCTACCTCGACATGAAAGGTTTGATCCAGGACAGATTAGCGGCTGCGGACAGTTGGGGACAGGCGACTCAACTACGACAGAGACGTCGCACATGGCAGTGCGGAGCGTCACCGGTTCAGTAGGGCGGTAGGGCGGTAGGGCGGTAGGGCGGTAGGGATTGGCGACATGAGGGATGTTCTTCGGCAGCACCAACAATTTTGGTGGCTAGTTGAAGAAGGGGAGGGGGGTTCGTCGTCGAATTCCTCAAGTAATAGGTAGCTGAGTGTGTTGGCTTTCCAATCGGACGGTTCGGGGTACAATAGATCGGAATATTCTACTGAGAAAGCTGTCGAGATATGCGATAAGAGATAAAGTGCTGGAATGGTTTAAATCGTTTCTGTCAACAAGATCGCAAAGAACAAAGGTCAACAATAGAGTGTCAAATGCGATAGGAGTTCCACTTTTTATATAATAATATAAACGATATGCAAGAAATTATACGTGAATGCAAAATTGTTCTTAATGCAGATGGCACACTAATATACGCCGAAGGAAGGAATGCAGATGAATGCAGAACAAACCGAATAACATTACGATTAAGTAGTATGAACAAACTGAAATTAAACGAACAGAAAACGAAAATTTTGTACATAAACATAAATACTGAAAATACTATAGAAACAAATAATAATAAAATAGAAAATATAAATCATATCAAGTACTTATACTCGTATTTCTAAGATTTTTTAAAGTGTTATTATACTGATAAATGAAGTGCTACTACTACTACAAAGACAAACTGGACATTTACTCATAGCCGAAACTCATAACATAACAACCGGGTTATGCTCAATGATCAAGAGTCATCAGATCTCATGACGTAATTGTATAGTGGAAGTGAGCTAAGATAACGTTGCTGATCCGCATTTTTCGAGAAAAGAACGATGAAAATGTACTCGTATGTATCTATGTTACACACGAGTACATTATGAAATCATCACTAAAGTGCTGGTTCATTATTCTATAAAATATAGAAATTCCATTTAAAGGCACTAACAAGATACAATAGCCTACCTTTCACTTCTTTGCATGACCATTTCTGCTGATTTTTTTAAAAGTCAGATTTCAGATTAAGAATAAAAATTTTTATTAAAGACCAAAATCAGAGGTCAGAAGTCAAAAGAAAATAAGTTTGAGTTAAAATAGCCGGATAGTCAGTCTATACTAAGAGACCCGCAGATACCATATGTTTTTAATAGTTCTTATACAAATAATTGTTCTCATTCCTCTTGCCGGGCAATGGCAAGTCATCGAAAGTTAAAATGAGCGACCCATATAAATCTCCCATTCTCTCGCCATTTGGAGTTGCCAAGTACTGACGAATTATTAACGAACAATAATGTGGGTGGAGAGACTAGGTCTTGGTCTACACCGGATTGTCACGCCATAAATTTTGTTTTTCGCGTACTAAGGTTTTAAGAAATAAAAAAATATCGATTTGTAAATTGAAAGTAAATGTCAAACCGGCATTCTCATTTTTATTATGCTCGTCACTTATGTTACATGCCAAAAATCTATTCCATTGACTTTATAGATATATTAATCATAAATACATTAATATTTATAAAAAATAGTGTTTCTTTAATAAATCTTATAACTTTCGCCGTCAGTGCTATTCAGTGCTAATCAAGAATTGCCACAAATTGTTGGTAATCCCAATTTACTAATAAATTAATCGCAAAAGCCTTTATTTTTCCTTTTTTATGATTAACAATGAAAATGTAGGTCAGGGAATCATTTGTGCATTTGTGTAATTTGCCACAGGTAATTTGTAAATTTTTTTGCTTTCCATTAAGAATGACCTTTTTTCAATGTTTTGTTTTGTCATTAATTTTGTGACCTACATATATTCAGTTGTTTTTGTTTAAGGGAACTTTTTTTTGAATATACTTGTGTGCATTTACTATTCCAATTTGAGTTTATATTGTAGTTGCCATAGTTTTTAACCTTTAATAATATTTTTTTTTTTCTGGAAATCTGCCACAATTCGTAGATCCGTTTAGCTTTTTGTTTGAGAACACTTTTGTATAGTACACTTAAGAGACGTAATTTTATTACATATTTTGCAGTGTGAAAGTGAGTAAAGGCACCACAATGCTTCTTTGATTTCCCCCTTAATGAACTAAATAGGAAAAATTTAATGTTTAAATGAACAATCGTGGATTGAAAATGGGTCAAGCGAAAGAAAACTTAAGTTACATGAAATGTAACAGAAATATATGCATATTTGAAGAATTGAAATACTAAATCACTGTTTTACTTGCCTTCCTATTTGAAAAGGAGCCTGCTATGCTGCGCATACGGAAAGAGTATTAGGCTTTATGTATTGCACATACATACATACTGCATATAATATACGCGTAAGGTTTCGCGACTGATTAATAATTGTTTTGGTTTGGGAGCACAACTTTGAGGTCTTTTTCCATTGTATAGTTCTATCGAAGTTGAGCTCATTCCTTACTGCGTGTACCATCTGGGATTATATTCAACATGTCTTTAGTAATGACTTTCGTTTCACTGTATTCTTTAATTTACTTGACTTAGTATAAGCTTGATCTAACTTAAAAACTAGAACTAGAAACTAACAGAAAAACTTAAGAGCTAGGAAGGGTGGAGGAGATCTTGTTTGATACGAGGAGTGCTCAGGTTGAAATCACAAAAGGAGAGGTTTGAGTTGATCTTTCGGAGCATTCGGGAGATTGGTTCGTTGAAGCCATAACAGGTGCGGTGGACCGGTAGATTGAAGAGACGAGAACAACATAGATTACGTAGGTTGGTGTTGAAGAAAATACATATAGTTGAAAAGTCGATGGAACCTGAGAGCAGTCGATGAATGAAAAGAATGTCAGCAATAGTCCTACGTTCGTTAGAAACGAATTCAAATTGATAAGTTTAAGGTGGTGTTAATAGTGAGGTAAGATTAAAGGTCGTTCCAGGGCAGATCACGGAGAGCAAATCGGAGGAATCGACATTAAATACCCTCGGTTCGAGAAATATGAAACCCGGTGAAAGGAGCGTATGGGTTGGAAAATTCCTTGGACCACCAAATGATGGGTTGGCTTTAGGGATAATCTCATCGATATGCGAACGGAAATTAAGCTTACAGTCGAATAATGTCCCAAGGTCTTGAAGAGATTGAACCGGAGGAATTGGTTAACCATAGAGAAAATAAAGTCCGGGAGGACACGGGTTTCATTTACGTCAGAAGGTTATAGACTGGCATTTGGCGATATTAAGATCTAAGTAGTTTTTGAATCACTAGATTGAAAACCGATTGAGGTCTTCTCGAACAAGAGTGAAGTCATGGGGGAAGAAATATTTTCAAAAAATGTTGTGTCTTCAGTGAAATCGGTGGCGACAACATCGATCTTTGCCATTCTCTAAAGCTGCGAGTGTAAAAGAAACTACATCAACTAGGCTTGTGGTTGATCTGCATTTTAGGAAACCTTGTTGTCTGAGCGAAATTAAAGAGTTTGAGTATATGAGTGAGTTTAGCAATGTGACGATAATTGGTAACTTCATTCTTAGATCGGAAATATATGGTATACCGACCCGGTACAGTTTCGTCCTTTTAACTAGAGGAGAAAAGGCTGATACAGTTCACAATTAATATACAGGTTCAACCGCGCAGCAGTGTTTATTTCGCATTTTGGTTCCATGCGTAGCATCTAGCATTTAATGGGGAGATTAAATTCTTTGTGTAATTGGACTTTTTGTTGTTTTCTAGGTAACTGCTCAGTTTAATTCATTTTAGTTGCATAAAAAAAGTTCTTTCGGGCGCGATTAGAATAACCGTCTTATTTGGAAGCCAATACATTCCCACTTAAACCACGGCCACCCCCCCACGAAATTTGGCTGACCAAGTTGAATGTTTTGTCAAATAGGATACTCTTCTCTGCTTGAAATTATATATGTATGTATTTAGTTTTGTCGTCGTTCAATTTCTTATATTTCCTACATCCTAGATCTACATTTATAGATCGTCGGTATATCCGAGTGAATCAAATAATTATGGCGTTTCAATAACACCTCTTTTAAGTCTGGATACAAGCCGAATACATCGCACGAAAATCTATTTATTATTTTACTGTAGGAAAGCAATCTGATTCGCTACCTTAACCCTGCTTAGATCACCTTATTTATACATACGGAATAGTCTAAGAGACGTACAATAAATTATATCCTCTAATGGATAAAAAAAAAAACGACGGAAGGTTCCGTGGGCATAATAGTAAAAGAATTCTCTCAGATCGCTGATTGGGGATACAAAAAAGACACTACAATACACAATACAGTTTTACGTTATTACATATTAGATTAGTTCAAATATCCCACAATATATCAATTATACCCATACACCCATATAAAAAATTCCTTTATGAAAAATGAGAAAATCTACGAAAAATGTCTCATCGGAAGAATTTTAAATCCAAAATGCTGTTTTCGTTGGTGAAAAAGACATTCTTCTGCGAACTGAAGAATTTCATCAGATTCCAATACCTTATTTCAAACGTTAACGACGATTGCTTAATACCACATTGCTGAATAAACCTCCGCAAAGTTACGTCTTACGTGAAGCATCAAATTGACTGCGGCCAGGGTAAGAAGTTACGAGTATATCGGTTCGACCAAGTGGGAGACGGAAAATCATATTGCAAATGGAGTTAGCAAGCCAAAGTATGATTTTGATATGGAAAAGGTGTTAGAATGTTCCGATTCCATATTGAAAGATTATTTTCCCGCGCTCTTCTGTTATGTCGGCAGCTGAGAAGACCACATCTTTTTACGATTTTTCAAAAATGATCGTAGTAAAATCCGGTTCTATTTAAGTGCGGCCGATTTTTTCCTGTTTGGTGATTCAGGTGAGATCCAAGCTGATGAAACCATTTTAATGTTGTTTGTACGGCACACTGCAAATATTTCACTGCTTTTGCCATTTCAGTTTGATTCTTGCCTAACTCATATTTTAGGAAAATAAATTATTAAGCTTTAAAATCACGGCAAACGAATTTCAACCTTACACTTAGTGTGTAAACATCAAGCAGCAATAGTGCACTGATCGCGTATTGCACATGGCGCTTAATATGACAAAAAAAAAATACATATGTAAAGGGTGTTTTTTTTAAAGGTATACAAATTCAATATGGAATAAAACACTTGAAGCTAATTTTAATGTCTATGATATTAGCTTTATTTAATAGATAATTGTATGCCATTAGTGCATAAATATGACATCGCCTATATGCGCGCCATGGCTAACTCGAATGAAGCACAATCGTGAAGTCCAGTTTTCGACAACTTTATCGAGCAACTGGGGCCCGTATATCAGCAATAACACGGCGAATTTTGACTTCCAAATCGTCCAAGGTCTCTGGTTTATCGGCATAGACTAGTGACTTCACATAGCCCCAAAAGAAAGTAATCTAAAGGTGTGAGACACAGGATCGTGAAGGCCAGTTCATGGTCCATTACGCGAAATTATGCGCTCAGCAAATGTTTCCGCAATAAATTGATGGTATCGCGCGCCGTGTGGCATTTGACGCCATTTTGTTGAAACCAAAGCTCTGTCACATCAATGTCATTCAACTAAGGAACGAAGAAGTCAAAAATCATATTTCTATAGCGCTCTCCATTTCCGGCCGCTCTCCGCTCTCCGCTCTCCATTTCCACCAGCCCATAAAGCACGCCAAACAGTGAGTTTTAATGGTATAAGGGCGTCTCGACAAAGGCTTTTGGGATTTCTCCACTTCAAATTCGGCAAATTTTGCTTGTTTACATATCCATTTAACCAAAAATGGGCCTCATCGGAGAATAAAATTTTGTGTTGAAAATGAGGATCAAGCTGAATCATGTTTTCGACCCATTCACCGCATCTACGGCGCAAATAATGGTCACGCGGTTTCAACTCTTGCACAATCTGGATCTTACAAGCTTTTAAGTCAAGATCTTTCCATAAAATCTTCCACAATGTGGATGGGCATAGCTCCAATTTCTGTGCACCATGGCGAATCGACTCATTCGGATTCTCCTCAACACTGCGCTCCACAACGGCGATAACTTCTTCTGTTCGCACTGTTTGTCATCTTTGAGGATGCGTATTATCCACTGAAGTGTACGTGGTGCGAAAACGATTCATCGTGTTCCGAATAACTTGCTCAGATGAACGATTATGTCGACCGTAAAATGGACGTAGCGCACGATAAGTTTGGCGAACCGAACCATGGTTTTAAAAATAAGTTTGTATAACTTGTAAAATGGCAAAACGTACTAACTACAAATCTACTTTCAACTGTCAAATTGGCAATCTGTAGAAACAGTGTTGCCAGTTTAAAAACCTAACCTCTAAAAAAAACACACGTTATAAGCAATATAGAAGATTCCGGACAAATACAAATTATTGCCAATTACAGCTTAACATGTCTCCTTGCTCTAGTAACTAACCTCTAAAACAAAAACCCCCTTTATATTCTTTCATTAGTGGAATTTTCCAGACATGAAACCTTCTTTTACAACCTCATTGGGTAATCCCAAACCCCATAAAAAATAGCCAAAATATTACAGGAAGTAATAAAAAAAAATAAAAACGAAACAGAGGATGTCTCATGCTTTTGGCTAAGGCTGCACAGCCAAATTATTATATTACTGCAAACACAACACAAGTTCAATTCTCGCACGAATATACAATATTGCAATAATTTGATCCAATAGCGTAACATAATAAAAATCAATCATTCGGCCAGAGTTTGTTTTATAGACAGATAAATCATTAGAGAATCAACCGCAGAACAAGTTATTTTTACTTTTTCTGATAGTTCCGCATTATGGCATAAAAATAAACAAAGAAAATAAGAATTACCACAATCAGGTAGTCCGGGAATAAAGGTGTCGAAATTATTATTTATAAACGAAATTTCATAACAAATCTTTCAAAAGGTTTAAAATATACCAATCACTGAATCATATTGTTTAAGCTAGTGAACTACTGTTCATTAACGATAATAATTGAAATAAAATAGAAACTTTCCATTTGGTACTACAACACAACGGTACTGTATGTGTATAATCCATATTTTTGAACAAACTAAGCATAGCTGCATGAAATTATGAGAAATAAAAAAGATAATACTGAAGGAGGCAAACTAAGTAACCAAGTCATTCATCCTTTTCCCATTTTTTGCATTTCGAATTTAGGTATTTGTTCTTTAATGCATTTGTCTTTTATTCATAGGAAAAAGGAAAAAGTGTTACTATGACTAAATTCATTGTTTTATGCATTTTTTACAGTTTTATTTTCCAACCGTTTTAAAATAAATGAATTTTGCTCCACAAGTGATAAGTATTCTACGTTGTTTGTGGCAACCTACTAGATTATCATTCAATCCAAAACAAAGTGACTAACCCATTTGACATAAATGATATCGGATTTCTGTGTTAAGATATAGCTTATTAAATCTACAGTATTTTACTTTCACTTCATTCGTGATTTAATAATTTCAACAACTAGTCAAAGACAAAAAAAATCTGTAACCACTAAAGAAACAACAAGTGCCAAAATTTGTTGCCCTATGCCAGCCAATGACATTATACATAAACTTGCAAACTGTAGCAATTTCATATTACCGGGAAATCCACAGAAATGTTTAACGTTTCAACTGCTCTGTAACATCTTGGTTATTTGATTTTCGTATGTGGCATTCGGAGTATTTTTTCGAAAACAAACAGTTAAATCGTAATTATTATTACGCTCATGTTTTCCTGTTTTTGGATTATATTGGATTTTCAATATTTTTGGTTCTTCTACGGCTTTGTAGTCATTTGTCTTAGGTTTTCCGAGTTGTACTACCGGCTTTGATGCAAGTTGGTATATAAGGATCAAACTAAATTAGATAGCATTAAACCGCATAAGTAACAAAATGCAACTCAAAGCTTTGAACTTCGTTTTCGCACACTATGTAGATTTTCTCCTGAACAATAATATTGTATATGGTACTTAAATTAATTGCATAGAAGATATGTAAACCTAAATCTTTTTTATCGAACAAATGGCGCAGAATTATCAACCCTGGAAGTTATCCAAAATTAACATTGATAATAAAAGACGACCTTAGCAAAATACCCAATTGGGCGAAGAATATAAAATACAACATCGAAGAACGAACAAGGAAACCACCAGTTGACTTTTGTTTTCCAAGGAAAGCATTCCCAAATGAGCAATTTAATCAAGAGTGCCTATAGCCAGCAAATTTGTTTGCAAAAAATTCAGTTAAAGTCTGAAACATTAAAATCTACTCCCGCATATAACTTTGAAGTAGAAAGTAGGCAAAACATATTTTATCACATGGTGTCCTTTGGCTCACAAAAGCTCCTTCACCATTCTATGGACTGAAATTTTAGGCAAACTTAACACTAGTCTATGTTTAGTTTTGCGATGTTAATCTGATGTTTGGTGTCAATTTGACACAAGGTTTTATAGAGCCGATTGTAAGGTCAAAAAAAGGTATAATATGCTGGTTTGTTGCGGAAAATTTCTATTTTTGTTATTTTTATTATGAAAAAAAAAAAAAATAAAAAAATAAAATAACAGTTCAACTACAAATATAATAAGAAGTAAAAAAAAAGACAGGTCGAATCGAATGGAGAATGCTGAAATTTCATTTGCGATTAAGTACTTCGCATTTCTTGCAAAAAATAAAACGATGTTCCGTACAAGTTGGTCTCACGCACATGTCACAGCGAACACTGTGAACATTTGCGTTCGGAGTTCGAGGGTACATGTGACATCTAGCCCGTTTTTTTGTGGTTGGCTGATGAATCAATATATTTCGACCGATGCTGATGCTTGTGATAATGTTGATGGAGAATTCAAGCAAGAGGAGTACGGTGAAATCGACGAACTTGAATCTCGCACACGACGAAAAACTTCTGCCGCATGTATACCATGTGGTGTTGGTGCCCTGGCTTTGATATTGTCTTCATATAAGGCCTCGCCCAAGTTCAACAAAAAACAATCTTCGGCGAAAACTTTTCTTACTCTTGTTCCATTCCGGGAACAATTGAGTGAAGATCAAGAAGGCATTCAAAGCCGAAATGTCAAGAATGTTGTAGAACAACGTTAGTGGCCATCGGTTGGTCCTGCGTTTACACCGATAAGTGCCAACTATCTGGTCGGGAGTGTCGACACCAGCCTTCGTTTTATTGTAAAAGTGAATTATGTTGGGCGTTTTTGCCTGGTCAGCTGGATCGAAGTGAACGGCCGCATGATACGTCGAAAGCAAAGTTACGAAGCGATTTTTCTTGGGTACGTATGACACCATCGTGACACGATCTGCATGGTTGTAGACGATTTCGGTATGTAGCACTGGTTTTCGTTTCATGTCCATCAGCGCTGACGGTATCTCCTTGCGATTTTTCCTTATGGTGCCGACAATCGTAATTTGCTTCTTCTTCAGCTCGAGTGCCAAACTGTAAGATGTAAAAAAAATTGTCACAAGTGACATTGCGTCCGTTCATTCCTAAAACTGGAAAAGAATCACAGATCAGAGAAAAATAAAGGCACGAAGAAGAAATACCTTGACACAAATCCAGAACAACACGCTAACCTTGATTGATTTCTGCTGAACAGTTTCTGTCACGGCCAACGTAGACTTGAATATTGTAGGCATACAACGATCCTGCGTAGGACAGAATCCAAAGTTTGATGCCATACTTTCCAGACTTAGACAAAATGTACTGTCCACGAAATGTTATCGAATCGTATCGATTGGCTAACATTGTCGCTGCGAAAATTTGTGGCCCATGCTTAGCAGTCCAAAACTCATCAACTGCTTCGCTTTTCGACCGATATGCCTCAGCCAACAACAAAATTCCATGAAAGGCGCGCATTTCAGACATATCAACCGGCTTCCATGTGACGCCATGCTTGTGAACACCGTATAAGTTGGTCACTTGTATCACAATATTCTCGACTGGCTCGATAAAAAGCAAAGACGCAGTCACTGGACTGCTGATGCGAGATTTCACAAATGATGTTGGTCCTGCATAAAATTCAAATGAAAGCGTCTAAACAAAAAACTCAAAACAACGACGAGAAACGAAATCTACTATCGAGACTGATGGGCATGGTGGCATTGGATCACACACATACTGAATTTTCTTGTCTTTCGATTTGAGAGCGTTGTCCGGTTCAGCAGCGATTTCCAAACGCATTTCTTGTCCGATGTTACTGTTATATTCTTGTTGCTGTTATATTCTTCGGAATCACTTTCAGTCTCGCTTGGTATCATCTTCCGCGAATTCGGGCAGATCATCGCTGTCTTCTGTTTGCCGTACAAACTGTTTGCAGAATCGCTCATAGTCAGATATTTTGCTGTAATTGTTTGAAAAAAAAAATCTGAAATAATTCACAGCAAAAGGTTGCACAATCGAATAATAAGAAATAACGGACGAAGTGTCACAGCACAGGCGATATCAAATTGACACCAAACATCAGATATGTAATAACTCTTCTACAAGCCTTCAGCCTTACTTTCAATTTTTACTTAAAACTTGTTGATGAATTGCTTTTATAACGACAACTATTGTATTTCATATTATTCAAAAGATAAAATGGGTAACGAAGATGATGAAATATTATGTACGTAAAATTATGTGAACACTTATGCTACCAAAGCAAAACTATTTAGATTAAAGGTCAAGTTATCCTTTTTATGGAAACAAAAATTCGCGTTGCTGAAAGAAAGATTTCGTCGCCTTAAATACTCGTATATCGACGCAGCCAACCCTAATATGCTTGACAAAACTTTGATTGACGTGCACAGTATTACCCAAACACATTCACATACTTGGAGATGAAAACAGCGAAGAGTTTATTCAAGAGGAATTCAATTCAACCGATACTTATAACACCGAAAACGAACCTGAAAGTGGAAGTGCAAGCCGGGATGCACAATGCGGTGTCAGAAAACTATACTTTTTTGCTTTTCTTATTTTATTTTGAGAAGAAATGTTTTGTGCATTGCATTCCATTATTTTTATTAATTTTTTTTTTAAGAAATTCATTTAACTTATGATTTAGAAAAACGAAAAAAAAAAATAAATAAACAAGAACATTCGTTGCACGATTTCCTCCAGTTCATCCAATTCATAATTCACTCTCCGAAAATTTACGCTAAACATTTTTATTTCCATAAAAGAAAACAATTTATAATTTCTTTTTTTGGATATAAGTTTTTCTTGGTTATTGACTGTTCCACCATGTATTGCTTTTTAATTGCGAAATAAACTTAGTTTTTTTAAAGTACACGGATACAGCGTTACTATTGAAATTAGTTTTATTTTATTTATTTCTCGTTCCTTACGCGATAGGTGATATTCAACCATACGATTTAAGGAATGTCAACATCTATTATGTACAGGGGATTAACTTTTTTTAACAGTCTTCCAAGTGGAACTAAATCTCAATCAAGATTTGTTGTGTTTAAAAATGAGTTAGTTCAGTTTATAAAAAATAATTATTAATGCTTTTTATATTGTACTTATGTATAATATATAGATTAATTTAGTTTTATGTTATGCTTTTATATTTTTTATATTTCTTTATTTTCACCATTTTGTTAATTTTAAAATTGTAATTTGTTGTTATAACGTTATTTTAACTAATTTATGTACTCCACTCCGAAGGGCTAGAAGTTGGTCTTAGCTCCCACAGAGCCCAATCTCTTAGTTTACCAAGGATAGATGAGTCCCATCTGGGATGAATTGAGTAACTGTACTACTGCAATTCTTAAAAAAAACCAAAAACTTACAAGCAAGTCAATTCCTCGAGAAATTCTTCGGACGCCACAATGCCGCAAAATCACGGCACTTCTACGCCACATCACAATTGCCAGCTATGCAATGAACCCGACATGGTCCAATGCGATAAGTGTGGTTTTTGGTATCACTTTGCATGTGTGGCAATCACCTCAGCAGTGACAGACGTGTAAGGGGTGTTCCGCAAATTGGCGGAGGAGAAATTGCTGCGAGATAAAAGCAACCAACTCTACACCTTCACCAGAAGTACGAAATTCTTGCTCAGGACACCGGTGATGAGGAAGATGGTAACCCCAGCCAGCAAGCCGATCGACGAATAAATACCAATTACACCACATTTCAGCTTTCTTCCACTCAATTAGCATAGCAGAGAATTATGCCAATACCTGCGTTCAACGGCAACCCTCTAAAATGGCCTGTGTCTATTAGTTGCTAGGAGCACAATACAAATTTTGCTGGGTTTTCAAATGGTGAAAACCTAATCCGGCTTCAGAAATGTCTTCGTGGAAAAGCAATGGAAACTGTCAAACATCAGCTTATGCCCCCAACCATAGTCACAGATGTCATTAGAACCTCCGAAAGCTGTTCGGACGACCGGGGCACATTATTCACGCACTGATTATCAAGGGCGGGAACATGACACCTCCAAAGGCTGGAAAGCTGGAATCGTTAATTGAATTTGCCTTGACAAATCAAAACGTATGTGCAACGATGGAAGCCACGAACTTAATAGCATATCTTAACAAGCCAACGCTTTGAAAAGAGTGCGTTCACAAGCTATCACCACATCTTCTACTGATTTGAGCACTATTTTCCATGAGCTTACCAGCCTGCCACTTTGGTTGATTTTAGTAATTGGCTGTACGGCATAGCAGAGGCAGCATGTTCAGTAACAATGCAGGCCATATCAGCTTATGAGAAACGTGTTTTTTTTTTTAATACACCCAATATGACAAATAGGGCCAACGGCAGCACACAGCTACTCGGAAAGATGGGAAATGTTATGATAATACAATATGTATCGCTCGTGTCTAGGAAGACATCCACATTCGCCCTGTATAGCATCAAAAATATGCTAAATTAGTGGATGCCAACCTAAAGTCCATCGCCTCCTGCACAAATATTCGAAGACTAAACGGGAAGAACGGAAGAACTGTGCTTGATATGGACATCCTCATGCTCTGAAAGTAGTTCACAAATGTTTTTCTTGGAATTAAAGGATGATGTGACGGCAGTCGTATCAGTTGCACAATATGCGTACTGTGCGCAGCCTACCAACGTAAACAGTTTTTGATCAGATTTTGGCGAAGCAATATCCGAATTTACAAAAATGTAGATACTACAAATTCACCTCGACTGCTTGTGTGTAAGTGCAATGCTGACAGAGAACTTCACCTACCTGCGAGCGGTTTCTTTTTAATTGAGAATGTCGTCACACACATTCCTAACCGGTAAATAGTCTCCGCCGAGGAAAAAAGAACAAAGAAGGACTTCGAAGATACCTGCTAACGCATCGATCAGCACTTTGAAGTAGGTCTATTATGGAAATCCGATGATATTTCCCTTCCAAATAGTATACCCATGGAACGTCGTGAATTTCATCACTTGCAAAAGAGAATCGGAAGAGACGAAAAGCTTCGCAGCAATCTGGGGCAGCAGATAAAAAATCTGGTAACAAAAAGGTACGCGAAGAAGTTGACGACTGAAGAAATGAACATCAGACATGATCGTGTTTGGTATCTGCCGATTTTTAAAGTATGACATCCGAATAAACCCTCAAAGGTTAGACTAGTTTCATATAAATGATTTTATTTTGAAAGAACCCGACCAGCTGGTAACCTTGATAACGGTCTTGAGTGGTTTTCGTTGTAGCAAGATTGGTATTTGTTGGGACATTGCCGAAATATTCCAACAGGTGCGAATAGTAGAGGCAGATACACATGTGCAGCGGCTTCTATGGAGTGCAACGGATGACTTGCAGAATCCTAGCGTTTTCGAAATGAACGTTATGATATTTGGGAGCGGCTTGTTCGCCGTGTATACGCCACTACGTAAAGAACCGAAACGCTATCAGCTTCGTAGACAATGGGGGCTGTATTTGAACTCCACTATGCTGATGATCTCATAGATAGTGTCAACACAGAAGCGGAAAGACTTTATTGGTGCACATCGGTAGATGATTTTACTTTCGTCCTAAAGTTTAACCGATTCAAACGGCATGTTTTCCCTGAAAAACTAGTGCAAACCAAATGTGTGTGTGCAACTGACTGCACACATTCATTGACGCAAGCGAAAATGCATATGTAGCTGTATCTTACTTCTAGACACGGACCAGGACAATATAGATGTAACGATATCGTATGCACGAAAACGAATGTTGTTCTTCAGCGTCCAATATCACTTCCTCGTCTACAACTTCAAGCAGCAGTACCTATATTTATTTCACACTAATTTACGACAAAGCCAAAGTTCTTGTTGATCTCGACATATTTGAAGGGCATCCACTGTTTTATGCGACGACAGATAAATGTAAAGTAGCACAATTTTTCCTTCAAGTAGGCAATCTCTAAAAATATGTGCATCGAACCATCCTGATGTACTAACATTATAAGGCCATTTGAGGCCATTTTCCGTCCATGTTGCCCACATTTATTATTAAATTAAAAACAGAATCTTTTCCAGGCTTTCATAAATGCTTTCTCTTGAATTTATTTAAAAGTCTCGTCTGTGTAATCGGCGTATCTTCTTGTTCCCAATTTCCTTTTATAGTTTATTGGCATTTCTACATAAAACAAATTGTAGCTAATTTTTCTTTTAAGCAGCAAGTTTCAATTATTATAATAATTATAACAGTACAAAACCATAAATTTTAATTTTACATCAGAATGGTTTGAAACAACTATGGGAGTAAGACAGGGATGTGCACTAAACCCATATCTCTTTGCTTTGTACATCGATGACCTCCCCGACTTTTTACTTGGAGGAATAGAGAGATTGCAAGACATTTAATAAAGGCACTTTTATTTGCAGACGATGTGGTTCTATTTGCATATTCACCAGAGTCTTTACAATTCATGATTAACCGTCTTGATTTGTACTGCCAATTATGAAATCTTACGGTTAACCTTACAAAATCAAAAATTATGATATTTAAGAAGGGAGCTGGTAGAGAGTGTAGAAACGAAAAATGGCATCTCAACGGACAGCCCGTTGAAATTGTGAAAACCTATAGATATCTCGAGGTGACAATAGCTAAATAATCTCAGTATGGAACCTCATCTAAAGGAAAGACTAATAAAAGCGAAAAATGCCATATTGGCTACATGGAAAAAATGTTTTTCAAATCAACTAATTGACCACAGCGTAAAGAACAAGGTTTTTCAAGCTGTATGATGTACGCAGCGCAATCTTGGGGATACTGCCAATATGAAACAGTAGAGAAACCCCTTAGATGCTACATAAAACGATGCTTTAGCTTACCAAGTGCAACACCAAACTATATGATCAATATCGAAACAGGACTGTCAGCGCTTTTCATTAAATCATTAAAATTGCATGTAGATTATGTAATAAAACTTTTAGAACTGTCGGACGATAGACTTCCAAAAATAATTGCGAAGAAGGTAATCGAAAGGAATACGCACTGGTATAAAAAAAACTCGAAGAACTAGCAACGTACTGCAGATTCGAATGCAATTTAGCTTACGGAAACGAAAGATGCCGCAAGGATGTGCTTGGCAATCCCATAGTAGATGAACAATACAGAGCTAATTGCTTCATCGTCCGTTCACCGAACTACATACAGCCTTTTAAAACACAATCTGTCTGAAAAAAATTATTTCCACAATGACAACAGCAAAGAACTAATTTTGGCTGTTTTTAAGATGAGAGGCGAACTAATACGACTTAATTATATCTCACATCGTAAAGATCTACCAATTTATTGTAGTCTTTGCAACTTATCTGAGAGGGAAGACGTTATACATTTCATCGGAAGATGCCGCACTTAAAGAAATAAGAAAATATTTTCTAGGAAATGACAAAATATCTGAGGAAGAAGTTATAGCCTATCTAAACTGCGAAAGCGATGTAAAACAACTTTTTTACTTCTATAAACCAGCAACCAATTACCGTAGTAAAATTATTACTTAGAACTTTTAACTTTGTAAAAATCAAATTAGTATAGTATATTTTATTTTTTGCATTTTTACATATCTTTAAATCCTTTTAAATTCAAGGGCTGAATATACATTAAAACAAAGTTGTTATTAAATGTTTAATTTCATGTCAATCAGGCAGACGGCAAAGCCATGCTTAATGATTTTTGTAACATAAATTTGTATTATAAACAAGAAAACAAACAATAAATCTAATCTAATCTAATCTAAATCTAATCTAAATCTAAATTTTAATTTTTGCTCCAGGGCAAAGTTACTCTAAAAATACGAAAAACTGCTTGGTCAAGCAAAAAAAATTTAATAATTATATTATTAAATTAATCAAATAAATTTCATGCCTAAAATAATTAAAAAAAACATTATTTTAATTATAATATTTGTAATTGTACTTGCTTGATCAAAGATCACTAAAATATTTTTACACACCAAATTTTTCACTCCCTGAACTTCAAACCTCTTACTGCTTCTTCTTCGGCTTTTCTGTGTAAACTATTTTTGTACCTCAAGGCACATGTTCATATGTGTGGGTTTAAGTAATGGTACTTTCGATTTTGAAAACATAACATGCTTGATCTTGAATCAGGAAACAAACTCTTTTCGTCAATGGGGCAAAATAACCCCTGCTGGAGCAAAGTAACCCCGTTTTACGATATTGATTGTTCAAAGACGTTTTGGTTTTTAACTGCGCAATAAACTTCGTTTTTTGAAGTACATACCTACATGATACGTGTTACACTTGGTGTGGTCGAGAAGGTTTATGAAAAGTGGCGGAGCGACGAGACTAAAACCAATTTGCTTGAAAATGATGCTGGGCAGGATGCCAGACGTCCTAATGGACAAGAATACAGGGTACACGAAGAAGATAATAAAACATGAAGGAGGTAATATAGTGGTTTGCAGATGCTTCCCGTATTATGGAGTAGGCCCAATCCATCTCATTAATGACATCATGACGACGTTTGTGTACAATACCATGCTAGAAGATGTCAGAGGAGGAAATGCCACGTTTTCGCAGCAAGACAAAGATCCTAAGCACAAATTTGGTAAGTGATTGATTTCAGCAGAACGGTGTTATTATTATGCAATAGCATAGCCAATGACCCAATCTAAACCCAATAGAAAACCTTTCGGGAGACTTAAAAAAAGAGAATTGAGAAACAAAATTATCGAATCAAGACTGAACTGCGACAAAAAGTTAATGAATTATAGTATGGCAGTTTTATAGAATCCTGTCGCAAGATTATTTCTTCTATGCCCAAGAAAATGCAAAAAGTCATCCCAAATACTCGTAAATGATTAATTGCAACAAAGCTTAGGCAATTTATTATATTAGCTTGCCCAATTTATTATACTAAATCTTCAAGTTGATTCCCAAGCAAATATATTTAAAAAATAAAAGCCCGAAGACCTTTTTAGTATTCCATTGAAATTAAAATTGCCCTACTTCGGAGTACCAAAAAAAGAAGGGCTCCTGTTCGTCTAATCGAAAAAACCATTAAGAATTATGAAAAATGAAAATATAGGCTCGCGTTACAGACTAACAGCGACATTGACTAGACGCATTTTAAGACTATTAGAAATAAATATAAAATAAACAGATTAGTAAAACAATAAATGAATACATAAGATAAAAAATTAATAACGTTGGTGATCTGTGCTCGATACTACTCAAGTTTTTAGATGTAACAATACCGGTATAGGTACGTCAAATTTGACATCAGTATTGTAAAGTTTGACGTTTTTAATAGTGCACGTGCTCAGAACGTTTTGTCATACAAGTGCTGTTTGAGGTTTTTGCAGAGACTTGAAGAATTCATTTCAGCAAAAACTTGGGAATTAAATCGCGATCATCTCGCTTCGACTTTTAGTGATGAAACACCATCCCGCGTCAACATGTTTCTCTAGTTTTCCGAATTTAATCGTAGTCGTCGTTCGCTGAACCACGAAGGTCGACCAAAATCAGTGGTTGTGCCAGAAAATTTGCATGCTGAGCGGGAACTGGTATTGCAAGATCGTCATTTTACTTATTATGAAATTGAGGTATGCTTGGGCATTAGTTCCACTTGAATACATTTAATATTGCATGAACATTTGGCCATCAAAAAAATGTTATCGCATTGGATACCGCATAAGTTGAAAATCGGTAAAAAACAAAAGGCTCTTGTCGATTGGTCCAAAGCAATGTAAATACTAGGTACACGTTTCAAAGTTGCAAAAAGTGGGGGTTAATAAGACATTTTTTCCGATAAAAATAATGACAAAGTTAAATAAAAAAAGAATAAGCTTTTGATCTTCAATAGTTTTTGACACATTAATTTTAGGGGCAAATTTACTTTGAAACAATTGATACCCCATTTGTTACTGTACACGCCTGAATTTCAAAATATATTAAGGAATCTCCCCTTTTGACATATTATCCGGATCACCCTGTATGAAAATTATGTCATATAAACTACGAAATGCAAACGACTTAAGACTTCCTTACCCATGACCACAAAAAATTAAACAAACACTGTCAAAAGAACGTAATTGATTTTGTAAAACATAATTGTTAATTTATAAATTTAACTTTATTGCACTTTATACACTCAGCGAAATTTTATTAAAGGCAGATGCACTTTTGTCCAGAAAATGTGTTCGTAGTGTAAACGAACATTTATGTCCAATTGTTTTTTTTTTTCGTTTTTGCTTTGTCTCCTTTCTTCAACGCATGTTTTGAAAGTAACGTTACTCCCCCGCTCAGAGAATTTCAACATCTGTTGTTTTGTTACTGATGATCGTGCGAAATTCAATTAAAAAGTCGTGTTTATACTGAAAAGCTGTGAGTTGGAAACGAAATCACGGTTTTTTTTTTTGTGATTACAATTGAAAATAGTTTTTTTTGCATTTAGAACTTTTGGATTTCGATGATTGTTGGCCGCAAGTCAGAATGGGAAAAGGAAAAACGCTCTCGGATGCGTATAAGGATACCGGTATGTTCAGTCGCCAAATTTCCATTAAATTAAATCGATTGGCTTCCGCAATCGATAATGTTATGAAATTAGGAAGTAATTATTGTACAACGCGAACCGGAGAAATAAAAACAATCAAAAAAGAAATCGGCCATTATCCGAGCTGGGTTGCAAAAAAATGTTACTGCTTCTAAAATTATTTTAGATTTAAAGTTGACGATATCTAAACGGCGTGTGCAACAAATTTTAGCTGGCAGTAATCGACTGGTTTGGACAAAAATGAAGTCAAAACCAGCTCTTACAGAAGCACATAAAGTTGCCCGACTACAGTTTGGCAAAGAACACATGACATGGTCTACACAGTGGAAAAGCGTGATCTTTTCGGATGAAAAAAAATGTTAACCTTGATGGGCCAGGTTTTAATTATTATTGGCATGATATAAAAAGTCCTGAGAGATTCTCTACTAAGCGAAACTTTGGAAGTGGATCTTTGATGGTCTGGGCTGCTTTTAGCTATGATTCAACTCTACAATATGCAAAATTTCGGCCGAATGAAATCAGAAAATTATATTACTCTGTTGGAAGATGTTTTGGTAGGCTTTTTGGACCATCAGCCGGATTCAAATACAATTTTCCAGCATGGTAATGCTGCCATTCATGTATCGCGGGCCAGTCGTGAGTGGTTTTCAGACAAAGGAATTCTACTTTTAGAGTGGCCAGTACGTTCACCGGACTTAAACTCGACCGAAAACATGTGGGGAAATCTGTCTCGTCATGTTTATACTAGCAGACGCTAATTTGCTTCTGTGGAGGACTTACGCAAGGCCGTTAAAACGGAATGGGCTCTAATTCCAGCTCAGGAGTTCAAAAACGTCGTTAATTCGATGCCAAGTCAGATTTTCGAACTTATAACCAAGTCTGGCGGTTGGACCACGTATTAATTTTGACTTTTACGATATTTGTTATACTGAAATTTCTTCTGTTTTTACTTTACCTTACCTGCCCTTAATCAAATATCGCAGTATAAATTGAGTTTTTTTTTTTGTTTAGCTAAGTAAAGATGTGTTTATTTGTTTTAGTCAATTTTTTTTTCTTTGCTTAAATAAGTCATTTGTTTGTATTCAATAAGTTTGTGAATAGTATTATACTTAAATCAACTTTGTTTTTAATATTTCAAAAGAAAATAAGTTGCCTTTAATTGAATTTCGCTGAGTGTACATACAGCTATGGTCAATGAAATAGGTGCATGTTTAATTTTAGCATAAATGGCACAAACTAATAATTCAAAGCGTAAATAATTAGTTTTTTTTCAAATACAATTTTTAATTTAGCACTAAGTACTTAATTGTAGAAAAATTGTATAAAAGGAAACAGAAGAATTATTAAGAAAAATCAAGGTTTTACAAAAAATATGTTGGTCAAAGAAATAGGTACAAATTCAGAAAACAGAAAAAAAAATTTTATTTACTTCATATTTTTTGCTCAATACTTAGTGGTGTGACCCTTATTCTTTATTATTAAGTCACACCGACGTCTCATTGAGTCGACAAGTTTTCGGCATTTCTCGACTGTGATGTTCTTCCAAGCTCCTTGCACCTCTTTCCATAGTTTCTACAGATTTCGTATTCTTTTGCTTGCGATGATGCCCTTAACTTCATTCCAAAAAAAATTTCTATTGGGTTAAGGTCCGGTGATTGAGCGGGCCACGGCATAACCGAAACACCATTATCTTGGAACCATCTCTTAGCTTTTCTTGGGGTATGCTTTGGATCATTGTCTTGTTGCAATGTCCAAATTAGATGCAATTCGTATTCGGCGTAGGGGAGCATAGTATTTTAAATGATATAAACGTAAGTATCTCCTGTCATTGTTCCCTCTATTCGACACAAAGGCACTGCACCATGCCATGAAAAACATCCCCTTATCATCAGACCACCCCCGCTATGTTTGGCGGTTTTTCTTGTGTGCCGAGGGAGTCATTCTGCCTTTGGTGGCCGTCTAACAAATGCCTTACCATCGGGACCTTTTAAATTAATTTTAGTTTCGTCCGTCCAGAGGATGTTTCTCCATTGGTTAATGCCCTGCGTTCCAGTCCATTCTGCGTGGTTTTTAGCAAATTCGGCCTTTTTTTTTATATGCCTGGGTCTTAAAAAGGGAACTTTCCTCGTGGTTCTCCCAAACAAATTTGCTTCATTTAGCCTTCTCCAAACAGTTCTAGCGCTGACATTGTCTTCGATTTCATTTACAATATCTTTTAAAAACTTAAAAGGGTCAGGCTTAGAAATTTGAACAATTCGTCAGTCAGTTCTTGTAGACGTTTTTCGAACTTTGACTCGCTTATCCTCAACTTTTTCCGGCTTCAATGCATTTATTATCATATACTGAGAGCATCTCATTAATCCTGTATGTTTTATTTTCATGTCTTAACTGCAAAATCAGTCTTCTCTCATCTTTGGAGGAATATGGTCCACGTCCCATTTTTACTGCAAATTATCCAACGATATATTGTAAACATGAATATCCATTTAGGATCTGAATCGTACTCACTTATTGTGACAAAAAAAAACCTTTTTTATACATAACTTAAGTAAATTACTGTTACTTAAAACAAGCAGCGCACCTATTTCAATGTCCAACTCCTCTTAAAGCTCACTTAAAAGTAACAAATCTCTGTTTAGCATTATGAAATGCATTTGCATTTTGTAAACGGTAAAATGTAGTTAACGGTATGACAAACATTGTGAGATATGTGTAGCGAAAAATAAAGAAATATTGAAAAATATGGAAATGCATGAGTCGCACCTATTTCATTGACCATTATTTTTAAAAACCTAATTATTTTTAAAAACTTTTATTTTTAATATTTAATACGAAAACTTAAGTAAAGCCTGTAAATAAATAATAAATATCGTAAATTAGCCTCCATATAAATCGATTATGATAAGGTGTCAATCAAAAAAATATTTCTAAGAAATTATCAACGAATATTTATTTGTTCCCCTATTTTACGAATATGATTGAAAACCAATATTGATAACTTGGCTTGGTGATGAATTCAAACATATCGCTGTTCTTATGCGCTTTTCCACTTACCAATAACTTCATAGACTATTGTTTTAAAAAATTGCACAATGACCTCGTGGTATGTAACCATTTCTATTTTTATAACATCAACAGTGTCAAGGCCCATGCATGTTGTTTCAAATTTATTCAAGTTGTTATGCTGTATAATAATAATGACGAACTGACACCGACACCAAAAATAATAGCTAAACCTTCTCTTAAAATTTACAATCACCAGCACTGAATAATAAACTTTACGCATCAACCAAAATAACATTGAGTGGATATACTTACCTTCCAAATCCATCAAAGTCACTTAATGTACTCCTACTTGTGTAATGTACTCATTTGTCAGCGTAAGAGTCATTCGACCAATGCAAATACACTATAAGCAAGTCTTGTGTGTATGTATCTACGATTTTCTTTAGCTATTTGTAAATTAGCCACCATTTAGAAGTAGTTTGAAAATTGTGACCTCATCAAGGTGAAATAATAAGCACAATTTAAAAAACAAATAAACGAAGCTATCGAAATGCGAAATAAGAAATAAGTAAAACTTTATATGAATCATCACTTATAACATATTCAAGGGTATGTATCAAATTATATTACTGTGATTTTGTTTGCAGATAAATTTAACATGTGATTCTAAACGTTTACCAAAAAAACAACTCTGTTTTGTGTTTTACTTTCTTTTTTAACCGCATCATCTGTGTTTATATATAGTTGGTAAATAAAAATGTATTAAATTGCTTTTAAGGTTGTTGAAATGTGAAAACCCATTAACAATTTGGTACCTAATACCTTTATAGAGTATCGCACTATGTACAGTGAGCGACAAAAATCTACGTACGACCATTATTCTTGTAACCTAACGAGCTCAAACGCATTATGGTAAAATCTAATGATGCAGTTTTGTTTCAAATCTCGTTCTATTTTTATTTATAATGCACTATAAAATAAATGAATTTAACAAAGACTTAACAAGAGATTCACAAAAGACGAAAAATAAATAATGACAAAAGTCTACATACGCCCAGCATTCCATGTTTTTTTTTTTTTGTTATACGCTGATGGAGGATAACGGAAAAGTACCGTATTTATTTTCCGTATTTTCCATTTGTGAAAATCAGATTCGTGCCTCTCAGTTGAAGTTTGGTCAGCTTCAAGTTTTACCTGTGACAATGGCCCCTCGAAGGGAAATTGCGGTTGAAGTGCGAAATTTAGTAATAAAATATAAAAAAGAAAATAAATCGTTTAGTGAAATTGCAAATTTACTAGATTTAAACAAGTCAACAGTCCAAACAATATACAATAACTTCGAAAACACCAGTACCGTCGAAAACAAACCGCGTTGTGGCCACCCAAAGAAACTGAATCGCCGAGATATCAGCTTTATCATGAGAGAAGTAGGCAATAATCTAAGAGTGAATGCCACAATGCTGTCGAAAGGGTTGGCAGAAAGATCAAGTACAATTGTGCATCCACGCACAATTCAAAGGGCTCTCAATAATAACGGTTTCCACAGCAGAACTCCGCCCAGGAAACCCCTAATAAGTGAAAAAAAACCGAAAACTACGCTTAGAATTTGCCCAAAAACACATTGAAAAAGGAATGGATTTCTGGAAACGAGTTTTATTTACTGAGGAATAAAAATATAATATGTATATTCGGAAGTGACAGGAGAGCTAGAGTTTGGAG
This sequence comes from Volucella zonaria, assembly GCA_963966105.1. Taxonomy (NCBI): domain Eukaryota; kingdom Metazoa; phylum Arthropoda; class Insecta; order Diptera; family Syrphidae; genus Volucella; species Volucella zonaria. The sequence continues at coordinate 75,983,068 of OZ014530.1, read as the reverse complement.
AAAAAAATAACACAGCAATGAATCCAGAAAATTTGGTTTCTACGGTAAAGCATGGTGGTGGCAGCGTGATGGTTTGGGGTGCTGTAGCTGCTTCTAGCCTTTATTGAAGGTAATATGGATCGCTATCAATACAAGTCTATTTTAGAACTAAACCTGAAAGCATCCGTCGACTGCTTAAATCTTGGAACGAGTTGGATCTTCTAACAGGACAATGACCCCAAGCACACCGCTCAAATTGTCAAAGATTGATTAATTTACTACGCCCCAAGACAACTACACACACCACCCTAAGGCCCGAACTTGAACGTCATAGAACATGTATGGGAGATTCTGGAACGCAAGATAAGAAGATATGCCATAAGTAGTGCCCCAATGCTAAAACAGAAGCTCCAAGCAGAGTGGCAAGCCATAAAAGCTAATGAATTAAATAATTTTGTTGCTTCAATGCCCAGATGCTTGCAGGCAGTTCTAGATGCACATGGTGGACCTACAAAATATTAAATTTATCATTTACAATAGTTTTACCTAATGGATTAAAGATGTTTATGTTAGTTAATATGCCGTACTATATGTAGACTTTTGCCATTATTTATTTTTCGTTTTTTGTGAATCGCTTGTTAAGTTTTTGTTAAATTCATCTATTTTATAGCGTATTATTAATAAAAAGAGATTTGAAACAAAACTGCATCATTAGATTTTTTCATAATGCTTTTGAACTCGTTAGGTTGCAAGAATGGTGGTCGTACGTAGACTTTTGTCGCTCACTGTATCTACCTAAATTATGTATGATAAGAAAACATAGACGGATCTTTTGTTTTTATATGTCTTCGTTGGAATGTTTAAGTGTTCTCTTCCAAAAGAAAATAAAAATACTTTATTGGATCCGATTACATGCTTACTATGATAACAAAAAAGGTTACACAAAAATGTGCTATAGTTTTGTTTATAAATAAGAATTGGTTTTTTGAACAACCGATTAAGAGATTTAAAAAGGGAAACAATTGTTTATTACAATAGAGCTCGTCAAAAATGTAAGCTAAGTAATTGGAAAACTAAATATAAAATATCGCGAAATAAATATAAGGAAGAACTATTAAGCATAGGACTTTTCGTGTACGAGTAAAATAAAATTCTTTTGCAATCGGATCAAAAAGATATTTGGAGATCTTTAAAAAAAATATGTGCTGGGGTCAAAAAAATTTTCTACTGAAGACAATATTATTTTTAATCGGACAGTAGTGAATAGTTCTAAGCATATAGCAGATGAACTTAACACGTTTTTTGTGGACAGTGTACAAGACATAAATTAGTCAATTGAATATGCTCAGTATGTCTGTCAACCAAATAGATGAACTAATGTGTCGATTTACTTTTAGTACTATGAATCCATTAGATATATTTGAAGTGCTTCGAAGAATGAAACAAACGAAAGAATTTAGCTTTATGTGTCTAAAGATGTTCTGGCATGTTCTTGGAGTAGTAGGAAACGTAATTGTCGAAACAGTTTATAAAACTGTTTACCAAGTTCATGCAAGGAATACACCAATTCAAAAGGTCGAGACGATGTAAAGACTATCGAATAGTGAACGCGCTGCCGGTTTATGAAAAGATAATCGAGAAGATATTCAAAATACAACTACAACAATACATACGAGTAGACGAGAATAACATCATTATTGAAAATCAGTTCGTATTTAGAAGTCATCGTTCTTGTGAAATTGCCTTAAACTATTTGCTAGTAAATTAGAAAGAAGAACTAGCGGCTGAAGCCGCTATTAAGCCAGTGTTCTTGGACCTTAAGCGAGCTTCCGAAATTATAGACAGAAAGATATTAATACATGTATAAGTTGAAACAGCCCGATATTCGTGGTAGTGAGCTGCAGTTGTTCATACCTTATCTTAGTCAGAGAACTCAACGGACATCCGTAAATAGCAAACTTCCGTTTGTTTTGCTTTGTAGAGTAGCTGATATTTTTTCTTAACCTATTTGGGCCCAAATAAAATTTCGCGGTGGAAATAACAAAATTTCTTTATTAATTGGTGAAAACTATTAATGTTATAAGAAAATAATAAAGAAAAAAAAAGCATATTCTTCATTGGAAAAAAAAAAGCCATCCTCAAATGGGGACAAGCCCAGTATGAAAAATTTCAAAGCATTCTCTTACAAAGCATAAAGTTTGCACACACTTTTTGCATTGCCAACGTGCTTTCTTATGACACACGGTACATCTTAGTTGCTGGGATAGTTTTTTTGGATAGTGACTGACCCCATCATACTGCAGACTTGTCACCACAGAAACTGTTGGACCCAAATTTTCACTTCTTGTGTGTCTCAAATAGTGGCGAACAATATGTCGACGGAATTGAAGCTGATCAACGTGTCATCATTCGTTAGAATGTGAAGGCGCCATGCGTTTGCCACGGCTAGATCCAGCATGTACGTGAACAAAACCCACCACCATTTTTTGCCACGTATAGTAGTGCGGTACAATGAAATTGATTGATCAGCTTGATCTACACCACCCATACCCTTTTTGCAGCTTTGAAAAACATGCGGAATGCCAATGTCTACTTTTTTTCTTCTCCACTGCGCTCCATCTCTTTACTTTCCCCAGAGGGAGGACGCTATCATAGTTCGACCCTATGGTGCAGACACCATTGTCTAGTCAACGGACGAATAAAATTTGGTTGACTTGGTCGAAACGATAGTCAAAATCAGCACGGTTTTTCTTTTTCATTTCCTTCACTCCAACTAGAGGGCACTTCTTGGTTCTAACTTCACGAACAGTACCTGTTGCACGAAAACCAGCTTTTCGTAAATCTCGGAGCAATTCGAAACTAGTGAAGAAGTTGTCAAAAAACACCACAGTATCCGTCTGAAGCTGTGACTATCCAATTTTTGTAGCCGAATCGCAACGGCTTGCCCCGTATGAATTGTTTCGCCGGATGCCGCCCAAAGTACTTCAACATTGACTCGTCTATGGACAAATTTTCGTGAAAAACACCACACTGCAAAAATTTCTTTATAAGTATATCTGCAAGCGGTCGCACCTTACACATTTTGTCGGATGATTCGACTGCGACAAGATTGTCACAGAAATAAAGTTTTTTTTTATTTTTTTTCTCAAATTGATTTCTGGGCATAGCTCTTGACGCAATAGACACATTAAAGTCTTCGTCCAGGCACCAGTACAAACGTTCTCGAGGCTATGAATGGTAACCAGTCAATAAAATACCGAAGAATGTTTTGAGTTCATCGACAGGTACTTTGAAGTCATGCTTGTTTTTCTGAGCCGCGTAAGTCTGCGAGTATTGAGCAATCATGGCGAAAACATCCTCCCCAAATATTTATTCAAAAATTTGCAATGGATTTTGATTTCTCATTTCATCCAACAATTTACCTAGATGCGTTTGCACATTACCTTCAGTGCTCTGATAGATAGGCTCTGTTTTACGCCAGCGAGATTCCTCAATATTATTTCTACGTTACTTGATTTCAGCGAGCGGTTCGTCACTGCTACTGTCCCATTCGTCTTCACCTCGATACTTCGACTCTAGCTGGTATGTCTCGCGGAATAGCAGTGCTCTGTATATTGTCCTCATCACCTTCTTCTTTATCGGTTAACACACTTGGTTCTGGGGGGAAGTGCAACTAAGATATGTCTCTGTAACATCGTCTTCCTCAAGCATTACAGTATCAAGTGCTTCTTGAAGCCCGAGGTAGTAGTTATGACTGCTGAATGTTCGTGTAGCCATTTTTTATACAACAATCACCTTTAAAAAATAAGAATAATTTGTACCCCAATTGGGGATACCGTTATAAAACTTTACCTTCTATAAACGATGTTCAACTTTCCTCGGATAATAAAATTTTATTTTATAGTCTACAATATATTTATGTAATTTTTGTAAGAAAACTAACAGACTTACAAATAAAAATTACTTATTTTATGTATTTACTGATCACTGATACAACTCCACAAGATACGCGGCAAAATCATTTTTAACTATTTCTGATTACTCTTTTGTCTAATAATATGTCAACAGCTTCTTAACCATCAAATGTCAACAAAAGAAAGAAGAAAAAATAAAAATAATAAAAAGTTAACGGTATTTGTTTAAGTGTCCTCGCTTGGATACGGCTGGCGTGTACGGGTTAAGAAAACTCAAGACGTTATGTTGCCCAGATCAACTTCAAAAAAGAAAATATAGTCAAAAGAGCTTTAAAATTATTAAAAGAATGTTTTGATAGTTCGAAACTTAAACCTGCAATTCGAAAACATTGTAGAGTTAAAAATATATTTACAGATTATTAAAGCAACAAAATGGATGCTGAAGCAATCCGGATTGACAAATTGTCTGAAGCCAGCTAATTTCCAAACTGGAAATTCCAAATCGAGTAGGGATTAGAGGCATCTGAGGTAAATGCTGCATTAGCGGAACCGGTGGAGGCAGAGGCACTTGCGGCATGAAAAAAGAAAGACGCTCTTGCAAGAAGAATCATCGGACAAACGGTTGCAATGACATCAGTAAGCGCAAATCAGCAAAAGCTATTTGGGATAAATTGTGCTCGATATTTGAACAAAAAAAAATAAACCAGCATTGCGATGTTGAACCAAAAATTCTTTACAACTAGCAAGGAGTCAAAAGAGGACATGGTTACTTTTATTGCGAGAATAGAAGATCTTTTTCAGCAATTGAACCAGTTGGGTACCAAGAATTATTTTGGAACTACCAGTGGAATTTACCGGCTTCGGCACTGGTTGGGAATTGACGAGCAAATCGGAAAGAAACCTGGACACATTGCGGGCGCGACTAATAATTGAAGAAAATCGTAGAAATGCGATTGAAACTACCAGATGAAAAGTGACGTAAATCTAAATGCTTCCGATGCCATAAGCCATGGCATTTTAAAAGGCATTGTCCGGATCGAAAAACTAAGTTGTCGGTGCACACATCACACAGTGAAAGTGAGGCATTTAAGTGTACATCGGATAGCTCGAACTCCGACAACGTAATTAAAGACCAATATAACTATGGGATCAGCGAACATGGTAGCCAGGAGCAACAATTTGAGGCAATCGCATGAGAGACTGGGTCACCAGAACCTAGCACATGTGAAAAATTTCCTGCGGAAGAATGGTATTAAACATGACAAGGAAAACGTAACCTGCGAAGCTTGCTTTATGGGTAAGCAATAGCGAGGGAGCTTCAAAGCCAGTAAAGAAAAAGCGGAGAAGTCTGGTGAGGCGACCACCAGATGGTCACCAATACACCATGCATTCCATGCAAATGGAATCCATCGGAGGAGCAACGTATTTTCTTTTGTTTAAAGATGGTTATTCACATTTTCGTTTTATTTATTCCATGAAAAACAAGTCAAAAGTTTTTGAGAAGCTCCGAAATTTTGTAAGCTTGACCGAAAGACAGACTGGCCATAAAGTGAAAGTAATCAAAACAGACAACGGCACTGAGTTCGTTGACGGCGACGTGAAAAAGTTCTTGGAAGACAGTACGGTTTCGTATTGGCCGGAACAGAATGGATCAGCAGAATAGAGAATAGAACGGTTGTCGAGGCGGCACGAACAGCAGCAGGCGGCAACAAAGGCAGAAATTGGACGCAAAGATAAAGAAATGCATTTTAGTCGGGCACGATGAAAAAGGCTATCGCATTTGGAATACCGAAACAAATAAAATTGAGGTGCAAGGGACGTGAGATTCGTTGAAGACGATGTGGTTGAGGTACAGATTCACAGAAGCAGGGAAAAGAAAATCGGTGAGTTTAAAGCTGAAGTGGATAAAGTCAAAAACAGAAATAACTTCGAAATGAGATATGAAGTGATTCACCGGAGGGCCAATCACCATTGATTAAGACTGGTTGGTGTTGCGTAGACAAAAAAATATATCGAAGGTGTGCAAGTGCGGAGAAAATCACGGTGAGTGAAAGGAACCGACTAGCTACGATGAGGCAATGAAATCATTGGACTCAAAGAATTGGAAAAAAGGCAATGAATGAGAATATATTTCACTGATGACAAGCAAAATTTGGCAACTTCTAGAGAAACTACAAGACAAAAAAATTGTAGATCCTACAAAGTAAAATACAATCCGGAAGACGATGTAGAACGGTACAAGGTTGGTACAAATTTTAGGGTTTTTTTCAATTCTGATGAAAAAAAACAACAAATATTTTTACTAACGTGTGTTTGCTAAATATTTATTTATAATTTAAGAATATACAAAACAATTTTGCAAAACAAAAAAATTCAAAATAAAAAAGTTACAGGGTGGTAAAGTGATGGGATGAAAAAAAAAAGACGATTTCAACTCGTCTATTCATAGAAACAAAAAAAAAAAACTTGACTGCTTAAAAAAACAAATTTTTTTTATATTTTTTTAGTTTTTAAATTTTTAAAAATAGTAAAAAAAAAATTGGTAAAGCAAAAGTTTGGTAGGAGTCTTAGAGCGTTATTTAAAGAAGGTGTGTACCACATTTCAAGTAAATAGGTTCATTAGAACTTGAGATATCGTATCAAGTAGATTTGAGAAAAACGTCTATTGTTCGATTCGCTCTGGCAGAACCGGTCTAGTTGCCGCGTCACTAAAGCGGCCATAACTCCGTAAATAATTGGAATCTTAAAATTTTCTTTGGAGGGCATATTCTTGAAAGTATATAAAGAGTGTTTTTTTTTAGAGGTTTGGTTTTTAAACTGGCAACACTGTTTCTACAGATTGTCAATTTGACAGTTGAAAGTTGATTTGTGGTTAGTACATTTTGTCATTTTACGATGAATAGATTAACGGCAGAATAACGCGTGCGAATTTTGTAGACTTATTTTGAAAACCATGGTTCGGTTCGCCAAACTTATCGTGCGCTACGATTACGGTCGACATAATCGTCCATCTGAGCAGGTTATTCGGAACACGATGAATCGTTTTCGTACCACGAAAACACACTCTAGTGGATAATACGCATCCCCAAAGACGACAAACAGTGCGAACAGAAGAAGCTATTGCCGTTGCGGAGCGCAACGAATGAGTCGATTCGCCATCGTGCGAAGCAATTATTGGAGCTATGCCCATCCACTTTGTGGAAGATTTTACGGAAAGATCTTTGCTTAAAAGCTTATAAGATCGAGCTTGTGTAAGAGTTGAAACCGCGTGACCATTATACGCGTCGTGTGTCGAAAACAAGATTCAGCTTGATCCTCATTTTTAACGCAAAATTTTGTTCTCCGATGAGGCGCAGTTTTGGTTAAATGGATATGTAAACAAGTACAATTGCGAAATATGGAGTGGAGAAAACCCAGAAGCCTTTGCGGAAAGGCCCATACAAAACTTAAAACCCACTGTTTGGTGTGCTTTATGTGCTGGTAGAATTATCGGCCCATATTTCTTTAAGGACGATACCGGCCAGAATGTTACCGTCAATGGAGAGCTTTATATAAACATGATTTCTGAGTTCTTCGTTCCTCAGTTGAATGGCATTGACGTGACAGAACTTTAGCTTCAACAACATACCACACGGCACGCGACACCATCAATTTATTGCGGGAAACATTTTCTGAGCGCATAATTTCGCGTAGACCTGTAAACTGGCCTCCACGATCCTGTGATCTCTCACCTTTAGATTACTTTCTTTGGGAGTATATTAAGTCACTAGTCTATGCCGATAAATCAGAGACGTTAGACGATTTGGAAGTCAATATTCGCCGTGTTATTGCTGATATACGGCCCCAGTTGCAAGATAAGGTATGTCGAAAATTGGACTTCAGGGTTGCGCTTCACTCGAGCTAGCCGTGGCGCGCATATGCCCAATATCATGTTTAAACACTAATGGCATCAAATTATCTATTAAATAAAGCTAATAGGCAGTAAAATTAGCTTCAATTGTTTTATTTCATATTGAAATTGTATACCCCTAAAAAAAAACACCCTTTACTTTGAAAATATGTAAAAAAAAAAAAAAAAAAAAGTCGATTTTTTCCAAAATTCTAGCCCCCTTCATAAATTAAATGTTTAAAAACCTTCATATATACAAAAAAAAAATACCAAAATACAATTAAATAATAACTCTCACGAAATCTACACATTTGCTTTTGAATAGTCTAGGTATAATTGTTTTCGGTTTTTATATCCTCTGACAAGTTGTTAAAAAGAAAGATTTCTTTGTATAGAAATGTGTTTTGCCCGAACGTTGACATCTGTCGTTTAACTCTAAAATCGTTGGCAAGTACGTAGACGATATGGTTCTACTTCTCCTAGTCCTTATTTCATTCGTTAAGAGACGTTGTGAGTTTCCTTGCTTCATTTTGAAAACTGCAAATAACGTGTTAAGTTCTAACCTTTTGCGTATACACATCCATTTGAGCGCATTTAGCACGAGTCTTATCGATGTAAATCTATTGCACTGAAGAATACTTCTCATCGCTTTATTCTGCAGTTTCTGAAGTCTTTCCACCTGTCCTTCGTTACAGCAGGAGTATATAATTGAGGAACAATATTCGAAATTAAGCTTCACAATTGCGTTATAAACTTTAATCGCTGTGATAAAATCCATTTTATTTCTTGTTGTCTTAAAAATTTTTTATGCATACATATGTATGTAATCGATGTGTTTAGAAAACTTATCAATTATTATTCCCAGATACTTTGCATGGTCAACGTTTTCTATAATGCTATTGTTGATTTTTATAATTGATTTATTAATAGTATTTATTTCCATTACTTTTGTCTTTTTTTCATTTAATTTTAATTTATTCATCACTAACCAAGATGTTATTCGTTTTATACAATATTATCATTTAAAAGCTTTGTTCTGCATTTACTTCCATCTTTTCCTCCAGAATAGATTAGCGTGTCATCCGCATATAATATAGCCTTGCAGTCTTTTAGGGTATTGGGCATATCGTTTATATAGCAGTGCATCTAAGATAGATCCTTGTGGGACTCTTGAAAATAAGTTTCGGCAGTAACCCCCCGCATTTCTTCTAGGCCCAACTTCCAATTTTCAAACAATCATTCATGGATTGGAGATTGAGCTAATTGTTTTAACTTTCAAAGTAAAAAAATTATATGTATACTCGTACATGTACAATTCTTTTTCAATATGAATACTACCGTATATCAAAGTAAGATTTTAAGGACACCGGAGCTGTGGGGGTTCAACGACATAATTACGAACTTTACATCTCTAGAACTTCAGCAACTTTCTTGAATTTACGGAGAAAAAGTAAATAAATAAATGTGTCGAAAATGTTCGTTTTTGAACTCCATGTTAAAATTGACACTATACTAACAGGTGTAAACAAAATTGGCAGCTATTACATTGAAAAAAAAAAATTATTGCATTGACAAAGACGAGAACCAACCATCATAATGCAATCTACTTGTACAAACCGAAATTACTTTCTTGCCAACCCAATAACTATACATATGCATGTATGTATATTTTTCAATGGCGGTTAACAAGAAAAGAAGACTTGCTAAATTCTGCTTATGTCAACTTCTTCATCCAGATTCTTTTAAATTTGTGAAACAAAGAGCCTACCTCTGCTACTTAGTAATTTTTCGAACACCTTTCACTTTGTTTGCCACATGCTGTTGACATAAATTTAAAGAAAGAAATAAATAGACCATATTGCAGAACGTTTTTTTTTTAATCTCTTTAACCTGTTTATCATTCATTTCTACTTATTTATCTCAATGTACTTATTTATTGAAATTTATTTATTGATTGATTTCTATTTGAATTTTATGAAGATTTCTCTGCGAATCTAAAGGTGGGTAGTTTTGGTGTCTCCATCAAATTTTGTTGTATATACTTTAAGAAGTCCACCTTAAGTCTACAATTCATTTTAAAATAAGGGACTTCCCTTTAATATAAACCATATTGTCAGTTTTTTTTTTGTGACCTCTAACAATCGGTCATGAGACTTTTTGCAACTTGCAAAGTAATGTACATCCATACATATGTATCTCATTACTGGTTCTACTACTTTCCACAGAATTATCGCGAATTCCTTAGTTCAATCGATGTCGTGGTTTTTCATTGGTACTGAATTCCCAATGCATCAAAGTTTAACAATCGTTCTGATAGTAGATTTCGCTCTTGATAAAATGTTAGCCAGCTGATTCCACGTAAACAAGTTTATAATAGCACGCGTAATCAGAAGTGATTTTGTTTTTCTTTTAATTTTATTATTTATATTAAAATGAAAATGACTAACAAAAGAAACCTGACGTCTACTGTCTGCATTTGCATCATGACCAATTAAGCCACCCGCCCCACTGTCCCCCGAATTAGACTAGTACTCATATCTCATCCAAGTCCATTGTTCGTACCGGCCGAGAAACTTTCTATTCGGGATTCCCAGAAGGGGACAAGTATACTAACCAGACACACAAGTGTTCTCAATTCAGAACTCCGCGTCTGCTTCTGTCTTGCCCCGGTTTTCAACAATTCGTTTCAATAGAGATAGAGCCCTCAAAAGACTTAAGTGAATTTAGGAAGTATGTATCCACAAAGATCGCCCAAAGTGGCATTTTAGCATAACCCTGTTCATCATTCGAATTTCGAACTAGTTCCCCGATACGACGATACCATTACGAGTAGGTACCCCCGCCGCACACCGATCAGTAGTCCGTTGTTCTCTTTCTCGTGTGTTCGACGACAGTTCTCCCTCCATTACATAAAGAAACCACAAGCTCAACTCGCAACTCACTCTATACGGAAGGTAAGTCTTCCATTTAACCATAGGAAAATAGAAAATAATTATGAAACGGTTAAAGAAAGCTATTGCATGAACTTATTTCCATTTCGCATGTCTTAATTCGCTCCTGTTTGGAAATTCTTTCACACACCAAATTGACAAGAAAAGAAAACAAAAAAATTGTGCAAAATACTTACGGGCTGTGAATTTGAATTAGTTTCATCCATTATTTTGTCAGTCTCCATTTTCATCATTTTCTCCCCACTTTTCAGGTTAAGATCTACTTTTTTTTTTTTTTCTTTTTTTACTTTTTTCCTCTTTTACGACTGTACGAGATGCTCGAGTATAGTTTTCTCGCTCTCTCTCTCTCTCTCTCTCTAATAAACGCGAGTTATCGAGGTTTTCTTTGTGTGGTGTGATCAATCCGTGGATTCTTTTTTACCACGTACTGCTCAGAATTCACAGGCCATATATACACACGCACACACACTTATGCCCGCTGTCAAACAACTGACACTTCACCAATTCTACGCGTATATTGGATTTTTTTCCTCCGATATTTTCTCTCCCTCACTCTCACTCCTCGAAGACAATCATTTTTCTTGGTATTTTCAATCAAATGAACAAAAAAAAAAAGTTAAGAGAAAAAAGAATTGCAAATACGAATAAAGGATAAAAAAAAAAATGTCGTGTCCACCGCCCTTATCCTTTTATTTTCGCGAAAAACTTATCACAATTAGCTTCTCAATTATCCACTTAAGTAAAGGAGTAAAGACGAAAAATTCTTTTAATTTTCTTTCCCCCTCGAGGGTTTCTGCTGCTGCTGCTACCGATACAATGGAGAGCAGGATTTCTTCTGCTTTCTATTTTCTTCTTTTTCTCTCACAATCCCCACCAAACACCGAGCAACGCACGCACTCACGCACACACACAGCTTTTTTTTTTTTAATTTTTTCTATATTTTTTATTTTCCACGCAACACTGCACTGCGGTTAAGCATGGCGTTTCCATTTTGAGATTAAAACTATCGAATGAACGACGAATAAATAAATTTTAACGATTTACAGACGAATTATTAAATAGAAATTCTCTCCACTTGAGTGTAGAATATTTTCACAGGAACTACACTCCCACTTGGTACTGCGAATGCGAATGCGAAACACTGGAGAAGATGTGCCGTCGTACCGACGTGGTGTTCGAAACAGAATATTTTGTTTCCAACCACCAAGTGCAACTCACAAGGCGATGACGACTTTTTGTCAATGTGTTTGGCTGGACGTTTGGTTTGTTGCGATATCAGTGTGACCAGAATGACATTTTCGCTTTCACCGTTTTTTCTTCTACTTACAAAATGACCCGAGATATAAAGTCATACCATGAAAAGTGCAATAGCCTGACCTAAAACTTTTATTTTATTTTCAAGAAAATTATCTTTTGGCCTAATAACATAATATGTGAATACCTTTTTTTTTTTTTTTTAAAGAACTTTACACTCTAGTGGGTATGAATACACTTATAATGCCTCAGCATGTGTTAAGTTTTTTGGAAATTTGGAAAATGGGATGTGAATACCTAGTGGAAGTACGAGTATTATATTTGTATAACTCTTCGATTACCATTGTCATTCTCCTTCAAATGTTCTGCAATATACGTATATAACTTAGTCTTCATCCACTATCGCTTTCGTCTACGAATTTAGGATACACATAGAATACCATCGGTAGAACCCTGCGCTGACAAAAAACGATTAGACCAGAAAATAAGCAGTTAGTTTCGTAGACATATCTAAATGAATTCGAAATCAATTGCGGTTTTCTTCTTTTTCTAAGAACCTAAGAACTGTATACTGAAACAATTGCAGCTTGATTTTAAAGTTCGAAACATTGCTTTTTCGCAATAAATTAAAAACATTCGACATGCTCTACTGGTTCTTCTGCAATGCTAACTAAGATGGTGGGGTGATTCATATTCCCGTTACTTTCCCTTACCAATGTTTATCTCCTGTCTGGGTGGAGATGGCTCCTTTATTCGCATCAGGTTCGCCGAAATGTTTGAATTTAGGTTTTAAATTCCACCGCAATACTTTAGGTTTGGATCGTAAAGTTTATTGTCAATAAAAGTGGTGTTCATTAAGAGATACATTATTATTTTATCCAAATTTGGATTTCTTATTTGATTAGACATCTTTGCTATATACTCGTACCAGTGGCTAACCCCAAAACATTAATATGTCCGACTTAGAAAGAAACCAGAGATGTTATTGCTCATCTAGAGTATTTAAGATGATTTTTTATTTATTCGAAGATAAGCGTGCGGTTTTCTACTTCCCATTTTTTTTAAATTTACGGTAAAAAACGAAACTCTCTTTTTTTCAGTTCTATCATTTCAAAAAAAATCTAATTTAAGATAAATAAACTCACAATTGTAATGACATTTTCATCTAAGTTGTAAATGATGAGGTTTTCTTAATAAAATAAATTTAATAAGAACTCCTTATTTGCTCGAAACTAGGACCACTGTAGGATCATTGTATCAAAACCAAAATCTCCTTGACTGTGCGCGTTTTATATTGATCTGTTAAAAAAAATAATAATAATAAGAAAAGTAAAACAATGCTTTAATTATTATTTAAATAATGATGCTCTTTGAAAAATTATTTGGTGCTATTATGATTTGTATCATAAGTTAAATGATGACTAGAAAAATTGTATTCATTCATTTTTCAAATTTTATTAAAATTATTATGAAGAGGCTGGTCACACTTATATACCTTCGCGACAACGTGATTGAGAATATTAACAAATGATTTTATTTTGTTTTTTTTATGGTTTTTTTGCGTTCCATTATGAGTTCACAGTGTGCTGGTATAAAGAAAAATAGAAGGCCTTCTCCTCTAGAATTTGAAAGAGAACCATGTAATTGCAGTTGATAGAGAGAGATAAATATATTCACAAAAGTTGGCTTTAGTTTAAAGCGAAAAAGATGACGTGACACACACCATGAAACAGGCAAATGGACTTATTCACTATTTGTCAGCATTAGGGAATTTCGTTTTTATACAGTTGGTATTGGGATTATTTTTGCTCTGTTTGAATTTGGGTAATTTGTCTTGTGGTATAATGTCAAAAATTAAAATTTAAAATATTTGGATTGTGTCCGAGTGAATAAACGCCAAAAATATAATTTGAGTTAATTAGTAATTTTTTTTGAATAATAAAATTAAAAAAAAAATTGTCTCACGGAAAATATTGCTTTTTTTTTATATCATCTTATTGCTACTAATACAGCAAAGTACTTGTACGAGTATAACCGATAAAATTTGCGAGAATATTTAACAGATAGTTTTGTTTATTTTGTTCCGTCGTTGTCCATCTAAAGTTAAGTCTGAATTGAAGCCTTGATGTGCTTGAATTAAAAACTAATTTGAATGAATTTCCACTTTATTACAAATCTTGCCATAAATCAACAGGTTCAGCTAGTTATCTAATTGCCTCCAGTGCGTAATCCAAATTTGTTAGTGTCTCACCTAGAGCGAGGCTATGCCTGACTGAGTTCATCCTCTAGGCTAGAATGGAATCTGCTAGCTAAAGCGTTCTCCGGTTATCGCGTCATCTAACAGTACCTACAGCTTGTAGTTGAATCTTCTTTATCAATGATAATGGGAATAGATATTTTCCGAAAAATCTTGCCTTTGAAATGACCGACTATATACATCGTTTTCGATAAAGGTTTATGGCACCAGAAAGTAAGATTAAGATGATTAGACTTTAGTCTAGTATTTTCCGACCGTTGTTATTTGACGTTGTGTTTTGTTACAATTCTCGACAAAACCAGAAGTAATGACCATTGGTATGTATTAATCTTTGCTTAACTCACAAAACAAGCAATATCGTGCAGAAGCTCAGAACTAAGTGTTAAGCTTGGCTAAGCCCACAATACGGGTATATTTTATACAGAGTGTTCAAAATAATGTGTAGAAGACTTTATGGAGAAATACAAGCTAGCGCGGTACTTTGCCACCTGCTTTCAGTTCTGCACGCACACGAAGTTGGCTTATGTGCACCACCTAAGATGCGGTCGTCTCTACTGCGATGTCCCTCTGGTTTGGAGTTGAAAACTTTCCGGGCCGTGGCCATGTGTTTAAGGTGACCTAGCCATCAAGCAATGATGCAAAATGGACCGAAAACCCGAATAACTTTTCTCTCGAAGCGCTTAGCATTTTCATCCACTTTGGCAAGTGCCCAAGCTTCTGCGCCGTAAAGCAGGGCTGAGACGATCAGTGTCTTGTCCAAAGTCTTTTTGGTTGTTCGACAGAGGGGGGCTTTAATACTCAATTACCTTTTTAGCCTAAAGAAGCAACGATTAGTAAGAATAATGTTTCGCATGATTTCCGCGTTGGTGGAGTTGTCAGTGTTGATAACGGAAGCGAGGCACATAGATAAACTCCACTCCTAACTCAAAGTTATAGCTGCCTATCGCGATGTTTTGTCCTAGGCGCCGGTGTTGTGATCTTCCTTCATTGACCCCTTAACCCAGAATCGGCGATCCTGCATCATCGTTCAATTAACAGCGCGCTCTATTCTCAATATGTCAATATCGTCTGCGTATGTGAGACGTTGTATTGTAACTTGCGAGTTTAGCACAATTTTTTCAAGAACGATGTTGAAAAACTACCTGACAACACATTCCCTTTTTTGAAACTGTGGATTTTTTTTTCGAAGATCTGTCGTAATGTGAAAGTTTCCTGACTTTCCTGACTTAAAACCACACTGATAAGGGGCGGGCAACTGTTAACGAAGCGTCTTAGACTTTCACATAATATGGCAGACAGGATTTTATATGCAATCTTGAAGAGACTTATTCCTCTGTAGTTGACGCAGATCGGGGCATCTCGCTTTTTAAGGGTCAGGCAAAGAATGCTGAAGTCCCATTTGTCGAACATACTTTCGTCGAGATGTTCCGAATCCAATCATCACCTGCTGCTTTAAACAGCTCAGCCGATTAAAACCCAGTACGTCAGATGCGGTCTCTCTGATTGCTCTCTATTAGGAATAACACTGGTCTCTACGTTCGATGCTGGCGACATCGGACTCCTCGATAGGTTAAGGGCAACGCGATCGGGAAAGGTCCTGGCGGTCTCTTCCAATTGCATCCGTTCAAAAGTTGAACATCTTACAATGGTATGTTGGCGTTGACCAGGCTACAATAAGATAATAGTCCTGCTCAGAACGTTCGGACATGCAAAACACTGGAGGAGGGCCTTCCGTCGATTGAAACAAGTCACCCAAATGTCTTTATGGGTATCAAGCCTGTGTCCGTTTTCGCATATGATATCGTGGAGACTGTACTTTTGACCGTATTGCCTTCTTCTTCTTATGGTTTCACTCCATTTCGGAAGTAGGAAATCATCGACGGTGAAAGATTGAACCATTCCCTTAAGTTTAACAACCATATCGAACTCTGCCATCCCGATGCCTCTTCTCCTTTCGATCCTTCCTTGTAGCATTAATTGCAGGAGTTGATATTTATTGTTTCTCATTAAAAGTCCGAGATATTGAAGTTTTCTTTCTTAATTAAAAGGAGTATTTCCCTTCTTCTTCTATGTTGTTGACTTGAAATCCGTTGACTTTGATATGGAGGTATCTATTGATAAGCTTTTGGAAATTTTTACTGAGTGCATATGAAAAGGAAGCGGAAATAGGATACAGCCAGGTCTGATTCCTCTGCGAATCTCTATCTCCTCAGGTTCTTCGCCTTCGTTAGCTACTTTTGCCTTTTGATTCCAGTACAGATTCTCAATAATTTCGACATCAGTTCTGTATATGGTATACGAGTATATTTACTTTTTTGTATTTGTATGTTGCACCTTATCGAAAACTTTTCGTATTCGACGAAGCATATAAAAACCGCTTGGTTCATTTCCAGGAACAAAAAATTCGCATGTTTCAAAACCATTTCTAAAAGCCTTCTTCAAGCTTATTGCAACTTCTCTTTTTTATTCTTTTGGAAGAATTACATATGTTGATGTCAGCCATTCATCCGGAATTTTGTCAAATTTACAGATAGCATTGAAAAGACTCACTAATATATGCACGTTTTCTTCTTCGACTAGTTGAAGTAGCTCGCTTGGAACTTTTCGGTTTTTTTCTTCTTTCAGCGCCTTTTCAACTTCTTTCATTATCACGGGGCTTCCGAGTTCATTGTGGGATTCTAATTCCAGTGTTTTCCTAGTGCTTGGCAAGGATTTCCCTTAGATGGAAAACTTTCCAGATATTGGAAATTCAAAACCCACTTTACACTGATCGTCTCTAATCGTGTGACGCTGTCTATGAATACGTTTGAATTGTCATCAATGGCAATTTCCCTCCCATTTTATTCAGGTTGAAATTATTGTTCTTGCAGATAATGGTCCTTGGCCTGTCTGATCTCGTTTTTGATCACTCTGTTTACTTCTTTGAATCTGCTTTGGTCCTCTTGCTTTCTTCTTCGCTCCATTAATATATGTAGGTTTTCGTTCGTCCTCCAATATTTTTTCGGTTGTTGGCTCCCGCCGTATAGATATTTTTTTGCTAGTCCCAATTATAATTTATTTTATCTCTTGCCGAGTTGAATGTATGTTTGTTTCGGTTATTTGAGTTGAGTTTAAGTGAGCGATATTTACATTCATCTCTCTCTTGAGATTGTTTCGTATTTTTAATTTTTTCCTGTTTGAACATTTTTTAGACTTTCTTCATTTTTATATTAATTTTCGTTTCCACTGGATTGTGGTCTGAGCCAACATCAGCTCCGCGATAGCTTTGTGCTGATTCCACAACGTTTCTAAATCGTCTGTTAACGATGATGTCAATTTGGTTTCTGACTGTCGATCTAGAGTTGTGTCTTGGTGACGTCCATCGGTACAATTTCCTTGAAGGAAGCTTGAACCAGGTATCCATTATTGTAAGTTCATGTAGTTGGTAGAACTCAATCCTTCCTTTGCCTACCTTAACATAAATATACCATAATTTCCTTTTTCCTCGCTAGTTTCATTGCTTGGTCAACGCGACTATAAAATTCCTCGATTACCAAATCATCGTATTGATTTATTCTCGTATTCTGGTTCGTGTTCGCGCATGAATAGTGATATTTGTAGCCATCTTTTGTGGTCGCTCTGGTTTCTTTACACTGTATGTCTGCAACTCTCATGATGTCTATTGTTAATCTTTTTGCTTCCTATATAACAGTATCTAGTTTGCATGCTTGAAATAGGCTTCGAACATTCCATGTTCCTGTTGTCATACTGGGGATTTTTAGAAGCTTCTGACCATTCAAGGTCTGCCGACTGAGGATATTTTGGTATTATTACTCTCTCTACATCTCGTAGGATATCACTTACCTGTCTTATTTGATCGTTTAGTAAGACTAGGCTCGGATGGGCATGAGGGTATAAGACCAAACAACCATTTTTGTACTAAATTATAACGATAGAAATTCCCTCACGATTTGACAACTATCCTCTATTTTTGCTTCTAGGTTTAGTTTGTCCAGATTTGTTACCGTCGACTTGGGTATGAGTTATACATAGATAAACTAACCTAGATGTCAAACTTTCCAGATATTGGAAAATCAAAACCTGTTTTCTACTGATCGCTTCTACCGTGTGACCCGGTCTGTTAATACGTATTAATTGTCATCAATGACAATCTCCCTCCCATTTTACAGAAAACGCGCCAATTTTACTCAAAAACATTCCAAAAGTTGACTGATAGTTAGTGGTCGAACTTCTTTACAGATGACGTAAGCTGGTGGGAGTTCCTTGGTAAATAAGTGTTTGTGCGTGATTCTTGTTTCTGTGGGTACAAATGATAGAACTTATTTCTTTCAATACATTTGCTTTATTCAATACAATTAATCACTCTCTTAATTCACACTTCAATTTCAACTGATGAAATGACTCCCTGACATATTTCGAGAACAATCCGCGCCATCCCATACAATTTTCATTTTGCTAGAAAACTCGATTCCATTCTCCTTTCACCAATGGTTGAGGCTTCTGCTATTCAAGTATCGAGATCTTTTACTATGGAAAAATATCACAATATTTTATTAGGGTACAACGTTTTCTCCCCGTTTACGTTGAATTTTTTGTAAACTTGGTTGTAGTTAGACCAAAACTTTTTTTGTCTTTCCAAGTTGCAAGAAGTTAATTTTGTAAATCCTTAATGCTGTGGAAATAGAGAACGTAGACAGGCTCTTTCATTACTGATTTCGCAACCGCATCTGCGTATTCGGTACCTTGAATGCCAGTGTGTCCTGGGATCCACACCAGTTTAAGACTTTTACTCATAGTTGTTAGACGATTCCGTATGGTTTCAATGATAGGTGTTGAGTTATTTATATTCTTCATGGCTCTAATTGACGAAAGACTGTGTGTGAATATAAAAGTTTTATTATTTTTTGCTACAGTGATAGCCCTAAGGATGGCGAAAGCTTCCGCTGTAAAGATAGATGCAAAGTTTGGTAGGAGACCCTTAGATAAAACTGAACCACTTTCGTTTATTACAGCAAAAGAAATTTCTTCTTCAGTTTTTGAAACGTCCGTAAATAAGGAGTTCAAACCAAGTTGTTTATGTTGTCCTGAAATTTCTGCAAATATTGTTTTGAACGTGTCATTGGTGGTGGAGGCTTTAGGATACTTGTTAAGGTCGGTACAAATTGTGCTCTTAGGTTGGTTCCAAGGCGAATGTGATAGTCGAGTTCTATTTGGGATACAGGTCGATATATTTAAGTTCGTCGAGGAAGTCAATGCGATACTGATTTCAGATGGATGCTTTTGTGTTTTTTGTGTTTTAAAATCTTATCATCACTGTGAATTGGAGATACTCTAGAGGAATTAAGTTTTTTGATCAAAAGGGATGTTAAAAATTCCTTTCTTTCAATAATTCTAGGTAAACCCGCATCCGTCGGTAAATTTACTATGGGCGTTGTTCGGAGTGATCTCTTATTGGTTCTAACGGCTGCGTGATATGATGGTGTGATGAGTTGGATGGATGATTTCGACCACTTTCCATATATTGGGGGACCTTAGGAAAATTTTGATAATATTACAGATTTAATAACGTTAATAAGTGTGCTAACATTACTGGACCTATATTTAGAAGAAAGGTATTTTAAATAAACCTTGGTGGTAAGGCTTTTTTTAATGTACCATATAAACAGTAATACTTAAAGCTAAATATTGAGTCAAATATAATCCCTAGTACAATACTTTAACAAAATTTCTATTTTTTATTAAATTGTATTAAAATATTTTTGTTGGCAACTATTTTTTTTTACATATGTGAAATACTCATTTGGAAAGAGGAACTCTGGACCCTGAATATTCACCCCATTTTGTCATTTTTTTTGGGAATAGCGGAGAAAATATCTCCTAGCGAGCTCAAATGTTTAAGCTTAAAGAATAAAGTAAGCTCATCAGCGCAGAGTATGTGACCGATTTGTTTAAAGCTGACAATTATTGTGCTGACCTCGTTAAAAGCTATTATGAATAAGGCCGCTGACGAAGGCTATCCTTGTGGTATGCCATTTTCTAAATTGTGAATTGAAGAGTAAATGTCGTTGGCTTGAATACGGAATTTACGATTTCAGGCTTAATGTATCTTTGGCCCGATCTTCCATTTTATTAGTTCTTTCAAAATGACATGAGCACCTATTCTATAAAAAGCTTTTTCGAAGTAAATCATGAGAATTAACGCGTGATTTCTTTTGGATAGTGCTGTTGAAATAAATTCACCTAGGTGTAGTAAAGCATCCGTTGTGCATTTTCCTTTCCTAATGCAACTTGACGGAGGTTATTTAGGTTACTATTTTTTTCCGAGAAACCAGAATAACCGTCGTGATATGATTTTTTCTAATATTGCCCCTGTACATCGGAGAAGTGAAATTGGTCGGAAATTGGAGATACAGGAGATATATTTGTTTCCCTTAGGGATAGGGACAATAGTGGCCACTTTTCATACTTGAGGAATAATACCTTTGTTAAAGATCAAGTTAAAGGGGTTGAAAATCCGTGTTTAAAAAGAGCGAGGACTGTTCCGGGCGTTTTATCTTTAACAGAGTTAAGAGAGCTTTCGAAATCTAAGAAATCAACAGGGGGTCAATGAAAGATGCAGACCTATTGAATAAGGTGGAGGTTCGCTAGTTAGTGAAGAGTGTTTCTCTGGTATGCAATACGTGTGGAAATTTGAATCGCTTGCATCATTTTCCCAAGTTTTGGGAAATGCTCGATAATCCGAATTGGGCAGATAATCGTATTTGTTTCGGTTTTGAGAGATTTAGCTGTGCGAGGTACAAAGTTGCCTGCCACTATTTTAATGTCTGCCTACAATTTCTGTAAAGCTGAGGTTGGATTGATGCAAATTTCAGAGCAGGCGCTTTTTTCAGATCTTCCAGATTTACGGAATTTTACGTTTGTTTCCTTATAGTTTATGTTTATATTATATTATATTAGTTTGATTTAAAGAATAGATTCGTTAGCCGCTCAGCGAATAGCTTTTAGAATGGTTGCAGCTTCTTTCTTTATGTTTTGGGACAGGTCTCTTGAAAAGTTTGTGGAATATTTTCGTTTGAAAAAGAATTTTCGTTGTGGTTTATTTAAATGGTGGATAGAGAAGAGTTGTAATGTGGCAACGATTAGAAAGGAGTTGCTTCTATGGAGATGGTCAAAGGTGTTCCAGGTGGTTTTGGGAATAAGGGACGCAGAGACGAGTGATAGGTCGACGCATGTTAGAGAAGTGGGTCGACCATCGTTTAAAAAAGTGTTCGATATAAAGCGTTCAATTAATTTGCCTCGACTATTAAATGTAACGGAACAACAAGAAGGACTATATGAATTGAAATCGCCGGTTAGCACAACAGGGATTGATATAACAAAAAGAATATTTTCAAGGTCATTGTAATAGAATTTTTGTGTAGGTGGGATGTATGGGATATAACGGAAAATTTAATATTAATTTATCTGGACCTCAACTGCAGATATATTTGAATTAATGTTTAGAGGAATGGATTTAAGCGCAAGAAGGCCGGTGCTTTATTGCGAAGTACTATTTGATATTGTATAAAGTTATACTATTTGGTATAAAGTTATATAATGTTTTAGTGAGGGTTTATTGTAAGGATCAAATGCAAGGTTGCAGGTCTTGCAGCTTATTGCAATTATTAAAAAAAATTAAGATTTCATTGGAGAATTTTGAATAAGGTTTAAATATTTGGCGAGACTTTTGTACAATATAATTGAACTTATATCGTGCTAAGACTGGAGTAGAAGGGTTTTGATGAAGTTCATTTACAACTTCTGTGCCTCAGACGTCATCTGGTGTTCCAGAGGGGTTTCCATTATTCAACCTCCGAAAAGCAGAATCTGTGTTTATGTCTATATTTTGCTCAGATACCATCATCATCGTGTTCCATATCTAAGTTAACGATATGATATCGGATTTGTTTTAGATGGTCGAGAGCGATTTTAGTCTTCGGTGAATCTAAAAGGTTTGAAGTGGTAAATGATTGTGATGAGGTGTAGTTGAAAGGTCTTGTGTCAGTTGGAACGTAAGAATCAGGAAAATTTGTGATTGTTGAATTGCGTTTGAGCGTGTTTGAGCAAGATGAAGTAGATTTGGACTGAGTGTTTTTTGTTTGTTTTGATTCCAGTGCCTTATCGAGTGGAAGTGAAACAGATAAAGTTATCGTTATTTAGACCGATGGGTGAAGGTGAAGAAGCGTGATTGATGGTGGAACGAGTATCTTTTAATACGACGGTATATTTGTGGTTTGTTATGATTCGTTTATTTAGAGGCGGGGGATATAAAGATGTATTGTTTTTGGGAATGTGCTGTATGGGAGCTTTGGAAGAGTTTGATATGGAGGATTCCGCTATTGAGATTTTTGCGACGATTATAAATTTGATAAACTTCTGCCATAGAACATTTGTTAACAGTTTTAATTTTAAAAATCTTTTTCTTTGAGGTCGACAGTTTACACAACGAATATGAATACATTTTTCTGGGTTTATCGGTGGGTAAAGTTAGCAAGAAATAGGACAAATGTTATACAGCTTTTTTTTTGGAAAGGAATAGATTGGCAATTTGCTGCTATTTTACGAGGAGCAAGAGATTTTCGTCGTGTAGTTGCGTAATGTATTCGTATCCAGTACTTACGCTGTCTATTCCTTTGTTGAGAAGTAACACCCTAAATGCGGAGAAGGATCGGTTTGGATGTGAACGCGATATGACTATAAATTTAGGATTATGAAATGCGGTGGAAATGTACAGTTTTGGTCTACATGGGTATAATTAAGTTTTTTTTTCTCTTTTTCTGTATTGGCTTGGCAGGCACGTCAGGACCTATGGCCCAAAAGGTGATTAGGCCTAGGGGCCACGGGGATTCACTTTCACTTTCTAGGACGGTTTTTTCTTACTTTTGCATGTAAAAGAGAGATAAGCAGAAAAGGAGGCTAAAAAAAACGGGGATACCTAACGAGAGAATACGATGTTGGCGTCTCGAAAAGAAGTCGGGGACTGAGAGCCGTTTGTATTGTTTGATTTTGCATGATGATTTTATTTTTTTTCCTAAGAGATGCGGTTTCCCGTTGCCTTCCTCCCGTTCTTATGTTTACTGTGCTAAACTACAATTTGTCGATTACATTGTCGGCTTTTGTTCATGTCATTGTCTTTTGCAGCAACGCTTATTTGAAATTGTGGTATTCACTCGGCATGTTACAATAGCCTCACAGGATTTGTGATCATTTTTTAGGGCTCCCACATTTGAGTGTAAAACCCATCACCACCTGGTACCATTGTCTGTTATTAGTTTATTTTAATTCAATTCAATTCAGTTCTTATTATTATCTTATTTACCTTAATCTAAATTGCTTTAGTTTTATGTCGTGTCCATGTTTACAAATCCTTTTCGTTAGCCTGATAATCGTGTGTTACTATCATTGTTCTTATTTGTTTGGCGGAGATTTTTCTCTGCTGGTTGATTGGTTTACTGTTCCTTTTAAATTGTTTGGTTCATTTGCCGCTAATTTTTCCTTGTTTATTATTTTTGGTGATCTTGTTCGTTTTGCTTTTCCTGCTTCTATTTCGCTTTGAGTTAATTCTTTTCCATCGGCATAAAGCTTGTTTCTTTCAATTTCCACTTCAATTCCTCTTTCTTTCCTTTAGTTCGTTCGTGAAAAAGTTCGACTCTTTCTATTCGCTCTTCTTTAGTCATGTCATATTTCGCGTAATTCAGAATCGATCTAGTTTTCATAATTTCGAACTTCTTGCGAAGTGAATTAAGCTCACGAAGTGTTGACCTGCTTTTAACACTGTAATTTCTTCGAAATTCCTCGCCTAGATTGACATTAAAATCGCCAAGGACTATTTTCACGTCACATTTGGAGTATTGCTCGTAGGTTATTTCTAGGAATATACCATATGAACTAAGATAGATGGCAAACATTCCAGATATTGGAAAACCAAAACCCGCCCTCCACTTATCGCATCTACCGGGTGACCCTGTGTGTGAATTGTCATCAATGTCAATTTTTCTCCAATTCTGGCAGGTTATAGAGATGTACAATGTTTTGGTGATTCACATACAGTGTGTCTGAGATTGTTAAAGGTTTGCAAAAGCATTAGTAGAGTTTGCCATCTAAGTTAATTCATCTTTGGTCTATGATCTCGTAAAAGCTGTCTTTGGTAAGGTCGTCCTTTTTCTCTGTTGGAGCATGTGCGTTTATGAGGCTTATGCTGGCGATATGTCTGAAGCTCAAGACTTGTTCCTTTAGTCTATCTCTGCCTGCGAAACCGCATCCGAATAAGGGCTTTGACTGCTGTCCTACGATTGTCTGCGACATAGTAGATATCACAGGTTTTCACTCTCTTTTGTGTTATTCATCCCATCGCATTTCTTGTTGGGCGGTTATGTATGCTTTGTAGAAGCACGGATCTTTCCTAATTGTTCGACTGCAGGGTCGTTGTTCATTAATCCGTTACTATCCCAGGCTATTAACTGGTTCGTCACATTTCGAGCAAGGAGTAAGGATACTGTTATATATTATCTACTGCTGCTACCGAGGACCACCAGTCGGAGGTAGGGCAAGAGCTACGCTACGAAATTGACTGTTGCGCTGATTGGCCCAATCCAAGTTATAAAACAGTAAGCAGTTCCCCGCTCCATCGCCCTCCTATAACTACATACTTATAATTACAAATTCAACCCTATTTGTTGCCACACAAGCATTAATTCCAAAGACGCCATGCTCAATAGGAGGCAAAACTGATTGCTCAGTTTTAGCTTTGTTTTAAACAGCTATGTATATATTATACAATATATCACGGAGGTAATACGCTTTTTTTTACACCCAACACAAAATAAAGTTTCTCCTAAATTAGAAAATAAAATTTAGAAAAAAATGAATCAAATATGTTTTCGTTTCTAGCTTTACGTTGTATACATTGTATGAAAACTGATGTCCTTGTATAATTCATTCCCTTCCGAGCATTTCACAGCAACCTTATTGACGTTTTAATCTCGGGGCAGGGGTTATGTTTCATGATAATTAGCTTCAAAAACAGACCAACGCAACTTTACAGTTGCGGACCCCGTGTGTCCAATATATTGGACCTAGTTATTATTCACCACAAAGGTTCTGTTCATTGTCTTCCTACTCTGAAAAACTAATCGTTGTGGCCGTGTTCACTAGCACCTTCAATTTCGATAAAAAAAGTCCGATACATGCTTTTGTCGATTGTACACTCAATTTGAACTACTAGATTTTGAAGCGTGGGCAAGTAGTCCATGGCAGTCAACACGGCTCGATGGGTGGCAGGTCTCCAAACGACATTATCCAAAGCGTATGGATAATGTTGGAACAGGGATTTACTTAAGTTATTTCAGAGTACGTCTGAAGATATTGCTAAAAGTAAGCTTATGAGCACTCATAGGGAAAGGCGGAATGCTGCTAGCAATTTCCTTGTTGTGCCCTATGCAAAACTCTGTCAGATTTCTATCGAATATTAAAAGCAGGTATAACGCAACATGCTATCATACCATCAGACTAGTTGCTACGCAAACGAATAACTAACAATTTATATTACCTTTAGAACACTATTTACAAAACTGTCTGCCTCAATGTTTGATCCTATCGAAACTTAAACATTGAACGTTTTCTAGTTTTTCTCTGCTCTGTTTTATTGGTTTTGCAAAACCGAACTATCTGTTCTTTAACCCTGACATCCTGGATTTGTAACTCCAGCCGTACTGCACATTTATTTTGGTTTGATATTTGGTGAGGTTTCAGCGTTAGTGACCTCATCAGCAAGCGGAACAATGTCATTACTGAGAAAACGTCCGACTTTCTTGTATTATCATACGATTCTCTTGGAATATTTTTTTTAACTAGGTTCCCTATATGCGAAAAAATTAATTAATGTCACAAAATGGTCATGCAGTTAATTTTAGAGAATGACGAAACTGTGCCCCTCTTGGCCATTTAAGAAGTCGAGTATTGTGACCGCTAGCTGCCTATTCTAATTCATGAGCAAGATTCAGGAAGTTCGGTACCAACGTTTCCAGAAGTTTGAAAAACAATAGGAGCTCAAGTTCCTGTCGAGGCTCAAAAGAGAGACGGAAGGCAAAATAATTGGATCAATGCAAAAACATCACCAATCTTACACCCCGACCTTTAGACTGGTACTAAGGTCGGCAAATTAAGCAAATCTCACAAGAAATAGAGATACGTGGGATAAATGTGTAGCATTAGATGTACAAGTATTTATACGCTCTACATATTTCAATGTTAAGGGAAAGAAGATTACTTTTTTCTCTTTCGCATTGATTCCTGTGTTAGGACACATTGAACCCATTCGGTCAACAAGATTTGTAGTTTTTATTTGTATCTCCTTCATGACTATATTCAACACCAAAACACCTCTTCACATATGCCCCAAATAGTTTACTTGGTTAGTGCTTGCGAACTGAGAGCAACTTGTATTGTACATATTTTTAATATTACAAGATTAAACACATTTAAAATATTAATGAAAAGGGAAACATATTTTGCCGCAGAGTGTATTCCCTAACCCAGTTAATATTTCAAGTGATTAAATTTCACTCAAAAAGCTTCCCACTGACTAAAAGTTACTCAACATTATCATCTTATCAGTTAGGTAATTTTGTTCTTCTTGGGTCAGCGGTATTCACGTCAAGCTAAAATGATAAGGCGAACATTTGTAACCAATATGGCATCCCTAGCATCTGCTGATTTGAAAAACTTCGCTAGTGACGGAAAGAAAATTCTCGGAGCTGCATTAAATTATATGTAAGAACCGAAATCACCTCTGATAATGTACTCACACAATAAAACTTTCTATTTCAGGGACATAGTTCGTGCCCGAGGTGTTGCAGTACCGAAAGTTCCTCTTCTATTTTTAAAACCTACTTCGTCGTATATTAAAGAAGGTGAAAATATTGTTGTAAGTAATCATTATCTTGAATTGTTCGTGTTACAGTAACAACTTCCACTATAGATCCCAAAAGTATTTACAAAAGTTGCTCATGAAGTAGAGTTGGGATTCGTCATAAGCAAAACTTGTAAAAATGTGTCTAAGGCGGATGCTATGAACTATGTCGGTGGATACTGCTTAGCGCTTGATTTAACTGCTCAATGTGAATTGGTAAGTTTCGTTAGCTTTGATAAAAAATATATATGTCCAATAGCAATTAATAATTGTAGGGGGTGGCTCGTGAAAATGGTTATCCTTGGAGCTTAGGAAAAGGATTTGACACATCAACTCCAGTGTCTTCGTTGCTTCCGGTCTCATCTATTGAAGATCCCCATGATTTACCACTATGGTTAAAAGTTAATGGAGAAACTCGTCAGCAAGGCAATACGAAAGATCTGATATTTAAAATACCTGATTTAATTGAGCACGCATCCAAGTACATGACTCTAGAAGCGAACGACTTAATACTCACTGGAACACCGGACGGTTCATTACCCTTAGCCGGCGGGGATATTATTGAATGCGGCCTAGGCGACCTTGTTGCTCTCAAGTTTAATGTTGTTAATGAATAAACACAATAAAACTATTATGAACTTTATTCCAAAATAATGGTTACTTAAAAATTGTACTTTATTCCTTAGATGATATCAAAACAGACTTGTGCTTTTTCAACTTCTTTATGTGTGACATGATGTTGTCCATTTGTCGCTGAATATTTACAGCTTCAATCACTAATTCTAGGGAATTTTGGAATTTTTCTTTGGCAACTTGCAGCGGTCTGGGTACAAGAACTCCGAACCATCGGATTGGGTCAATAAAACCAGAATCCTTGTCAACTGGAAATCTTTTGAGCTGAAATTCACTATCAGCACAAGCACTTTCAGATTTAACTTCTTCGACACGGACTAAAGCATTGAAAATTGGACTGTCTTCTGTTGGGAGTTGTGATATTCCAACTGTTTGTGGACCCTGTATGTAACGGGCCTTTGCACAATTGATTCTTCCATCGTTCGTGACATGTTCCATGGTAACTTTGCACTGTACCAGTTGTTCAAGTAAATTAAGAAGTTCCAAGTAGAGTTTATCAAGTAGTTCATGTACTTCTTCTAATTCTAGCGATTTATAATCATTCTTAATAAGTTTTTCCGTCATACTTAATGTATTTATTTGTCTGATTACTTGTTGGAGAATAAATACCGTCTAGGTGATTTGTATCATATGACTTATAACTGAACTGACGCATGACAGTTGACGTCGTGTGTTAATTGTGAAAAGTTAATGTAGCGCGTTCATAGATAGAGCTTAAGGATGAATATTTGAAGTTAATATGTATAAATAATAATGATAAGTAGATCTGTAGATATGGTTTTGACATCAAAAAAGACCACGATATAGATCTGTATGTCTTATGGTTTTAGTCACGTTGCTTCAATTTTTGTTTAAAATAAATTAGACACATATTACATATATCAAGAACATCTTTGTTTCTCTCCTGAATTCACTTAAGGTGTTTTCCATTCATTTCTCTCCGGATATTGGGCAATTTGTACTCAAATTGAATATTAAAAATTTATTCTCACTTATCTATCAAAATTGTTGCATGGATTGGTTCAATATCAAGTTTTTACTTCGCAATATCTTTGGCAAATAGCAGAATCAAATAAAATATTTATTTCTGCTTCCACCTTCTTTTATTTTTTATATTTGCTTATTTGCTTGCGAATCAATCGGAATATTCAAAATAAATTGGGTAAACACTATAATATTTGGTGTTTACATTTATATGGGTTAGTACATTTTGACATTATTATTATTATTTCTTTATTTATTTATTTAAGACTTACTTTAATACAATTTGTTTACTTTATCCAGAAAGCTACTGCT
Organism: Volucella zonaria; assembly: GCA_963966105.1. Lineage (NCBI taxonomy): Eukaryota > Metazoa > Arthropoda > Insecta > Diptera > Syrphidae > Volucella > Volucella zonaria. The sequence goes on along the minus strand of OZ014530.1, from coordinate 75,953,946 downwards.
TATCTGCAGATGATTAAATATTTGTTGTTAATTGTGGTTTTATAAAATGTAAAATGTTTTGAATGGCTGTGAAGATAAATATAATAATTTATTATTATTCGAAAAAATAATTTAGTATTTATGAAGTGATTCTGTCTCTTTTACTGGTAGGTATTACCCCATTTGTTTGGATTTCAAATAGCATATTTATTAAATAGAATCCAGGAGGAGTTATTTTGCTCTGAAAAAGTGAGAAGACTGCCAATGGAACAGATGTCTCTTTTGTTTTACGTAGGTACCTGCCGTGAGGGCTTAAGCCTACGGTGCGTCTTCGCACAATATATCAAAATAATGCGTTGATAAGCGCCCTTCGGGTAGTACAAGTACTACCACCAGTACCAGATTCGAAGTCGTGTGTAAGGTGAAGCGTCGAGGCCTATCTAATACCTCAGCCATTCCGTGGGTCATGGCACCCGGTTGCAATGCAACTCCACATCGAGCAGACCAATTGGTTCCATAGCAATCTAATGGTTTAGCACAGGTCGTAGTAGACTACACATATGCTAAGCCATGAGATGTCCAACCACCATTAGCTCTGCTCTCCCCGCGATTTTGGGTACAAACCTACAGCCACCACGATACTCCCACAAGGGGGCCAACTCCTAGGTCAGGCCGGAACCATAGTTCCGGGGGCTCCTGACCTCCCGTGGTACCAGAATATAGCTTCCGGTCGAGCTTCGCAACCTTGAGGTTACTTCCAGTTGGGCACCTCACTGCCCAGGACTGGCGGCCTTTCAACTATTTTGCACTGAATTTATAATCGACCCGCTAGCTGCCTACTGCGTCTTCTATAAAATGCCTCTCTTGCAAAACTACGGGTTCTTTCGAACCTTTGCCAATGGAACAGTTTTATGTCATTTTTTTCTCTCCAGAGTGCAAAAAGAATACTTCTGGCGGCCAATGGAAAACGCTTTTACCCTTGATTCTGGCGGCCGAATGTAAACGTTTGTGCAAATTTTTCAATATAACAAAAATTGATTGTAAATATTTTGACATTGTAAAGAGTTTACATGAAAAAAAACGGTAGTTATTTATTGTACTATCACGGTCATCTATTTTTGTTGGTCATACAAAATCAAAAAATCTACTTTAAATTTTGATGGCGCATTTATGATGAAAATAACAGAAATAAGAAAAAAAAATAATATTTTCAATAGTTTTATGGATGCTTAAAAAAAAAATTACCACTTTTTTTTAGAATTTGTCAGGCACCTGACAGTTGTTGACATACCCTTAGCGGAGCGACGAAGTCGAGTGAGAGGCTTGCGGAAAGGGAGTTGAAATCTCTTTTGCAACGAAGTGATGCACGCATGTACCTGTTAGCGCCGGCTGACAGTTGTTGACATACCCTTACCGGATTATTCGCAAAAGCGTTTTTTTTTTATAGAATTTAAAGCGATGTAACTGTTAGAAATCTTGAATTTAGATAATTCTCACATTTTTTATCATAAATCGACCCCTAAAATGGAACATTTCGATTTTCTATGGCCAACAACCAGGTGACCGCGAAAGTAAATCATTACAAAAAAAAACTTGTATCAAAAATATTGCTTTGAAAATGCACGAGAGAGAGACAATGAAATATGTTGGGTAGAAATATTTGCTTCGAAAAATAAAAGAGAAATGCCTGAAACACAACCTGTGCATAAAAATTAAAGAACATGGTTTTCTATACAAGCGGGCGCACGTGTTTACTGCACACCATGCGCTGCTGCAACGAATTACTAATTCTAATCTTACCGCAAACCCGATGTAGCAGTATTGCAAATTAGTAGAATTTAGTTCATTTTAAGGCATTTGACATTTGGCACTCGTGTCAAAGTAATCGTTTTTTTTTTTTCTTTTTGATTCATTTGAAAGCAAATCTGATTTGAAAACAACTCGCGATAGAAGAGAAATTAATTGAGTTTGTTAAAGGCTCCGACGTCCTATTTAAGAAAAACAAAAACGACAAAAATATATTTGCTAGTGATGAGCTTTTTGACCAGCTTTCCCAGGAAATTGATGTTCCGATTAAATATGGACTCAATTAATCATACAATATTTTTTAACATAGCTTCATTTTATTTCATCAAAATAATTAAGAGATAGGTAGAGGACTCTAAGGGATAAGTTTTACAAAGAATATAATAAAAGATAGCCTTCCCTCTGGAAATGGAGCAGCAACCGACAACAACAATTGGAAGTGGATTTAGGTGCTTTCTTTCTTGAGGGTTGTGGAAACTGCCAATCCATGGTATATTTTAAGAGACTTATTCTTTCATATGTGTGCACTTATTGCGTTAGGGGCCATGTTACCTCAATAAACTCGGCGTCGGCAGGCACATATGAGTCTCTACCGACACCTGAGTTCGTTGTGATGAGTTTTCTGAAAAGCCCAGGATTTCCAGGGTCCTCACTAAAAACTCCTTCTTTTAATAAAAATAAAAAACCTAATGATATCTTCAAAGAAATGAGGCCAGAGATTGCTAAAGACGTCGACACTGCGAATGAAGTTTTTACACAAGCTCAAAAGACAGCACAGCTTTTTTTTTAATGACTTGGCAAAGCGAGTTGATAATTTTTAATTAATGCAACTCCAATTTAGCAGATTATAAATCGATGTGATAAAGACTGCACATCTATTTCAGGTAGATTAATTTTTTTCGACTGAGTTTTCTTCGTAACCTACAAATTTAAAATTACCAAATTAACGTGTCAGTTTTAATCAAGCGATTCATAAATGAATCAATTTTAATGGAGGTTTTGTATCTGTTGTTATGAATACCTATGCATTAAATTGATAAATTAAAAATTTAGAACATGGAAAAAAAGTGTCATCATCCAGCTACATAGCATGCGTAACCCTTCTCAACATATACAAATCTCTCCGGCAATCCCCTGACCTAGTCCAGGCCAGGTAAAGCTGCGAATGACAAAAAACCAAAAAAAAAAAAAAAATTAAGGAAACGACTGTTAAAAAAGATGACAGGATTGTCAGCAACCCATCAGAAACCTCGAATGAAATACTTGATTTAATAAAAGGTATCCATATGTAATTGCACGTCGCACAGCCATTGACTTCAAATGCGACTGTGGGACAAGGCAGGTCAATTTTACAAGCAAAAAAGACTGGAACTTAATTTGATGCCATTAAATAGAATTAGCTATTCAGCGTGGATTATCGATCGATAATAATTTTGGTCACTTACCTGAGACATCTGGATAGCAAATACAAATTAAAGACTAAGAAGATAGAACAGATGGACTAATTGTCATTTTCGAACAAATGATTTTCTTTTTCTATAAAATTTTTCAAGATCGGAATACCGACAAAAAATACAACAACATATTACACTCTTCGTGTACTATTTGGGATCAATACCTATACTTAATTTATTTTTAAAAGAAAAACTGTGTCAATCAAACATCATATTTTACATCCTTTTTAAGTAACATGGTTAATAATTTTGTTCATAGGGAACAATTTTTACATTTCACAAATATGTACATGAATATTTATACATATTTAGACAAAAGAAGGCGAACAAGATTCCAAACTCGATTGAAACCCGTTGAGAATGAATTCCGAAGAAAAACCAATGAAATATGCCACAACTGTGTCGGCAATTTCTGATTTTTTAATGTGTAATATTAAGTTCTCATATCTTTGGTATTTGATAGTAAATTCTACATAACTTTTTGAGAATTGCCATGTGTACTTCGTTGTAGATAACTGGCTCCAACCTGAATTATGTTTGTTCCGCAAAAATTGTTTGACATGTTTAAAGAATTATAAAACTGTATAACACACCCCTTAACTTTAGAATTTCTTGTCATTCAGTTGAAATTTTGACAAGTTAATCAAAATACAAGGCAGATGTCTTTCACAGAGAAATTTGTAAAACTTTCAAAGAAAAAATCATTTAAATATGGATTGCCATTTCTTATTTGTGTGATAGGTGGATCCTTCGGACTTAAAGAATTCACTCAGTTGAGGTATATACACAAAAAAAAAATTGTTTTTTTATTGTCTTAAATCGTATCCCGAATCACGCTTCGTATTCTTAGGTACCAATATTCCAAAAAGCAACATGTAACCCCCGAGGAGATGAAGAAGTACGGCGTAACGATGAAACCTTCCAAAGAGGTAACGATTGATAGTGAATTCGAAAAGATCAAGTCGCTGGACATTGATAATTGGGAGAACAAACGAGGTCCCAGGCCATGGGAAGAGAAGGCGGCGAGTTGAAGCATTATATAATGTATTCCAGACATTGACCCTTATTGATAGAAGTTTAGAAATATATGCAGATTTGAGTGTAACTTAATTTCTGCAGTTTTAGTGGATGGGTGCCTTTTAGTTAGCTTGAAACATTTTTCACAATTCGTACAGGTCAGTGGCATAAGAAAATGTAAACAAAAGAAGTCAGTATTTGAACCGCGGCTAGTTCAGTAGAATTGTAATTAATTAAATTTAACGCGCCTCTCATGGAACTTTACTCAAACTCCGGTTGTCACATGGCAACCCAACCGAAATTTGTATTGCAAATGGCAACTGAACCGAAAATGTCACTTTGCAGTTGCCTTCTCACTTTTTTTTGGTATTATGGTTCGCATTTTTTTTCCGTTTTGTTGCCATGACTGCCAAAACAAGGCAACTGCATGGTTACCAAAAGTGAGTAAAACAATTGAAAAATTAGGAACTGTCATTAAATCTTAAGAATTTTTAGAAATATTAAAATAAGGACTCAAAGCCAATTCAAAAAATTGGTCCAGTTGATGGGGGACAACCGAGACACTGGCCGGGGACAACCATTGTTTGGATCACACAAAAATGCCTTGAAAGCCAAGTGGAAGCAGTTTGCTTTGGAGCTAAATGGCTTGGGGCCAACAGCGCGAATATCAAATGAGTGTCAAAGGGTTTGTAGAAGCAATAACCATATACTTTGGTGCACTTTTAAATGTTTTTGACATATATGTAGGTGTGGATTCACTACAAGGCAAAAATAAGATTGCCAATAACAAGAAGAATATTTTGGCTACATGGACAACCCACTGGAAGAAAGTGTTGTCCATTTTAAATGACGCGACAAATCATGCCAATTGGCCACGCTTTCGGCTTGGAAAACGTGGAACCGCCGCTTCCGCCATCGGCGGAACCTACAGAAGAAACAACGGAAGCGGTACATGTTAATCCAATGACTCCATTACGTCGAAAGACAAGAACGTCACTTGGAGAAGAACGAAATGCTCGTTTGAAGGAGCAAATTCAAAATCAGAAAGATTTACTAAATACAATGACCGAGTTGGAGAGTGTGGGGTATAAAAACTATCAAATCAACAAACACTGGTTTGAAAAAGCAATGCCAAAAGTTGAAAATTGCTAAACTGCAAATGGAAATGGGAAATCTATAATTTTTTTTCCTTTAAGCTATAATTTTTTTAAAGGCTGAAGTTTGTTTATTTTTTTTTTATTCTTAGAAATAGCAACATAAGAACTGATATTTTGTTAAAGCCTTAAATATAAGATGCGTTAATAACAAAACAACATATGTATGCAAATACTTATATGTGTTATATATGAATGAATGAAAATTTGAAAATGTTCTTTTTTTTAACCTTTTTTAAATAGAAGTAAAAGCGTTAAAGCGAAAGCATTATTGCGAATTTTTTCAACCTCGGTGGCCTCGTTGACTTCGATGTTTTGATTTTCTGAACTAGGGGATTCACTTTCGTTGTATGGTACCTCGTCTAAAAATTCTACCTTGAAATGTTAGCTGATGTTATGTAATGCACAACAAGAGTTTATTATTTGTGTGGCTTTTTCTGGTGCATAATGGAGTTCTCTTGAAGATAGCAGGCAACGAAATTTGGTCTTAAGAAATCGGATTGTTCTTTCAAGAATATTTCGAGCCTTGGCGTGTATGGTGTTAAACCGAGCTTCAGGTGAATCAGTGGACGTCGCGCGAAAAGTTGCGCACCTGTCAAATTCTGCCAATATGGCCGACCACAATGACGACGTAGGGGGAAACATTTCTGATTTAAGTTAAAATTGATTAAACAAAGTTTAAAGGTATTAAAATGCTTTGTGCTGTGTACGGGTGTTGTGTTAACAACTATAAAAGCAAAAATAAAACTGGAAATGAAGAGATATTGTATCACTCGTTTCCAAAACAAAGTAAAATGTACAAGCAGTGGTTTTTTTTTGTGCCGCCGAAAAGACAAGTTAAATACAAAAACTGCGGGAATTTGTAGCAAACATTTTAAAAAAAGTGATTTTGTCATTAATCCATTGTACGAGCAATACGGAATAGTTCTGAGAACAACTAGAATTAAAGAAGATGCTTTTCCTTCACTTTTGTTACCATTTCAAAAGGATGAAGATGCAACGAGCGGACGGGATTTACGGATTCAAAATAGACTTTATTATTACATACCTTGGTGCAAAGAACAATTATTATAACTAATAACACTCGGTTTTTTTATTTGAGTGATGCACTAATTGTGCATGACAAGGAGAACATACATAGATCTAGAAGTCCCGCGGAGAATTTATTTCTATCAAACAAGTGTGATTGCTCTTCGCAAACTGATCCTTCCAAGGTAGACTGCGGTACACAAGTTAAACCATTAATGGTCGACTGTAGTACACAAACTGCTGAAAACATCCCTACATATTCTCAGTAAGTAGATGACATATTAAATTAGTGTAATGCGAATTAAGTGTAATTAGAATTTCAACCATAGTTTGTATTTTGCAGATTATTGGAGCAAATAGCAAAATTAAGAACAGAAAACTGGAAGCAGCAACAAACTGTGGCAATATCGCAACCGATAGCAGCGCCAATGGATAACAATAGTTGCCGAAATCCGCCACAGGACAAAGAACGGCGCCCTAGGAAGCAAATTCTTCGGTCACGACGCTGCAATCTGTATAATTATTCTTCTCAATTTTTTCCCTCTAAAAGGCCAGGTGGCTGGAGCACAAAATGAAAGATTTTATTCCGATATTAATAAGAATATTTAGTATTGTAAGCATTGTTTTTTTATCTGTTTCGTTGATGGGAAGGAGCAGCCACAAAACTATTGACTCCGTTGGTCATATTTTCTCCAAGGGCCAATTAAGAAAATTAGAATGTCCTCAAAAACGGCCGATATGATCATCCAAACCGTTTGGAATTTATGTATCGACTTCGTTAATATTTATGAATGTTTTATTCTTTAAGTAACCATATTTTCTTTTAATACAACACGTTCGTATTTACATCTTCCACAGGCAATACTTTAGTAGCTAACATACCCGATTCAGAAGGTACGGGCTATTTAAGTAGCACTATACTGAAGACACTTAATCCTGACTTCATAGCAACTGAAGGGCCGGTAGATGAACTGGAATCTCTACAGTACGATGGACTAGAGCATTTGGCAGGATACATTTGCCACAGGATCAAGAATCCAGACTTAGCTGTTCAAAATACCCAGCAAGAGACATCGTTCATGTGGGCTAATCAGCTGACGGAGGGATATCTTCAAAAACCTAAAGACGAAATATGTAGAAGATGGAGACAATTTTTAAAATGTTTAAGAATAATGATATAGTTTAATAGTTACGACAATTTAAAATAGTTACTTAATCTCTCAAAAGACATACTGTCCCAAAAAAATGAAAGAAATTTTCTTCCGTTCACTTATAGTACATAATTGAATTAAACACCTAAATAATACAATAGAAGACATTTTAACAAGTAGAAAAAGAAAAATAATAAAACCAATATTGTAAAATAATAGAGCTAAGCTATTCTATTTTGAATTTGCGATATTTTTTTGTAAACATAGAATCATTTTTATATTAACTTATGTTCTAATAAATTACATACTTATGTACGTGTTTAAGAAACGGAATTCGTCTTTTTGTGTTATATTTTCTCATACACACACATATTAAATTTGTTTCCAGATACCCCGACACCAAGTCGCAGATGATTGTTGTTTTAGAATCGCTATTAATCAATATTTATCATTAAAAATGAATAAGAGTCTCCATAAAGAATTCGAACTCAAGCTATTATTAACGTACAGCATACCATATGTAAACAAAAATTGATCACTCTAGGCAGCGATTTTGGATTTTCGGTATTTACTTTTTTTGACACCTAGAAAAGATATATATATAAAATTTTAAAACACATATATACTTCATATAAAGTACTGACCTAAAATCCAAGTATTTTTCTGCGTCTCCCGCTGCAAGTGCAATGTAAATTCGCTAAAATTAAAAATCAGAGCATCATGATTTGCTCCAGGATGTCGGGCGTCCACATAGCGTATAAGCTGATAATCGCACACCTATATGAAAAGTAAGATATTGGATATGAAATATTGAAATATGTTTTACTTACAATTATTACGTTTAAGCTATAGTATCCTTTACGGTTAAACAAAGGTGCTGCAATTTTTTTTTAGGCGAAATAATCCGAATGTGCGTTTCGTTATTGCATAAAATGAAACTTTTGATGGATTTTCTCAGCCTCGGTTGGTCAAAGATGTCGAGTATTTCCTTTAATACAATGGACATTGTTAGTTGCGCCAGTTGAAATCATTACCGCTGCATTTCTGATAGCTTTCTTCTGCAAAAAACCTTAGAACCGCACACAATTTCAATATTGGCGGTATAGCCATACCAAGCCAATAGCAAAATGCTTCTTTGTTCAACCGAAAATAGCTAACAAATCTGTACAAAAAATGTGAATTTTTATAAATACAATATGTTATTCTCTTACTTTGTGCATGGTAGTCCCAAAGGATTGGATGCAGCTCGGATTTTCCTCCTTATACGTAGCTAATCAACGTTGGTGTGATCATTGTCCTAAAAAAATAAATCGAAGCTAATATCCATTTTTTGTTATATATTCTTTACCCACTTTGTTCACTTTTAATAAATTGTTTTTTTGTTTTTGCAAATCACCCGTTTTTAGCTGTAAAAATGTTTATTTTTTAACCTGGCAACATTATTGAACAGGCAAAAGGTAATACCAAAAAAAAAAAAAAAATGGTGGCCTCTAAGTGGAGTTGCTCTAAGTGCCAGTTCTCATTAGCGAGGGGTTGAAAGTCCTCACCACATTTTCATGGTCTTAAAAGACTTTTTGACAAGCGGAACACTTGACTCAATCGTAGCATTTTTAATTTTTAAATTTGAGCAGTTGGCCTGAAACATACCTTTTTTCCTCATTTTCACACTTCCTTGCTCATCAACGATCAAAACCAAAATGAAAAAATATGCCAGAAATGGAACGATATGGAAAAAAAACGATGTGCTTCACCCAAGAATCGACTTTAGAAATGGATTTTCGGTGCAAGTGATCCTTCTTCTTCCCACTTCAATAAAAAGCGTTCCGTCTCTTACGGACAATCTTCTTGCCCGCTCCAATGTAAACAGGACCTCTTAACTCCACTGAGTTTGGTTGCCAACCATAATAGAGGTGTAAAATTGAATAAAGGTAGCTGTTTAGGCGATATAAAATAGTATATCGAATATGAGTATAAAATACGGATTCATAGTTAATGCAAATTACTCGTACAATGTCGTTTGCGCACGCGTGTTCTTTGTCATACTTTATATCGAATTTGCGTCAGAAGCACGTACTCGAAGTTTGCAATTCAAAGTGCGTGTTGAGCTCACAGATAAAGGATTGTTTCCTCAAATTTCTAATACAAATCGTTGCAAGAGTTAGAGTAGAAATTTACCCTTTTTTATTTTTATTAAAATTTAATTAGGAGAAATAACTTCGCAAACTATGCATTTTAATAATATAATGAATGAAAAAAAAACAACATATTCATACAAAATTCCAAACTACTATTTTGTGCAAAAATACCATAATATATTATAATAATAGTAATATGGCATATAACGGGGTTTATCAAGTCGGAGTAAATACATTACACCGTAACCTACAGCTTCAAATCGAACAAATCAACACCAAAAGTAAAACAAATTGTCAATTGTTAAAGCAAAATTGCAAAAGTAAATCTATTCTGCTCTATTTATTTCTTTCTTGACAAAAACAAGATACGAAATTATTCAATACAAGAAATTAAAACTATCGCTTTGCAGTTGGTTCACGATAATTACGATAAAAAAGCTGGCGCGAAACTTGAGGAAATATTGCCTCATTTATTTGCGTCGTTTCTACTCGATATGTCAGAGCAAGCACATGCGAATGAAAAATTGTGAATTGGATGTAAAAGTCCATTCATAGCTTAACGAATTGCGAATTAGTTGGCTACAAACAAATCATTTTTAGTACATTTATGACGTTTTTGATTGACCGACAAAAGTTTTCTTTTTGCACTCCGAAGAGAAAACTGTTCCATTGGCACACTTCTCACTTTGTTTCAAGCAAACTTTTACTTCTGGTTTCCATTTCAGAAGCCATCTTTCCTTTCTGGATTTTATGCCAGAATATACTAACACGTATAAGTATAAACGTCAAATAGTATTGTGGACCAAACCAGATATTTGTTTTCGAGCAATCGACTGTGGCATTGGAGTCCAAATTACCCAACTTCCGGAGAGAAGCCGATCGAAGGCGCCATTAAAGGCAGGCAAGGGACAAATTTACTATTCTGAAAACACAGGGCTTAATTTCTCTGTGGATTAATAAAAACAAATTAAATGCAATTAGTTTTTGCGAAGAAATCATCGGTTCGCTTGTTACTCCTCGAATGACCGAATGCTCCTTGCCAAACTTTATCCGCATTCCATAAAAATGGAATCCAATCTATGTACATCAAATATACCTACATATATATATAATATATATGTTTATTTTTTTAATGACAATTTCATGGTAAATTTCCTGCTTGAATTAGCTGTAAAATAATAGCTCATTCAAATACTACAGTGCGAATTAAGAGAAGTGATTAAGTGGATAAAGTAAAAGATAAAGAAAAGTAAAAGCGGTTGATAGATTGGATTGTATTGTAATTGTATTGAACTAAGCGATTGTGTTGAAGGAAATAAGTTCTATCAGTTGTACCCACATAAACATTTTACAGTATAATACATCAAGACAAAATCGGGATGCTGATTCTGCTGTTATTCGTGAACTAGCTGATTATTGCAGTTAAGGATTTCAAAAGTATTCAACATGTGAAAGAAGGATTATCTGAAGAATTCGAAATGAAAGATATGGATGAGCCCAAATATTGCCTGGGTTTGAAGATTGACAGAGATAGAAAAACAGGTATATTGAAATTAAACCAAAAACAATAATTATATAATTAATTTAGTTAGAAAATGACAAGAATATAGAAACGCTAATACAAAGTAAATTGAATTTAAAGGCAAATACTGGCACAGAAACGAAAAATCCATATAACGGCTGATTAACTGTCTTATGTACGCAATTTTGTCCTACAGCCCTGATTTTAGTGCGTTATTACACTATTTTAGTCAATTCTAAAGCAACGCAAGCTTAATCACTGGAATTATTTAAAGATAACGATGCACCACTTCTTATCGGATACGCTGATGCAGTTTGGGGTAACTATATAAATTACCGAAAGCCAGTGTCTGGGTATATATTTAAGTTTCTTGGGTAACTAAGAAACAAACATTAGTAGCACCTTCATCAATTGCGGCTGAATTTGTGGCGCTTAATAATGCACCACATGCGAGGCATTGTGGATTGAAAAATTGCTCAATGAATTTAAAATTCCAAATGTAACTCCGCCCACAATCTACGAGGATAATTAAGCATGCATCAATATGGCTGAAGAGCCAAGAGAACACAAAAGAGTGAAACACAAGGATCTTAAATTAAATTTTATTCGAGAAGTAGTTCGTGAAGGAAATATATTAATTGCTTATGTTCTGTCAAGTCTCCAATAAGCCGATACTTTTTACAATTCAAAAAACTGAGGGATAGCTTACGAATATCTTGTTGAGAGTGTTGATCAGTTTGGCACTACGCATTCAGCTATGCTACGAACATCACGACATCTGTTGCAATTAACCACAAGTTACAGGTGTCATTACTATCTTCATATGTAGAAGATATTACATCGTTCTCTTCTTTCTCGACATGGAAGGTTCTATCTACTAATATTAATTAACAAATACTAAACTTTGTTCTATAAAATAAACCTACAATATAACATACGAGTAAATTACATTTTGATATTATACATATTTGTTTGGGGTATTTTATTATATTCCTGTCAGAGGAATCAACTCACGTCATATGCAGATATTATAATAGCAGATCACCACGGTTGCTGTTACTGGGTTGATATTCATATTTGCGAACTGTTTATTAATACTATTTGCTTCTCTATATTGTTCCCCATGTTCCTGCACTTCACGGACATGTTTGGTGCCGCTCTCGAGATTGAAGACAGATATTGCAACAGGCGATGAACAACACAACAACAAATTACAACAAACTTATACGTGCCACTGTTAATATTTATTTCTTTTATTTGTTTGCTGTTGTTTTGCAAAAGACTTGTAAGAGTAAAACCAGCATTTATTATTTCATCAAACAAGTATCTTTTTCAATTCAATACAATAGATAATTGCATTTTATGTACGTATATGGCCGACTTTTTTAACTGTCATTTGTCAGTTTATATGTAAGTGATAGTCGTGGAGACTATAATAGTTAATTCTACGCCAACTAATCGCGTTTTTATTTGGGCAGACAAAAGGCCTTTTTTTATACTCCGATTTTGATGCCAATGAAACACTAAAATCTTCTTCGGACACATATTTTTTTAAATATATTGTATTTGCTTGCGAATCTATTTGAACACTCAGAATAATAAATTGGCTAAACACAGAAGATTGAACGAAAGCAGAAATTTAATTTGACACACAATACTATTTGACGTTCAGACATATTTATATGTGTTGTTGTTTTGTTCTGAAATGAAAACTAGAAGCAATATTTTTTTTCTGAAAAAATAACGTGAACAAGTTTTATGTCGCTTTTGTGTTCCAGAGCAAAAAACAAAGCCGAAACGAAAATGCCATAACACTGCAACTACGTGCTGAAAGTATAAAAACATTTTATTTGAATAACTGTTCAATTATGATTCCGTGAAGAAAATAACACTTTTTAGAACACGGCGTCGTTGAGAGATAAACGAATGGTCACAAACTCTCTGCTTCACTGAATTTTTGTATACTGATGTATCCAAATTTCAAAATTAATTACATACCTATTACAAACTGGATGGTAGACTCCTTGACATATGATTAGCACCAAAATATTACGTATGCATATCCATACATACATGTATTCATTATTAAACATTTATTTAAATAAAGCGTAAAACGTTTTTGTGGGGTTAAACGACCCATAACTAATTATTATCTCTCACGTCATTACCCTATTCAACTTAGCAGTAAATACAACGAAATTATTTATAGATTTACATCTGGTAATACCCTAAGCTTAGGATCCCCACCCCTAAATTGTAAAAAAGAGATAGCTCTAAGAAGAAAAACATCTAACGCCAAATCCTTCTCGCTCATAAGGCCAAAAGTATTCCACATAACAAACGTCAAAACGACAAAAATTTTGACAGTTTCTTCTTCTGCTAGGAGAATTTTCCACGAAAAGTATATTTTTCTGTCGGTTTTCCTGAAAATTTTCGGTTATTTCTTTTCCCCAAGAGTTTATAAAAAAATTTTCCAAAATAACATCGCCCGGTGATATGACCCCAAAACTTAAATTCGCCGAAGGTAAGGGAAGAAATAATTTTTGAAATCATTTTATACATGTCCTAATTTTCTATAGGCGAAAAAGTTTTATGTTTTCATGGACCGCTTATATATGAAGCGAAGGCTCTTAAGAGCACAATAACAAAAGATAAGCAAGTTAAATATTACATACACTATGCCGGCTGGAATAAAAAGTAAGTTATCAACGTTTAACACCTGTTTGCGTTGAGTAATTTTTATTTTGTTTTTATTTTGTTAATTCTTAATTGGCTTCCGCCAATTTTTGGCAATTACAGCTGGGACGAATGGGTACCAGAAAATAGAGTGTTGAAATACAATGAGGCCAATGTACAGAGGCAGAAGGAAGTGTCCAAACAGCATTCTTCTTCAGCTGGCAGGAATAAGAAAGGTAAGATTTGGTAAAGGAAACAAAAGTTTCATACAGATGGGATTGAAATAATAATATGTTTATATGGGAGAGGTATTAGCTAAATTTACATAAAATCATAATAGTGTAAGTTTGTACTTGTTTTTGTGCAAAGAACATAAAATTGTCACTTCAATGAATCGGGTCATTTTATCAGCACAATGTACGTGCACTATGATGTGTACTGACACGTGCCAGCATATTGCAGAGGATGCAACTAATGTGTTACCCTCGGCTCTTATAAGGTATCAGCCAGTGATCTGAAGGAACACAAGAACAATGCTGACTGTTGACAAACGTCAGTTTGTCAGTTCATATCATAAATACTTAATTACTCTGCCCTGCTGGGAGCTCTTATCGATCTGTGAAATCTTAACCCAAGTTCAAGTGCTATAAATTTGTTTGAGATTTCATTTCCAGGGTAATCATTGAATCTAAACAAGGTACAGTGGCCTACAAGTTTTCTTTCTTCATTTGCTTCTGCATCTATTTTTTGCTATATGTAAGAACCATTACTATTAGAATTGCATGATTAACGAATTAGAAATCAATATTTTCCAGCATTTGTTAAATTTATATATGTATGTGGATTAAAGAGTATATTAGTTACTTCTTTCGTATGATACATAAGCACGTTGTTGACAAAAAGGAAAGAGGATGAAGATAGCTTAAGATAAGACAGGAGTGCTCCTTAGATATGTGTGAATTCCTTTATATGCACATTATATGCTAAAATTCTATGTCTGGCACATAGTAGCATTGGAGCTACATTGATCTTGCGCAAGCAGCTTCCAGCATACTCTAGCATTCTATCGCTTGATCTTTCAACCGAAGATTTGATTGCTTTTTACGTGTGGGTCTACGCGGTTAATATTTTGAAATCCTTCAGCTGGCGACTGTTCGTTTGTTTAGCTTTCGTTTCTTGCATTTTTAGACTACATCAATATCTTGGTAAAGCCCATAGAGTTCAGTTGTATTTACTCCTCTACTGAGGACATAGGACATAGTGTGCGGGGAAGTATTTTTCTCGGTGTTTGTTAGAGCTTCATCTTGAGTTAAGAGTTTTGAGCGCAGTTGTTTTGCCAAACCGAAGTAAAAGCAGTTCTTTAGGGTCATGGTTCTTCACTATCTGCCTGAACATAATGAAGTCGGAGTCGCTTTCGCAAGCTGAAGTTGAGGTATACGCACAAATCGCTGTAGTAAGAACTGTCGAACTTTTAGCTTTTGTTGTGCAACAAGTAAACAGCTGACTCTAATAAAGGCAAAATATGTCATTTGTGTAAATGATTGGGATAACTGTACGACCCTATTTTGGTTTTGTAAAGTGGCATACGACCCGATTGTCATTCGACTACAATCTACGACAGCGATTGCATAACAACTTAACGTTTACTCCGAGTAATGTAAGCTCATTATCTACTTCGAAGTTATGCTGTCCACAGTTACATTTTACTACAATCGATAAACAGCTTAAGAAACGTTTTCACCTGTTCCTTAATCGCTAAAAACTTCTGCCACAGATGAAATCAATGACGTGGAATCAGGTTGACGAATGTGAAACGGCGGCGTTGTTTGAATCACGAAGAGCTTGCTCCTTGTGCTAGAAGCTAGTTGCTTTTGAGTTTTCTTATTCTTGGGCGCTGTATGGGTTCTTTTCGCAGGATTTATTTTCTTCACTTTTATGGAGGACGGTAGAAGTGTAGCAGTGGACAGTCAGGTTTTGAAAGTTCATATTTGCATATATCCGATTAGCACGTGGTTAATTGCTTTCGCAGTACGACCATCTATTGTTAAGCCATGTCGCTAAATGGATCACGTTGCATCTGCGAATTCTATTCGCAAGAAGGTAATATGTGTTGGCGTCACGCTCTATCCGGAGACATACTCAGATTCGTTGATGGGAGAATATGCACGTATAAGACATGAGAGTCACCACTGACAGTGTCTCGAAAATCTATATAGACCTGAGCTCCAAAAATATCGAAGAGAGTTTATTAGATGTGTGCTAATCTGGTTGCCAGGTCAAAGTGGTTTTGATAGTAGTGAAAAGGCAGACGAATTGGCCAGAAAAGGTTCGGCCTCATGTTGCCACGACCATTCTGCGGGTTACCAATTAGCTCCATAAAAAGCTATATAGATAACTGGCTAAAACAAAGGCACTCCATTACTAGACGGAAACTGAAGGTAACAGGCAAGCCAAGAACTTTTTACCAACCCCTTCCCTCAAAAGAACAAATCAATTCCTACAGCTTTCTAGTAGTCAGGCACACGCAGTAACCGGATTCCAACTTGTCACTGCAGAGTCAAAAAACACCTTATGAGTATGGGTAGGAATAGCACAAGACAAAATTTGTCACATCTTGCAACGAGGATGAAGAAACAGCAGAGCATATCCTTTGCCGCAAAGCAGAATACGTCTACGTCATCTATCTTCCATCCCCTTAAGGGAGAAAATATCACTGCCAGCTCACTCAAAAATATAGCCGGGTTTTTAAGATGTCAGGTATCATGGGTGAGCTCTAACTTGAAGAAATCGCAATAGGCCTAACCTGGGCGCAGCGACCTTTGGAGCGCTGATTCCATCCATTGAAATCTTCCGCCACAAGTCTCCCTTCTGACGAACTCTTGCTAGACTTTTGAAGCCATCTTTCTGTCAATCAGATTAACAAGAAATTCCTCATCTAATTTCGTATAATATATGTATATATGTACTCGTATACAGGCTAAAGTTTACTAGGATGTGTTTTTGCAAGTCCGAAAGTCCAGCTTCAAATGTACAATCAACAAACGAAACGAAACAAAATAATTAAAATGTCAATTAATCGCAATGTTTTCTTTTCAAGCTACGACAATTTCTCTTCATTCTCTCAATGTATCCACGAATGAAAGTGCTTACTCTCAATTTGTTAATACGTGAACCTCAATATGTGAATGTATGGACTGCCAACGGATTGAAAAGTAGAAATAAATCTACTTTATCCGTCCGTTCTACTTTATCTATCGTCCTTATAAACCACTATGACGACGTATTGACATTTGAATCCATAGTTCGTTTCTTTGCATTGCCCTCGTCATGGGGTTTGGCTGAGTAATACCTGCTATGTTAAATTTGTAGGCGACTTTGCCCATTATCAGCCGACTTCTTTATTAATCATTCAAACAAAAACTTGAAGTGCTATTTTATAAAATTTTATGAGTGAATGTGCCGATTGCATCTGAGCTTGAGATTTTGAAAACAATTTTGCATACAAGAATTTGAGGATGTTAAGAAGTGAATAATGTCAATACAACTCAGTGCAAGCTATACATACAAAGCAAGTGCAAAGCTAATTTGACCGGTTTTCTTCGAAGTTAGTAGTGTAATAGCTTTGCTAACTAAGACGTAAGAATAGTGCTTTTCAAGGAGTAGTCTGTATCAGATGTCTTCAGTTTGAAGTTAGTTTAATATACAGGGTGTCCCAAAAATCAACGTCAAGCCAGAAACGGGTGATAGGTCAAGTGGTGTCGGTTATCAAAAAAATTATAAAAAAAAATCTAAGTCATGTACTTCTAAAATTATTGGCACTCAAAAAAAATCGAGAAATCTGACACCCTGTGACGATTTTTCAAGTACTGTGACCGCAAATCTTTACTTTTCTTCGATTTTTTTGTTGTCACGGAACCCTGAGTAATTTACTGTAATTTACGATCCAAAATTGAAACATAACTATATCGGTTTTAACTAAAATATTGGTTTTTCGTCCATCCATGTATCTGAAAATCATTAATGACCTAACTTGAACTGACTGTACTGACAAAAAAATGTACTGTGCCATTTTGACAAGTAACTTTAAAAGATGGCGTATTTAGTCTGGATTCCAAAATGGTATGACACTTGCTAGACTAACGCTTAATTTTTTGTCGCAGCTCGTTTAAATTTTCTATCGGCGTAGAATAAACTTTTCCTTTACTGCTCCCCAGCAAAAAAAACTCGAGTGGATTTAAATCAGGTGAACGGGCTGGCCACGAAATTGTACCAGACCGCCCTATCCACCTGTTGGAACTCTTGTACTGTGCGAGCATAATGCGCTGGGCAGCCTTCTTGTTGATACCACATGCATGCATAAATATTTAGTAGCAAGTCTTCCAATAAATTTGGTAAGTGGTTCTCCAAAAAATCTCAATAAATCTCGGCATTCTAATTCTGCGGCAGCTCGAATGGACCAATAATTCTACCATTCAAAATTCCCGTCCACATGTTTACTTTAAAAGGGTACTCTGATCTATCTTCCCGCATCAAATGTGGATTTTCTACGTGCCACTCGTACGTTCATGTAACCGTCTCTTTAAAAAGTTAATACGCCCGGCCATAGAATTTTTTCGGAGAATCTCGTATGTTCTCTGCAACATCGTTTGACGAAATTGCACTCTGTCTGGATAATCTCGGGGTAGCAGACTTTGGACTCCTTGTACATGGTACGGATGGAGCTGGTTTTTCGGTGTGCTGCACTTTTGGGCACTCCTATGCTTTCTTCAATTGCATGCACTAAGGTACTAGGGTCTTGTGCGACTGCTTGTAAGACTTCATCTTTGTACTGCATGACGGGTCTTCCCTCCCTAAACATTAGATTTGGAAATCGACCCTCTGAGAATGACCGGTGCACATTTAAAAACACTCGATAATCCGGATGACGCTGAGCATTTGGGTATCTCTCATGATAAGGTCTGGCTGCAGCACTAGCATTACACCTGCATTCCCCATAAATGAGATACATGTTAGCATATTCCCGAGCAGTGTATCGAACGATCAATAATAGCCCAGAAGAAATCCAGGTTCGACTGAAACAGTTAGATGGCAAATAACGTCGCAATGCAATGAAGTCCAATAAAGAAAGCCAAAGTTCTAAGCTCGAAATCAACACGAATACAGAATAATTCGCTGTAAGCGATGGAGCGTAACGTACTGCAGTATTGCATGATGTGCCTATGCGTCACTGCTTAACAAGGGTGGCATCTCTATCTGTTTCACTCAAACTAGTTGAAATGGTGTGTTTATCCGTCTCAATCACAGCGTCACTGTCTGTCTCGCTCACACTTGGTACTCACTTTAACTTATTCAAAAGAATTAACTATGAATCGGGTTTCTTTAGCAAAATATTTTTTTTTGTCCTCAATTAAGCGTTAGTCTAGCAAGTGCCATACCATTTTGGAATCCAGACTAAATACGCCATCTTTTAAAGTTACTTGCCAAAATGGCACAGTACATTTTTTTATCAGTACAGTCAGTTCAAGTTAGGTGATTAATGATTTTGAGATACATAGATGGACAAAAAAGCAATATTTTAGTTAAAACCGATATAGTTATGTTTCAATTTTGGACCGTAATTTACAGAACAGTTACTCAGGGTTACGTGACAACAAAAAATTTCTGGCTCCAGTGTTTTTTGAAAATGTCTGTGACGTTTTGAGAACTTTTACCTGGTGATGTTTTAATAGACTATTCATGACTAGGATTTATTGCTAAATATTCTTAATTTATATATAAATATAAAATCATTCAAATATACAAAAAAAAAACGAAACTTCTGTTTCTTTTACAGCAACCCCTAAGGGTAAAAAAAGTGATGTTGGGGCAGCAAGTGGTGCTGCAGCAGGAAGTAGTACACCAAAAGACAGCAGTGAATCTAGAGCTTCAACTCCATCTAAAGAAATATCCACCCCTCTAGCAGCACCGTCCACATCAGGTCGTGGTCGTTCTAAATCCTATGCATCTGCGGCAGCTGCTGCCGCAACAGGGACTGCAACTACACCGAATGCCTCATCTACATCTACCAGTACCACTGCAACTACTACAATTTCCACCCCAGCTACAGTTAACAATACGGCATCATCATCATCTGATTCTTCAAAGGATGATCCACATAAGAAAAAACGCAGTCGTATTGAATTAGCAGTCGAAACAGAAGAACAGTTCCTCTCTAAAGTCGAGGTAAAAATCAAAATTCCCGATGAACTCAAACCTTGCCTGGTTGACGATTGGGATGCAGTGACACGCCAACATAAACTTATAGATGTTCCAGCTAAAATCACTGTCCAAGATATTTTAGACGCGTATATTGCATTTAAAAAAGCGTCTAAGTCGACAAATCCATCCAAGGAGGTGGCCATTAGTGACGTAGCCAACGGCTTAATTGAGTATTTTAATGTAATGCTCGGATCTCAGTTACTTTACAAATTCGAAAGACCTCAATACGCTGAAGTTCTTCAGCAGCACCAAGATGTGCCGATGTCCAAGTTGTATGGTGCATTCCATTTATTGCGACTCTTCGTGCGTTTGGGGTCTATGTTAGCCTTTACAGCATTGGATGAAAAATCATTGCAAACTCTGCTGGGTCACCTACATGACTTTCTCAAATTTTTGGTGAAAAACAGCGCAACATATTTTAGCATGTCTAGTTTTGTTAACGTCAGCCCAGAGTATCACCGAAATACTCAGTAGACGTAAAAGAAGTAGTGCTTTGAAGAGACTATTCCGGGCTAGTTGGGGTTACATGTAGAGAAGATGCCGAAGTCAGATTGTGTAGAGTTTTAACACTAGTCAGAAAAAGGAATTCAAGTTAATGCCATTAAGATTTTTTTTTATAGTTTTTTGTTTAAGCTTAGACTATGTTAATCTTTAACTCAATTTGATGTGTTTTTGTCGTGCAGGTAGCCCGAGCTTCGACCCTTCTCTCTCATACATAAACTGTATACGTTGTTCGTATACGGAGTTTGTTTCTTTTTTTTATTATTATCATGCTATTATTTTAAGGACTTAAAAAGATGTTATCTTCACAAGGATATACATAAATCAATGTATAAACAATCTTAACGCAAATAAATAAAGATTTTTAGGTTAGAGGAGCGTATTTTACAACATAATAATTATGCATTTTCTATGTTTACTTTTCTAGGAAATAGGAAAGCTTAAATTCTTTAAGACTTTTTGGCCCACCTTGTGCAGCCCTTTTTCGTAGTCAGAAGACTCCATGTTGCTGTATAACCCATGCAGCGGTTGCTGATCTTTACTCAATGTTTGTATTCGCACTGGCAGAATAACATCTGCGTATACAATGAATTGCAGCTATGAGGAATATAAGAAGGAACGATATATTTAAACTGATAAAATCTAGGACATATGTATTTTAAGCCAGCTAGGTTAGGTTTGGTTAGGTAAGAGGGGCTGCTGGTTAGATAGTTAATGTCTATATTGTTGAGATCGCTTAAGCGAAGTAGAAGAAAATTCCACTTAGGAACGGAGTGGATTTTTTTCTTTCGGAGAGAGCTGAGCATTACAGAGTGGGTGGAGAGTTATCTCTTCCTCCTCGTCCATGAGGCTTCCGCAGAAGTCGTTTGTAAAAACAAAAAGCCTTCTTGCATGCGTGCCTGTAAGACAGTGATGACATCTACGACAGCGCTGAGATATGTCCGATTTTGGAAGATTAAACTCTTAGAGCGATTCAGATCCAACTTTGACCAGATTTGTTTGGTAGCTAGATATGTTGACCCAAGAGTACACCCAACAACAAACGATGCTGAGATTCCACTCATCTCCATACACTCTTCTGACCAGATCTGAGAAGTAAGTGGTGTATGCTCTCCACAAAGTCACTTCCAACTGCTTTAAATACCTCGGACGGTAAGACGTCAGGGCTAGCAGCTTAGCTATTGCTCTCCGTACTTCGTTTTGGTCAGGTGCGCGGAACTTTTTATTAAACATAACATTTTCATGGCTGAGGGAGCAGCGCGGAAATCGTCGAGAGACTCACATCCTGCTTTAACAGGATCAATGGAGTCAAGATCTCTGCTAATTGCTCGGCTGCACGGCTGTGAAGGGTCCGAGCATTCAACGTGCAAATGCGGAGGGCGTTGTCCTTGAAACGTTTGCAAGGGTCGATAACAGTGAATCCGTTATTATCCAGAGCCATAAGTTGATTCGTCACATCTTTTTAATCTCTTCTGTATAGGGTTGTGAGTACTATGACGCCGTAGGTCCAGTATTATGCTACAGGTCGAGCATACCCTTGCAATTGTAATCTGCATGAGTAAGGATTTGCTCATGAATAAGAAATTACTCATGCTGTTACTTTGGGACGCCACTGGGAGGTGAAGCAAGCACTATGCTACTTGGTTGTTGATCTAGATTATTAGAAGTAACGCCCTCGGTTCAAGGATGGACTAAAAGATTGTTATAAGCTTGGCGTAATTATTGGTAAAGTTAAGCAAGAACCAAGTAACGTGCGACGTTGTAACTGATTGTGCCATAAGTGGAATGCACGGAACATTCTAAAGTTGTAGAGGCTGGGAAAAAAGAAAATAGGAGTTGCCAATATCTTAATAGCAGAAGTCCCAAACAAGATGCATCCCATCCAAGGAACAGGGGTATTACGTAGCCTTAAGTTGCCCTTTTTTGTCTCCAATTCAAAATAACGCCTTTCAAATTACTGCATGCATGGTAACAAATAGGATATCGTTGAGCTCAATATAAGTACTTTAATTGTTTCAAAGTGAATGTTGCCCTAAAATTAATGTGTCTAAAGTTATTGAAGATTCAATTTTTTTTTTTTAAGCCTTAACATTTTGATTTTGTTATCATTTCTTCGGAAGGATATCTCATTAACCCCCACTTTTTGCAACTTTGCAAACAAAAAAAAATCTGGTCATTTCATCTCAAGTCAGTAGTTTTCAAGATATGACCCAACTACTTCAATCTTTAGAACTCAAAAAATTATGTATTCTTATACAACAGCCCTATAAAATCAACAATTAACAGTTGTTTTGGAATTTTTTTTCCCGTAAAATAAATTTATTATTGCCCTTTTTTTCAAAAAGGTTCATTTTATGACCCCGGCTAGGTAGCGCCCATTCTTCCCTTTTCCGCGGAAATCGTCAATCGTCGAGAGACTCACATCCTGCTTTAACAGCAGCCGTTCACACCGACGAAGACTTTTACATTACTTCGAAAACCATCCAAATACCACTCTTATGCAACTAAGCAAACATTTTAATCTAAGCAGGACTTACATCTGGAGAATTCTACATTCTGTATGCATTCCATTATATACCAGAACAGGAGATGCAACCCGGGAGACTCAGAGAAGCGTTTGGAATTCTGTAATTAC
This sequence comes from Volucella zonaria, assembly GCA_963966105.1. Classification (NCBI taxonomy): domain Eukaryota; kingdom Metazoa; phylum Arthropoda; class Insecta; order Diptera; family Syrphidae; genus Volucella; species Volucella zonaria. The sequence goes on along the minus strand of OZ014530.1, from coordinate 75,930,629 downwards.
ATTCTGGAAAGACACTTTGGGGAAAACAATTTTATTGGCTGGATTCTACGGACGGATGAGTCTCAATTCACCAGGGATGGAATCGCTAATTTCCACAATCTACATACCTGGGCAAAAAGCAACCCCCACTTCATGAAACAGAACTTTTCAGCATAAGTTCAACGTCAATGTATGGGCAGGCATAAATCGAATGTCTACCTGGAAATTTTGCAAAACAAATTACCAGGACTATTAGATGATATACCATTGCAACAAAGAACATCCAATGTGGATGGCGTCTCGTACACTATGGCCATGAAGTTATAGGTTGGTTAGATGGTGTGTATGAAAATTCGTGGATAGGGCGGGATGGACCCATTATGTGGCCTCCAAGATCTCCCGACTTGAACCCAATGGACTTTCATTTATCGGTACAGTTGAAACACATTGTTTACTCTCCAGAAATAACGACATTGGATGACTTGAACCATTGTTTACTCATCAGAAATAACGACATTGGATGACTTGAACCATAGGATTGACGAGGCAGCTAAAGCAGCGAAAGTTAGAGAAGAATTGGAAAGAATGGACATTATTAGAGCCTTTTAAAGAACAGCTCTATCGTGCATACAAAGCAATGGTTTGCACTTTGCATAATTGATATGATACAAGGTTTGATGAGAAATATAAAAATAAAAATTTGCCATCAATATTTGTACTTGTTTTCCTAAAATGTTTAACAACTTTTCAATAAGTTAGGTCGTATCTTGAAAACTACTAACTTGAGATGAAATGACCTGACATTTTTTTGTTTGTAAATACTACATACTTACACTTTTCAAAGTTGCAAAAGGTGATGGTTAATTAGATATACATATTTCGAAAAAAAAAATTATGAAAAAGTCAATTTTAAGTTAAAAAAAAAAATACTTTTGGGTCTTCAATAATTTTTGACACATTATCAATTAAAGTACTCATAAATACCCCATTTGTTACCATACACGCATTTCCGATCTCTCCCCCTACCCCCTTTGACACATTATCCCTCAGACCCTGTATAAGATCTGTGGGGGTAAAAGATCTCAAAATTTACCCGAGGCATATATCGTATATAACGATGCAAAGCGATATGTAAAATCAGGTTAAAACGAAAGTTAAGTTAAAGTTGGAGTGCACCAAGGCAGTGTACAAAGTGCATTGCAAGATTTCTTATAGAAACAGCGTATTGACTCTTCTTTTCTTCGATGAAAGCGCTATCATAAGGAACGACATGTGAGCTTTTCAGGCAACACTTATTAGGTCCTTCCCGTACTTTTTGGACCAAATACATATATAAGGACTGTTAAATCCGGAAGAGTGAAGATAAAATTCTCTTTCAGAGAGAAAATTTGTTAAAAAGTAATGGTATTTTCTATTGGTTACTCCCCGGAATTTGCGCAATTTGGACTCCAATGGAACACTAGACCTTCTTGTCTTTGCTGTCAAACTTTTTGCATGTATTAGTGAGACCGCTAAGTATCAAATTTTTATTTCAGTTTCTTTGTTTGGCGTAATGGTAGAAGCCAATAAAATATTTATTATTTCTGCTCCCACCTTCCTTTATTTTTTATAGGTATGTGCTTACGAAACAATTTGAACATTCAAAATAATTTGGCCAAACACAGTCGATTACGCGAAAACAAAAATCTGGTTTGACATGCAACACTATTTGAGGTTTATATAAGGTCTGTTCTAGGACTGCAAATTTGTACAAAAACCTGTTCCCGCGAGAAAAAAATTGTAAACGAGAACGCATTTGAAAGAGTAATTCATTTCCTTACCCTGCCATTTCTTACAAATTTCATGATGAGATTTTTCTTTGGGCAGGAATTGCAAAAACGTCAAATCAATTAAAATTTAAAAGAAGTGTCGAATTCGTAAAAGTTTAAACTTGTGCTAATTGCCCCAATTTTATGCAAATCGACTCAAAAGATTACTTGGACATGGACAAAGAGGAGAAAAAAGAACTTCATATTGAAGCGAATTTTTCGCCTAATACAATAGAACTCATTAAATGCATATTACACCAATAAAATAGTAATAATAATCAATCTAAAAATCATCTTCCTGTTTTGTTTTATTTTACTTGTTACTTTTGACATTTCAAACACATTTTACAAAAACGTGTTCCGCGAGATCTTGAGCTTACAATAGAATTTATTCCTACTCCTCAAACTTAAGCAAAAAATTGTCTTTCACAAATTGTTACAAAAATATTATGGCTCATGATCCATACATATACAATAGATCATTGCTTTGCATGCATTAAAACAATATCACAGGATCTTGCTTCTGATAAGGATCACATTTTGTGGTCCAAAAATTAGTTCACGCTATTTTTCACTGTGCTACTCACTTCATTCGTGAAAGTTGATACAACTGTCGACGATTGTCAGGCGTCCATGTTGCTACATCAGAATATGAAATACTATTTCGAAATATTTCTTTTGTTCGAATAAATTAATATTCCTCTTATATGTAGTACAATCGTGAAATGTAAGCTACAACATAATATTTTCATTTGATAGCTGTTAAATATTTTACTCCTTAAAGAAAACGATGATTCATACATGAACATGAAAATTTGCCGGATTTTATAGAATGCAAAATGTGTTTGAATAGGAAGCGACTCATTCCCATATACTGATAAAATAGTTATCTTTTAAATACACTTAACTTACGAGTATGTACATATAATGTAATGTACTGTGTCCGAATTTAAGTATCAATAGGAATAAAATAAATTTTCTGTAAGATCAGAGTATCAAATTTTCGTCTCCAGTTGCAATGGAGAGGAAAAAAAGTGTCAAACTTCGTTAACCTAAATGGTTTTATTTTCATCGTGTGATCTATATGGATCATGATTCATGAGTAATAATAAAACGCGGCTTACAGCATAAAGGCGAAGATGGCGGGTTTTGAATCTTCAAATCAGTTTTATAAAGACCGAATGCTCACATTGAGGTTTTTCCAAACCCACAAACTCAACTCCTGACATCTATATACATATTTTAATCACCAAGAAAATGTCGTTACGATGTTGTACACAATGTTAGCATGGGGTGACCTAAATGGCAAGAAAACACCGCAGCATTTTATCACAGGTAAAGCCTAAAAGTTCGTTCTACACATCTTTAGCATTCGTATCGCAATGTTAGATGATTTGTGAGAAGTAAGTATAAGGGAAAAATAACAGCGAGGGAAATGGAAATGTTACGAATTTCAGCGGGTGTAACAAAGCTTGATCTATTGAGAAGATGGCGCATTCGTGAAAGTCTTCTATTTAATAAACCTATAGTAGGCGAAATTGAGGCTGAGTGTTTTTCTTCAAGCCGATGTTCGAAGAGGCCGAGAGAAAATGTTACATTAATTGTAATTAATACGAGTTACATGTTTTAACGGTTAATACAAAGATGACTTATGTATATGCACCCAGCTGTTCGAGTGATGCGGAAGATAAGCGCCTCCACTTTTTATCCTGGATTAGTCGTTTATTACCAAAGCAGAAGAAGCTATTAAAGCGGACACTGCCATGACTCATGTAATTGGGATAATAATCCCCGGAGATCAGGTGGTGATCTGCAATGTACTCTATTGTACAACATTTCATTAGGATAGTATTTTATAAGGTCGGACCGTGGTTTTCTGTGCGAGCGAAGGCACGCACTAAAGAGAGCGTCTTTTAAACACCCTTACCTTTTCCAAAAAGTTTCCTCTCACATCAAATCATAAATGACATCCAAATATAAGCGTGGGTCATACAAGGGCCATACTTTAGCAGATTGTCTTTACCATCGCATTAAGATGTCTATTTGTAACGGCAAGTATGCTGAATGCTGATTAAATGTATGTTTTATCATCTCCAGAAATTTTCTCCGGTTCAGTATCGGCAGAGCGACAAAAGCGTTCTAAAAATAAAAGTTTCCGATTTCATTGAGTTGATTTTGAACGACCAGACGTCAAAATCTGGGTTAATCTGCCTTGATTTTTGAGACTACGATTTATGCTTTCAAGTCGTCTACGTAACCCATAGCATGGTAAAGTAATCCTACAAAATTTGTGGCAGTGTAGATGTTAAACAGGACCGGTGATTCAATCGTACTTTGTTGCGAACAGCTTTTAATTTCAAATATTCCAGCCGAAGCCACATTGAAATTTTTCACGGTGAGCTGTTCGTTGGTGAGCATTTACAAAACAAAAAACATCTACAGCAGTGTTTTACTTATATTCAGCCTGTTCATCTCAAAAAGAGCCCCTTTGACCATCTTACAAGTTAATCAAATAGATACTGGTACATTTTTTCTTGCTTACGTTGCATAGGTCCCTAACTTCTTTTGTGAATCTCGTTCACAAAGAATTCAATTGAAATTTGGGGAAAGTGAATATTGAAACCATGAGAAAATGTCTTTATTTGACATGCTAGTGGATAAAAACACTATCTTCACATGTTCCATATAAAAGTGAGACTTCACTCCCAGTCAATATATAGTGAGCTGTCAATGAAAGCACCGCTGAAAAATAAAAACAAATAGCGATTGTTTTAATAAATTTGTCTGAACAAATTTCTTGTGCTAAGATTAATAAAAACGAAAAAAGAAATACTCTCAAGAAATGTGTTTACACTAACGGATATTAGATGGTTTTTCCGAAATTTTCTTATTTGTGCTTAGATTTCCATAAGACACGGAGAGACCTAATAATTACATGACAAAACGTACATATTTGCTAAACGATTATTAACTGAAAAAGAATTGTTAAAATATAAACCCACCTTACCGACTTTACCTGGAAAAACATCAGTCTGAACGGACCTTGTCAAATTCATCTGTGCTTGAATGTCAAGTTTTGATAAAAGTTTTCATAAAATTAAGAATATTGAAACATACGAAACAAAGATGAGCAGCAGGGCTAAAAGAAATTTTAAAAGCCGCAGGAATCGGAACTGTGAACGGAAATTTGCCCAACAAGCAAATGAGCTTGCCGAGCACAGCAGTAACAGTAGCAACGAAAGCGACAGTGATTTATCTTCATCCTCATCAAATTCAAATAAAAATGTCGACAAATGTGAAGATGTACCACCGTTTCCTATTGCAATGTGGGATCTCAATCACTGTGATCCAAAAAAGTGTTCAGGAAGAAAACTATCGCGCTTAGGTTTGATTGAAACCTTGCGGCTGGGGCAGAAGTTTCCCGGACTCGTACTAACCCCAGTCGGAGTGAACTGCATTAGTCCTCTAGATACGAACATTATAGCCACAAGTGGTATTGCAGTTGTGGATTGTTCGTGGGCAAAATTGGAAAAGACACCTTTCCACAGAATGAGAAGCCCAAATCCACGGCTATTACCATTTCTGGTGGCAGCTAATCCAATTAATTATGGGAAACCTTGTAAACTCAGTTGCGTAGAAGCTATAGCAGCTACTTTGTACATAACAGGTTTTAAACAAGAAGCTCATTGGTATCTGGGCAAATTCTCATGGGGGCACTCATTTATAGAATTAAATCAAACTCTTTTGGATAAATACTGCGAGTGCAAATGTAGTGAGGAAGTGTTAAAAGTTCAAAATGAATATTTAGAACAGGAACAAATGTTGAGGGATAAGCCGAAGGATTATAGTGAGTTTTTTCCTCCATCAAGCAGCAGTGACAGTGACGATGAGTAAGTTAGGGAAAATGTTATATTTTTTTTTGTAAATAAACTTACCAAACAAATATGGTTAACTCACAAACTTGTGTTTACTTAGATTTCGCGATTTTGTGTAATTTTTTATTGTTTATGCTTGTATTCAAGATGCAAACCTTATCTTGCCAACACTCTGGGTCACTAATGCGTCGGTCACTCTTAATGTTTTATCTATGTTTTGGGGAAATGTCTAATGGTAACAAAACGGCACAAAGTTTTGTCTCCACTAATAAGATTTGGTTTTACATTTACTTTAGCTTGCTTATATTTTCAAAACAGAATAATAATAGTGTTCAAGGACATGTTTTAACCCTAAAGCAATCTTTAATCAAAAGGTAAAAAAAAGGAAAATGTATATACATACAGTGCTGTGAAAAAATATAGATTCAAACCAAAATTAAAATTTTTTTTTACAATTTTTTCTTGTATATATTGCCAACAATACCAATTCAGGGAAATCCGTTTATATTTCCCTTTTTAACGGGAATTTCTAAAAAAAAAACCCAAAATTCACCGGTGATAAAGTATAAACTCTAGATCTTATTCGACGGCATGCTTAGTTGTTAATCGAAGGTCGGTGTGCTCATTACTGTTAAAAAACGGTACAAACCTGCAGCACTGTATATGTATAAAACGCCAACAAATGGTCAATCTGAATTCAAAAATTTCGACGTGTAGAACTCCGACGGATGGAGCAATTTAAAGACTAGTCCAGAATCTTTGGAGAAAGTAAGGTATTGTACATACATATGTGTAAAATGTATATCCACAAGTAAATCGCTACAGAAACCCTGCTGTCTCCAGATTGTCGAAGAATAAATATTGAGATCACTGGATTACAAGATGGTTCAGTGCACACTCGAGTAAATATCATATAAGAATTGATAAAGAAGTGAAAGGAATGGAATAACTGCATACAAAAAGGATTTACATACGTACAAATATAACTTTCCGGGTCAAAAATATAGAAAATATGAAATCACAATCTCCAGAATATTAACTAAGTTTGAGTAATGAATTATTTATACAGTAAATTCTATACCTATCTTCGCCTTTATTAGTTATTGAAATACACTCCAGGACAGAATGATAATACAACTCCTAAATTCTTAAGAAGAAAAGATGTGTTCAACATTTGCCAAATCTGGTCGAATGTATTTAGGCCGCCATGTCATAAAATAATTTCGAAGGAAAACCAAAAATTGGATGAAACAAAAATATAGGACAGGTGGGTTCTTAAATTAAATATCAGCATGTACATGTTTTATTAGTAATGTGTGTTATGTAATCTTTATTTTCTATAAATTCTAACATTCGCTTAGGCATACTTTTAAAGAATTGTGTTAGGGGAGATTTTGTCAAACCGACAGAAATTAAAACGCGTTAAAAGTTAAAATTTAATTAAATTTAATTTGATTTATTAATAATCCTGATGTAAGGTTACAAAATTGGTACCTTTGCTACTTGCCACCTGTTTTTCCTGCTTCCAGTCGATGAGAAGGTTCGATTAAGAAAAGACCGAATGCCCTTTGTTCATCTGTCAATGAACCGACAAACCTTGTTGATGGCGGGGTTCGCGGTTCAAAATGTCCCGGATCTATTTCCGTTCCCGTAAAGCAGGGACGTCTTTGCGGACGTCCAAGACAGCTAGCTTTACAGCAGGTCTTTCGTAAATACCTGTCTTTGTTAAAATCGTAGCACTTCTTACTTGTGCATCTTTTGAGACCTTTGTTTCTATGACCCGTTCTTTCGGTCAGCAATTGCGACGATTCCCAGGATCCACAATGAACACGGTGTCATCTTTTTTTATTGGCTTAACTGGAGCAAACCATTTTGTGCGTCGTGTAATTGTCCGAAGGTACTCGTTGACCCAACGTCGCCAAAATTGTTGGGCATAGTTCTGAGAAGCTAGCCAATTTTTTCTAAGAACTTCTTTGTCGTCATTAAATACAGCCCATGGCTTCGCTCCATTGGACGAACCCAAAAGAAAATGATTGGATGTTCCGCGCTTCCTCATTCTCGTTGTCAATAGGGATGTATGACAGCGGCCTAGAGTTGACAATATTCTCCACCTCAATAAGCATTCTTCTCAGCAGCTCGTCTGATGGATGACGACTCGGAGAAATTTGGGTCAACACAGTTTTTACGGAACGCACGAGTCGTTCCCAACTTCCACCTATGTGAGGTGACTCGGGTGGGATAAAACTCCATTTGGTGTTTGTCAAAGTAAAGGCCCGTACAAGCTTGTCCTTATAGATAGTTCAGCGTCAGTCCCTCTAAAATTCATTCCATTATCGCTAAACAGCTCGATGGGAGTCCCTCGGCGCGCTATGAAGTTCCGAAGAGCAATTATGCAGGAATCCGTATTCAGCGAATGGGCGATCTCGATGTGATAGCTCTAGAGGTAAGGCATGTGAGCAAAACTCCGTATCTCTTCTCATGTCTTCTCAAGTTGACGACGGTTAAAGGCCCAAAATAGTCCACTCCTGTAAATGAAAATGGGCGAGAAAATGCCGATATCCTAGCAATTGGAAGCTGAGCCAACATTGGCGGTTGCGGTTGTGCTGCATCATTCTTACATGTCTGGCAGTTTCTACGAATCTTTCATACAAGGAAGTATAGTTGGGTATCTCACATCCACGCACGATTCAACATATCTTCCGATTCTGCTGTTGGCACGAGGACTCCGTAGTCATCTAAATAAGGAGATAAAGAAGCAATTGAACTTGATTTGTTAATTTTATATTTTTTAGATAAACAAGCTATCTCCTCAGAAAATACTTCGCGCTGGGCTTGCTTGAAGAGAATGCTTTCTACCACCTGTAGCTTCTCTCATGTCAGTGGGCCAGATTTTTTCTCTTGTCTCCGAATCATCTTCCAATTGAAGGCACATCGAATAACTCTTCCGGCAGAGCGAAGAAGCGACCAGTGAGAAAGTAGCTCTGGATGAAACAAACGTCGTTCTTCAATACATTGCACTCCAACGAACTGCGCCTTCAATTCCTCTGCGGTGTCTGACTTAGTGGATTCCTCATTTTGCAAGGATTCTGGAGATGACATCAGAAAATCAGGCCCCTTAAACCACGGACTTGACGTTTTAAGGTTAGGACCATTATGCCACTTGGTTGCTCGTCAGCTACATTTAGCTTGGTGGGTATCCACCTCCACTCGTCGAGGATTTCGCTTACTCGGAATGCGACGAATTGTTTGTATCGACGATGATCGGACCTTAGCCAACTAAGGACTGTCTTTGAGTCCGACCAGAAGGACTGTTTGTTGAAGGAAATTGAATGTGACTCCGATAGCTTCTTGGCGATACGTGCCCCAAGCACAGCAGCCAATTCCACTGCGCCAGGTGTCTTGAAAAAGTATCTTTCCATACATTACGAAATTTGCCCACAATCCCAGCGGGTCAAAGATTTTCATAAGGGTTTGCAGTACTATACTTCGTTGGTTGGAATCCGTTTGTCAAAAAGAATATCTTTATTAGATGAAGTAATGGTGATTTTGAACGTAAGGACGTCTGTAGTTGTACAACACCACATGCCGAGAACTTTCTCGGGTGCAAGTTCAGTTTTCATGCTAAGGCTGATTTCAGCGGAAGAGCTGGAATGGAATACTTTAGCGATTACCTTAGAATTGGAGATCCAATTTCGTATGTGGAACCACCCTTGTTGATGAACAAAGGCTATATCCCTACCAAGTCTCACCGCCTCTTCTTCGGAGTCCACACTGTCCATAAGGTCATCTACATATTACATAATAATTTGAGCAAATTGATTTTACGGCTCTTGGGTATTGAAATCTCTTAAAATCTTCTGCATTTTTATTTTTGATGAACTGCGTCGAACTCTTCCACTCTTCCACTTTATAGGTGTCCCTGCTGAACCACAAAAACCGCTGGTAATTTTGATCTTCTTTCCTTATCAAAATTTGATGAAACATCTCTTGAATGTCAGCGCATATAGCAAATCGCCTTTCACGAAATTTAAGGATGACGAACATTAAGGATGTTAATAAATCGGGGCCTTTGAGAAGCACTGAGTTGAGGGAAACTCCTCCAACTTTAGCGGCTGCATCCCAGACAAGCCTTACCTTACCCGGTTTGTTCGGGTTTTTAACTGGAAATACTGGCAGGTACCATGTATGTGATCGATCTTCAGCAGCTTCTTTCGGTGTAAGTTTTCTAACGTAGCCCTTGGTAACGTAGCTCTCGATTTTACTATGAAGCTCCTCCGCTAGTAGAAAATCGCGGTTCATCCTTTGTTGGAGGCATGACAAACGCTTCCTTGCCATCAGGTAACTATCGGGAAGTCGAACTTGTTCATATTTGCAAAGCAATCCCGTCTCGAAACGTCCATCCTTACCTTGGGTATTGTTTCGAAGTTGTTCTAAGGCTCTTTGGTCATCGGTAGACTGTAAAATCCTAGGGGCAGAAGATTCAAATTTCTCGTTGCAGAGAAACTCATTTACAAGCTGCTCCAACTCGAATTCGCTTTCGCGGCTGCAGTCACATATGTGAAAGTTGATGTGTTCATCTAAACTGGTTCATTGAAGATTCTGGTTGCGGGCAGCAGCGGTAGATTGTTCACCCCAAGCGGGTCTTAGTAGCCACAGGTTCGTGACCGCGTTTCCTTCCTTGCACTTAAGGGTGAGTCCTAGCTTCCAATTGTTAAGCCTTATAAGAAGTCGAGGAGCTGCGTTGAAATAGGACGCTATGGGCAGGTGCCCATACTGTTCCTGAAACTTTGCTGCGTCCAGCGATTGTCGAGGTAACTGAAGACTGTTCACTGTATGGACGTTATTAAGTGGATACTTCTTACCTTTGCCGCTTGTGCCGGAAAACGTAAAGTTCATTTCTACTGAGTTATCTTCGTACCTATGTGTGTTGGCAGTCCATTTCATGCAAAGACGATTGGGAGTCCCTTTGATGTTTAGTTGGGCAGTTATATCTTCATTCATGAGTGTCAGCGATGAGCCGTCGTCCACTTGTACTTTGTTACCATGGAGAGTAACAGGAACTATGTGGTACATCACCGCTGTGTTGTGTAGGATGTGGGCGTTACTAGGCTGTGCTATTATGGGGGAAACAGATTTATCGGATTTGTTTGTTTTACCTGTGTTGTTGTGGTCCTTATGAAGAAGTTGATGGTGCTTAAAGGTGCAATTACTTTTGCCACACACCGCAGCTGACCGACAACGGTAGCCACTATGTCTTCTTAAGCAACACCGACATAGTTTATGTTCTCGAACAACTTCCCATTTGCACGTAATGTTCAAGTCCTTAAACTTAACATAGCTTTCCACGGATGGACATTTTTTGCCACACACCAAACACCTAAGTTCCTGAGAGACGGCATTAGATGTCGTTTCCGGAACCTCCGAATGTGCATGCAGAAAACCTTTTTCTTTCTTTGGTAGTGTTTTGGTTGGCACCGGTATGATGCAGTTAGCAGCCTCTGCAATCCGATATATCCAATCGCTAAACTCTGAGAGAGAACACGCTGGTAGTGTTTGCATATAAATTGCCCAGTTGAGCTTCGCCACTAACTCCTTTAACAAAGAAGAGTTATTAAGATTCGATGAAAGGCCAGAGGCTTCTAGGGCTGCGCAATGGTTCTGGACTGATACAGAAAATTGGACAAGGGTATCCAGCTTATCACCTTTGGGTGATGGTGTTGATTGGATCTTCAGCGTAAGCGAGTTCAGGATCTTTTCAGGCTTCTCAAACAGCATCTTTAGCACTGCATGTATACGGGGCATATAGTTTGGATTGTTCATTAGACTTTGTACCGCTTCGAGCGCTTTATCCTTCAGTATCTTCTGAAGACGAAGCAGGTTTTCTTCATCAGAAAAGCCACAAAGCCTCGTGGTTCTGTTGAAGTTAGCTATGAACGATGGCCATTCCTCTGGGTTACTACTGAAACAACGTAGATCCTTTAAAATTGAATGACGGGTAGCAATTTGGTTGCTAGTCACTCTATACGTTGGAATTTCCATAGATCTATAAGCAGACAAGCTTGGCTGTTGTTGATACATCTTTGATGGCGCTTGCTGGATGTTGAAGGTTGTGTTTGGAGGATGATGACGTGAAGATGAACGCTGCTGCATATTGATCACTGCTTCACCCTTTGGGGGAACTGATTGTATCTAATAGAAGAATGTTTCGCTGGAGAAGTTGATGAATTTACAAATGATTGTTTGGACGCTGAAACTGAATGATACCAAGGATTGGATGACATTTGAATTGGCCGATGTTGTTTTGGCATTTGTTGATTCGCATTTGAGCCAAGGCCTTTAATGTTAGACGAAACGGCAACTGCTTTCTGTCTTCTTTCCTTGCACGCTTGAGATGAATGCGTGGTTTTTAACCAGTCTTGGACTTTGCTGTTGGTGTCCGTGGAAATGACTTCGTCATCAACTTCGGTATCAGGGTCATCTTCTGCAATTCCAGTTAAAATTTGGTACTTACGGTTAAGATATTCTTTTCCAACGTCCTTTCTTCTTCCAATCTCAGCAGTTCGATATTAAGTCGTCTTATAGATGAAGAACTTTGCGAATACTTTGAACCTCTACGTTTTGAGGTTATGTTCGCTGCATGTTCCTTTGACAGATTCTTCTCGTTTATCAAAGTGACAGCCTAAGTTACACTTGTCCTTTTCATTTCTTGTCAGTGCAGAAGCCGTACTTGGATGATCCGATTGTAACGGAGCACTTACCAAAACAGGTGCTTTCAGCACCACTGTTGATGGATCCTGTGTAGATGAGGATATCCTATACTTTGAAGGTAATGGTATTTCGTCGCATTGAATAATTTGCCACTGCCGGCAATGCGTACTGTTTTAGGTACTGCGAAGTGGAGCTGTACGGTGGAACTTCGATAAAGACAGACGTGCGCTTAGATATGTTTGCGGGTGCCGTATACATGTGTGATGTAAGCGGTTGAGAGACACTCTGATGGACTGCTGCTTCTAGTAATAGCTAGCTCCGCGTACATGTTGGTTGTCGATGGCTGAGTTACACTCGGGCGCGCCGGGAACAGTGGAGCGCCACCATCGCTAGTTGTTGCTTCCCTTGAAGACTCATTTGGATTTTCATTTGGTGTTGAGTGCAATTTTGGCAATTGCTGTATAACTGTACAGGTTTCACAGGCGAAGTCCCGATTTTTTATAAAGCTTTCGGCATCAGCGCACGTAAAGTGAAACCAGTTTTCACATATATCGCACGCCACCATGTTGTCTTCCGAATCGGGATCGTTACACAGTTGGCAATTGTAATCCTGCATGCGATCTGTTTGTTCCATCGATGATACTGGACCTTTCGGCAACAGTGTGAAGCCATTTTGTAAAATTGTTAGGGGAAATTTTGTCAAACCGTCGGAAATTAAAACGCCGAAAAAAGTCGATGAGAAGGTTCGATTAAGAAAAGACCGAATGCTCTTTGTTCATCTGTCAATGAACCGACAAACCTTGTTGATGGCGGAGTTCGCGGTTCAAAATGTCCCGATTCTATTTCCGTTCCCGTAAAGCAGTAGCTCCATGGGCAATAAATTGTTTAATATACTTCTTATTTTTCGTCTATCATTTCCAATCTGTATAATGGGATCTTTGAATTCCTTAATTAAATGCGTATTGCAAGATTGAAACATAGAATGTTTAAAGTCTTTATTAAGCAGGCAAACTAGAAAGCAAACTAGAATAAAAATATTGAAAATAGGCATAATGGAAGAAAATAAATTAGTAAACATTAGTAGGTATGCCCCAACAATTGATTGTGAGGAAGCCTTTATTGAAGAATTTTACAACTAACACGAGTATTGAAATTAATAAAAAAGAAAGATATCACGACTATCCTACGGGATTTTAATATTAAAGTAAGAAACGGAAAGTTGAAGATGTGGTGACTGACCATGAAATAGCAAACAAGAGCAAGAAAGGCCAAAGGCTAATGGAATTCTGCCAGTTAAATGATTTAACAATAGTAAGCAATTGTTTCAAGCTCCAGCTAAGAAGAGTGGATCCTCCAGACATCCCAGATTGAATATTAAGGAAACAAATAGACAATATCACCAAAAACAAAGGATTCCAAAACTCCATAAAATCACCATAACTCAGTTGTAGCGAAAATAAATATAAAATTAAAAAAAAAAAAATCAAAAATGGTTCACACAGAAATTGCTAATAAACCTGCTAAAAAATGAGGTAATATAAAATAATCTTAAGAGAGAGTTGAATGAAAAGCTGATTCAAATAAACACAAACCGGAAAGTTCAGGAAAGCATCAACTTAAGAAGACAAGTGAAATTTTGTCCCCAATGGCACTGAAAAGGGAAAATAAATTAAATCAAAGCAGATAATATATAGACATACTATAGATAGATTGATTAAGTATAAAGTTAGAGAGGCCAGGAACAGTTACATACAATAACAATGTGAGGAATTAGAATGATATAACATGAACCACAATAAGATAGTTTTAACCTCTATGGAAAAATAAAAGAAATTTCCGGTGTTGAACATAAGACGTCTGAGAGAAGGAAGAACTTTGATAAGTACCAAGAAGAAGTTAGAGCATTCGAAGGTGTACATAGAGCATCTCTTTTGTGATGGAAATAGTCAACTACCTTCCTATAATTGGCCAGAAATAATAAAAGAATTCGAAAAAGCGATGTGTACCTAACAATAAAATGAAAAGCGGCAGAACCTGATGGGAATGAAATACTCGAACTGTTCAATGAAAAAAATATTCAATTAGTAGTAAATCTATTCAATTCTATTTACATACAATGTTATGGGAAAATTTCAAATGAATGCTGGAAATCAACATGTATCATCCTACCATTAAGAATAATTCTACAAATTGTTCTGGTTACAGGACAAAAAGCTTGATGAATCACACGTTAAGGATGTTCCGGAAAATATATATTACGTAGAGGGATCTATAATAACCTTGAGGAAGACATAAGTAACTCCCAATTTGGTTTCAGGAATGGATTTGAAACACGGGTGCCTCCTCACCTTTAAAAATTACAAATAGTCCGATTGAAGTGATCCCTTTGTCAAAAAGTCTTTCATCCCCATGCAAATGCGAACACGACGTTCATGGGCAGTACTTTCATGGCCACGCCAATGTGAACAGGCACAATGAGCGAAACGACTTTTGAGTGTTTCATCGAATAGAAAACTTTCGGCAAAGTGCAACTATGTTCCAAGTTCCTCACCGTCAAGTTCGGACGTGTTTCAATTTCCCTCCATTTGAACAGCATTACTTATTCCCGATTATTCACACGATGGTTTCTCAGTGTCATCAAAACAGTGAATTTGTAAAAAATAACCTACTTACCATTTATTACTTTGACCTAATTTAACCATGTCAGTGGAAATGGTTGCATGCAATGGGATATGTGGAAAGAAATTCCATCCCATATGCATTGGTTTGAACAGAAATGCTAAAACTTATCTCGATGAGTATAAGCGCATATCCTGCTTCTTCTGTGTAGAGGGCTGGACCATCTCCCTGGCACATATAAGGCTAGCTATAAAATGTTATAACCAGCAACTAATTGGGCTTGCATATTTGATTGCAAAACTGAAATGCGAAGTTCAATACACTGGAAAAAATATAACCGAACTCATTTCCAAGAGCTATGATACTCTAAACGACTCAATCGATAACAGCATAACCACCATAAAATCAGCTGCTCAATCCCTGTAGTAAAGTTGCTAGAATGACAGCGATTTGCACGCGTGTGTGTAATGTGGATGTCGTTTTTTGAGTAAAATGTGCGGGTTTTGTGTAAAATGGGAGAGAAATTGCAATTGATGACAATTCACACGTATTCACAGACAGGGTCACACATATAGAGGTGATCAGTAGAAAACCGGTTTTGGTTTTCCAATATCTGTAAAGTTTGCCATCTAGGTCAGTTCATCTATGGTGAGGAAGCTGCATCCACTAGATCAACCATAATGCAGATATTGGAGGAATTAAAGCACATCTCTAGTGCATCCGGTTTGCACCGCCCGTGTAACAGATCCTTACACGACGAGCTATATCCATCACACTCAACCACTTCAGCCGCTACCACCGAAACATCCCTTCAACTCTCTGGGATTAATGCAACTTCGATCAGAAATCCCGCCCCAAGACCATTGCCAATAATTAGCGCTTTTGGGGCATACTGGTCTCTCCCTGAATGAAAAAACCGATTACAAAAATTAAAGAAAATGAATCTTGAAGCCACCAACAAACCGGAACTGTCTACTTTCTTCTTTGGAGCTGGCCAGCTCACTCAAGTCCGTCCTCAATCAAAAATCTTTTTAGGAAAAAATTTGGTATACAAAACGTCAAATGTAAACTACTCGTAGTTGGCAAAGCCAAGAGCAAAACCATACAGTGTTTCGAAATATGTATACCCACTAAGAACGATTGGATGTTAAAATCACCGGCATACCCATCCCAGAAAAGATGGTTGTCACCCAACGGAAGGATATGGTAGATAATAAGCTTATTAATAAAAAAAAAGTTTGCACCAATAAGTCCGCCCTACCCCATCAACATTTTGATCATAGATAAACTAACCTAGATTTCAAACTCTCTAATACTTTTGGAAGCCCTTAACTTTCGCACAGACACACTGTGAGTGAATTCCAACACTTTTACATGCTCTATAACTTTCTCAAAATTTGATAGAATGAGAGCAATTTACAAGTAAAGTTGCTAGAATGAGAGCGATTTGCAAGAGTGCGTGCAATGTGGATGACGTTTTTTTGATTAAAATGGGCGTGGTTTGTATAAAATGAGAGGGAAATTGCCATTGATGACAATTCACACGTATTCACAGATAGGATAGTGGGCGATCAGTAGGAAGCCGGTTTTGATTTTCAAATATCTGGAAAGTTTGCATCTAGGTTAGTTCATCTATGATCTTGACGCAAACTAGTCATTTAAGACCCAAATCTTTCCAAGTTTTTCTTCGCTCATTCCCCCTTTTGCTTCATCCATATACAATTTTCAGATATGAATGATGTCAGTAGTTATGTACTATCTCGTTTGTAAGACCGCCGTATTTATGAATATGTTCGGATGTACCTTACCTAATTGCACGACAAACTCAACTCCGTTTGCATTGGTGGCATAATCAAAACCATAATATTCAACGAGAAGGTCTCCCTTTCAAGCAAGAGGAATTGAGGCAAATATTCCTTCGCTATCATGAGAGCTTTGACATCTCTTCCGACGAAGTTCATAAAGATCTTTCTACGTTGTCTTCGCATGTCAACTAAACGTCTTTCCCACTTACAAATAACTCGTTCAAATTTTAAAAGCTATTACAGTTCCTAACAACTGAATTTTATATATCCAATCCAAAATGCCTGTCCATTTACTACCAAAATGTAAGAGATCTGTAGTGTAAAATCTCCGACGTAAATTCTCAAAAGTTTCCTTATGACCTAATTGTTCTTACTAAAACAAATTTAATTCCTGACATCAAAAACCATGAGCGGTTTTCTCCAAATTGCAACGTTTTTGAAAAGATGGATTTGAAAGCGCTGATAATCCCTATGGCCGAGGTGTTTTACTAGCAATCCGGAACTGTTTTCACATAACTCCTGTTGACATTCCTCACACTAACAACTTTGTGTTAGTGTGTGCCAACGCTCCCCAAGGGCTGCCTTTACGTACTTTGTTGTTACATTCACCCATCTCAACCAATTGAGTTTTACGGACCTGTAGTTCACGCAGTGGGTTTTTTGACTAATGCTCAACCCGAAGATAGTATTATTCCAGTAGGGATTTCAACCTCCCTCACCTAAAATGACTTTCTTTTGGTATTAGCAAATACAAAAATAAAGTCAGACAGTTACCCATCTACTCTCAAATTTCTTAGTGGATCTTCAATCGACCCAAAAACAATTGCAAATTTCTTTCCCTGTCATTTTAACAAATCCTTTTCTAAGCAAACACCTGAACCTGATCATAGTTACTTTAGCTATATGAGAAACTTTTTTGAAACGTCATCCACCGCGCTAAATACAAGGGTTGCCTAAAAGGTTTCCGATCGAACAATGATACAAGACATTTTTTCTCAAATTTTTTTTATTTTTCTACATAGTCTCCTTGTAATTCTACACACTTCTCCCAGCGATGCCCCCATCTCTCTAATCCGTCCAAATAGTACTTGGCGTTTTTCTCTGCAAAATAATTGTTCACGAAGGTGATTGCCTCCTTATTTGCCGAAAATCTCTGTCCTCCGAGCGCAGTTTTTGATGAGGGAACAAAAAGAAGTCGCTTGGGGCTAGATCTGGTGAATAAGGCGAATGGTCAAGCAGTTCAAACCGTAATTCATGGATTTTCGCCATGGCAACCGCTGAGGTGTGAGACGGCGCGTTGTCTTGGTGAAACAGAATTTTCTTTTTCTGCAAATATGGCCGTTTTTCCGCAATTTCTGCCTTCAACTTAGCAAGTAATGATGCGTAGTATGCTGCTGTAATGGTTTTGCCTTTTTGAAGATAATCGATTAAGATAACTCCTTTACTATCGCAAAAATCAGTCGCCATCACTTTCCCAGCCGAAAAAACAGGTTTTGCTTTTTTTGGAGCCGGCTCCCCCTTTGCAGTCCACTGTCTTAACTGAATTTTTGCTTGGGCGTATAGTGGTGTACCCATATTGCGCCTAAACTGCGCCTAAACTGCGCCAACAGAGCGTTAGAAATGTTCATTCGAACACGTTTTTGGTCTAACGTAAGCAAACGCGGCACCTAACGCGCGGACAGCTTTCTCATGCCTAAATCTTGATATAATATGTAACAAACACGTTCTTTGGACATTTTCATAACCTCTATTATCTCTCTCTCTTTAATCCGGCGGTCGTCTAACACCATTTGATGAACTTTAGCAAAGTTATCGTCAGTGGTTGCAGTTTTTGGACGTCCCGAACGTTCATCATCTCCCAACTTTGTGCTGTAGAAGACGGTGATGAAGTCGATTCAATTTCACAGATTTCAGCAGGGCATCCGATAAAATCTCTCAACTCATCATTTTCAAACTGAAAAAAAAACATTGTTTTTCCCCTCACTTTGTGGCATTGATCGAATCCTACTTAGAAGACCGAGAATACAGAGTCATCTTTAGATCTTCAATAACGATTAACGATATAAATCTCATTTTAACGAATTTTAATCTTTCTATTTTGGCTGATGACATGAGAATTTCCAAAGTCATTTCATTGCCTTCTTCATGCGCATAAATGTAAACATCATTCACTAAGCCATTGTCGACATTTTAAAAATCGGCATTTTGCTCAATCAATATTTTTTCCAATCAACTTTATTTACATATAAGTAGTAGTATGTCGACATTATGTCAATCGATTTTTTTAAATCGAAATTTTAAAAATTGACAAATCGTACACAATCCAAGAATAATGTTAGAATCAATGAGAATCTTTACTGGAATCAAAAAGCAAAAATTTCTACAGATGATGTAGTGTTAGAAGAGATAGAGAATCGCACAGGGTTCAGACAAAGCTGCATTTCATCACTGCTACTCCACTATATTTTGAAGAAATTTTCAAAAACCTTTTACCCCCAGATGGAGGAATTAAAGCTAATAGATAATCAATAACATCAGATGCGTTGATGATGTGGTAATAATACAAAGCATCATACACGAACTATACATCTTTATGAACAAGCTAGGTGTCGATAGTTACAAGTTTGGGTTAAAAATAAATGCGAATAAAGCAGAATTCATAGCGTTCGACATAAGCCAAGAACTTTGAAATTATGACCTTAAAACAGGTAACGTTGCAGTAAAAAGAGTTAACACCAGGAAACAATAATAATTAAATATGTGGAAACAATATTAATGCAATCCCCGCCAAAGAAATCCAATGCTGAATCGAACAAGCGAGAGCAGCATTCTGTATGTAAATCGGAAAAAGCATTTATAAGCAGAAAAATAAATCTAAATTAAAATTGGTCTGGTCGGTTCTGTTATAAGCCTTCGAAATGTTGGAGTACAAAAGAATTCTAAACTCTTGAGGTGACAGAATCTTAAACAATGAAGTCTGAAGACGAATAAGAGTGAAAATAAAAATAATTCTTTTAATCTAGAAAAGATAGATCGAGTACTTAGGGCATATTATGAGAAACAGTAAATGTCAATTTGTCAAATTAATTCTATAAGGTAAGATCGAAGGAAGAAGAAGTGTTGGAAGACCGGGAGCGACATGGTTGTCAAACCTAAGAGCATGGTTCAATCTTTTAACAAAATATGTATATGTACGAGTATTTAGATGAATTATAAACAACGAAACACTTGCATGGATGATCTTCAAACTTCGGAACCGAGTATTGTAGAACTATATAAAGACAAAGAATCCTTTAAAGTTGTTGTACTGGTTTCCACTTGCATAAACTACTCAATTATGTCCTGCACGCATGTTCTTAATTATATTCAAGTCGGGTGATTTTGCTGGCTAGTTGAGTTAAGGTTCTCAACTGATTCAACAGATTCTCACATTATCACATTAAGTTTTCTTCGGCAACAATTGAAGCAATCCTCTTAAGTATATGTTTGGAAGGGTTCAAATCAAAGTCACTTTTGTGTCAAAACAGGCAACTATTTTTGGATGAAAGGTGGTTGAATGGGTTTCTTATCAGAAGATGATGTAGTTGTGAAATGGCTTTTGTATGGATGATGTAGAATTGAAAGGATTAATGGTTGATTGATTGACTGGTTGAGGCAAGGGGGAAACACGGACAGTTTGTTGAATACTTAATACAAACATAACCAATAACTTAAAAACTAAACTTAAAACTAACGTTAATATGACTTAAAAAGTACGAGTAAGGCAAGAGGTATTGAAGCTTAGGAGATGGAATATTGAAGACTGGTTCTGCTGATATTGAAGTCGTACACCCATTAACCATGTTGTTTGCAGTTCGCATTCTGGTCAAAGGTTCGTTACAGCCGTGATCGGTTCGGTGAAAGTTAATGTGAAAGAGGGGTGCAGACCTAAGATTTTGTGGATTGGTATTAATGGATATCATTTGGAGTAAAGTAGGGGAGCCAATAAAACCAGTGTACATATATCAGCAACTTCTCGACAAAGGCAAGTTATAGAGAATTCCTTAGACCATCGCTTAATGAATTCCAGTGAACGATTAGCCTTGTTAATAATATTCATGCCGATAATAGAACACGGTGGATTGTTTGCGGACGGATTTCATCTGTAACCTACTTTTTGTTGTATTTGTTAATTTTGAGTAAATAACTTTCTTCGCGAAAATAATAATAATAACTCCTACTCCCTCCGCAATCAATCCGCCGGATTCTATTGTATAATCGTCATATGCGCCCGGTAATTAAGTTCTTTATCGCATATAACACGTAAATCGCGAAATAAGGTGGTAGGGGGTATTAATTCATTGCTGATGGAATAAGGACTGAAACAAATAAAATCTGTAAATTTTAATACGGGCTACACTTCCAATGCGTAAAAATTGAAATCCCATTTTGTACCCAAATTAGCCTGTATATTCTCTAGTTTTAGTTTGTTATTGATTTTAGTTCGGTGCGGCTTAAAATATTTATAAAATATGGGTCAAGAGGAACGCCGTAAAAAGATCATCGACAAATGGCTCGAAAATGCTTCGCGTCCAAACCATTTCATCGCAAAAAATTTAAACATAGGACGCAGTACAATGGATTCTTTTATTAAACGATATTTGGAGACGTTGACAGTTAAGAGAAAACAGAAAAGTGGAGCTAAAAGTGGAGCAAAAAGTGGAGCACATGATACAAATTTGGATAGGAAAATAGTGGGTACCATCGTAAAAAACCGGACTATGTCATCCAGAGATGTTGCTCGAAAATATAATACGAACCAAACAATCGTACAAAGATCTAAAAACCTTACGGTCTAAAAACACGAAAGAAACAATAAATACCAAAAGTTACTGAAAAACAAAAAAAAGTCGTAAAAACACGAGCCCGAAAGCTATATGAGTTGATCGGTTTTGGATGACGAAACTTATGTCAAAGCCGACTTTAATACTCTTCCAGGTGCGCAGTTTTACAACTCGTTTGAAGCTGAGATTCTTCTGCAATCAACAACATCGATTGGGATGGAAAAATTCGGGTCAAAATTTCTCGTTTGGCAGCCCATTTGCCAATGTGGACACAGAAGCTCATCGTTTATTACAACGGGAACAATTAACGGAGAAATGTACATTAACGAGTGCCTAAAAAAACGGTTGATTCCTTTCTTAAACAAACACGAGGGTTCAACATTATTTTGGCCAGATTTAGCTTCAGCTCACTATGCTCATGCGACGTTGAGCTTTCTTGTTGCTACAAATGTCGACTTTGTCCGAAAACACATGAATCCACCCAATGTTCCACAATGCCGTCCCATTGAAAGGTATTGGGCTTTGGTCAAAGCTAAATTGAGGAAAAGTGAGCAATGTACAAAGGACGTAAAAGATTTTAGTGCTAAATGGAAAAGAGCGTCCAAAAAGTTCACGGATGTAACTGTCACCAACCTTATGAAGGACATTCGAAGAAGTTGAGGAAAGAATAGGGACCCAAATAATTTTTTTTATTTTTTGTAATTGTAAATGAATTTAATAAAAACAGAGTTTTAAAGCAAATAACAAAAATTTACATGAATTATGAAAATATTTTTTTTTTTACTTTGAAGTTTCCAAATTTTATTCGTTTCAGTCCTTAGGACCTAGGTGAATATGTGATACTCGTAGTTTGGCATTTGCTAGCATTAAGCTTCAAAAAATTTTTTCTGCACCAGGTTAAAAACTTAAAAAGCTCAGATCATCTTGTAGTCCTTGAGAGTCAGAAGCTACAATTGGATAAGAAACAAAGGATCTAAAAAGAACATTATATTGACAATTTGTCAAATAAGATTTGATCTGCAAATGAACCCAGGTTGGAAGTCGAGAGTTTCAAGGTTGAGAAGGATTATTTGGTGTGAAATTTCATCGAAAGCTTTGCTAAAATCGGTAGCAAATACATCGATTTCATTTCCGTTTTCCAATGTACACAGAGTAGTAGAGACGAATTCTGCTAAATTAGTAATTGTTTATCGTCCTTTTAGAAAACCGAGCTGGTAGGGTCATAAGATAGGTTTGCAGTGAAAAAACTTCAGGTCGTAAACAATGCTCTCAAATATAAAAGAGTTTAGCGATGGGACGGTAATTAGGGGTTTAATTTTTGGGATCTTTTTTATGCAGGGGAATTATATACGATCTCTTCCAAAATGAAGGAAAAATATTTTGCGTGCTGAAAGGGGATGGAGAGAGGTTTGGCTAAGATGTTTGCACAGTAGGTCTGTTCCCGCGAGATTTGTGTAACAATTTGTAAAAGAGAATTTTTTTGCTTAAGTTTCAGGAGTAGGAATTAATCCTCTCTTAAACCCAATATCTCGCGTTAACACGTTTTTGGAAAATTTGTTTTGAAACGTCAAAAGTAACAAGTAAAAATGAAACAAAAGGAATTGTAAAACAGGAGGAAGATTTTTAGATTGGTTATTGTTACTATTTTATTGATGTAATACCATATGCGTTCTACATATTGTATTAGGCTTCAATATAAAGCCCTTTTTTTGCATTTGCATAAAATTGTCGCAAATCACACAAATTTATACTTTTACTAATTTGGCAGTTCTTTTAAAATTTAATTGATTTGACATTTTTTTATAATTCCTTCCGAAAGAAAAATCTCGTGTGGAAATTTCTAAGAATTGGCAGGATGGGGAAATGGATTACTCTCTCAAATGCGTTCTCTTTTACACATTTTTTCTTGCGGGAACGGGTCGATTACAACGACCGTGTTTGGCTTTAAAGTTAAAAGAAGTTTTTAGTGTTCCATTAGGTAATACAATATATTGCGCATGTGTCAAAAAAATCCGAAAAATCCAAGATGGCTGCCGAGAGTGATCAATTTGCTGTACGTTAATAATTGCTTGAGTTCGAATTCTTTATGAAGACTTTTATTCATTCATAATGATAAATTTGGATTAATAGCGATTCTAAAACAACAATCATCTGCGACTTGGTGTCGGGGTAGCTGGAAACAAATTTAATATGTGTGTGTATGAGAAAATATAGCACAAAGAGACGAATTCCATTTCTTGAGCACATAAGTATGTAATTTATTAGAACATAAGTTAATATAAAAATGATTCTATGTTTAAAAAAAAATATCACAAATCTAAAATAGACTAGCTTAACTCTACTATTTTACAATATTGGTTTTATTATTTTTCTTTTTCTACTTGTTAAAATGTCATCTATTGTACTATTTAGGTGTTTAATTCTAAGGCACATACGTGAACGGAAGAAAATTTCTTTCACTTTTCATTCGGACGGTATGTCTTTTGAGAGATTAAGTAACTGTTTTAAATAGTTACGACAATAAACTATATCATCTTTATTAAACATTTTAAAAATTGTCTCCATCTTCTCCATATTTACCATCATTTCGTCTTTAGGTTTTTGAAGATATTCCTCCGTCAGCTGACTAGTCCACGTGAACGACGTCTTTTGCTGGGTATTTTGGATTCTTGATCCTGTGGCAAATGTATCCTGCCAAATGCTGCAGTCCATCGTACTGTAGAGATTCCAGTTCATCTACCGGCTCTTCAGTTGCTATGAAGTCGGGATTAAGTGTCTTCAGAAGAGTGCTACTTAAATAGCCCATGCCTTCTAAATCAGGTGTATTATCTACTAAAGTATTGCCTTTGGAAGATGTAAATACGAACTTGTTGTATTAAAAGAAAATATAGTTACTTAAAGAATAAAACATACCATTCATAAATAAACTTCCTTCATTTCGTCCAAGTATGTATGCATGAACGAAGTCGATACATGAATTCCAAACGGTTTGAATGATCATATAGACCGTTTTTGAGGACATTGTAATTTTCTCAGTTGGCTCTTGGCAAAAATATGAGCAACGGAGTTAATAGGTTTGTGGCTGCTCCTTCCCATCAACGAAACAGATTTAACTTGTCTTTTCGGCGGCACAAAAAAACCCACTGCTTGCACATTTTACTTTGTTTTGGAAACGAGTGATACGATATCTCCTCATTTCCAGTCTTATTTTTGCTTTTATAGTTGTTAACACAACACCCGTACACACCACAACACATTTTAACACCTTTAAACTTTGTTTAATCAATTTTAAGTCAAAAATCTATCCCAACCCAAATATTTCCGCCTTTGTCGTCACTGTGGTCGCCCATAGTGTCAGAATTTGACAGATGCGAGAACGAGATCAAAATAATTGCGCCAAGTATATTACCTTATTATATGTACCTTGATTGATATCATCAATATAAAAATGACGAGGTGAATTGTGTTTACAACTCTAATTTCGTGTGAATTGCAAACAAATTTTAAAGTTGGACAATAATTTTCTTTTTTATATTTTATAGGACTACAAAAGAAAAAAATAAAGATATGTGGAGCAAGTAGAAACAATTTTCTGCAAAATCATGCTGTCACAAGCAAATTGATTTTATGCGGATGTGGCAAAAACAGTAATTAATCTTCTCGCTCTCTCTCTAATTGTTCTACGCAAGAGTTTGAAGAAATGTGGATAAGTGATGATAACTAAAGACATGTGAGTAAAAAGCACACATTTTAATTTATCCGTATATTTAATTAATGCCTTTTTATTGATTTTTTTATTTAATAATTAAAATAAACTATAAAAAACTTGGATTATTTGATTTCACACGATCTTTGAGGTATGCATAGCGGTGCGTCAACCGATATTTTTTCTGACTGGGTGTGCGATTTAATCTGGAAGTCTATTGCACTCATTATGCATGCTGTAAAATAAAAAAATAAAAAACTATTGTAGTTGTACAAAAATAGAAAGCAGTTTGTTTTTTTGTTTTTATAAATGCTTTACCGAAGGAAACTTGTTCCTGAAAGAGAGATCTGGATCATTACACCATACTGCGGGCAAATGTGTCGTTTCACCATGAATGCTTTCAGCAGGAGGGTATATTTCGAAAAAAATTTTAATTACAATTAAAGAATATATTAGCAATCCGAAATACACCCGGAATGACTCGAACTGCAACCAACTTCAGACTGCTATAATTTCCGAACCGTTCATGACAGTGAGCTCAAATTTTGACACATGACAGATCATTTTATTATTTACAAGCCTTTTAAACGATTTCCGTCTCAGTTGTGTTGAAAAATTTTTATCCGCGATGGAATTCAAACGTGATATGTGATTGCTTTATATTTGGCTGGAAAACAACAAGTAGCTATCGTTAGAGCCCTCCAGCACCTCAATGTAAATAAATCATTTGTGTCTCGTACCATAGCTCGTTACCGTGATACTGGCAGCGTTGCAAAACGCCATGGAGGTGGTCATAAAAGAACAGCAACATCGGCAGAAATGGTTCGGGAATTGAAGGCTCGAATTGAGCGAAATCCTCGTCGAAGTGGAAGAAAAATGGCTCGTGAGCTCAACATATCGTTGGAACGGATGCAACACATACTGAAAAATGAGCTTGGGCTCAAACCATTGCAGTTCCAAAAAGCACACGATCTTACACCGCAACAGAAAAAAGTTAGAGTCGAAAGAACGAAGGAGTTGCTACGCTTGCACAAAAGAGGTGAGTTGCCGAATTTGGTTTTTTCCGATGAGTCGCCATTTGTTATCGACCAATCTGTCAACAAACAAAATGACCGAGTTTCCTTGCCAGAGAGGTCCTTCGAAAATTTACACCTTCGGACGGCCACCAGAAAGCAGGCAGCACCGATGGTGATGGTTTGGGCTGCCATAACCGCCGATGCTCGCTCTCCGCTCGTATTTTTGGACCATGGCGTCAAAATTAATGCGATCGTATACCGTGAAACTGTCTTAGAGGCAGTATTGAAGACTTGGGCAAACAATCATTTCGGTCGGAGACCGTGGACATTTCAACAAGACTCGGCACCGTCTCACAAAACGCGCGTCAACCAAGATTGGTTAAAAAACAATGTTCCACACTTCATTTATTCGACACAATGGATTGCAAATTCTCCGTATGCAAATCTGTTGGATTTCTCTGTCTGGGGTATTTTGAAGGCGAAGGTTGGCACTAAAAAATACCAAAGCTTGGACCACCTCAAACAAGCACTTCGCAGGGAATGGGCCAAAATACCGCAGAGCCACTTGCGTGCAGCGTGCGATGCTTTCTTCGACCGTCTCAAGGCCATTATTTGCGCCAAAGGTGGACATATTGAAAACTACTGATACAATTTGAAAATGTATTTGGTGTATTTTCCAACATTTTTTTCTTTGGCACAATAAAATTTATCAAAAAATAAAAAAATTATAGCATTTTAAAAAGTTGGAGTTCGAGTCATTCACCCTGTATGAATTGATGAAAAATACATATAATTCGGTTATTGTTTTAACTTTTTATTAGAAGTTATAAAAAAAAGGTTTAATGATTATTTAGAATATTTTAATATAACTTTCCACAAAACTTTTGGAAAATTAAATTGAAAATATTGGTAATAGTAACAAACAACACTCAAAGCAATAAACAAACTGTCCAACATTTATGATTTATAAGGACAACAAAGAATTAACCAATCTTTTTAAGCAAAATATAGATGTGACGGAACACATTTAGCTTACAATGGAGAAAAAATATGCTGAAACACGGCAAATAGTAATTAACTTACATGAAGGTTACATTTTGCAGGTTTTTAAGGAGTTTTTTTTTGCAGAAAATGAAATACAATCTTCTTATGATAATTATATGTTATTATTTATCTATTGAATAATACAAACAATTTTTTGTTAAATAAAAAAAAAAAAATTTCAACGTCATTTTGGTGAGGTAAAGTAGGTCTCTTCAAAAAAGGAGGTGGCTGGACCCCCTGATTGCTCCTTTTGTACACATCTGAAATCAAAATTCCAAAAAGATTATTATTCAGTAGGGTTGTCATTCTGTCCCGTAGCAGATTTAAAAGATTTGGGTGAAAAACAACAAAATGGCGGCCTTGTAAAAAAAATGTTCAATAATCGACTGTTTTTATCGGTTAAAATCGAGATAAAAAATATTTAATTTTAATACCGGACATAATGCTTCATGTGTAGAGTATTTTGTTAAAATTCCAGCCGAATCGGCCCAACAGTTTTTTTAATCATCTGGGCCGACGGATAAAAAGCAGTTTCGAGAAAAACGTGTTTAAAGTTTGGAGAAGAAAAGAAAATGCAGGGTACGCTCTTCCCTATTATTTGCTGTAAGTTTAAAATGACTGTGTCCGGTCTAAAATCATCACAGTATATTCCCAACTTATTAAACTTTGAAAATTTGTAAAAAAAAAAATCGATTTTTTGAAGATCGAACATCAGACTACCGCCTTAAAAGCTTTCCGAAATGGCTACCGTTTGCTACCTGATTTTGAAGTAAACAGTTCTTTACGATTGACATGTCCGTTTCAGAAGTCGTCGACCATTCTGGCAGCCTATCGACATAAAAAAGGTGCCACTGCAAAGCTGGAGTCAAGGAGCTTGAATTTTCTGCAAAAAAGCAGCGTATGGACATTGCAAAAAACATGCTTTCCAAGGCTGATGGCTGTTTTCTTTAGAGAATCGTTGTTAAGATAAATTTTTAACACTTTTAATGTTTTCCAAGTTCGTTGCTCAGTTTTTGCATCCATTTCAAAAATTGCCAAGAAGTAAATAATTGATGTAAACACAACGCTGTGCCTTTCACAAAAATCGCGTTATAATACTAAAACCAAAATCAATTCGGCCCAACGTACGCGGCACATGTTGGCTATTCCAGGAAATTGTTAAACAAGTAGTAGCTTTGTTCAATGAGATTGTTTCAAGTACATAGTTCAGAACAGAAAAGTCAAATTTTTTACGCGCAATGAGAAAAATTTCTGTCCGAAACTGATCTGCTTTGTGTTCAAAGAGTGTATTCCAAACAGATTAGAACAAGATTTTTGCACCGACACTTGAGATACAATAAAACAGATTTGTTAGAAGTGAATTGAAATTTTTCCTTAAAGCTAAACATGGAAGAGATTGAACTTAAGTCAGGAAAAGGGCTGTCTGTAGTGGTAATTTGGTAAGTACAAAATTTATTGGAATTAAACATGTTTTACGTTAATTTTCAATATTCTTTGAGATAATAATGGAGCAATCGTTTGGGGCTGATCTAAACAACAATGACGACTTTGTACCATTTCGATTTAGAACCTCTAAAACTCAAAAATTTGCAATGTTTCAATTTTTGAGAGGTAACATATGGCTGTACTTTTCTGTACTAACTTGATTTGACATTTTCACTAATTTATGCTGTTCTGTTTTGTTTTTTTTTCTCACTAAACAAATACCACTCCTTTCATTGTTTGTAATATATAAAAAAACATTTTCGAAATATTCTGGAAAATCTTTGAATTCAAGGAGAATAACAAACATTTTCCTAAGACATTAAAAAACGATTAAAAATGTTAATTCATTATCTATTAGTATTATACAATAAATTAATTTATTTACAAACTAAAAGAACATCAATAAAATTGATTTTAAAAAGATGCCGTTAATTAACAATTTTTTTCATTGATTACATGTCCAAAGTTCGTGCCGAAACATACAAAACGCTTACAGAATTGACTTACATTACTAGCTTCAACTTTTTCGAAAGCCGATTTTAGAATTGTTATAGTTGTAAATTATTTCTATTTTTAAATGAAACGTTCAAAATAGATCCTTTTTTATTTTGTTCTGGATGGTTCTTGTTCTGCACTTGAAACGAAAAAAAGGATTTGTTTATATATTTTATTGTTTACTTTTTCACGATGTTGAAGTAAATATCCCCAGGGTAAAATATTTTCCTTTTACTTTTCCCATTATTATATTTACATACTTAGTGAATGTTATGTAAAATTTGCTATCACTCTGGCAGTGTACAGGCTTGGACAAATGTCGGTATTCGGTAATTCACTGTGCATTTGTAAACGGTGGCTGGGGTTGCAAATGCAATAGTAGAGTTTGCCATTTAGTTTAGTTTATTTATGGTCTAACAAATTTTCTCATCGATTTAGTCCACTGTCTACTCCGCCCCGTGTAATAATCTTGTCAACCATTACCAATTTCAGTTCTACATTATCCATACAAAAACCGCTTTACGACTATGTATGCACATTGTCTTCTGATAACAAGATTCAACCCCTAAGTTTGACTTGGGTGACCAATCTAAAAATGGTTGTGCCTTTTAACATTGGCGAAGGGATGAAAGTCCTCCCCGCGAACATCGTGTTCACATTTGCATGGTGATGAAAGATTTTTTGACAAGCGGAATACTTGAATCGGAGCATTTTTAATTTTGAAATTTGAGCAGAAACATACTTTTTTTCCTCTTCTTTCCGCTTGCTCATCAACGATCAAAACTAAAATGAAAAATATGTCAGAAATGGAACCATATGAAAAAAAAACGACGTTCTTCACCCGGAAATCCACTTTAGAAATGGGTTTTTGGTCGAAATAACCCTTCTTCCCACTTCAATAAAAAGCGTTCCCTCTCTTTCGGATAATCTTCCTGCCCACGCCAATGTGAAGAGGCACCTTGTTGGTTCGGACGCAAAAGTTACCTTGAACCCTTCTACTCTCTCAATGTGCTCGTATACAGTACTGTGCAAAACCTAAGCAACCATCCGGAGTCAGCACTTCATAGTAAATTTTTCACCTTACTACCTCACTAAATACAAAGAAATGAATATGTAATGATGTGTAATAGAATGTATTTTGATATTCACAACTTTTTATAAAAGTAATAATATTTCAGATTTAAGAAAAAACGCAAAAACCAACAAAGTAGCCAAATTGAGCGGTGCAAAACCTAAGCAACTTTTTTAATATTTTGTGTAATATCTTTTATTTTAAATAACAGAGGCGCAACGACGAGGCATAGAAGTAATTAACTTTGAAAGTGTATCCTGGGATATATTTTCCCACTCAACTTTGAAAGCATTGAATAGGTGAGACCTGTTGGAAAGGTGTTGTCCAGCGACACGGCTTTTAAGGATACCAAATAGGTTTTCGATGGGATACAGTGGGTGTGCAGAATCTAGGAT
Organism: Volucella zonaria; assembly: GCA_963966105.1. NCBI lineage: Eukaryota > Metazoa > Arthropoda > Insecta > Diptera > Syrphidae > Volucella > Volucella zonaria. The sequence continues at coordinate 75,899,799 of OZ014530.1, read as the reverse complement.
TGAGTCGCTGCCCTTTACGACGTCTCATATAACATATCCCATCAGAATTAATTAAGTTAAATTTTGACTCGTCGCTGAAAAGAACTGTTTTCCATTTTTCAGGAGACCAGTGTTGGTATAGCCTAATATGAAAAAAGATTTTAGTTTGAATTATGTTTAAAGAATTTAATTGCAGTACCTGTTCCTTGAATGTCATTTTGTGGGCATCTGTTTTTTGCACGGCCTGTAACTTCGAAGATTATTTTCAATTGCACGTCTTCGCACCGTGCTCCAAGCATCAGTGTTAAAACCAAGTAATTTTACGACTTCATTCGAACTTATGAACGGTTGTTTTTTAATGACACCACAAATGTTTCTATCCGTTCGACATGTTGTCTTACGCGGCCTACTACTGACATTTTGACTTTTAACGACTCCTGTTGGGTTATATTTTTTTATTAAATGTAAAATAACCGATTTATTAATATTATAACGTTTAGCTAATGTTGCCTGAGTATCTCCAGATTTAAATTCATCAATAGTCTTTAGTTTAAGAGAAGAAGAGTAACTTTGTCGCGACATTATTAAAAAATATCAATTATGCGACTAACTTAAAAGAAAACTAATCAAAGACAATCACTCAAGATCAAAGACAAAGAGTTTACAACATTTCATGTGTAACCGGACTGGAAATGTGCTGTTAGCTTTTTTTTACAGTGGGTTACAAAGTTGGTTAGGTTTTGCACTGCTCAATTTGGCTACTTTGTTGGTTTTTGCGTTTTTTTTTAAATCTGAAGTATTATTACTTTTATAAAAAGTTGTGAATTTCAAAATACACTCTATTACACGTCACTATATATCCATTTCTTTTTATTTGGTCGAGTAGAAAGTTGAAAAGATTTACTATGAAGTGCTGAGTCCAGATGGTTGCAAATTGTTCGGTCACACCGTTGTAGCTATCAGATCCATCTACAGTGAACTTTTCTCATCTGTGAATATGACATCTCTGTTTTTTCTTAAAATAGCGATGGCTGGGCGTAAATTCTAAATGTCACGTCAAACCGATGTTAAACCAATAAAACTCTCCTCACATTTTTTTGTGTTGGTTTCAACTCAAGGTTAGCCTCGATTTAACGAGCGGTAGAAGGAGAATTTAAAGCTACCCGCAAAATCAAACGTTTTTCTCTCGAACTTAATGTTGGTAATCTTCCAGATGGTTTTCTTTTTCCTTTGATAATCTCGCACTGCTCTTAAATTTTATAATAATAAACTTCAGCTAAATTAAACATTTTTCCATGTCCCACATTTGAAAGAAAAACAACGGTTACGCACACTAACTTCTCTTAAGATCATTTTACTGCGGAATGTATTTTATAACACATAACTCGCGCATATCTACATTTCTCAACGACGATAATGGAGGTCGTTAGCTTTGGGAATCAGAATATGACTGTATCTAAAATGACAAAGCGAACAATACAATGAGTGCGAGAGATAAGGCCTTGATCCACCTCTGACTTTCGCATGACTTTTTAAAATTAAAGATGTTTATACAATTTAGCACAAAAGCTTGCAGTTTTTTATACAATATATTTTTGGGTGCAAAGGTGAAAATAATAAAATTAAACTCTAAGTCAGATTACAGAAGAACTTTATGTTTTGTATACGGCAAAGTCCGGAAGTGAAATCCTCAGCCTATGATAATGTCACATATTCTCCCTCCGTTTGGAGTCGGCCGAAAATTGTAGGTCGTGCACAAAATGGAAAGATAAACAATACAGTGAATTGAGAATGAAGGTTTTGGCTCGGACTTTTTAAAATTCCTATTGTTACGAATACCGTTACCACGCCTGATTATAATTCATACAGTTCAAATGAAAAACTAAGATAAATAAAGGGATATGCAAGCGAAAATCGAAAAATGTGCATATGTTTGTGCGTTTGATATGAATGTATCTCCAAAATAGATGAATTGTTCTGTATTTCTTTTGTCAAATCAACGATTCCAATAAAATTTATTTTGTTTCCTTATTAATCTGATTTGTGTGCGAGTCACAGTGAACATTACTAAACTGGTACTACTTTAATCTGATCTTGTAATCTCGCGGATGACCGATGAATAGGGTGGTTTCATCATTAACCTCTCGAGTAACTCGAATGTGACCTAGTCAGAGTATTAAAAGTCTAAAAATGTATCTTTGGTTTTATCAATACATTAAAGCAGGTAAATAAACTCAATATGATAACATTGTAGAATGTTTGTGCAGGTTCAAGAGATATAACTTATTTCTTTCAACTTTGTTGCTTTATTCAAACACTTTACTTTATTTTATATTTTAATTAAACCACTTTATCACTACCCTTAATTCACTTTGGAAATTCAACTTTAGATGTTCTGTTCGATGGTGGTATTTATGCTCCCTGCCATCTTTCGAAAACTTTCTATACTAGCCAGCTTCATTCATGCGCCTTATCACTTTGTGCAGGCCTTTCCAATTCTTTTCTAATTTTGGTGGTTTGCCTTTCTTACGCAGAGAGTTTGTGAGGATTCTAGTGGCGCACTACCCTCCTTGCTGTAGGGCCCAAAGTGGGGCCCGAACCCACGACCCTGAGATTAAGAGTCTCTCTCGACTAAGCTAGCCGGGCGTGATTGTTGTCTCCGTTGCGTACTACACTCCTGGCAACACACAATGGCCCCCAACGTTAACGCTTGTTTTTTCTTTTTAAAAATTTTACTTTTCTATTTATCTTTTACTTCTCTGTAATCACATTCTGATTATGCTTTTGGTTTCTGAGCAGATCGACGGTGGCTGCCCACGAGGAGTCAAGAGGCTTAGTGAAGGATCCAAAAGCGGGCTAGAAGGGAGAGATTGATGAGCTGACTGCTGTTCGATAAGGTTGGGCTTAGGGTGACTTATCGTGCGGCGTGGGCTTGAGATCACGAATTTCTAGTCATCATGAAGTATAACCTGGACATTCTCTGCTTGCCTGGGGTGTGGTTCATCTACATATATACCCAGTGTGGAGGGAAGTTAAGAGTTATGCTTCAGCATTCGTTACGATACTGAAATACCAGTCCCCACTATACGTGACTCAACTTTACATTACGAACTATACTTGGCCCATTTTAGTACCCATCGAGAGTGACTGTAAAATCGGTTCTAATTCCACAACAACAACAATAAATACAAAAAACAATAAAATAAATAAATGACAGAGTAGCAAGACAAAATATTATTTCAAAAAATATTAATTTGATTTGATTTGATTTGCGGCCCGGGTCAACCCCGGACAGATTTATTATTGCTTATTGCAAGCTTATTCTTAGAACTAACAATTTTCACTTAAAACTAAAGATAAAAACTAAAGGGTGGGAGCGGTTAAAAAAAGTTAGGATGTGAGGCATAGGTGGAAATAAGAGTGTTTTTAAGAGAAAGTTTGGTGAGATGGTAGTCGAAAAGAGGCAGAATATCGTTAACTTCACGAAGCATTCTAGACATTGGCTCCAAGTGTCCGTAATTCGTTCGGGGAAGATTGAGCCGGAAAAGTGGCACAGACCTAAGATTGCGTGGGTTGGTATTAAAAGAAATAAGTCGAAGTAAAGAAGGACAATCGATATTCCCAACTAAAATTTGATGAATAAAGAGAATGTCGGCAACTTTTCGACGTATAGAAAGGGGTTGTAAATTTATAAGTTTCAGCCGGTCGGTATAAGGTGGTAAGTTTTGGCTATCATCCCAGGGAAGACCACGTAAAGCGAATCGTAAAAACCTGCGTTGAACAGCTTCTATCCGGAGGATGTGTGTTCTGTAGTAGGGTGACCAAACTTGGCTTGCATGCTTGTGAAGTAGGGGGCCGCTTACGGGAATACGTTATAGCCTGACACTTATTGACGTTAAGCTCAAGAAAATTCTTCTGACACCAAGTATAAAATCTGTCAAGATCTTCCTGCAGTGGTAAGCTGTCTGAGGAAGAGGATATATACCTAAGGATTTTCATATCGTCTGCGTAAATAGATATGTATGAAGTTTTAATGATGCAATCAACATCATTAATGGCCAGAATAAATAGTAAGGGGCCAAGGTGGCTGCCTTGAGGGACACCAGAGGAGGCTTTAATTGGGTCAGAAATCATGGACCTAAATAAAACATAGTATTGTCTTTCATTTAAATATGATTGAATCCATGTTATAAAGTTTATTTGGAAACCAAGAGCTTTTAATTTCAGAAGGATTATATCATGTGAAATCCTATCAAAGGCTTTGCTGAAATCGGTGGCAATCACATCAGCTTCATTTCCAGATTCCAGTGCACATAAAGTGCTTGATACGAATTCCGTTAAGTTGGTGATCGTAGATCTAACTTTGAGAAATCCGTGCTGGTTTTGGGAAACAATAGGTTTACAATGGAAAAGCATTATATCATAAATAATGCTCTCGAAAAGCTTAGGTATGCAGGACAGCTTAGCAATTGGTCAATAGTTGGAAATATCATCTTTTCGGCCTTTTTTATGTAGGGGAATAATAAATGACGTTTTCCAGGTCGAGGGAAATAATCCCTGGGTGATAGAAAGCTGAAAGAGAGTTGTAAGAGGTTGGGCTAGGTGCATTTCACATTTCTTTAAAAATATAGGGGGAAGATCATCAGGGCCGGCGGAATAATCATCTTTGAGGTTTATTATTTTATCTTTGACTTGATCTAAAGTTATAGACACATATTCTAAAGTTGTTTGTGGTCAGCTATTTAAGTAGGAAAAGTAAGAGTGGTCTGGCTCTTGGGAATGGATGGCGAACGCTTGGCTAAAAAAAGTTGCGAAGAGACTTGCTATAATTTGGGGATCCTCCGAGGACTTATCTAGAAAATTCAGAGATGATGGATAGTTATCCGATTTACTTTTAGTTTTGATGAACTGAAAGAATCGCTTGGGGTCGGAAATGAGTGTGCGGTCCATTTGGTTTAAATAGTTGTCATATAGAGTTTGACAAAGTACAGAGAAATTTATTAGGGCAGACTGGTAGTAAAAGAAATCGATGTCGGAACGCGATGTTAAGTAAGTACGCCAAAGCTTATTTCTCTTATTACGAAGAGATCGCAGCTCTTTATTATACCAGGGTGGTGATGATGAGGGATTCTTTTTGGGTAAAAAAGGTACAGATTGGGAGAGACATTTGAAAATTTCGGTATAAAAGGATGCGAGAGCATCGTTAACCGTGAGGTTGGGATTATCGTAAAGAAATTCAAAATTGGCCATACTGAGGAGGTTATTCAGTTTGGCGTAGTTAGCCCTATGAAAATTAAAACTGTAAGAATAGTCATAAGAAACGCGATTAAGACCATTGTCATACGCTAACGTAAGAGACAGGGGAGGGTGGTAACTATCAACTTAGAAAGAAGATGTCTGCTTTCTAAAATGATGCAGTTATCTGTATCAGTGGCGAAGTCTAGGTCGAGTTGTCTGCCAACGTTATTGGTGACACCACTTAATTGATACAGACCAGAGTCAGTAAGGCAATCGATGAAAAGGTTTTCTTTAGGTAGGTAGATTGAAATCACCTAAAAAAATAACTACGTCGTTGGAATCAGCAGCATTAAAAATGCTGTCGATTGCATCAACAGATAGCTGGTAACCTTGAATTGGTTGAGAGGGGCGAATATAGCAGCAGCAAATATATAGGTTGCGCTTGCAAATAGGTATTCTAGCGCATATAAATTCAAAGAATGCAGTGGACGATTTTTTAAAGGGTTTAGACTCAAGACGAGAGTGTATAGCTAGAAGTACCCCACGGCCATATAAATGTTCCTCTTTATCTAGACCGTCGTCACGGTGTAAATCAAAGTCTTGGGAAAATAATTCATTATTCTTAATATTAGGAGTGAGATTGGTTTCTGTGAGTGCAAAAATGTCGTAGGGCAGAATCTGCGAATTAAGATATATAGCAGAAATCTTAGTTCGTAATCCTCTTACATTTTGATAATACAGGGACAGATATTTGGGAGGCTTCGGCAAAGAATTGAGTGGTGGGTTAGGAGCGATGGTAGTTTTTGAAACTAGACCGCGTTCGCTGGAGGTGTAGTATGCGTTTGGAACTTACGTGAGGCGCAAAAGAAGAGAGATCATTAGCCACATCATCAGGAGTCATATCTAATTGCTCATGAAAACGTATAAAAAGTTGCCGCAGATCATAAAAAAAAAGTGAATTCATATGAGCTGTGTAGTATTTATTTCAAAATAGGTTAATATTTGGATTTTTTTTTAGTTGTTTCAGTTTAGTTATGTTTTAGATTTGCATTTCTTTTTTTTATTAAATTGTTAAGAGTAAGGTTAGGGTTAAGCTAGTTTATCTTTGAATTTTATTTTAAGTATACAAGTAGTTTTGTAGGCGAAAAAAAAAAAGACTTATATATATAAATGTTGTTCAAAGGATTCTTCGAAGTGCTGGCGCAAGGAGGACGAGGGATCTGTAATTACCTGTAAGTCCTAGGTACTTGTATAGGTATGTAATTTTTATTTTTGTTTTGGCTTGAATTAGAATAGCCATAGATTGCAGTAGTTTTTTTTTTTTAATAGAATTAAAATTAATAGAATTAAAAAAAAAAATCCTATTAGTTAACAAGTTTGTGAATTCTTTTTTTTTAAATAAACCCGTAATGAATTGTGATATGAAATAATTTTTTTTTACTACTCGTATCATGATGGCTTAAGCAGTTAACACGAGTGGTATGTGGATGGACGAACCGACCGTTCTTCGATGGGGCCGACTACGACCTTACGTGACGTATAAACGATGACGACATGGCAGAAAATGATGTGACTGACTGACCGCTGATTCTTTCTTTTTCCTACAGGTGGCGACTGGCATGATCTTCGTTGTAGGGGCTACCATTGCATTTAGATGCGATAAGGGTGGGTTGGGCATCCTCAGCTAATAATACACGGCTTATTTCAGGTCTTGACGAGCCCTCATCCCTGTGTGATATTGGGATAATTTTATTCGGTGTAAGGTACATAGGGTTAAGTTAGCTTCAGGTTTAGTTAAATTCGTTAAATTAAGTATCGGTATGGAGGGATTAGGTTAGCGTTTTTTTTTAGCTTATTTTAAGCCCGTGAATAGTGGTGATGGCAGTCAAACGTGATCTTTCTTTTTCCTTTCCTCTTTTTTCTTTCATCTATCTTCCCTCCTTTCTTTTAAGTCCGTCCGCTTTCTCTAATTCTATCCTTGTTTTCTTTTCCTTTTATGATAATTTCGGGATGAAACAAAAAGGTAAGTGAAATGAGGTGCACCAACCCATTCCGACAAGTTAGAGCCTAGCAATCGCGAGCGTGCCACTGGAGTTTATACAGCCACACCAGACCTCCTTCGCTGATGGCGGAAAATTTTGTTTTGAGGTTGTACCTTGTTTGCATGCGATTTCTCGCTAGTTTAATCGTTTCTCAGGTGTTTTCGTGCATTTTACGAATCCTATTGCGTAGGTCATCCACATAGTCTCTCATCTCCTTAGGCTACATAGGTGGGGATCCGAATTTCGCTTCACTTGGCAACCGAACTGTTTGACCAAATAGGATCTCGGATGGTGTCTGTCCTGCTGAACTATGGTTAATATAATGGTGTTTCGATAGGCCATCAAGAAGAGTGGCATTCAAGGTCCTATTGAACCGCTCGACCATTCTATCGGATTAAGGGTGTAGCGGTGTTGTCCTTGTGTTCCTTATTCCAAGATATTGGCATACTTCCTGGAAGGCTTTGTATTCAAAGTTTCGTTCTGCATCTAAGTGTAGCTCCGTTGGGACCCCAAATCTGCTCACCCAATTGTTGACTATTGCTTCTGCTACGGTCTTAGCCTCTTGATTTGGTATTTCGAATACTTCGGGCCACTTAATGAAGTAATCCATGACTACGAGGGTGTATCGGTTACCATTAACGGTTTCGCCGGGCCAGCGATGTCAATGGCTATTCGTTCGAATGGTGCTTCCACATTATATTGTTGTATTCTGTGGCTTTACTTTCGGACCCTTGGTAGTCGCACACGTTATGCAATTTTTGCACCAATTCTTCCCTTACCTTCTCCAACGTCTTATTAATATCCAAATGACCTCCTGAGGTTCCGTCATGTATTTCATGGAGAACTTCTCTGATTTTGGACCTTTACACGACTAACTGCGTACGACATATTGTTCCATCTGCACTTTCCCATTTCCTCTTCAGCAAACCATCTTGCACACAAAACGAGTCCCACTGTGCCCTATACGCCTTCAGAGTTTGATTCCGGTCCGATATATCCTGCCAGCTTCCTTCCAGGCCAATATTGATTCGATTCGGCTGCGTGTTGGGAGGAGCGAATTTCGTCTCGACTCCAACCATCTACTAGCTCAGTCCTGATCATTTGGATAGTGGCTTGTTCTTACACTTCCTTGTTCCAATGTTCACGTATGACTCCACCCAGCCGACGAGAGAGATCATCAGCATTTCAGTGCAGCGCCCCATTGCGGTGTTGCACTTCAAAGTCGTAGCCCTGCAACTGCTCGATCTATCTTGCAACTTGGCGTTCAGGGTTTTTAGAGTATAGTTGGTATTTTAGAGCTGCGTGTTCCCTGCGATGGATTAACTTTTGCTCATACAGGTATTTATCGAAACGCTTCGTCGCGAGAATTAAATACAGATGCTCACACCGGGTCATACGGTAGTTCCGTTCAGGCCGGGAGAATACCTTGCTACAATATGCAACCACTTTCTCTTGACCGACATGAACTTGAAAGATCACAGCTCCGACACCAACATCTGCGTCCACGATGAACATTTTTCCAGATGTTGAGTAACTCACGATGGTGGCATTAAATAGTTGCCGCTTAAGTTCTTGGAATATTCTTTCACATCTTCCAGACCACCTGAGCTGAGGGCGTTTTTCCGTAAGTTGATGCAGGCTCTTTGCAATACCGGCAAAATCCTTTACGAACCTTCTGTAATACGTGGCAAGTGCCAAGAAGCTTCTCAGTTGGTGTTTGTCTTTATGGATAGGTCAACTTTCCACAGCATCGATTTTAACTTTGTCAGGACCCATCCTTACTCCTTCCGCTGATATAATGTGACCCAGATATTTTAATTCTGGACGGAATGAGGCAAATTTTATTGGGTTCAGCTTTAAATAAAGGCATCGTAACCTTTCAAACAGTTCTTTTAGATTTTTGAGATCCTCTTCGAACGTCTTGCCAATGATGATAACATCGTACAGAGACACTGGGTATGTTCTCTAGGTGAACGTTGCGCAGTCCAAACGGCATCCCTTTAAACTACCAAAGCCACTTTTTGGAAGTGAAGGCCGTTTTATCACGATCTCATCGGTTAATTTCTACCTGCCAATAGACACTCTTCAGGTCAAGTACTGAAAACTATTGTTCTCCAGAAAGCGTATCCAAAGTCTCATCAATTCTCGGCAGTGGGTAGTTGTCCTTTTTGGTGACATCGTTGAGACGTTGGTAGTTTACACAAAACCTCGCGCTGCCGTCTTTCTTTTTCACGAGAACTACTGGGTATGCCCGCGGGTCCTGCCATTCTTCAATCAGCCCCTCATCGTTGACACCATTTTGGCAATTTCCTTTTGGTTAGCCAATGGAAAATGCCTTGCAAGTTGACGGACTGGTCGGGCGTTTCCGAACGAGTTGCATACGCCCATATTCTCCATCTTGTGTAGCAAATATATCAGCGTACTCACCGATTAATTTTTCTGCCAGGGCACTCTGCACCTCATCTATATTAGAGAGGCTGACAATTTTTATCAGTGAACTGTTGCGACTGGCGTTGCACGACCCGTTTCCATTGTGGCCGATATAGACTCAATAGGTGCACATTTTCCAACTATCTCCCCGTTTTCCACCTTCCCTCTGAATGTCATTGGATTTAGGATCCTTACAGGAACCGTGCTGTTCTCCCTTATTTTCTGGCTCCATAAAATAAAATCGGTGGCTACCAGGACCACCTTACACACTTTTGCCCAAACAATTGCTTCCGACATAGGTCTACAACCTGATTCCGGCATATGACGACTGTTAAAACGTTAGCATTTCCGTATTTCGAAAATTGTGCCCCAAAGTCGACTACTTCTCCATGTTCTTTCATGAAATCTGTACCAATGATACACTGGTCAGGTCACATAAGCTATGTCAGCCACCAAAAAGGGCTTAGTTGTTTTTCCCGTAGCTATTCGCAAACTGCAACTGCTGATGTTATACAACCAGGATTTCTGCACAAGATCTCTCCTGTTGACCGATGCCGTGGCACCGGTATTTACTGGTGCCATCCTGACTACTTCTAAATACTAGGAGACTTTCATTGCATCGTTTTCCAGTGAAACTTTGATGGTGATCGTGGGGTTGTCGACGCCTGCTACCAACTTCTGCCTAGCGCAGGAGCACTTAACAGATGAAACGGGTTCCTTGGGAAGCCTGGTTGGTTGCTTTCATCGCCAGAGCAAAGGCAAGTGCTTTAGCAAAAGTGCTTTTCCCGGTCATCCTTATTGCTGACTGTAGCTTCGATTCCTGTATTCGGTTTTAATATTTCATGGTTATTGGTGGAGATCTTACGGCAGTTGCTGATTTCAATTTTAAATTTTGATTTGAAAAGACTAGTTAGCCTGGTTCGATCGAGATGTGTACCTTTTATTAAAAAGGTAACTGATTCAGATTTGTTGAAATTGTTCAACTTTTTTATTCTCTTATTCCACTCCGAAAGTGTCCATAAGATTCCGAATCGTGAGATTCTGGGTTCAGGAGTTGTTGTAGTAGCATCAATTTCCGGAGAGGGTTGTGGTGGAGGAGAAGATGACCTAGGAGTTATTTGCGGGTCCATAATTGCAGATTCAAGTCGGTAGGGGCCGGGATTGCGCCGGTATATCGTCGATTTTACTGGAAGTTATCCGGATGTGATCAGCGATATCAGTCATATCGTTGCTTAAATCATTCATTTGGCACATGATATTTATAAGCAACTTCACATTATTTGGCGGAGAGAGAACGGTGCTTTTGGATGTACCTTGAAGATAAAAATCGAGGGAAGACCGTAGAGAACTTAAAGAGTCAGTTATTGTGGGGATGTACGATTTTGTTATTGATTTAACACTATTGGATAGAATAATTTTTGAATCTTCATTAATGCCGTGTTTATCGCTTCGTTTTATTCAACCACTATTTTAAGTCAACTGCATAAATAAGTTTCAAAATTGCCTCTTATTATAGATCGCTGACTGCTCGAGAGGAATTGATCTTTAAAAGGGATTTTAAAATGTCATTGACTCAATGCGCGTTGAGCTGTCATATAAACGGGGTATGAGACACTTAATTGTAAGTAAAATGGGGGATGGAGTGATGTCCTTACACTCATCACAATAGAACAAAAAGTTGTTTTTAAAATCTGTTAGGTACACGATGGATCTTTTACTCAAGCCAATGCAAAGAGCACGGAACGACTTGCACAAAAAACCACTGCAGATCACCATAACAGCATTTGGATCATTTGTTAGGGAGCAATTCGAACTTCCACATAATGGTGACATGATGATAATGAATTAATTAGTGAGGTCAGTAGAAAATTTAATATGTTGAAAGAAGAAAAACACAACAGGCGTTGAATGAGAATTGGGTTAATTGTTAATTTCAGATTAAGATTATTATGCACTTTCAATCGATTTAAAGGGAGTAAATACATCGAGTCAGCAAAACACATCAAAAGGCGATGACCGAAAAATAGCTTGTGCGAATTCTTGCAATTTATGCAGGAAAAAATTAAATGGAAATATGCAGGAAATAAATTAGCGGAACGACATTTAGCACGTCTGAATTTAATGAATGTCGAATCTGCCATTTCCATGATGAATGCTCCTTTGCCATCGATGATTTGTAGGCCTGCGGTGGAATATGACAAATGTGTGAGTCTGCTTTGAGCTGTTGCAGTGTTTATCCTCGTTACTGCATTCGGCTTTACAATTGGACCTTGTAAACCTACGTGTGGCTATCCACAAACTGTTTCACAATGACCGGCACTAAAGCTTTATTGTCTTTATGCTTTTATATGTCGATTGTTTGCAATATTAATGCTGCAAAACCGTGCAAGCCCATTGTTACTTCTCCTCATTGTGCCAGTCGTTCGTACAATCAGCCATTTTAAAGTGCTTCTTATACGTAAACCGTGAGGTCTGGCAATTAAATGAAAGAGGCTTCAACTCATTTCTGCTTGAATCGCTTAAATAACATTCTTGCAGTTTCAGTTTTCGCATTGTGTCGAGCTCTTTTGCCAGTTGCTCTACTTTGTTGTCCATTTGTTCGAATTTTTCATCAACATTCTTTACTACTTTTTCAAATTGATTTCTTCTAACTTTTGCTGTAGAATGTTTTTTTGCTCACCCAGGTTATTATTGTGTTCATTAATTCAAGCTGTTCTTTTGTTCGTCGAATTTTATTCTTTTATTCAATGCTGTTCTTCTGTTCGTGCGTTTTCGCCAAGAGGAGTTGCATTATTGCAGGTATTGCCGGTACTCATCTGTTCTTCCTCGTCAACGTCAAAGGAGAATATATCTGGATCATGTCCCTCGTTGTCCAAAGCGTCGAGTTTTTTTCTTCACTGGCGCTGAAGTTTTTTTTGTTCAACTTGACAAAAACACTATTTCCTTTTGTATTTTTTTTTTTTTACACACAATAATGTAAAATGTTTGTGTGGGTTCAAAAGAACTTATTTTTTTCAAATTCAATACAAGCTACAATACAACAAAAATTTATGGTTCAATCCAACTACAATATTTATCACTTTCAATTAACCACTTTACTTTACTTTATCTCTTACTTAAACCACTTTATCACTATCATAATTCACTTTTCAAATTCAACTTTAGAACTGATTTCATGTCTCTTCGCCGCTAGTATTTATACCCCCTGCCATCTTTCAAGAACTTTCTATACTTCTTCCCATATTTCCATTTCTTCCATTGAATGAGTACTCTGTTCTTCGTGTGTTGAAGGCGCTGTTCGCAATAAGAGGTTATAACAATATCGTAATTTCCCCCTTTGACTCGATAAAATAAAGCTTGCAGCTAACAGCTGGTATGTGTATATTCAAATCCGCTGGCACTTTCGTATATCGCTGGTGTCTCCATGATTCCATAATTAAGAGTTCGCGTGCAAAAGTCTTGGCTCTCTAATGAACTCCATGCAAATGATGTATTAACCACATGTGACGACCACTTACAAAAGCGTGAAGGAAGATGAGTGTACCTAATTGGATTTGTAAGCGACCTTCATAGTACTATATACTTTAGTCATTTCATCCCTAGCTGTAAGTAACCTATAGCTGTTCGTGTTTTACATTCAGGTTTTTGATAAGGTGATCAAGGCCGCAAAATCTTTTTAACCTTCATTGCCACAGCTGTTTACGATTTTGGAAGGTCTGGAATCAAAAAAGTTTTCAGTTTTCAACTTTTGTTAGTTCAGTTCCCCTGATGTTTTAGGTTAAACAGTACGAATTTTATGAATTCGGGAATCATGAAGAATCCATTAGGAAAGGTCAAGATTGAAGCGTTCCGCACATTACCAATGCTTAAGTTCGTAAAAATATCAAATAATGTTTCTGGCAGCTAGGGCTTATGGAGAGCCATGTAAATTTAGGATCACCCGGAAACGGGTGATAGGTCAAGTGGTGTCGGTTATCACAAAATTATAAAAAAAATCTAAGTCATGCACTTTTAAAATTATTGGCACTCAAAAAGAATCGAGAAATCTGATACCCTGTGACGATCTCTCAAGTACTGTGACCGCAAATCTTTACTTTTCTTCGATTTTTTTGTTGTCATGTAACCCTGAGTAACTGTTCTGTAAATTACGGTCCAAAATTGAAACATAACTAAGGGCTATACTTCCAATGCGTAAAAATTGCAATCCCATTTTGTACCCAAATTAGTCTGTATATTCTCTAGTTTCAGTTAGTTATTGATTTCATATTTATGAAATATGAGTCAAGAGGAACGCCGTAAAAAGGTCATCAACAAATGGCTGGAAAATACTTCGCGTCCAAACCATTTCATCGCAAAAAATTTAAACATAGCACGCAGTACAGTGGATTCTGTTATTAAACGATATTTGGAAACGTTAACAGTTAAGCGAAAACAGAAAAGTGGAGCTAAAAGTGGAGCATATGATACAAATTTGGACAGGAAAATAGTGGGTACCGCCGTAAAAAACCGGACTATGTCATCCAGAGATGTTTTTCGGAAATGTAATGCCAACCAAACAATGGTACAAAGATCTAAAAAACGTAACGGTCTAAAAACACGAAAAAAACAAAAAAATACCAAAAGTTACTGAAAAGCAAAAAAAGTCATAAAAACACGAGCCTGAAAGCTATACGAGTTGATCGGCAACAAGAAAGCGTGCTTGGTTTTGGATTACGAAACTTATGTCAAAGCCGACTTTACTACTCTTCCAGGTGCGCAGTTTTACAACTCGTTTGAAGCTGAGATTTTTCCGCAATCAACAACATCGATTGGGATGGAAAAATTCTGGTCAAAATATCTCGTTTGGCACCCCCTTTTGCCAATGTGTACACAGAAGCTCATCGTTTATTAACGGAGAAGTGTACATTAACGAGTGCCTAAAAAAACGGTTGATTCCTTTTTTAAACAAACACGAGGGTTCAACATTATTTTGGCCAGATTTAGCTTCAGCTCACTATGCTTATGCGACGTTGAGCTTTCTTGTTGCTAAAAGTGTCGACTTTGTCCCAAAAGACATGAATTCACCCAATATTCCACGGTGCCGTCCCATTGAAAGGTATTGGGCTTTGGTCAAAGCTAAATTGAAGAAAAGTGAGCAGTGTGCAAAGGATGTAAAAGATTTTAGTGCTAAATGGAAAAGAGCGTCCAAAAAGATCACGGATGTAACTGTCACCAATCTTATGAAGGTCATTCGAAAGAAGTTGAGGAAAGAATGGGAACCCAAATAATTTTTTTTATTTTTTGTAATTGTAAATGAATTTAATAAAAACAGAGTTTTAAAGCAAATAAAAAAAATTTACATGAATTATGAAAATATTTTTTTTTTTACTTTGAAGTTTCCAAATTTTATTCGTTTCAGTCCTTATATCGGTTTTGACTAAAATATTGCTTTTTTGCCCATCCATGTATCTGAAAATCATTAATCTTTCTTATTAAGTATTTGGTTTGCTCTTCGGTTTTTGTCTAATTGTTGTTCTCATAAGTACTGAATTATGCCAAATCAAAGTTTTCATTTCTCTGCAAAATTAGTATAGGAGTGGTCTTACAACAATTTTTCAGTTCTTTATTTTATTAACTGTTTCCGCAAATACTATTGTACAATATTAGACCACGAAATATCTGCTGTTTATCTTTATCCTAGATATCCAAGTAAGGGTTCGACGCTTCTCTGACATTTTTTTTAGCATCTATGGTATAACCTTACTGTTAACAGTAGGTCGATCATTGCCTCTGTAAAGGTTCTAAACGATTAGATGATACTGCTGTGTATGAGTGTTTTCCTCTTTGAAGTCGAGTCTCCTTAGTATACTATATTTAGGAAGTATCGACTTTTTTTTGGTATTATTGCAAACTCTTCGTAATTTTGTGAGTAGTAAATATGACCTCATTCTTAAGAATTTTACTTTTCAGCACGCGATGGTTTGGCTTTCGGTCACTATATCTCATCACATATATCAATATCTCATGTCACTATATCATATCACATTAATGGATAGTTGGGTTTGTTTGTTAATTCAAAATACTATGATTGGTACTCGTAGATACCACCAACAACGATAAATCATGACTTTTAGGCTGAGACCGAGTAATTTGCCTTCAGAAGACAGCTGAACTTAATAGACCAATGCTAAACGCATATACGAGTATGTGTAGTTTCTTGGCTTTTCTAATACTAGAGACTAAGCCATTTCCGGTACAGCACCACTAAATGGTACGAGTATGATCTTCACACCAACGGATATAAGAAAAAATACGCCTTAATGTCCATAAGCTCATTGTAGACATAATTCAATTATTGGTAGACATAACTTTAAGATTGTGGGGAAGTTTAACTATGTAGCTAACGTCAGCTCTTATTACGACACCTACAAAAATAACTAGAATATTAGCAACAGTTAGATTAAACAGTTAGAATTGAGATCTGTGTATCTAATTAAATAAGTTTTAGGAATTCGATCATTCAAATATTAAATGAATTTTTTTCACTTGGACTAGTTGTAATCATGTAATTTGCTAAATTTTTTCAATAGCACATGTTTATTTAATGGCATTTGCCAATGTCTATGGTATAAATGATATTTATAGACGCAGGCAAATGGGTATGTCCGCGACATAAACCTCAAAATGTATATTTAACCTAAACACACTTTCTTCGTCCTCCTCTTTCAGCATTTTTTTTTTCTGCTTGACCTTAACTTAGTTTCAATTGAATCGAAACGATTTATTTTCGTTCCTTAAACAACTTCATATAAGCAATAACCTTGAGTTCGTAACCATGGCGTCGCGCGCTTTCAGTTTGTCCTTCGCAAGTGCCCGACTTTGCAATTTTCTTATTTCTAATTTCAGCAAATATACACGCATCTCATTGACGTTTGGCAGTGTAGCACTTGGTGTCTTTCTTAACCATGGGAACTTTCCTAATTGCCTGCAAGGTATCCTTCATCTAACAAGACAACGTGCACATTATGTTTTTCCATAAAAGGTATCTAGTAGACAAGTTCACTTGATATTCATAACGATTTGTGGCAGCGTGTTGCCATTTAATCTCCTCTAGACGTCCACCTTGACCGTTTGTTATAGTCATAACATATGAGACCCCTCCATAGCACTAACAATAATTCTCCAATTAATATTGCCAATATATGTATAGGTAGAAAAAAATCACGACATCTGAATGAAAAACAATCTAAAAGATTTTAAATGCTAACCTTTCCTTTAAGATCTGGTACTCATTCATTCAGCACCACCACAAGTGGCAGTACAGCTGCTACCATGGTGGTTATTCTGCCCCTGCCTGCCATATATCTCAACTCAACCCAGTGCCACCACAATCAATTGAGACACAACGAACCTTATTGGAATCACGCTAATTTTCACCGTATATGGGAAGAGTTTTCCTAACCAGATCTTCGATGTTATTGGCGTATATGGCGTAGCCATAAGCTTACTCCATAACAACTACTATGCAGCAGTATTAGGAGGTAATCCATTGATTCTAGAACATGCACTTAGCTACGCATTTTATATCTGTGATTACTTTGTTGGGGGTCTTTCGGTCCATCGCGAATATGATAATTGATATTTTCTTTAGGTTACCATGTGCGTCGGTCAAGGTGTCCTTGAAAGACGTTTTCTTGTTGTTGTTTTTTTTTATTTAAATCAAGAAATATGTACATAACATATCTACATAGTTTAGATTCGTTGCTCGATCGCTCGTTTTTGTATACAAATATGATATGTGTATCTTAAATTTGCTGATGCGAGATTTTGAAATGAAAAACATGTTTGAACTATTTTCAGTATACGCTCACTCAGTTTCTAAATTTACGCTGAACCATTAGATAAAATTCAAAAATTATTCGTATTTCGAAATGAGCATGATGATGTACATGCATATGTACGAATACATATAATTGAACGGAAACAACTGTATGAGAGCAAAGATACATTTCAGAGTTCTACAAATTTGCTTACGTAAATATGTAAACACAAATAAACGAGCAGATAAATGAGGCTTTCACTGGTGGGTGGATACGAACTTATGTATCTACGAATTTTCGAATAGTTCGCATGAAAAAATTTACTTGTATTTAACGGGTAAAAGTGTCTTTGCTCTATTAAGCAAGAAATTCCTTATTTCACGTGGTAATAGTGTCATTAGTTGTAGTCGCTAGATATGGTATTTGTAAAATGCTAGATCAATCACTGTCAGGTTTTTAACAACTCAGTTTTAATTAGGAACTTGATTGAAAATGCAAGTCAGGGGTCATCGTCCAACCAATTGTTTCATTAATGGATTCACATGTGTACATAACAAGCAAAACCTTGATATTCTAGCTTATGCACTTCATTTAAAGAAGACATTTTATTACGTTACTATTCATTTACTACATGGTGGGTCTTAGATCGTCAAGGATAATTTGGGAAATGATTTTTGCGTACATTCTAAGAAAAAAATCGTTCTACAGTAAGGATCTATCTCCAATGTTGACATCATTTATCGAGGATTTAAGAAAAGGCTTAATTTTGTGTACCCTGATCCATATTAACGGAAATTGCTATGTTAATACAATACTAATGGTAGGAACTTCGTTTAGGATTTTATTTTTAGAAGAAATACTAGCTTTTGTAACTGCGTTTAAGGTTGATATCGGGTTTGAGTCTTTAGATATCCAATTTCTAAGCCTATTCCATTTTTGTTGCCCATGCTGATTTTTGATTTCGAGGTCATTTTTCCCCAGAAAATGCATAATACTAGATGGAGTGAAAAGTGACCTTCTTGGGAATTAAACATTTTGTTTTTAAATGTTTTTTTATATTATTCAATATAGTCCCCTTTTAGTTTGATACACTTATTTCAGCGATTTTCCAACTTCTTGATCTCGTCCGAAAAGTAATTTCCCGGAAGGTCTGCAAAATACTCCTCCGTGGCGTCGATGATTTCCTCGCGTGAGCTAAATTTTTTATTGATGAGCCATCTTTTGAGGTTTGGGAAGAGTTAATAGTCCGAGGGATCCAAATCCAGTTACCAATCGACGCCAAAAGTCCACCCGATTCCGCATCAGCAAGTCCAAACACTCTTTCGAAGTGCTCTCGCCTTCGTGTTTTTGGTCATTCGCGGCACCCAGCGGCAGAATAAGTTTTTCATATGCAGAATATTGCCCAAAATATGGCGTGTGCGCTCAGTACTAATCTTTGTGGTATCTGCTAGCTCGCGTACCTTCACTTTCCGGTCAGCCAACACCATTTCATGTATTTTCTTGACATTGTCCTCTGTAACAGCATCGGAGGGCCTGTCGCTGCGGACTTGATCGGTAGTGGAGTTGCGGCCACCATGAAACTCTCGAAACCAATATTTGACGGTGTAATCTGATGGAGCATTAGCTCCATAATATTTATACAAATTTTCTTTTGTTTCCTTCGTCGTTTTGCCTCTCAAAAAATAATGTTTTATGAGAGAATGAAAACCGTTTTTGTGCATACTCAACATGATGCCAAACACGTCAACAACAATCAGCTGTCAAAACAAAACTAAAGACAGTATCGCACTGAAATTTGGCATGTCTGCTTAAATATGAACGGACTTCAAGGCACTATAACCTTTTTTGCAGTAGCAGCGCATTCTGGTGGTCAAGGATGTCACTTTTTACTCCATCTAGTAAACATAACGTTTTACTATTTTTTTCCTTATGAACGTAATAATAATAATAAAAAAAATCATCAACAGGTTTGCAGAAAAATTCATAGATTTTATGTTACTTGCGAAAACCTGCAGAAGATAAAATTAAAAAAAAAGTGTTTTTTGCTTTAAGTTCCAAAGTCTATGAATAAAAAATGACTGTGTGGTTTTAGATAATTTTTATTTTATGTTATAGCAAGTTCTCAAAGTGGTTTTGTATGAATGCTAGAGCCCGTTTTTGGATTTCACTGCGAAGGTTTGTTGATGCAAACTACTACTAAAAAAAATCCAATACTGTAATGTCAGGAGTTCTTGCAGGCGAGTACATTTCCTCCTTTCCTACGATTCCCGTACTCTTTATCTATCCAATTTTTAACCTCACTACCATAGTGAGCTGGAGCACCATCCTGTTGGAAGCTACGAGTAATTGAATCAGTAGAATGTACTCCAATAGTTCTGGTAAATCTTTTCGCAAATAGTTTGTGGAATTCAGCCTAGGTAGTAGTTTGAAGGGGCCGATTAACTTGTTTCCAATTACCCCTGCCCACATATTGACGCTGAATTTGTGATAAAATGATATACTCGTGTGTCTCCTTGTATGTGGATTGTTCGCAGCCCATGTATGAAGATTATGAAAATTTGTGATCCCATCTTGAGATTCGTCTGTCTAAAGAATTCTGCTAATAAACTCCTTATCACCCAAGATCCACTGCAGCAACCAGTTAGAAAACTCAAGTCTCTTTTTCAAATCATCGGGAAGATTTTCTCCATGGAGTACACTAGAAATTTTATGTTTGGAAACAGCCGAATTTCTTCTTACTTGTGGAGCTACCGTGTTAGATCGTGTATTTGAAGCTGATCCCGTTTCCCGAAGCCTTCGATAAGTATTTCCAAATACGCCTTCACTAGCAAGTCGTCGATTAGGATAAAGTTCATGGTATTTTTGTCGCGCTGTAACGTAAATAACGTCTCGTATCCTTTCAAATAGCGTTTCTAAGCAGCTGTAGCTTTGGCGTAAAAAATTAAACTGACGAATTAATTTTTTTTCAAATCTTTATACCATTTTTGTTTGGTAAATCTTCCAAATAAGGCTTCATACCTCAAACCTAATTCTTTCTGATAACTTTTAAGGAACAGGGTAAGGAATTGAAGGTTTTGACAGGTAGAGGTAGGTAAAAGAGAACACTTTAGAACCTTTTAATAGCTATTTAAAAAAAAAAAATTATTGGAAATTTATTAATTCTTGGAAAACGTTAGAGACGTAAGTAAAAAAATCATAAATTCCTTTTTTTACCTGCTGTTGGTTTTCCAAGTAGCATAAAATCTATGGGTTTTTCTGTAAACTTGTCGAGGATTTTTTTTATTATTACTGTTACGTTCATAAGAAAAAAATACTAAAACGTCATGTTTATTACGCATTTTCTGGAGAAATGTGATCTCAAAGTCAAAAATCAGCATGGGTAAGAAAAATGGAACAGGCTTAGAAATTGGATATCTGAAAACTCAAACCAGATATCAACGTTTCAACGTAGTTACAAAGGCTAGTATTTCTTCTAAAAATAAAATGATAAACAAAGTTTCTACCGTTAGTATTAACAGAGCAATTTCCGTTAACATGGCACAGGGTACACCAAAGTAAGCCTTTTCTAAAATCCTCGATAAATGATGTTAACGTTAGAGATAGACCCTTACTGTAGAACGATTTTTTCCTTAGAATATATCCAAGAATCATTTCTCAAATTATCCTTTACGAATTAGGGGACACCTTGTATATCAACGTTCCCAAGTACGAGTAGACTATAATACAACGATGCTTATTGGCGTTTGTGTGCGACACATAAGGCAAGGCTTTCCTGCAATTTATTGATCTTCTATGTTCGAATCGTAGAAACTGGGAGTCACAGTGTTGATGGGTTAGTTGAGATCTCCTTCCACTTCGATGTGCCACCTTAGGAATGGTATTTGGGTGCGAATTTATTGTAAGCTTTCGACACGTGTAATAATCCATGTGAGGGCTAAATGCGCGAACATCAGGATCTTGCTCCCACAGACGAAATAGACGATGCTACCAAAGAATATCTCTACGAGCTTCTCGATAAGACTTATGAGCAACGTCCTAAGTATGACGTTAAAATCGTACACGGTTTACTCACCTCAATATTTGCACAGGCACATGGTGGTCGATGTACTGTGAAAAGGCTTAACATTGAATGGCCGAAACCTCAAGAAACTGCCAGAACCTTTGCCAATTATCACTCAACCTCTCGTGAAATTCCTGCATTGAGTGTTGAACGTTTGGGCCATCGACGCTAAAGAGCAATAATATAGGTTGCAGGAAAGAACATCGGCTCCAGGAACAAAGTTCAGAAACTTTATCAAAAGGTAAAAAGAGTGTGTAAGGCCGAAAAAAAGTCTTTATAAGATGATCAAGGAAATCTAGTAGTAGAGTAGAGGAAAAATATCTATGGCAGAGTGTTAAACAGCGCGTATAACCAATCTCCGCTGTCAGGCAGAACGAACCACTCAATTTGGGTGATGAAACCGAAATTTTACGCTCAACTTTACTTAGGACTGTAGCGCTATCTAAGTAAAGTATTGGCCTTTGAGTTCACAGAACTCTCTCAAGTACTTACTAAATTACATGGCGCTGCATTCCGGGATGGACCAGGCCCTTAGATATCATGCCTCTCCAGCTAGCGCTGTCTTTTGCCAGCTGTCTCTAGTTACGAACACGAAGTTGACTGAGCTCCACTTGTGTACTCCACATAAAATGAGATCATCCTCTACGTTGTCTCTCTGGGTTGGAGTCGAAAACTTTCCGGGCTGCGATGTTGGTGTCTCTACCCTCAATTTGACTTAGTCATCTAAGCCAGATTATCCGAGCTTTTTTGACGAGGTCTGCATTCCCGTACAGCCCGTATGGTTCGCTGAAACCTCTCTTCGGATCGAAGATTACTCGAAGAGTTTTATCTCCAAGTGCATTTTCATCTACCTTCGCCAGCGTCCAAGCTTCTCCGCCGTAAAGCAGGATTGGAATGATCAGTGTCTTGTATAATGTTTTTTTAGTTGATCGAGCGAGGGCTTTATTACTTAATTGCTTTCTAAGCACAAAGAGGCAGTGATTGGTAAGAGTGATTCTTTGCATGAGCTCTGCGCTGGTGTCGTTGCCGGAGTTGATAACAGAGTAGAGGTAAATACAGTCCCTTACTAATTTAAAGTTGTAGCTGTCTATTGTGACGATTTGTCCTGATCATCGATGTTGTGTGTTCTTCTGTTGTTAACAACATATATAATATTGTGTTTGTCCTTCATTGACTGCTAAACCCATCTTTACCGCTCCTGCTTCAATAGTCTCTAACGCTCCATTGACAGCTAGCTGTGATCTCCCGCATATGCGAGTAACTACGCAGACTTTCAAAAGATGGTGCCTTTGGAATTAGGTTGTGTTCCGCACAATTTTCACGGGAACGATGTTGAAAAAATCACATGATAACGCATCGCCTTGATTGATTCCTTTTCTGGTTTCTTTATATTATAAAATATTCTACCTTCGGATATAACGTCGTCATATATGTTATGTATAGCGAAATTAAATAGTCGTTGTCGTCGCTTATAACGACGGAAGAAGGGAAAATGAAAGAAAACACAAACTACATACACATTTATGTAAGTACACACGAGTATCTGAACATTTGTTATTAATTTTTGTGATTTTGCATTGGTCGTTGTACAGGATATAAATTTAAATCAAGAAGAAGGAGGTAGAAATGAAGCAGATTATAAAGAGCCGAGAGAAAACTTTACTCCTCCTACAGTCTTGGTAATAGTTGAACTATTGCGAACTTTTGTCTACATTAATGAGTTTGTAGTAGACCACCTTCATGTTTTAGAAGCCGCTTTCCACTCTGCTTATTTAAATTGGCTGCATAAGAAACAAACAAAACTTAACGATTTTTTGACAAAATTTAAAATAAAATAAAATTTAATTTATTCATAAACTTAATTAAAAAATTAAATAAATTCCCATTTTCTGTAAATGTTTTTAGTTTTTTTCTGCAGCTGGATATAACCGGAACCCTCACCATCGTTATAAGTGACTTCCTTTATGCTTTCGTCGACTCAGATTTTGGTGATGAGGCGATCTATGCTTCGTATCCAATCATCACCTGCTGCTTTAAACAGCTCGGCAGCTAAGCGCAGGGTGCAGAGGCTTTGTTAGACTTAAGCTTTAGATTAGGTTAGGTTAGGTAAGGTGGCTGTTAGAAAGACCAACCCACTTAGGCCTATTGACCCATTGTGATCCTCCTACACTTGGAACGAATTTGAGCTTATGATGAAGCATAGGAGACTGTTAACATTTATATTCCTTAGATCGCTTAAGTCGTTGTAGAAGAAAGCGCCTAAGTGAAGTTTTCTTCTTTGGGAGAGAGCTGGGCATGTACAGAGTAGGTGGAGGATTACCCCTTCCCCTTCCTCGTCCATGCAACTTCTACAGAAATGTTAATCCAATAGTCCACCTAAGGACTGTTCTTTTGTTAGCATCCAACTTTAATACTAATTTGTACGTAGCGATTGGTATACCGATGTCTCCCTTTTCTGGTAGAATAGGTAGAGTGGTTCCAATTTTGGCGAGTTCCTCGGCCCTATAATTCCCTGGAATGTCATACATACGTGAAGGTTGAACTGCTCTCTCCGAAAAGATGCAGATGTTATGTTTTTCATCAGCCAGGACAGAGCTTCTTTAATCGCCGAAATTCCCGCCTTTAACATGCTACAGAGGTTTGGAAGACGGAAGGAGGGGCTCAGATTAAGCTTATCTGAGAAAACACCGCCACCAACCCCGCTATCAGTCTTTGATCTATCTGTCTAGAAGCGGATTGACTTGCCATCCATGGAAGCATCTGCCTCCCAGAAGGATCTAGAGGAAAAGCTTACATCAAAGTCTTTGTCAAACCAATGTTCGGGTATATGTAGTGTAATCGATGTTCTCTGTGAGGATTCGTAGTATATAGTATTAAAAATATTAGCGTGGATAAATAAATTATGTGTCC
This sequence comes from Volucella zonaria, assembly GCA_963966105.1. NCBI lineage: Eukaryota > Metazoa > Arthropoda > Insecta > Diptera > Syrphidae > Volucella > Volucella zonaria. The sequence continues at coordinate 75,875,341 of OZ014530.1, read as the reverse complement.
ACTGTGTAGTCGCTTTAAGGCAAATAGCTGCGATCGCAACTACTTGCCTGCTGAAGATATCGAGTTGCGTCAAGTGAAATAGAATATCCCGTGCAGGCGGAAGGAGTAGAGCATAGGGCATCGCTTATCCATAGACATGCTGGACTCTGCTTAGTTTGACTGCATTGTCTAAGGCCGTCCACCAGACAACCACCCCGTGGTGAGTATCGGTCTTATGACCGAGATGTATACCGTATACTACCTTGATCAAAAAGTTCCCGGAATGTATTCAGAAAATTTAAAATACAAGTTTATTCATCTAAATCTATATTTTCCCCTTCAGAGTAATCCCCATCGACTGCAACACACTTATGCCAGTGCTTGATCCAATCCTCCAAACATTTTTTTATATTCGGTTTTCGGTATGTCCATCAGTGCTTCCTGCGATTTTTCCATTACTTCCTCTCGGCTGCTGAAACGCGTTCCCCGTAGTGGTTTTTAACTCGATTGAACAGAAAGAAGTCACAGGGAGCCAAATCAGGTGAATTCGGTGGCTGTTGGATGGTATTTGTTGCATTTTTTGTCAAAAAATTACGAATAATGATGGCACTGTGCGACGGTGCGTTATCATGGTGCAAAATCCACGAGTTTTCTGCCCACAATTCCGGTCTCTTTCGGCGAATTGCTTCACGCAAACGTCTCATAACGCCCAAATAATACTCTTTGTTTACTGTCTGGCCTTCTGGCAAAAACTCATCATGCACTACACCGTTGTAATCCATGAAAACCGTGAGCATTGCCTTCTTTTTTGACTGAAAACGACTTGGTTTTTTTGGTCTCGGCTCATTTGGTGAACGCCATTCACTTGCCTGATGTCTGGATTACGTGTCGTACTCATAAACCCACGTATCGTCTCCAGTAATGATCCTTTTGATGAATGTGGGATCAGATTCAGCCTCGCAAATCATCTCTTTAGCGACTTTCGACACTGTCTCTTTTTTGCATAAAATTGAGGTCTTTTGGCACCAACTTTGCTGCTACACGACGGAAACCCAAATCATTAGCCAAAATGTCCTGGACGGATCCATAGGCAATGTTAAAGTATTCCGCTATCTCTCTGATGGTTAATTTGCGGTTATTGACCAACATTTCTGCCACTGCGTTCATCATCTTCGATTGACTCACGACCATTTTTAAATCGCACGTGCCATTGATAAACGACCGTTTTCTTTAGAGAATCGTTGCCGAAACACTTTCCCAACATTTCCAACCTTCGCGCACCATTAAACTCGTTTTTTACGCAAAATTTAATACAAGTTCGTTGTTGCAAATTTAAATCCATTTCTAAAATTGTAAAAAATCGCCAACACACAGAGATAGATGTACTCTTGGCTACGTAACTTTTGCAAATGTTAAGCTATGACGCTAAGATTTAGAGAGAATGTCAACAACAGACATTACCAACTTAACAAAAAAAAAAAACAGAACTCAAATCGGAACAATGGAAGCGCCACACGGTGGTGTCCCCCGGGAACTTTTTGATCAAGGTGATATAGCCAGTGGGTTATGTTATGCGAGGTTGAAGGAACCATTTATTCCCAATGGCTTTTTTGCAAGAGAATAAAGCTTTTTCTTGAATATGAGGTGTCCAGTTTAATGTCAAATTTTACTGTATCGGAAAAGACTAAACTGGTACCGTTTATTGAGGCAATCGTCCCGCTACCACCCGCTTGTAGTTATACCAGCAGTTCATTAACCACTAAGTTCCAGGGAAGGGGAGAAAGGACGTATCCCCTTTGGCGTATCTCTGCTGACACATCTTTAGGAGAAGACCCACCCAGCTTGGAGTTGATTATCTTGCTATTTAACATACTCGTAATACAGTAAGTCGTCTACCTGCAGAGTTGACAGCGCAGTGGTGATTGCGGAAGGTTTGACGTTAAGGCAACCTTTATGTCCAGGAAAGTGACCATTGTGTACTCTCTATATTGTAGGGATCGTTCGATGTGGCTAGTCAGTGAATGCAGAGCCAATTCTACTAACTTTCCTTTACAGTGGGCATGTTGAGCCGTGGACAAAGTCATGGATAAATTTTATCTCCAATATGGATATCAATCAGTCGTTCTAGAGTTTTCAGAAGGAAAGATGATAGACTTATAGGTCTGAGGTCGTTTGGGACAACATGGGAGCATTTTTCGGCTTTTGGTATGAAAACCACATTGACTTCTCTCCTTAACAGTGGAATGTGGATCAGCTCTACACAGCTTCTTATGATATTCTCTAGCGTAGGCAGGATAATATCTGACGACCTTTGTAGCTCGGCAGGTATTATACCATCCAGTCCATCAGACTTGCATAGTTTGAAGCTATGCAGCGCCCAAAGCAGCTTGTAATCAGACCATGAATTTTAGTCACGGTTGCAATAGCCCTATCTTGGTTGCTACTGGCCGCGAATAGGGAGTTACCTGGAAAGTGGGTGTCCAGTTGAGTGATTCATCATTTGAGGTTGTCCAAGAGCCATCGGTTTTTTTCAAACAGCTAGGTATTATAGGATTTGTAGAGAGGATTGACTTCGTCCTGGTCGGACGGAAATGTTGTCTGGGTAGGTTGAATAATCCTTTCTGCCGGACGGTGGGATGTTGTTCGTCATCACCGTTTAACAGTCTGCAGAAATAATCTTTCCAGATTCTCAGCACCGACTATTGTTCTACTATAACGTTTGCCTCTACGTCCTTGCAGATTTATATTCGCGTGCACAGGTTTATAATATCCGTTTTATTTGGGGGAAAAAAATTACTATTACCTCCACCTTGTCGCCATTTTTTGGCATCAAAAACCATCACCGGCCTTTGTGGATTATTGATTGGTTCCCAAATTTACAATAACTTACTATTTATTGTACAATTTCTTATACTACTCATAGCCTTACTTTTTACTTACTTTCAGTTTTAACCACTTACTATTATTCATCCCGTTTATTGGTTTTGAACCTAATTCCGCTTTTATTTCAAGTTGTATCTAGTTGTCTTCGATTTCAACAAAGGATTAAGGTTACACGGAGTAAGATTACATTACTTTGTTCGACTGTTAAAGATCACTACAACAACTTTCCATGTGAGATACATATTTTGTTTGGAACCAATCTGTCTGTGAGACATAACTACAAATTTTAGTGATATCTGCTCTTGAGAGTTCACTTTATCAGGTGTAGAAGCCCTCAATTAAGATTGCCCTCCGATTTAGTTTTGACCAGACTAGTGTAGATACTAAACATAATTTTTCTGCTTGTGGTTAAAATGGAGTCGTTTGTTTTGCAGCCAATGTTTAGCTACGAGGGGCGTTCAAGATATTCTCGGTATCGGGGTGAAGCTGTGGTTGCATATATAAATTGACTTATTTATCAAGTAATACTATTATTTTAGTGCATTCATGTAAAATTTCATATAAATGTGATTATTAATTCGCGTTTTATCTCTAGTTAAACAGAATCATAATGGCAACTGAGGCGATGATGGTGAAAATTGAGCATCGCGCTGTAATTAAATTTCTCACTAAGCAAGGAAAAAGTAAAAAAACTATTCATGAAGAGATGGTGGCTGTTTACCAGGGTTCCGCACCTTCATTATCAACTGTGCAAAAGTGGTCAAGTGAGTTCAAGAGAGGCAGAGAGAGCACTGAGGACGACCCCCGCTCTGGCGCCCCGGCTCCTGCTTGTACGGGAGAAAGCATCAAAGAAGTCGAAAAACTTGTTCTTGAGGATGCCCGAATAAAGGTGAAAATGATGGCAGAGATCACCAAGCTTTCAATTGGTACCATTCACACCATTCTTCATGACCATCTTAACCTTTCAAAGGTCAGTGCAAGGTGGGTGCCACGAATGCTCACAGCGCCTCAGATAAAAAGTGAGAATCGCATGCTGTAGAGAGCTTTTGGAGATGTGTAGTGAGAACGCGGACGGTGTTATGGATCGAATTGTTACTGGGGACGAAACATGGGTCCACCACTATGACCCTGAAAGCAAACAAGAGTCCATGCAGTGGCATAAAAAAGGAACAGACCCCCCGAAGAAGCTCAAAGTCACTCCGTCTGCCCGAAAGCTCATGGCCACAGTTTTTTGGGACTCAAAGGGAATCTTGCTCATTGAGTACAAAAAAAAAGGTGAAACCGTCAACGCCACATCCTACGCTTCCACTTTGCATAATTTGCGGGAGGAAATTAAAAAGAAAAGACGGGGTAAACTCGCAGCGGGTGTGTTGCTTCTTCATGACAACGCTCCTGTTCACACGGCGCGAGTTTCCAAGGCTGCTGCGCGAGATTGTGGTTTCGAAGAAATCCAACACCCACCCTATAGTCCAGACCTTGCCCCTAGTGATTATTTCCTGTTTCCGGATTTGAAAAAATGTCTTCGTGGAAAAAGATTTTCGGATGATGAAGAACTCAAGTCGGTATTTTGCAGAGAAAGAGGAAATTTATTATTTTGAGGGTTTGAAAAAGCTTATCTCAAGATGTAACAAATCCATTGATGTTAGGAGAGATCATATTGAAAAATAAAAACAATTTAAATTGAATTCGCATTTTCCTTCATATCGATACCGAGAATATATTGAACGCCCCTCGTAATATGAAATAGATGTGTTGATTTTTCTTGATTTAGGTATACCATATCCTACGATGGCCGAAAATAATTTTTGTTTCGAGAATGGGCTTTTTCTCCCATCACACTACCAACATTTTTAAGAACCTTAAGCTTGAATTTATTCATTTTAAAGACATTGAGTAAAAAAATAGACAACATAAGAAGTGCACGACACTTATCTAATCACATCAAATCAAGCCAAGTCGTCCTCAAGTGTATAGATTACTACGCAATCAGTCCTAACTGAGACTGCCCAAATATGGTTAATCAACTTGGCGATTCACATAAAACTTTTGGTGTAGCACGCTATTAGAAAGGAGAAAAGAAACAAGGAGAAAGGAATAACGTTAAAAAAATAAACGACTTCCTAATACACTTAATGAATTGAGTCGGTCCAAGGTGATTCATGTGGACATTAACCGACAAAGTTCGACGGTTTCCATCAAGCTAAACAAGAATAAGCTAAGAATCTTTCCGGGTCAATTTGAGCTCATTAGATAACTTTAGGAAGTTGGAGTGATAGAAGGGTATGGGCTGGTTCTGGAACAAGAAATAAACTAGACACCTCTTGGGAGAATGTGAACACTTACTGTCTTATTCATAAAAAGTTACAAGAGGATTATAAGCTTGCTATAGAGAGGTTCTTGAAAAATATTATTCATAAACTATTCAATAGCTACTCCATAAGTTATAGAAGGATTTACCCTACTATAAACCTCTTATAGAGTAGAAAAATGGCCGTCTTTACATGACAGCTGATTTTTGATTGACGTTTTTGACAATTTTCCGTTTGAGCTTAATTTATTCAAGTACGCCAAAAAAGAAACCTTGAAATTTAAAATAATTAAAGTGAAAAGTGAAAGTGTTACGAGTAGTATCCTAGTATGCAAGCGTTGCAAACTTTAGCCGCTGTGGAGCTTGTAAAAAACACTCCGCATCGCCAGCGTTGGAAGTTGTACCAGTAGAGGTACGACCCATTTTCTTTACCGGACGTGAAGTTTAAACGTCAATACCGCTTTAATAAACATACAGCAAACTTTATCATTGATTTCGTAAGGCAGGATTTGCAACTCGATCCAAGAGGTTGTGGTACATCACCAGAGTTGCGAGGATGTTGGGGTCGTCGTGAAGTAAGTATACGACTCACTTCTGCACAGCTTCATGTACCTACTCGTTTGTTTCCCATTTAGGTTCAAGGTGATGGGGGAGATATCCATGGTTTGTCCCAATCAACCGTAAGTCGCATATGTTCCAGAATAGCTGGCGCCATTGCTCGTCACTCTGCAACTTACATTAAATTGCCACAGTCTCTGCCTGAACAGCAAAGGATTATCAGGGAATTCAAAGAGATAAGAAATTTTCCAACTGTGTTGGGCTGCATTGACTGTAGTCATATAAAAATTATGTATATAAACAGAAAAGGATTTTATTCATTGAATGTGCAGGTAAGTCCACACTTAAGTATACTAAATTTTTATAGATAACATTTTTGTGTGTGCTCTCATATTATTCACTTATTACTTGGCAGGTTACTTGTGATGCCAAACTTAACATATGCGACATAGTTGCTAGATGGCGAGGCAATATCCACGATTCAAGAATTTTCAATGATTCTACTCTTAAGCAACGTTTTGAGAGAGGTGAATTTAGGGGACGACTTTTGGGAGATTCTGGGTACCGCTTGGAGCCATATCTCTTTACACCCATACGTACGCCTCAAAATATACGTGAAGAAAACTACAATCGGGCACATATTGCCACAAGGAACTGTGTTGAACGTTGGTTTGGTGTTTGCAAACAGCGGTTTCAAAGTCTGTTGTATGGCATAACAGTTCACATGCACAATGTCAAGCCTACAATTGTTGCTCTTGCAGTGTTGCACAATCAATAGTAGTTGGTATATAGGTAAAACATATACACAGAAATTTAATTTTAAAGCAGTTTATTTCTTTACTCATCATTCTTTTTGTTAATAAAATTTGCTCTAAACCTAGGTTTATGGCTTTTTTTTCATTTTCCATTTGGATTTGGTGCAACTCTTTCCTGCACTCTATCTTCGTCTGGACTATATCTGCTGCATAATTTGGCTGAGATAGAATTAGTTGTATGTAAGTTTTCAATGCAAACTTAACCTTCGTATTATTATGTACGTTGTTCTTATTTGAATCTTTTCTTCTTAAAGGATGTTTGTAAGAGTGACGATATGTATGACTGGAAATATCCTATATAAAGTAAAAAAGTCTATGTAAGTGTCATGTAAATTATAAAAAAATTAAAGTATCCGTGAGATTCACTTTATTTTGTGATAGGAAATGCAAAAAATAGTTGTCAAACTTTTTTTTAATAGAGAGTAGTTCACAATGGAATCTGGATGACAACATAATGACGCTAATGTGCCTCATAACGTGAACTTAGCTATGACAGGCTTATTGAACGTTTATGAATAAAGAAATTTATAACAGGTTTATTAGTGCCTAAAAGCATTTTAACTAAAGTATGTTATAAACCTATTATAAGGGATTTTTATGAATAAGACACAACAGATTCGGGTCTCTTCAGAAAATGACTTCTTTATTTTATTTAATAATAAATAACAATAATTCACACAAAGAGAAGCGCTGTAAGCCGAAAACATACTTGACTAATATTCGTAGGAAGGTGGTAGAATATGTAATGTGCTGGGCCACTGTCTTACCCCATCCATACATAAATAGTTTATCCATATTGTAGTTGCATTGAATATATATATCTATCCCGGGAATACAAGGCACCACTCTATGTTTATATATGTATTTATCTATACAGAAAAGATATACATATGTGAGCAGTGTTTCAACAAGAGGTTTAGGATTTGTCTTTTGAATAAAACGAACAATTGTTGAGATATCTCTGAAATCTTTATTGTTTTAGTTGACACATGCGGATTATTTTTGAAGTGCGCTAGGGAGAGATGATCAACAGTTTTTGTTGCCGGAGCTCGAGAATCTGGTTACGGATAGCCTCTCTTTTTAACAGGACGTGCCATACAAGTCCCGAAGCAATCGAGTTATTGCGCAGAAAGTTTCCTGCCCGCGTAATTTCGCGTTTTGGAGACACACATTGGTCGCCAAGATCGTGCGACGTAACACCGTCAGACTTCTTTCTCTGGGGCTATGTAAAAATAGGGTCTACGCCAACCATTCGCAACCAATTTCAACTCTAAAGACGAACGTTGATTTCGCCATCGCTGAGCTAGAGCCCCAATTACATGAAAAGGTGATTGAAAATTTCAAGAATAGGGTGAGGATCTGGAAGCAAAGCCGAAGAAGAAGATATTGTCTTCCAAAAATAATTCCCATGTGCCTACTTTAGGAAGCAATAAAGGTTTCAGAGATATTTCAACAATTGTTCGCTTTATCCAAGAAGCAAATCCTACACCTCTTGTTGAAACAACATTTACAAATATAAAAAATATGTGTACTTCTGTCATAATATCGCAACTTTTTAACAAAATACCGCAGTATTTTTTGCATACATATGCTTCTGGCAAATCATTATTTTTTGATTCACCAATATTACTATTTGGACCCGCTACAGTTCATAAAGTGATTTTCGAAACCTTTAAAACGTCATCAGAGCGGAGTTCTTCATTAGTGAATCTCTGGCGCATACCATATTTCCGATGTTTTATTGACTCACACCCATTTAAATACCTACGAGTGTTTTGCAGGTCGAGTATGCATAATAACCTTACCATTACCAATACTATTCAATGACATTCGCGGAACGATAGAAGCATCCAACAGCGTAGCGCATGTGCGGATTCCTTTGTGGCAACAGTACTTGCATCACCAGAAATTCCATATAAGGTGAGTAAACATAACACCACATCCACAATGAGTCCAGATGTGTGTTGCCCTTATTTCTTGTTGTCATGACTCAGCTCATTGGATTTTTGTGCACAAAAATGTGACGTCGAGTTGATACGTTATTATCAGCTTTCGCTAAAATGACGTGTCCGATAAAAAAAAAAAATCGCTTAAGGCATGTGTCTACCGTTGTTTGTCGTGGTTCGTGAATCGCTGAGATTGGAATCCAGTTTACATAGTTTAGCGCAATAACTCAGATAAGCTGTTGTAAATGGATTGTTAACGTGAAGATGGTTTAATCTTAGATTTTTATACAAAGGCCATGCTAAACAAAAAGGCATATGCTATTTGTTCGTATCTTTATATGTGATTCTTGTTATTCATTTTGTGGATTATGGTGCCCAAAATGATGCTTACCTCTTTTGAATACTAAATACAAAGGTGGTTACCAATGAAGGTGAGGCAAGGTCGTTGCACATTTGGCTGAGTTGACCTCTATGATTGTATACCATAAGTGCGGGTGTTTGGTTTTGCCAATCGTTATGCTCGGAGCAATAAAATCAATACGAAATTTCAGTCTGTGTCATTATACAGGGTGTCCCCTAATTCGTTGACGATAATTTGGAAAATGATTCGTGGGCATATTCTAAGAATAAAATCGTTCTACAGTAAGGGTCTATCTCCAATTTTGACATCATTTATCGAGGATTTAAGAAAAGGCTTACTTTGGTGTACCCTGACCCATGTTAACGGAAATTGCTCTGTTAGTACTAATGGTAAAAACTTCGTATAGGACTTTATTTTTAGAAGAAATACAAGCCTTTATAACGGCGTTTAAATAAAGTTGATATCTTGTTTGAGTCTTTAGATAAACAATTTCTAAACCTGTTCCGTTTTCATTGCCCATGCTAATTATTGAATTTGAGGTCACTTTTCTCCAGAAAATGCCCAATTAACATAACGTTTTACTATGTTTTTCTTATGAAAGTAATAATAATAAAAAAAAAATCATCAATGAGTTTGCAAAAAAACCCACAGATCTTATGATACTTGGAAAAACGAAAAACCTGCAGCACTTAAAATTTAGAAAGAAAGGATCGTTTTGCTTTAAGCTCCGAAGGCTATGAATAAAAAATGATTTTGTGTATACTAAAATAGTTATAACAGGTCCTCAAAGTGTCCACCTTGGTTTTGTATGCATGCTAGAGCCCGTTTTTGGATTGCACTGCGAATGTTTATTGATGCTAACTGCTGATGACGCTTCGAGAATACGATCTTCCAATTCAATTAAAGTTACTAGTTCGGTTAAATAAACAAGTTCTTCGGAGTGTGACCCTTGTGTCCGATATCCTCCTCTCTATCTCTGGCATCTCTATCTGTTTCACACACACTAGTCGAACTGGCGTGTTTATCCGTCTCAATCACCGCATCACTGTCTGTCTCGCTCACACTTGGTACTCATTTTAACTTATTAAAAAGAATTAACTATGAATCGGGTTTCTTTAACAAAATATTTTTTTTGTCCTCAATTAAGCGTTAGTCTAGCAAGTGTCATACCATTTTGGAATCCAAACTAAATACGCCATCTTTTAAAGTTACTTGCCAAAATAGCATAGTACATTTTTTTGTCAGTACAGTCAGTTCAAATTAGGTGAATAATGATTTTCAGATACATGGATGGACAAAAAAGCAATATTTTAGTTAAAACCGATATAGTTATGTTTCAATTTTGGACCGTAATTTATAGAACAGTTACTCAGGGTTACGTGACAATAAAAAAATCGAAGAAAAGTAAAGATTTGCGGTCACGGTACTTGATAGATCGTCACAGGGTGTCAGATTTCTCGATTTTTTTTGAGTGCCAATAATTTTAAAAGTACATGATTTAGATTTTTTTTTATAATTTTGTGATACCGATAGCACTTGACCTATCACTCGTTTCCGGCTTGACGTTGGTTTTTGAGACACCGTGTATATCACGTACTCTTCTGGCGTTTGTTGGCATTTCGAAACTGAACCGATGATCCATCTGGGAGTATGTTGAACAATCAGTGATATTTCCCTACCATGATGCCCAGGCTTCAAATATGGCATTGAATATCCTATGCCATATTCATTGTATGCGACATGAGTTTCACTGATAGGTGGTTGTTGTAGTCTCTTGTGTCGACATAGCCCTTGCACAGTGCAACAACAAAGTTCTTCCTGCACTGGATAGCAATCCGGTCTACTCTCATTATTTTACTAAATAAAGTCGCAATCCGCTGTGCTAAGTTCACATTTGAAAGTTTCCCTTAACAGGAACACGGGATAGTTGAGTCAACGTTAATTCAAAATATCGTCAACGATCTCAAATTAATTTTCAGCTAATGGTTCGAAAGTACCAGTAGCTATTTGTCTCGTATGCTGACTTGTATGTATTTATGCTAAGTTCGATTAAAATCTACAGAAAATTCAGGAAATTTTAGGAAAAATTCATCTTTGGGATCAAGTCATTTAGGCAGAACGGGATTTAACAATCTCTTAGAATAACCTGAAAGCAGTCCCCTTAGTATGAGGTCTTCGTCTTTGGCGATTTGAATAAAAGCAAAAGGGATAGCAAGTAGATTAGAACATAGTGTTTCCATTTAAATATTCTTCATGGTGCGCTTAATCTTTGGAGAAATTGCGGTGGATGGCCGCAAAAGAAACCAACAAAGCACAGTACGACGTTTCAAAAAAGAGAAAAAACGGAATATCTATCTGGCGTTATTTTATATTCTTGTAGGTGAATTGAAACATTGTTGGATTCAACTATAGCTGCTAGAGTCTGTTTTAGAACCTAAGCCTTGCATAGGGCGGCAAATCAATTTGAATGAGTAAAACCGTTTGCTTACCGTGGGAACGACGACTGTTTGATTACTGAGTTATTCCGAACCGTATTAATTTTTAAAAATATTAAAAATTTAAAAAAAGTCGATTTCGATGTTATGAATAGTATACATATTTATGTTATGCTAATAAAAAGAGTATGTATTAAAGCTAGTATCTGATCTCATTGTTTATATGTATAAACAAAAGTGGAGTGAAATCAGAAATATTCTTTTCCCTTATTGCTAAATGTTTCAGTTTTGGAGTTATCGAGTCGACTGTGTCGATCCAATTGGAATAGAATCAGAGAAGGCCATACAATTATATGTATCTCTCTACTTTCGGAATAGTTCCTTCAAGAATAGATCCTAGACGTTCTAAAGAGGGATTTTCCCTGAGGGAAATCTCTGCACACCTAGCTTTTATCTGATAGTGTCAGCGTCATGCAGAACTGAAAGCTACAACTTTCTGATTGGGAAATCAAGAATAAAGCTGATTTAAATTCTAATAAGACATATTGCTTCTTGTTATTTTTTTTTAAAGAACTTAACACCCAAGAGGGTATGAAATACACGTATAATGCCTCAGCATGTGTTAAGTTTTTTGGAAAATTGGACAAAGAGAGAAGAAAGGTTTTTGAATCACTGGTTATGTCGCTCTATGGGAGGCGTCCAACATTTAATGAGGTGACTAAATTGTTAGTGGAAGTTGGTTTGTGGTAGTTTTCTAGTCCACTGCTCATCTTATTTTAGTTGACTGGAAAAAATGAATGTCTTTCGGGTGCGGTTGGGATGCGAACACCCAACCTTTCGATTTGTACCTCGAAACTGACAAACTTTCGAAAATGATAATGTTGAACTAAATATTGGACATGCCGAAAAATATTGCGAAATGGTTGGGGATCCTTAAGCCCAAAAGCAAGCAACCTTCCTAGCCCAATATAAAGAACTGTTATTGGGATGCACATCGAAATTTGCAAACAGGTATTACAAAATTCTTTAGGGCACCCACCTATACTATATGAAAATCGTTTTTAATATTACAGCTCAGAATTATTCAAGAATGCAAGTCGATTTATCGTAGGTTTTCTTCATACTGTTCTTGCACCCAGTTATCGTATGATCTTCGTCTTACTACGAAAGAATTTTCGACTGGCCGATGTCGAGTTTTATTTACGAATTTTGTTGGTGCACTGTTCCTCAATGTTGTGTGCTAAAAAATATCATAACAATACTAACAATTTGACTTTTTGCTTCACAACTTCTCAAATTCTTCTTAGCATTTACTCTTTTATTTTTCATCCTAACATCAAGCAAAATTAATTAAATAAGACGGGGGTCATTAAAGTATTAAAGTATCGTTTGTTTCGAGGTTCGAACCGCACTAAAAAATTACTGTTTCTTGTTCATCTTTGTATTTGAAATCAAAATCTCTGATTTTGTAAGTAACCATAGCTACTCAAGGAATTATTTTCTTTTCCATTATTTTATTTATGTTTATTTATTTGTTAATTTATAGAGGAAAAGATTTCTCTTTATAAAGAACTTTTCAGAATTGCAAAGAAGGAAGTACGCGGTAACAACTGCTGAAACTATTACTCTAAGAAGCTTGCGAGTATAACAGAGGGGTAAAACCGAACTTTAAAAAGTGTTGTTCCTGACAAGATTTAAGAAAATAAAATCAAATGCTGGACGATTAGGAAGTAAGCTCAATACCCGTAGATCTTGGAGTCCTGAAGAATAAACTTTATCTAAAAGAAGGGCAAATACACGAGAAGATTCTTATATTATTAACTTTTAGAATGAGTAGAGTGCAAATACATATTAGTTTACAAACATATTTCTCCAATATACATATATACATGCATATACATCGCTACCGCGCGGCTCATGAATCAATTGAGTTCCTAATATATTCATAATATTTCCTACACCTGAAAAGATTAAAGATGACGGTAAGCAATCTTTTTTTAAAAGAGTGACAACTAAAGGCTCCGTCAAACAGAGCGCGTTTTAACGGCGCGTTCCAACGCTGCCTTGTATTGATGAATGAGGTGAGTGCACTGCGGCGATAATACGCGGCGGTGAAATGCGGTGATGGTTTGAAATACATATCCTTCATTCCATCGCGGTGTTCATATTGGTTCTTCTTATGAAACAGTGGGAACATTAAATGGATTTGTACGTAAATACCCAAGTTTATATACTCAGTGTGAAAAAAGCTACAAGAACATTGTTTTGGAGGCCGAAATATGGGAATGTATTGGAAAAGATTTGTATGACGTCTTCTAACGCGGCGGTTATAACGCGATGTAAAATAATTTCACCGCAGTGTTAAACAATGTTACTGCGGCATTAAAAACGCGTTATGTTTGACTTAGCCTTAAGAGAGATGTCGGAAAGCACTCGTTTAGTCTGCTAAACTGTCAGTGGAATTGGTGATTGAGGACGCAGGTGGTCCTAATAAAAGTTCAGTAGTACCTTTTCCTCAAGTTAATCGGAGATTTCATTTTCTATTATTCCATTGTGTACTGGTATCCATATATAATTCAATGAGTTCAGAATTCTGACCACATTTAGCGAAAATCATTCGTTTTTGAGTTAATTTGGAAGTGGTTAAAGGCTTGAGTAAGGTCTTAAGCGTGCCTTGGTCTCGCCACTAACGCAGACACAATATACTTCAAGACTGCATCTCCATCCCCTTATAAAGGAGTGAATCCTAAAATTGCCGCCCGTTACGAAGACCCCAGAGTTTTACCAAATATCACTATGAGTCTTACGCTTCAGCGCATGGATGAATGTCAAGAGGAGCAATGTCAGACATGCATGATTTTTTTACTTGCTATACTTAGATGTTTTATTTTTCTTAAAAATAAGCAATAACAGCAGAAATTTGGTTAAAGTTATCAAACAAGATTTTTATCAGCTATCATGTATATACGAGGGCTGTTTGATGAATACCCGGATTGGAAGATAGGTGGCGCTACTGAACCAAAATGAGTATACCATCATTTAATATAATCCTTTTTAGCCCGAATGTGTCAATTTGGTGACAATCCGATGCTTAGTTTTGTTTTGACACCCATTTCAAAATATCGTGTTAGTATTTTTTGCCACCATTTAAAAATAGCAGTATCGCTTCGTAATCCGATTCTTGTTTTTGAGTCGCAAAACCTGCGAGGAAATCGAGCCCATTCTCAATGGAGTGTATGGAACTCATTCACCTTGTCTTACAACCGTTTACCATTGGTTCGCAGGGTTTCACCGTGGCCGCACATCGGTTTTTGATGAACCGCCTCCAGGTGGCCCACAAACGGTTACCACAGAGGAAACCGTGGACAAAATCCATGTTCTCGTATTGGCGGACCGCCGAGTGAAAATTCGCAAGTTGGCTGAGATAGCAGGCATCTCAACTGAATACGTTAGCCATATCCTGCATGAGATTTTGGGCATGAGAAAGCTGTCCGCGCGATGGGTGCAACGTTTGCTCCCACCGGAGAACAAGCGCAATCGTGAGACCACTTCAAAGGCATACTTGGCCCTGTTTAATCGAAATCCGTAGGAGTTTTGCGCCGTTTCGTGACCGTCGCATAATCGAAACAATTTGTTTTACCCGGTGAACGTGCTCCAAAGAAGGCCACATTTCGGCCGGGAAGGTGTCAAAACAAAACTAAGCGTTGGATTGGAACCAAATTTTAACATGAGGGCTAAAAGAGGTTATACTAAATGCTGGTAGGTGTACCCATTTTGACTCAGTAGCGCCACCTATCTTCCAATCCGGGTACTCATCAACCAGACTTCATATAGTATGTACATATGTAAATGTGCAGAAAAATGTTACTCAAAAATGGGATGCGAAAATTCAAAAACAAGTAATCAAAATCCGTGGAGAAAATCAATTATTACTAAAATTCAAATTATATTTAGAAAACTTTTCTGCATGAAAATTCTTTTTAAATTGCTCCTTGCACCGTTCTCATTCATGCGATTTTTTTCTTCTTTAAATCCTCCCCTACGAAAGAAATATACATACGAGTATGTATATACTATTGTATATGTATATACTATTGTATATGTATGTACTCGTACATATAATCACCCAGATCTCAAATAATTATTTCAAATTTCATCTAAATCTATTATTAGCATCTTCAACCAAAACATTCTTTCGACACTTGTGCGGAAATATTAAAACAAATTTAAGAAAAAAAATTAAAATACCGGGAAACTTAAAAAAAAAAAAAAAAAAAACGGGAAATTTTTACTCTCCAGATATCAGTTCTGACCAAACACCACACAAGTACAGATTCAACAATATTTTGAGAAACAAGAAATTGCCCCCAACAACAGGTAAGATGAGAAGTATAAGGATTCCTGTACACATCATTTGTAAAACGTAATCATTTCATAAGGCATGCACAAATACATGTTGATTCAAAACCAAAACCATACACTGCTAACAAAGAGAGCAAAACACATAAAAATCTTCTTCGGAGCGCTTCTACTGATCTTGCTGTTGCTTTTGCTGCTGTTATAGCTGCTGACGATGACGAGCTGCCGGCTCTGCTGTTCTCCATGTATGCTTTGTGGATATACATTCGTACAGATACTTGCACACCCATGTAATTATAATCACTGTTTGTTTCCTCTCTGCTATGCTATAATCTCACTCTCTGAATCCCAAAACTCAGCTAAACTCAGCCCAACTAACCAACCGCCAATAACTTTGGCGGCAACCAAATACACCAAATACACAAAATACATCAAATACGTATCCAACAGATACAAAAAAAAGAAGCAAGAATACGAAACGAAATACAGAAAAAAACTAAAAAAAAAAATAAGTAAGAAAAAAAAAAACAACACCTAGAGCGTCTGAAAAAGCAAATCGCTTCAACTGTTTTCGTAAAACTTTTCAGTTGAACATCACAATCCGTTCAAGTCGCGGATATCTCTGAAATAAAAAGTTTTTTTTTGATATTGTAAGTAGTAGTAGTAACAAAACATAAAGGAGTTAATAATACCGTTGATAGTTTAGCTTATCAACAATAAAATGTGTGTGAATTGTGGTGTTAAAAGAAAACATAACGAATTTTCTAAAAAAAGAATTTCTGTTTGAAATTTGTAGAAAAAAAAAATTCCCTAAAAATTCCATTCTCTTTAACTGTGCCCAACGAGTAAAGTGCAAAATTCAAAAATTCAACTGCCAAAGATGATTAGAAACCTTTTTAAACATAATGCATCATTAAAGTGATTTTGATTTTTTTTTTCTCTAATTTGGTGAATACCATATACCAAATCTTAATTTTAGATACAATTATATAACTCTAACGTTGGAAAATTTGATTTGATTTTGGTCTGCCATAAGGACAACGTGTTTTTTTTTTTTTGAATGTTGGTTTGCATTTGCACTCAACTGTCATTTGATCCACAATAACTAGTGTGCGGAGTGACTTGTGCACTAAATAAACAAAAACCACAAAATTTGCCGCTAGACGGTATTATAGATAGTAGTCTGATATTATGGTTCAAAAACCTCAAAATAAGTAACCTGCAATAGAATTGCATCGATAGATGACATAATTTATTCGCCTTTTGCAATGTAATATCACTTTGATATTATAAATGTCACATATGGATCGAAGAAAAAATTTCTTAACTCGAAAATATTTACACTTTCTAGATCTACTTTCTTGAAGCTCCTTCAAGCTAAAAATATCCCATAAAAAAAATAAAAAATAAAAAAAAATCCCATGTGATCCACCGAAATTTGATCCATTAATCTGTGTGAATGTATGCGATTTCTTTTTATTTTATCGAAACATTTGCTTGATTGGGAAAATTTTATTTTGATCTTCGTTTCTTTCGTAAGAATTTACGCTCAACCACCCACCCCTAATGTCTAGATCACTTTTCATTTCATTTGTCTACTTAGCATGACTATAGGTTTTGAGCCTGAATGCAATGGTGCCTGAGAGGGTGTCGATTTTATTCTTTTTTTGAGGAAAGCAATTTCAGGCTGAAAGTTTATTTTTAGAAGGCTGAGGAGGTGTATCCTCCATCGATCGCTATATATGCTCTTGCGTATTCCGAAATCTAGGTGCTTCTGGTGTATATTATTCAAAAAAAGTTTTTTTTTTTTTATTATAAAATAAAACTACGTATAAACACAAGTATACGTACGTATCTGTACGTACCCATATGTAACAGCAAATGACAAACCTTAATATAGGTCAAGATATTGAGCTAAGCAAGGGTTTTTTGTTTTCATAATTTTTGCTTTTGTTTTGTCATTTTTTATTCATAAAACAGACGTAGTACCTACCACACTTGGCACTATTCAATAATTTGTTTTTTTGTTTTCCCACCGACTTTTTTTTGGGTTAAAAAATGTTGACAAAACAAGTGATGGATTGCGAGTGTGAAAGTAACCGCACTTGTCAAGTATCTACCTTCAATAATAAAAAAACGAAATGAAGACATCTGAAGCAGGAATGTCGATGGAAGCAATAATGAGTAAAAAAAAAAATTGCAAAATTTGCATAACTTCAAGTGAGGTGGTGAATTTGTTTAGTTTGCCAAAAAATATTGGTCATTAAAAATATGTCACTACTTACAAGCACCTAAATGCGGCATATGAGAACTTTTATGAGGCAACCAAGGTTTTTCTTCTGGTCTTGTCTTGTGATTGTACTTACAATTGACTGAGCATACTCACATCTAGCGATAGCAAGGTTAATTTCATTTGCAATTCTGTTTTACGTTCAGGAATTTCGCAAGCCTCCCCGGAGCCGGAAAATTCCCATTCTTCTATTCTACTTATTATCATAATTAGGCTTACTGTTACACTTTTTAAATCAATCAACACTATTTAAAAAATTGTGGTTGTGGATTAGGTTTGCCGCCAGATGATTTATTTACGATTTGATGCAAGGTGTTAAACGCTTTCTGCACAGTTTAGTTAGTGTAAATACCTAGGCTTTAATTTACCAGTTTCTTCAATCAACAGAAATTTGATTGAACAGACTGATCGATTTTGTATATCAAAGAAATTGCATCAAAAATATTGACTTTTTCTATAAAACTGTTAACGAGCAATTCTCAAATTAACAACTTGGTGTTCCAAAAACACTCGTTATATTAAAAATGACACACTGTTTATGGCTTATAGGTCTCATCATCAGCTTCTAATTTTTAATATTAATTTGATATTGATATCATTCAGCATACCATAGAACACCATATAAAATTTTCTGTTACGTCATTCTCTTCTCCATAGAACCGAATAAATAATTCTTCAAGCTCTTCGCCAAGAGCATTTTCCATCGGTACTACAGAAGGTACAGGGCTTTAAGTTTGCATACAGTCAGTAGAGTCTTGATATAAAAATATTGATAACATCTTTTTCGAAAAAATAAAAATAATAATAATTTATACCACATCTTCGAAACGCCATTTTTCTTTTTGAGATTTTATGTTTTTAAATATGTGCTTTCAAAAACGCAACATTTTAACATTTTCAGTGATTGGTTTAATTAAATAAGAACGTTCAATGAATTAACTAATGACAAAGACTTTCATTTTCTTTATAAAAAAGTGAAAGACGCCAATAAACCTTGTGCGTTTCAATTATTATTGCTCCAAGTTATTCACTTTCTATATACCTTTCCTTTCATCAAGAACAAAAACATCTTGGAAACAGCCTCTACAATTCGGCTAGACTGTATTGGCAAAGAATTATTCTTTTCACTTTAATCTTGGCAGCCGTTTATTGGTAGACGTTGATTTTGTTTAAAAAAAAATGTTGAAGGTAAAAAGTTAAAAGCCTCAAATGCGTAATAAAAAATCCGGCAAATGTTTACGGAAATTAAGTTTTCTATTTATATATTCTAATTCCAATATTGTGATTCATTTGATTTTATGTAGTGCAAACAGAGAACACCTTTTTTTTAAAAATGTCTATGGTGTAATTACTTAAAGTCTGGTTTTTGGGAAGATAAATGTCTGGAGTTTGGTTTGCGGGTTCGGAAAATGGGAAATGCAGTTTTCCGAAACCTTTTGTGGTTTAGATGGATTAAAAAGTTTGCTATCGTCAAGGTATTTCTATTTAGTTTCATGTTTATAACGAAAACAGAAATAGAATTATACATACTACAGCGTGACACTATTTTATCCATGTTTACTCCATAAATCAGCTCGTTTTAACTGTTTTATACATGTAAAAAATAAATCGCTCGTCTAAAAGCCTTAATCTGCTAGAATGAAGATACTTCGCCGAGATTGGATTGACAGAGATCTCTTTCCTTATTTCACCTATGATATATATAGTTGTTTCTATCTAATATCGAGACACATACTGATCATCTTCAGTTAAATTTTCTTTTTTTGTTCATAAGCTGAAACTTGACTTGATTGTTTAAACAAAAAATACATGGTAATGTACAATATATACAGTGAAAAATTTTCATTAGCGATGAACATAAAAGCAATTTTTGTATTGCATCATAATAAATCTTCATTATTAATTGACCACATAAAGCAATTTATGTAGGTCTATCCTCCGAAATTAAAATCATAATTATTTTCAATAAATTAATCAATTAAAAAGACTGATATAATCGCGTATGTGTTAATACACAAAATAGAAAAAAAAGATTAATCTTTAATTGAATTTGATCATCAATCCAAACAATTCTAAAATATAAAATATGATTCCTTTGTCACCGTCAAGTATTGTAACTAAAATGGTAACATTCTTGACGTTGCTGTCATGTTGCATGCAATTTGAATACCAATTGAATTTGTAGAAATTGTTGTGTTTCTTTAGTTCTCTCACGAATACACACTCGTACATTCCTTGAAGCTCAAGTCGAATTCTGATTTGCTATGCATGTCAGACTCGCCACTTGCCGGCACACATTTCTTTGTAGCATTATTTGATCTATTTGTTATAAGATGTCAAGCAAATGAATTTTACGATGAATAGATTAACGCCAGAACAACGCGTGAAAATTTGGAAACTTATTTTGAAGGCCATGGTTCGGTGCGCCAACTTATCGTGCGCTACGTCCATTTTACGGTCGAAAAAATCGCCCATCTGAGCAAGTTATTCGGAACACGATGAATCGTTTTCACACCATGTCCACTCTAGTGGATAATGCGCATCCCCAAAGACGACAAACAGTGCGAACAGAAAAAGTCATTGCCGTTGTGGGGCGCAGTGTTGAGCAGAATCCGAATAAATCGATTCGCCATCGTGCACAGGAATTGGAGCTATGACCATCCACTTTGTGGAAGATTTTACCGAAATATCTTGGCTTAAAGGCTTATAAGATTCAGCTTGTGCATGAGTTGAAACCGCGTGACCATTATACGCATCGTAGATTCATGAATGGGCCGAAAACATGGTTCAGGTTGATCCTCATTTTCAACGCAAAATGTTGTTCTCCGATGAGGCCCATTTTTGGTTAAATGGATATATAAACATGCAAAATTGCCGAATTTGGAGGGGGAAAAACCCAGAAGCCTTTATTGAGATGCCCTTACAACCATTAAAACTCACTGCTTGGTGTGCTTTATGGGTTGGTGGAATCATCGGCCCATATTTCTTTAAGGACGATGACGGCCAGAATGTTACCAGCAATGGAGAGCACAATAGACACATGATTTCTGACATCTTCGCTCCTCAGTTGGATGGCATTGACGTGACGGAGCTTTTGTTTCAACAAGATGGCGCAACATGCCACACGGCGCGCGACACCATCAATTTATTGTGAGAAACATTTGCTGAGCGCTAATGGACCTGTGAACTGGCCTCCACTATCCTCTGATCTCACACCTTTAGATTACTTTCTTTGGGGGTATGTGAAGTCACTAGTCTATGCCGATAAACCAGAGACGTTGGACGACGATTTGGAAGTCAACATTCGCCGTGTTATTGCTGATATACGGTCCCAGTTGCTCGAAAAAGTTGTCGAAAATTGGACTTTACGATTGCGTTTCCTTCAAGCTAGCTGTGGGGCACATATGATCGATATCATATTCGAACACTAATGGCATAAAATTATCTATTAAATAAAGCTAATATCATAGACATCAACATTAGCTTCAATTGAATTTTTTCATATTGAATTTGTATGATTCTAAAAAAAACACCCTTTATGTACATACGTTTCATTTTAACAATTTGGATTTTTAAAATTGAGTGACATTTTTATCTGTATTTATTATTCGGGTTAAAAAGGAAGCTTTGTTAGATATTTACTGTATTTAATCTATTGAACAAATGTTTAACACAGGTTAAAAATGACTAAAAATCCACTTAGTTTACATGCCAATATATTGCTCTAATATCCCAAACGCACAATATTAGTACTTGAGCTTACAAAATAAACCTTTATTATTTATTAATGTTAAGTTATGTGTTATAAAATGCTACTGTGTCAGTTGTAAGGTAATTGTGAGGACCTTAAATTTAATCTACAACCCAGTCTATTTTAGATAATATTATCAGTGAGACTAAGAATTCAGTTAACATATGTATTTGAATTTGAGAGATTGAATTATTTCTTTTTGGTCTGTTTTTCAAAGCTCTATTGTAAATTGAATACCAATTGCCACCTTGTACATATCAAAACCAGTTAACAAGCTTAGCGTTATGCTTTTCCATCACTTGTTTCTTAACACGAAAATCAAGATAACTATGTATATAGATTTGTAAAATTTATTCTGTTTTCGAGGCGATACGAGTACATCTCTGGAGTTTGATTTGTGGGTTCGAAAAATAGGAAATACAGATATACAGATATCTCGGAAATACAGATACTGGCCACAAGCGGTTATTCTCTAACGAATTTTTCTCTTTATTATGTTTGTATCTTTGTGTACCCCGTCTTTTACATTGAATTTAACGATTATACTTTCGATACATTTTATTTTTGATTTGAATTTACCGTACATATCGCGGATTATTCTTATAATGCATCTGTGTCCAGTAATCTGCGATATAAGCTTTGTCCATATAAGATCCTTCGGGCCTCAATATCAGTATTAATTAATTTCGAATTGTATCGCAGGTTGACATGCCTTGCACAATATTGTCTTCTCACCTTAAGAAAAAATTATTTTAAATTTAAATACTACAATATTTGTTTCTATCATTGATTCAAAAAGATTTTGTCTTCAATAGAATTTTTGGGGTTTTTTCATTTGCTTTACAGAGATATGGACAATTGTACACTTTCTCCTGTTATATAACATGTATACAGTGAAGTCCAAAAGTTAACTTAGACAACTGATTTCATTCATGAAAGGAGATTGATTTTATGAATTACATTAGGTTTTTTTTATCTGAACAATACACAACACAATCAGATAATAAAAGTGGATTTTACACCCACGTTTTTGAACAGTGGGCGTTTTTTTAGAAACGTGGGAAGAACCGCTTTTGTGATTTACTGGGAAGTGTTTAGGTTTTTCATAATTACTTAATTTTATGTCTTTTAGTTATTGATTCAGTACTTGTTTATTACAACAGATAGCTAGAATGCCAAGAATTGTAAGCCACGTAGTGAATTTAAAAAGTTATGCGCCTTTGACTAAAGATATATGAGGGCACGACATCTGCTACGATATGAGAAATCCGTCACAGCCTAGCCCTATTTGTCCTTTCAGTTGGGCACATTAATTTGTGTAGATTCCATTTGTGTCTCACTAAAGCTGAGACGTCGACGATGCTCGGAGACCCTGACCGGCAGCGTTGGAATTCACTCGCTTAACATGTACTATACATGCAAATCGAGGAATTAAAATTAGGTCAATGTCGCTATATGCGCCGTGTATTTCGTCTTTCTTATCGCTCAAAGAACTTTTTTCTTGCTGCAAGAATGGGATTTTCATTTTATTTTCTTATTTTTCAACCCGAATCAATAGCGATTGGAAAGAATGTTTAATTTTTACTTGGCGTTATTGAAATTTACAGTGAGGCCCAGGTAGATAAAGTCATTTGCTTTCTCAGAGTCATGATTGTGGCGTACTGCCTGAACCTTTATTTTCGCAACGCATATGTATGTAACTATACTTACTCTTGTTTAGTGCTAAATCTATTTATTTAAATAGCCGCCAATGCAACAGTTCCATCGTACCGATTTGTTTCCGAAGGTTAGACCAGCGCTCTAAATTGAGTAAATAGTTGTTCTGATTTTCAATAGCCTTTAATAGGATTGAATCTGCCAGGAAAATTTAAAGTTTGGCGAAAAAAAAGAACCACAAAGAGTACACAAACGAGCTCTGTTATTTGCGATCTTATTTATTTATTTATTAAATAGCTACAGAATAATTAAAATTACAGAGTAGCTTAGTAGCCAGAGCATCAAGAGGCCTTAGGCTATTATTGCGATCTTATTAGTTCTTATTCTTACACAATCTAGATTTAGATTTGATTTAATCAATTTGCTGACACATACACATTTAAAGAAGAATTTTTAGCTAATGTATTTCCCTATGATGATCCGAAGAGGTTTTGGTTGGTAGATACGTAAAAAGACTACACACAAACGGCTTGTTTAGTACAGATAATTGAAATTTGACAGGCTTATGTATTTATCCATGAGGTTGCCATGCTTATCCATTAGTCATCTGCTATCCCTCATGAAGACATTTAAGGCTGCTGGCTTTTATGATAAATGGTTTGAGGAGGTGGAAACAATGCGTTTCAACACACTCAGCAAATGAAAAATATCGTAGATCATAAAAAAAAAAACTCATTTACCACTTAACCATTTCTAATTTCTCCTTTGCATAGGATTCCAATAAATTTCTCCGAAAACATCCATGTTTGCATACATATTAAAGGAATTCAAATAATTATTAACAATCAGCAAAAGTTATCACGAATTATAGGCGTTACACAGATGCTTCTATGCATCGGTACTCGAGCACAATGTAAACAAATCCCACAATTCCATTCAATAAAACTGCAATCTATCAATCAACTCCTACCATATTAAGCGTATCTTTAAATTAGCTATTCACTAATTAATTACTTTGTTTTTATTTTACTTTATTTTTCTATTTTTAACCGAAAATATGCAGTTCGAGTAAACAGAGCATAACAAAAAACCAGCCAACATGGATGCCATTAAGAAGAAGATGCAAGCGATGAAAATCGACAAAGATGGAGCATTGGAACGCGCTTTGGTCTGCGAACAACAAGCACGCGATGCCAACACTCGTGCCGAAAAGGTAAATCTGCAGATACATATACGAATAAATTTGTGTACTCGTATAACTCAGTCAATAATAATATGAATTTAAATTGTAGCCAAATGAGAGTTATTATAAATATCAATCTTTTTTAATTGTTCTATCGAATAGGCTGAGGAAGAGGCTCGTCAACTCCAAAAGAAGATTCAAACCGTTGAAAACGAATTGGATCAGACACAAGAAGCCTTGATGCAAGTCACAGGCAAATTGGAAGAGAAGAACAAGGCTCTACAGAATGTAAGTACACATTTTTCCTATCTAATTATTATGCGGTTAAATTTTGTTTATTAAAAGAAAAAAAAAAATTTAAAGAACTCAAAGATAAGCAGGAGATAAAAAATAAAAACAAATCATTCTCGTAGGTGAAAGTCAGATGAAGATAGAAAAGATTATAAATTCCACCGAAGAGATATCAAACTAATTAAAAGATGCTAGTGGTATTGCTTTATGTTTTTTTTTTTCCTGTTCATTACTAAGATTAAGCAAACAACTGACATTCCGAAACACAGTAGTCGTATCTATCACACATACGGCGAAATGTATTTCAATTAACGATCCGCTCCAGGTAATCAGCCGATTGGAATGTGAATCACGATCATTTCGACTGGTTATGCCTTATCTTTAAAGTGATGTCGTTCATTATGACGCATCGATATTCAATATTTTAAACTACAAATGAGCAGTTTTCATGTTTTAGTTCATTCCTGAATTAAGTCATTCAGTTTGCCCTCCAGTTTATTAATGACGGTAAGATAGGCAATAATTCGTTGATTTAGATGGTTGCTTTGCTAATGTTTATTTGATGACTTATAAGCAGTTACCCAGTTATTGCAAGAAATGATGACAGAAAAGTTTGTTTATTCAAAGTATTAATGACCGATTTCAAATTTCTTAAGATATGAATGAACATATTCTGTATTTGTGGTGTGTATCGACTTAGAAGCATGAATGAATTTTCCCTACATATGATTTTTAAAACTATTTTGTATTTTTACTTCTAATTTCATTATCCTCAGACGTAACAGGCAAATTTTGCGTATTTCAATAAGTCTGAATGAGTACTCATAATTTATGTGTGGTAATTTTCGTGGGTGGCCGTGGCTCAAGTGGGAGTGTACTGGCCTGACAATTGAACGGTTCGGTGTTCAATAACACCCGTGCCCGAAAGACTTTTTTTTCAGGCAACTAAAATCTAGTGAGATGAATGATTGCCTAAATACAACATCAAGTCAATTTACACTAATAATTTAGTCTCCCCATTAAATATTGGATTCCACCCATGGAACGAAATAATCTTTCTTTCTCTCTCTATCAAATTTTCCGAAAAACTTAGCACGTGCTCCGGCATTGTAAGAGTAGTCACATTCTCTTGAGTGTTAAGTTCTTTAAAAAGAACTCGTAATTTATGGAGATGTCATTGACATATTGAAAAGTTTAGTTTTTCACACAAGAGGCGAGAGTGCACTTTTGTAAGGCTTGGTGATTTTAAAATGCTATACTCTCTGAAGAGCTGTTCTCAGGCTTTTACTTCTATTAAATTATCATTTTATTGTTCAAAGTATCGCTATTGTATTCCTTATTTGTATTACTTTGTTTTTTTTTTTTTTTTTGAGTAAATATTGCTATATATATATGTAGCAAAGTAGATCAACTCGAATTGGCAAAAAAATAAATAATATACCATCAAGACTTTACCTCCATATCTGTATTCTTGTGATGAAGTTTGCGATTACGTTTGGGAAAAATTCTTGCCAAATATAGAAACGTTGTTGTCGTGATAGTGAGATCAGGGTCATTTGGACATGCAGTCCACTATGCAAGTGGCACTACTGCATGCTTGTCAAAATGCCATTACATAAAATGAATATGTATAAAAAGGTTTGGGTTTTGTTACCTCACTATTGTGTCAACTAGTTTCTGAGTTGATCATGAAAACAGCAAAACGTCTTCGAATTTTCAATTTTAAATTTTTTTGTTAATCGATGTTTTTAGTTCTAGATACTTCTTCATATGAACAATATTGTTCAGGACTATATACTTACACAGCCATTAATAAAAAAATACATAACTAAACAAAACATAATTTCTAAGAATAAAAATGAAGTATCCATGACTAATTTATATTTTAAACGTATATCACAATTTTATTTTAAGTTTATTATCTGTGGAGAAATTTTCATAAAAACGAACGGAATGGCCCGATAAAAAATTATTTTACCCATTTCCTGGAATAGTATGAAGGAAAGTTATAAATTTCTAATCATTCAAGAATGAACCGACAGAAGGCAAATACATAGTTTTAGACATTTTATTCGCACTTAGGAGGGTAGTGTGAATTTGTATCACAGATACAAAACAATTTCTTTAACTAAAAAATAAAAACTGCTTATTGAGCATAGATACACATAATACGAGTGCGTATCGTACGTATGGGTGTACCATATATCCTGTGTTTTCCATTGATCATTGAAAAAAATAAATGCTTGATTGAAGGATTGAACTACACTTGACTTTCGCAATGATGAAGCTTTCGCGACCTGTGTGTCTATTGATCTGCGACTCCTCTTAAATTTTCCACGGCCAGGCGAATACTGTTTTCTCTTGGCCCTAAATCACTTAATGTAATTTGATGCATATTACATTAATAAAAACGACAGTCTAGCTCCTATAGCGGCAGTAATTTTTCTAGCAGTACAGAAATTATGATGACTTATTGTTTAACTGAAATAGGGATAGCTCGTAATTTTTGTTGGTGGCATGTTTATCCAATATGGTGGTTCCCATATAGAGAAAACAATAAATTTTGCTCAATATGCTATTTAGCTATGCTAAGAAGAGTAAAGGCTAAGGCTGAGCTCTTCAGCTTCACTTTCGAAGCATTGACTATTTTAATAACTCTATATAAGAGCAGATTTAATAGTTTATTTATTTAATAAGTTTATGCAGATTGAAAGAGCAATATTTCGATATTGGTGTCCGGTGGTAGAATGTAGTTTATATTAAAATTTATTAAATTATCACTTAAGCCACGTCCACTTATCAAATTCACCTCTGTCGTACCATTTTTTGGATTTCAAAACATGTAAAAACTTTGTCATTCCTAGTGTTAGTCCCTAACACTTTTTGTGGCTTGATTACGACTTGATTAGATAATACAAATTTTGCTCTTTTCACCTCTTTAATGCTTCGTGCCGGTTGCAATCACATTTTTCATTGACAACCATTGGGTGAAAGATAATTTTATTTTTTGCTTTGTTATTATAGTTAGATATACTTTGAGTAGTCTGATCCCATTTCATGGGATACACTAAAAAATTAACAATGTTTGCTATTTTCGCTTTGACGTCTACGCACACTAATAAGGCAAAGGAAAATCCTGAATTAGAATTTACTGATAAACCTACTCGTATACAAGCCTCAATCGAAATTTGTTTTTCCCTATTCAGACTTCGTTAGTTTTTTCGGTTGAGCAACATTATACTCGAATGTATACATATGTACAATTGAAGTTAGGTTTGCAAATTGTTTGAATTCTTTCATTAATTTTTTTATAATTTAATATCTGCAAAGCTCGTTATATTTCAACCAAAATATATGTGTCTTTGAAAAAGAATTGGAAGCGGCAAAATTTTACAAGTTTTCAATGCTTGTGTATATTCCTTTTTTTACATATGTACACTTATGGACAAAATAATAAATACAGCTTGATGAACTTGTGTTGTGTCCACTTTTTGTGGCATTGATTGTATTTAGCCACTGAACTGCATAATTATTGACAACTTGGTTAGTACGCGTATTCTAAGCCGTTATTCGTATAGAGAGTTCGTCGCATTTAATTTTAAAATTTAATCAAATGCACTGTGGGATGCATTACAGTTAACAGTTTTGAAGATTTTTATTAAAACTCTCGATTTTAATAAATGTTTTTAATTATAAATATTTATTTGTTTAATATCTGGTCGCATGACCTTTGTTTTTTATCACCTCTCTACATCTGTTTAGCATGGAGTTCACCAACTTTTGGCACTCGGCCAAAGGAATAGACTTCCACGCTGTTTCTACTTCCTGCCAAAGATCTCTTCTATTTTTCGGCCATGTTTTGGCTACAACATCCTTAACCATTTTCCAAAGGTTTTCGATGGGATTAAGATCCGGCAACTGGGATGGCCATTGTAGAACTCGTAATCCCTTTGCATCTATTCATTTTTTTGTTGCTTTGGCTGTATGTATTGGATCATTATTAGCCTGAAATGTCCAAATGATGGGGAGATTTTCGTCGCCAAATGGGAGGAGTACATTTTCTAGTATATGCATATACTCTTCCTTCCTCATCGCTCCCCCTATTATATGTTTAGGACCAACTCCATGATATTTCCACCGCAATGTTTCACCGTTTTTATTGTGTAGCGGGAATTGAATGCAGTATTTGGAGGACGCCTTACAAACCGCCTACCATCCGACCCAAATAAGTTAAATTTGCACTCGTCCGTCCAAAATATATTTCTCCAACTTTTTTGGCCTTCCTCGCCAGACCAATTTTGGTGCCGAAGTGCAAAGTCCATTCTATGTTTTAAATGTCTCTCATTGAGAAGTGGCACTTTCCAACGTGATTTAGCTGACAGGTTCCTGCCCTAGCTTTGCATTTTATAAACGGTGTTATTTTATAATATCTGCCTCGACAAAGGTACAGTGCTTTTACGACCCATTTTGAATTCTGAAATGTAAGTCTTTTTTAATATAGACCTAAGAAAAAAAATTGAATGCATTACTTAATCAATTTCACTTAGAGACATTAAAAAAACAATAGTTATTGTCAATTTCTGTGTAAAAGAGTAATAGCGTATTTATTTTTTTTGTCCAGACAAAACCAGATTGCTCGTAACAATTTGCACAGAATTTTTTAATAAATGCGACGAACTCTCTATACGAATAACGGCTTAGAGCAGGCGTACTTACTAAGTTGTCAATAAGTATGCAATTAGCTCCAGAAAAAGTGAAAACAATTCTAGTTCATGAAGCTGTATTTATTATTTTGTCCATAAGTGTATGTATGTTCAGGAGGCTAATTGAAATTGGGACAAATGTAAGATCTCTGTCGAAAGCAATATGCGTGGTTTATCTGCTTCTCAGAGGTAAATCTCTGTGCTCTGATCACAGAAACATTTTTTAATAGAACTCCAGTGGTGATATTGATTCGTGTAGTCAGAACTGCTAATTGTTTTCGCTTCCAAGTTAAAATGGCTCGTGTTCTGTAGTCGCACTGCAATGTCTCACGTCAGCCGATGCAATACATTTTGTTCTTCTATCAGCTTCAGCTCTTCTATTTTTTGGAATCATGTGTCCAGATATGTAGGTACAGGCTGTGTAACCTATTTATTTTTTTCAAAACTAACCCATTTTCAAAACTAAAACTAAACTTTATATTGAAAAGAAAATGCCTCATTTTAAATTTTAAAACTGAGAAAATAGTTAATCACATACGTACATATTTAAAAAAAAAATCTTAGACAACCTAACGCAAAGATTAATACCAATTTAGAAATCCTAAGCGATTCGGTGCTGTCAGAAATTTTTGGATATTTGGATCTCATGTTTTAAAAGTCCTTCAAAAGACGCCTCTGAAAAAAGAAGCATAATTGTCTAAGTATTTTTGAATGAACGGGTTACTATGCCACTTTAACAATGACCCACATTCCATTAGCGATTCGCTTTTTTTTATAGATGCTAAAAAGAAATCCAGGTGTTTTTTGTATCTCAATGAAATGGCATTTTTCCAAAAAATTCGAATTTTCTATACATATACATATTTATGTGTATATACATACAAACATGCATATGTATCTGCTGCTTAAAAATGAAACAAAAGCAATGCTTTAAACTTCGGTATTCGATTACGAACGACCCTCCGTACATATTATGATAAAATCATGTGTCTCTTATCTCTACTTTCTGCAAGAACCCATTATCTCATCATTAATTAACAAACAGCAGAAGTACTATTCTAAAAACGAGAAAAAAAATCATTCAAGGAAAACGCCCAAGAAAATAATTTCAGAAAATAAGAAATAGAAAAAGAACAACATGCGAGCCGAACAACCGATCTTTGCGAATAACCAAATGGATTCTATTTATACCCCATAGAGAGGAATGAATTTTGTTCTTTTTTCCTAAGTTTCCTTGAAGTAGCTCGTTGATACATCTAAATAGTGGCTGGCTAGCTGCATGATCATCGCCAAATACGGTGGATCACATACACAAACGCAACCTCGATTGGTTAAATATGATACCTAAACATTGGAAAATGTTTTGCGCATGCGTTCTCTCACCACCATCCACCCCCACTATATGTAGTAAGATGATTTGAAAATATTCCACATACCACATACGAAAAGGAATACCACGATTTGTAGTCGCGTGTGAAAATTGTTTATAAAAAAACGCTGTGTATTAAAAAAAAGCAATTTTTTTTTTTTGGGTGAAATACGTACATAATTGAATATTGATTAAAGCGGAGGATTTGTAAAGAACAAAAGCGGTAACGGAAATTATAATAGTTTGTGGAATCTACAAAACGAAAGAAAATGAAAATGAATGTTGGAACTTATTGATCTTGCTGTTCCTGCGGACGGACTGACTGTTGCTTAGAGAAACGAGAACATTAATTATATCCACACTGCTATATGCAATTCGCAAATACGGATAGTGTTTGAAGACGCTATCCATTTTCATCTGACTATGTAAATTTGAAAATAGATGGCATGAGTAATAATCACGGCCATGGTGACTATCGAGTCTGACTATGACGATGATGCTGACTTCATGCGTTTGACTTAAGAAATTATACAACTTTTCGTTGGAAGAAATGAAAAGGAAAAACCATGTATAACCGTATAGCCCCAGCGAGTGTGAGTAGGACATCCCATAAGAAATCTTGAATTTGAATGACTCTGGCTGTCGAAAAAAAACAACAACAACAACAACACAACGGTATTATGTGTGTGTTCATTACCACAAGAAGGAAATATCTGAAAATTTGTTGCTTATTCTCAATTCTCATTTATCTAGAACATTGAAGTCGACGAGTTGAGTTTTTGTTTTTCGTTTACCATTTGCACTCCTTTTCTTATTTCTTTTTTCCGTTTTTTTTTTCCTTGGTTTTTTGTTTTCGGTTACTTCCTTTTTAACTTTCATCATTCTAATTTTTATTGTTAAATAAAAATAATCAAATTGAATTGTTAAAACCAACCAACGGTGGGTAGCGTTCTTCAACAAGGGATACACAGATCACGAATAGATAAACTGATACACGGCAGTTCGCGAGTTACTTTGAATAAACACACCTTTCTGTGTGGTTTTGAAACAACGATACGGGCTATTTGTTGAATGTAATATGATTGAGAAAATTCCTCAGCAACTAATCGATACTGATGAAATTAATTCAAATCGAATACTGAGGAAATTGTGTAAACAAAATAGCTGTAATACCAGTTGTAGTACAAGTTCGAATAGTTTAAACAATACCAAAGCGCTAAAAAAGTCCGGTACAAATACTAAAACAAGTGATAACCGGCATCGGAAAGTAGAACCAAATAGCAGTTACCATAATCACAATCAAAAATTAACAAATAATATCCCGAATTTAAATTCAAAACCATCGAAATCAATTGGGAATAGTAATAGCAATAGCAATAGCAACTGCAACAGCAACAGCAACGTAAATGTAAATTCTCGTCGCCGGCGTAACCAACAGGAAATACGTCAAATAAAACGTGCACATCGCCATCTATTAACAAGTAGTGGTATACCGCAACCACAAGCAAAACCAGGCACACCAACATCACCACAAAATAATTGCACTTCACCACACAAACGTCAAAAAAAGAAAAAGACAAAACGAAAAACTGACAGCGGTGGCAGCAACAGCAGTCATCACGAACAGCACCTGCGCCAGCAGAACAGTCATCCACATCGCAACTGCAAATCTTCCTCTCGCAATAAAAACATAAAAACTCAAAACACGACGAATAATAACTGCAATAGTAATAGAACTAATCGAAAAGGTAAAAATTTGTGCGATGATTCGGCCACAATTGTGTCGGTGATTTCGTCTCAGTGGTGTTCGATTGAGGAGCGTTTGAATTTGTTAGATAAACTTTTGTATTGTGATGAATACGAATACGAGTACAACTACGACGATAATTACTCAAAAATCAGCAACTGTGACTGCGACGGTGACGACAACAACGGCGACTGGGACGATTTGGACATAATAATGAGTGATCACAGCGGCAGCGGGCAAATGCCCATGAAGCGTCGTGGTCACCAGCATCATCCGAGATTTTCAGGACAACGTCGTTCCAATGTGCCCGTCGAGGAGATTTTAGCTGCTCTACGTCGCGGTGACAGCATTGGTGAACTGTCAAATTTATCGTCCACAACATCAACAACTACAGCTGATTCGACATTCAACACTGGATCCACTTCAACACTGGACACCACCAGTCATCTGGGCGAGGATGAGTTAAGGTGTCTATCGCCGACTGACTTACATTATGATAATTTCGAGGCAACTTTTAAGGATTTGAATAGAAACAATTTAAATAGTAGAAATTGTGATGAAAACTGTGTAAATGATGTAAATATTAAGAAATCGTCCTTGGACTTGCCTTTACTGCAGCAAAATACAAACGTTGAAGTTCCAATTGCAACGGCAAATAGTAGTCCAACGCCAACGGACGAAAGTAGCCTATTGGATGATGTTGTCAAGACCCCAAGTAGTACGAATAGTTCTAAGCAAAAATCTCCGAAAAAAGAAAAAAATCGCTCTGAGAAGAGGAAGAAGAAATCGTCCAAAACAAAGAATTCCACTGAGGATGGCTATGGTGATGGTGGTGCAATAACCCTTGTAGCGCTGGAAAGGGAAAGAGCTGATGGTGATGGTGCTGCAGCGGGTAGTGAAAATTCTCCTGACAACGTATTGGACGATGAGTCAGCCGAATGGGCTAAACTACGCTGTACAAGTGAACGTACGGAAGTCGTTGCTGAACGCGAGATTCGTCGACACAAAGGGCGATGTGCTGATTATCCTGGACTGGCATTTGGCAGATCCATCTTCAGTTCCGATACAATGATGAAATTCAATATTATTCGCAATGAACTGCATAACATCATGAATACACAGCTCAAGCGGGTAAAATAACGTTCAAATAGTTGTTTCGATGTTTAAATTAATATTTTTTCTTTTGTTACACTTTTTTTTTTGAAAGCAGAGAGAAAGCAGTACTGGCAGTAGCAGCAAGAGTAGTGATGGGAAAAAACGTAAAGAACGAGATATCCACTGCGCTGACCTCAATTCTTTTTTTTTTTTTCGTCTTTCTCATTTAAACTCACAAAATTTTGTGCGTCGAGCTTAGCTGTTTGCTCGGCATTGTTTTAATTCGTTTACAGCGCGAATATTTGCTATTTATAGAGATTCTCTAATGTGTGGAACTCGCAGTGCGCTAAAATGTTGCCTTTGTGTTATTTGTTATTATTTTTCCGCACATACAATCATGTATGCATGTATGTATGTAAAGTGTGCATACCGGCGCGGCTTAGCAATGACAAGCAAATTAAGAATGAAAAGTGAATCTTATCGCGTAGCTATCCAGAAAAGTCTGTCTATCATTTGTTTGCTACTTTTTTTTTATTTTGTTGATTGACTTCACAGCCCATTTAGGCAAACGTTTTGCATATTTTATTTATTCGTTCTCGATAGCCTACTTGCGCAATGGTTACACTATTTTTGGTCTTCTAGTTGGTACCTATTCGGCGAAAAAGAGAAGAAAGTAAATACTGCTTACTGAAATGAAGCAAACATGAGCAGTGAGTGTTGCACGTTCCGCATGGATTATCTTTGTGGCGCTGTAGTATCTCTGCAAAGTTATCTATTGAGATTACTCGTTCGAATTGCCTCTATTTCTATTTATTACCGATCTTTTACTTCTATTTTTCATCTACCTCTTCGGATTTTCTATATTTATATATATCAATGTATATTTTGGGATTTCTCTGCTAAGGTTGTAGTTAATGATTGCTACCACATTTATGTGACGACG
Organism: Volucella zonaria; assembly: GCA_963966105.1. Classification (NCBI taxonomy): domain Eukaryota; kingdom Metazoa; phylum Arthropoda; class Insecta; order Diptera; family Syrphidae; genus Volucella; species Volucella zonaria. Next base: position 75,840,669 of record OZ014530.1, on the reverse strand, counting down.
GGAAAAGATAGATAATAGATTGACATTCTTCGGTATACATTATATTTGACGTTCGATGTCCTAGATGTTGATTACTTTTCTTTCCCCTTTGTATGTAAGAATATTTTTACTATATAGCAACATTCGAACCAAATCACTTAAAATTGTTTGTCATCCTCAATCCGAGTCTATCAATCAATCAATCAATTACGCTTTCCAGCACAAGACGCAGTGACCGAAATTCGAGCCGGTGTTTGTAATTTGAATTTCAAATTACCACATAAAAATTTATTCTTATTCTTGGTTCTAATTGAGATTTAAACTTTACCGTTCTTTTAAAAATCTTCATTGCTTTCACGAGTGATTATCCAGGAATAATTTTTGCTTTCAAATAATAAATTTAATTCACTTACACATATTCGCTTAATTCTTGTATGTCATGTCCTAGATGTTTAGTGTGCTAGGTTTCATCACCGAGCATAGAATGTTATTACTTGTGGTGGGGTTTCAAAAGCTCTTCTTCAAATTTATTTTCTTTACTTTTTTTTTTTAGCTGATGAACTTAGAGATGAGTTAGGAATCTGCTGTTGCACTTCTTTTATTAACAATAACACGATGACGAAATCTGTTGCCTATCGTCATCATCACCATCAGTTCCATTTTGGCTATCCATCCTGTCCAATTTTTTTACTTGTATAAATCAAAATCACTTTTACTTTGTAACTGCTGAGAACAATGTTTTCTTTAGTACTTAACAGTTTTTCGATGCACGTGAACAAGTCTACAAATTTATTGTTAATAGCTAAAATATATTTAGAAAATTATCCCGGAACGTTGTACGTTGCACATCATGATGTTTGTTTGGCTTGTATTTGTCAAATCATCAGTTTGAATACGAATAAGTTGTTCTTGTATATAACAATAATCGGATGGTTGGTTACATACATATATACGTCAATCTTATAAATATCAAACAATAGATATTTTAATTTAACTAATTAAATTTTGGACATTTAACACAATTTTTAGAATTGGAAATTCTTTATTTTGAAATTTTGAAATTTGTCTTGGAACACAGTAGTTGTAAATGTATTTAGCTCTAAATTTGTACTTGATTTTAGATACAGGCCGAAAGGGAATGCAGGAATTCCAGCTCAGAAACTACATCAAATTGCTAAGGTCGCTGCAAAGGCTGAAAACCTTTAGTAAACAGTGGAATTTGTTTTTAGGAAGAATTCTTTTTGTTTCACAACCGGAAGGATCTAAAAGTCGTTCTTATCATGATCAAGTTTATTTTCATCCTTGGCACATATGTCCCTTCTTTCCAACGTAGCGGCACGGTAGCCAAAGCATCGCCTTATGAGATATCTTGAGACACGAAAACTTTTCGATAGCCAGTGTATAGTTTTCGTTGTCACAAGTTTCCTGAGATGCCCTACCCAACTTCTAATTTATCGTAATCTCTTGATAAAACACAGCAGTTTTTCTTTCTAATGTTTCCCTTGTGAACTCGTTATTTATAAAAAAAGAAATCTAAATCTCTTTTTATCTCAAAATCTATTTATGTATATTCCATGGATTTCGTCGTTCAAGTAGTTTGATCAGTGAGAATCAATGCAAAATGACCCAAGGTTGCCTGTGACTATTAGGATTTGTTTATTTTGACTTTTTTATCCCCAAACTATCGATCACTTTGTTAGCATTTTTTGCCTTAACCACAAACTGTGGAATAAAATATGGTCAATGCTTCGAACACCTATGGTCCTCAAATTAGACAAAAAATGGTTCACCAAAGCAATTTCTATATTTAAAAGCAGTAATTAAAATGGCGATGTCGGATGTCTTACATTTGATTGGATTTGCGAAACCTCCATTACATGCATCTGCCGCTAAAAAAAAAACCATCATTCGCATCCGCTTAAGCTTTGCCTATCTTAATGAACATAGATGCAAATTGCAAAAGAATAAGTTCGTTAAATTTCCTTTACCCAGCGTTCATTATAGAGTTGTTAATTAATTAAAATCGTCATGTTTTGACATTCATTACAAATATAAACTCATTTCGTATTAAGATATGCACTGCCCTAAAAAATTTATTTGACTCGTACATATTCTAATCGTACATAATATCAGTTTCAACTGATCCTTAGGTTTAATTTTTGTCTTTTATGCCTCAGCCTTCCCAGGTAGCACTGAAAACCTTCGTGCAAGTGCATGAGGTTCATATGGTCAATTCACTTCGGGTGGTCCAAACCTACATATATTTTAATACTTCCAATGTTGTATACATTTTGTTTTTTTTTTGGAATAGCCTTTCGAAATTTTTCTCAAACGTTGTTAACCATTTTGGAAAATTCTGCGATTGACATTTGCTTCCCCTTTTTACCGTTGTTTTCATCTACAACACTCAACTCGTTTTGCTCTACAAATTTATTTTGTTTAAATTTACATTCTTCCGGCAGAAATGTGTTAACAGACAATTTAAGGCTCTAGTCATTGCTAACTGTCCAGTGCTATCGGATATTTTTTGTCCTTCACCTGATCTTTGAAGCTATTAACAATGGTCCTTTACTCTAGCTCATCCCGCTCTCAATCATCTATACGATGAAAATGTGCTAAGATATAAATTTTTTTCGCTTCGGCAATCGAATGTGGAAAAATTCCAAATTTGTTTTATTACAAAAAAAAAAGGAAAAACGGAAGTGCTAGTTATAAGTTCCACCTACATATCCTAAACCATATCCTGTTTTCGCTTAGACCAAAAACATCCTTTCTTTCTATTCTCAATCATTACCAACAAAAAGCTGCCGTATCAAGTGTCTGCCTGCGAGGTAGAGAAAAAAAAACCAGAACATTTTAGCTTTGTTGGCACGCGACATGCATCGAATTTAAATAGATACATCTCAAGCCAACAGCCTCATTATTCGTTACACTTGCAAAAACGAACAAGAAAAAAAAAAAAAATGTAAGAACAACAACAAAAATCAACCTCGCATTCATTTCGTCGAAGAAAAATTACTGGAATGTGGAATTTGAATGGCGGAGCGAATAATCCCAAAACTCAAATTGTTGCCTACCGATAATAATGACGGTGACCATCGTTGTTTTGTCGATGACGATGAACCAATGATTTCCGTCTAGTTATCTCACTTTATATCTTATATGGCTACCTTCAGTGTGACTGGATAAAACGTATTCCTGGTAAAGTGATTCATTTTCATATGTACTAATATTTGCCGCCATTTTAAGCGAAAAAAAAACAAAAAAAAACTGTTAAAGGAGTTCGACTACGTGTGTAATATAATATTTAAGAAAAAAAAAATTCACACAATCAACTGCCACACTACCCTTTTCTCCCTCACTCCTTAACTCACGGTTGAGTGGTTTAATTTCAGTTCGATCAAACTCATTTTACTATTACCAAATTCAGCTTTACGTCAATTCGTTACCAAATTTGGTATTAAGCTGCTGAATTGATGAGCTAACTTGTTATCGCACACATATTTCTCAATGAAAACGAATTGCAGCGAAATAAATTGAAATTCCACATTACCAGGTCAGTGCCAATGAAATCATCGTCATCACCCTCAGTCGATTCGTAACCACTGTTCAAAAGAGACAACCTCTACAGTCAATAACAACTCAACAATTTGTCACCAACAGAGAACACGCTCTTAACCGGTGTTGGATAAAGTCCACTACAATCACCAAACGACAGAGACAGCGATAATTTTAAGGCGAGGCCCCTTTTTTGGAAAAACATAATTTTCTACTGCCCGTTGCGTGTGCCTGAGTGTTAAACGTCTCGTTTTTTTTCCCTTCAATTTCAGTGTGCAAAGAGTAATAAATTCGTTGCGGTGTACACAAAATCATCCGCTTCAAATTTAATAAAAATTATCTCAGTGTGATCAGTAGAAATTCGTTTGTACAAAAACATATCGCTTTTTAAGTTTCGTAACTTTCCGTGAAAACCGGTGAATTTCGTTTCTCCTGCTGTCATAAGTACATATTCTACATTCCAGTTTCGTTTGGTTTTTTTTCCGTTTTTTTTTTTCTTCATTTCCTTGGCTCTCCTTTTCTCTGTCGTCATCGTCATCGTTTGCTATACATAATTTAATACGGGGTGCTTAGTATATATATATTTTTTTTTTCCTAAAAAGTGGAAAGTAAAATAAATTAGGATATATATATACACATATATATATATATAAATCAAAGCAATTCCAAAGTGTGCTAAAGTAGTTTTGTGCTAAACACATTCCGTTTTTATCAATCGTTTATTCGTGTATTTTATAATATACAACCTGTCAAAATGACCACCAACATTCCACAAGGTACACTCTTGGATGTACTCAAGAAGAAAATGCGTCAGACCAAAGAAGAAATGGAAAAGTATAAAGATGAATGCGAGGAATATCATAAAAGGTTACAACTTGAGGTTGTTCGGCGTGAAGAAGTAAGTTTATTCTTTTTCCAAAAAAAAAAAAAAAAACCAACGATTAAGAACTTATTTTATTTGGAAAACCCTGGCCCAGAATGTATACGGAATGTATTAGAAAAGAAAGTACATACACTATAGTATATAAAGTAATAGGTCTAATGACTCGAAGGGGCGGTCTTCATTTGGTTATTATTTTTCGCTTTTATCTGCTTTCTGCACCCGATCGACTCGATCGATTTGCGGTTTTCTTTTTGGCGAATGCAAGTGGTACTACAGACCAGACCAAAAATCACGATGATAAGATCAGAGCTGTTCCCCTCAGTACCACCACCTTCCCACCCAACACACCTTAACCAGTATCAATTTTGTGGCAGAAAAAGTATTATTCATCGAGTGAAAGGGTCAATAAACGAAAAGATGATCTGACTGATCAGTAGTGATCAGTGATCAATGTTCAGTCTGATCAGCAGCGAATGGGTGTAAGTTTATCCAACAGTAAGTTAGTAGTAAAGTTGCTTTGAAAAGATTATGTTAATTTTTTTCCTCTTCATTTTCTTGTTCGCTTCTAATTGAAATTGTTTGACACAAAAATCCTTATCTTGCTAAAAGAAAACCAGTTTCTGTGGGTGCAAAATGATTACATTTTAAAAGAAATCTATCCTGTTTTATTATGTCTATTCCAAAAGTTATTGGGTTAGGTTTAAGCTCAACTTGATGGACTATAACCACAGACTATTTTCAAATAATCTACAAAAGAGCAATATTTTAATACTATTGTATATTGGACAAATTAGCCCGTTGATGATTATGATTTCAACACATTTAGACGTATCTAACAGAATTTCTTGTTTTAAGCGAAATTGTGTATTGATAAAGACTCAAAGGTTGCCCAATGGACGTGATATTTCACTCGCATGCTCTGTTTAAGTCCAGCATAGAAACCTATGCACATAATTTATGTTTATTAGTCAACATTGAATTTAAATTGAAGATCGATTAACCGAAATAGAAATCGAATGAATCATCACATGAAAGTACCTACTTCATGCCAACTTTATGATGTAAGCGTATGAGGGCATAATTTTCCTGCTGTTACATTTTGCCAAATCAAGAAGATGATCAGTTCGTGACCGTTAACCCATCACTCATCAGCTCATAATTTTGGAGAAATTACTACAATAATTTATTTCCTCCTACCTACATTGTTTTGTTAATTATTTTTTGATTTACCCATCTGAACGTTTCATACGTTGTATCTGTTTGAAAGCAGAAGATCTTAAAATGAAATGTAACCCAACTTTCAAACTCATAAGTGTATGAGTATATTTGTATGGCTAGGATCGAGAGGAATGTGAAATTGCCACTTAAAGCTGGAATTATGCAAATTTTTGCCTATTCTCTTCACTTGATTGATTTCATCATCTACTGTTCTTTTTTTCTGTTTAATTTCTGTACTCTCTTCATTCTTTTCCAATCTCTTTATATTCGTGTATCTCCCCATATGGTTTCGTTATGGAAGAGATGGAATATCTAGAAAAAAAAAGTGCATTTTTAGCGTTCATAGTCAGTGAGCCTGAGCGTAGAAACGGTTTTACATATGAATACCTTCTAATTTGGTATGTTTTCACTCGCATTTTTATTGTTTTTTTTTTTTTTATATACTACACAATACTTGGTATAATCATTTTTTGGTTCATTTAACATTTGTGCTCCCAATAAGGTGTGACTAAGCTAAAGAGAACGGATTGCGAGAGTACAACATAGAAAATATTGTATTGTAGTACCGACCACAATTCATCTATCCATAGGCATAGCCGTACCCAATGCTAAAAGCTAAATCTAGAGCTAGATTTAGCGCTATGTAGTTCTACAATACTACTGGGACCAGAGCTCGATTACACATAAGTAATATACAAACACAACAGTTTTGATTGTTTTATTGAGTACCGATGACGTAATGTGTCGTCGTATAATTTCAATTCTTCAGTTGAGTAGAGTTAGGTACAGAGTTTTTATTTTCAATTTAACTAGCATTTTTCTAATGAAGAAGGAAACTAGAGGCAGAAGAGAATAGATTTTCTCTTTTTCCGTTTTATATACATTTTCTACCTGTAAAGACCTGAGTGTTTTCTTTTAATTTTTAATTTTTTTTTGCCGTTTTTTTTTTTTTTTTTTTTTTGTTTGTATTTATCTTTTGCCGGTTGGAAACTCATATCTTCCGCTATTGAATTGCGCTCTTTCCGCTTTCCATTTGATAAGAACGACGTTACATATCTGCTGTATTCGTATAAAAAGATTTCCTTGTGGCTTGGAATTTTGGCAAACAGAATTTTGTCATGAAAATGTGAGTGCTTAAGGTCTGGAAATTATGACGAAGGTTAATTTTTAGAAATTCCTATATCATTGGCTATGAGCGTTATCAAAGTTTCTTTGGAAGTGCATGACTTATCGTAAGCATGACTGCCATAAATTGTTCACATTGACACTCAATAACGCCTGTGAAAATAAAGCAAATATTTCAGTGTTATGCAGAATATTTTGCTGGCGATAACCTTAGTAAATAAGATTATATAAATACATAAATACGACAGATTAATGTTGGCTTGTATAATATAATACTTTAATAAGCGATTTGTTAGTTCTTTTTATTTGAAGAAGTGGTCGAAATCTTGATAAAAACTTTTTTGTTGTTATTGTAAATTATTAAAAAAAAACTAACGTTGTCTTCCTTGTATCTTGCAATAAATGCTGATTAAAATCATTCCTGATTGACAATGCAACATTACCAACTCATTTTGAGCACATAAATGTAAATGTAAATGTTTACATTTATCAAACAGAAATGGACAACTTAGCTCAATGGATTTACTTTGTCAATCCACTGGTCAGCTTCAGGATCAAACTCATACTCTTGAGAATAGCAGAAGAATTGTTTTTGAATTCATTGAATAAACCGTTGGGTTTCATCTTATTACGAAAGCAAATAGAAAAAATGTATTCCGGTTGTATTTGTTTTATAGCATTGTCATTTTTCATTCATGAATATATTTTTTTTTTAATTTTGTTTCCGTTTAAAGTTTGAGTCATTTATTAAGTGACTCACATCGCATGGAAATATTTTGCATGCATTCCACAAGAGCGTTCTCTTTGCTCGGCCTTCTTCAGATTACGTACACAAATATGTGCATATGTATGTTATAAGCTTAATCTGGTATTTATTTTTTAAGAAATAAATGTAAAAACGCGACATAAATTTGCTAAGGGTTACAATCTCAAATACTTCGATGCCTTTTAAAAACGAGCTATTACTGTTTAACTTGTGCGAAATAATTTATAAAATTCAATTAAAATGAAATTGTAAGTTGAAACGATAATTGATTTCAAGAAGTTAATCTTAGCAGTTTCTTGTGGAGATGGATATAAAAAAAAAATCTACACTCTATTTTTTTTTCTTCTATTGTTTTTGGAATATAGAGAGTCAAATCAAAAAATCCTTATATATCATAAAAGAATCGATCAAATTGGAAGAGTGATATCTTCACGTATTCTTTCAATACTCCCATTTTTATATTAGGCACTCATATTTTAATGTGCTGATGGATGAGATGATTTATTCTTTGCTCGAGCACTTCGACCAAATAAATTGTTCTGTTTTCAACTTGTTTTCGAAGTATTTTTCACTTCAAGAGAATATGATTCACACTGTTTGCAAATGGTTCACATTTGCCGATAAATGCAGTTCTTCCACTCATTTTATACAAATAAATGCAATAACATCTAACATCCACACATCAAAGGATGGCTAATGGCTTTAAATCTTTCACAATGAAATCTTATTTGATTGATTCAAAATTATCACTACTGAATTATTTACCCCCATTCTTCACTAGCTCATTTGTTCATTGGTTCCCTTGTGTGCTGGAAATTATTATAATTTATGATAGTTTTGTTTGCGCAAGTACTTTGAATAGTGAAATACTTGTGTATATTAATTTGTATCGTTTTACGTACCCAGGGGCTATTGTTTAAATTTTAAATAAAATAAAAAAAAAATTGTAAGAATATGGGTATTTAAATTCATCGACCTTCTGTTGTTTTTATTTTTGTTTTTGTCATTCAATGGCTTCGTTCTTTCTCCCATACTTCTGCGAATGTTAAAGAAACTAGACGTTATATTGTCTGCAGCTCTACTTTATTCTTACATCGTATCTGTTTTCATATCCATTACCTTGTCCTAAAACCTCCTTGAGTCCTTGTCCTTCTTCCCCTGAAAACCTATCTTTTTTTTTTAGATGTGCTTAGGTACGAGTAACATGGATGTATCCCGGAATGCTGAATGCTCGTCTAATAAATAGATTAGGATTACTTTTAAGTAGATCAGCTATACATTCAGAGACTTAGACGAGCTATTTATATTTAGAAGATAAATGAATAGGAGGTATTAGTTAACTAACTAGATAGTTTTTCTATTTTACAAAAGAAAAATCAAGTCTTAAAAAAATTTTATTATAATCAGTCAGAAGATATGTTTTTTTGTAGTCGAAAAGATAAGGTCAAAGTTTATATTTTCTGGAAAAGACAAGGGACATTTTCTTAAAAAAAAAATAAAAAAATAAAATCAATCTGCGAAATATATTTGAGTTCTTTAAATTATTTTTTTTTGGAAAGAGGAGAAAAAATAAAGAAATAAATTTAAGTCAAATAAATAAGACAATCTAGGAGCCAATTTGTTATTTCTGGAATTTTTTGTTTTTCCCCATAAAATAGGCCGAATCTGAAGTTGCTGCATTAAATCGTCGCATTCAATTGCTCGAAGAAGACTTGGAACGTTCTGAGGAACGTCTTGGATCAGCCACAGCTAAACTTTCGGAAGCATCCCAGGCTGCTGATGAAAGTGAACGGTTAGTACCCCTTCATAACAAATGGTTTTGAAGGATTTTTTTATTTTATACTTTGATTTCCTTTTTTTTTTTGACGATGATAATTAAGAGGTAGAAGAAAAATCGGTTGTAAGAAAATTCAGGAAAAAAAGGCTTATTTAACAATGATTTATGAAATTGCTTTAGGATACGAAAGGCCCTTGAAAATCGTACAAATATGGAAGATGACAGAGTAGCTATATTGGAAGCACAATTAGCCCAAGCTAAATTAATTGCTGAGGAAGCCGATAAGAAATATGAAGAGGTATATCAACAATCTACAATTTTTTTTTTCCATGGTATTGTGCTGAGGTTTTAGTTGTAGGGATTACAGGGAAATTAGGGTTTTTAGGGATATGGCTAGGGCTTTCTCTTACAGGAAACAACTGGAAAAGTAACAAAAAACACCGGAAAAAAAATATTAGATTTACGATAATTAAGATTATATTAAGAAAATCAAAAAAGATCGCATAACAATGTCACTAAGAAACGAATATTTTCTTTCAAAAAACTATTTTATCACTATACACCTTGTGACGTTAAATCGAACCTATGGCTATTATTATGATGACTCTGATTTTGATGACGACGCTTTCGATGATGATATCTAAAAAACCTAAAACCGATGACAATGATGACTTCAACTTTAAATAGTGCCCGTAAGATCCTTGAAAATCGTTCACTCGCCGATGAAGAGCGTATGGATGCCCTCGAGAATCAGTTGAAAGAAGCCCGTTTCCTTGCTGAAGAAGCTGACAAAAAATACGATGAGGTGCAACAACCTTCTCAAATAACTTGATGTGTTTGATTGTTTGTGGAACTAACATACAAAGCTTTGGGTGCTTCATAAAGCAAAAGTGCACTTCTTAAACAAAAAAAAAAAAACAAAACAAACTGAAAAAAAAAATCAAAAACAAATCTTTAAAAAAAATCAAAAGATTTTTTTGAAATTGAATAACTTTCACAAAAAGAAAACACTTTACAAATGTGTTTTCATGTATTTTCCAAAATACCAAATGATGAATTCACTACGTATATATATACATCAAATTATATACAAACATACATTATTACTAACAAAATGATGGATATACATTTATGCGCAACTAATCTAATCGCATGATTAGTTAAAATTTGAAAATAATAAAAAATTAAAGCCTCATGATGTTGGAGGAAAAAAAAATTATAACAAAAAGCAAGCGGCTTAAATTTTCAATAACTTTGATATCACGTTGAGAACATTTTTCCTACAAGAGATCGATGATCAACAGCAGCTCCAGGGAACAACAATTCCTTATTTTTTTAAGTCAAGAAGTATACAAAAGAAAAAATAACTTTCAAAGAACTAAAATAAAAAGTTTATTCTAAATTTTATTGTAACGATTTTTTTTTTAAATTAATTTAAATTTAAAATAACTAAAATGTCTTGACTTATTTTATATATACGAACTTTATTTTTGACTATGGATTTCGATTTTTAAAAATGAATCATTATTCAGTTTATATTTTTTTATTTTCATTTTTCCTTCTATGAGATTTGTTATAAACTATTCAACGTTATACATGATTTTTTTTTGTTTTGATGTTAGACTAGATTTTAACTTATGGAAATGATTAAATGAAATATACAATAAAATAAGATATTACTGCAACAAAGATATATTTTTTGTTCACTAAAGCAAGGAAAGAAAGGATGAGCTGTGATTTTTCATCGCTTAGAGGTTGGTTATTTTTCATCTTTTTTGATTTCAGCAATTTTGTGATGGTTACAGCGCTTGACAACTGCTTGATGGAGTTACATTCATGAGAATATAGTTTTTTTTTTAGCGATTAAACATTTCGGATTTTATTTTGATTTAGTTGGCTATTGTAGGGAAATCATTCGTTCAGTATTGTTGGAACGTTTGGTAATTTAAACTGTATTGGTCAATTAAGTGCATACTTGTATGTATAGCTGATTCAGAAACAATCACGACATAATTGAACCAAAGTCGGCGCCATACTTATTTATCTGCGTTAAGGTTTTAGTACGTTAGATTCTTTTTTATACAATGAATACATTTTAATCAGTTAAATGGTTTCCATTTTGTTTGATGACCTGCGCTATCTTTCTGGCAACTTCATAGTTCCGTGCCACCAAGTGCGATATCGGGTCATCATCATTGATTCATTTAAAAAAAGGATTAATTTCATTGAGTTTAAGATGCATCCGCAAATATTCTTCCGTTGAGTTAAGAGAATCTATTTCAATTCATGTGGATCCCAAATATCAAGCCTTTTTACCAATCGAATATATTTTAAGAGATTTTCAATTGTTAAGTGTGATACATTTAACCTCGCACAGTCATATGACAATCTGATTCAAATATGACTTTGATTTGGTTATCAACTTCATTGGTCATCTTTGTGTGATAAATCTATAAGAAGGAATTTTTTAAACCAATTTTAATACTTGCGTTATGCCAAGTAATCAACACTATAAAATTGACATCTCTTTGTGAGCCTCCGCCGACGAAGACGTCTAGTATAAAGGAAGCAAAATATGTCGAAAATGTTGGGTTTGCACTCAGTGTTAAATTTGAAACCATACTAAAAGGTTGAAATAAAATTAAGCTCGATTTGCTTCTAAAGCGAATTTAAAGTGGCAAGTAGCAAATATAAAAAGAAAAAAAATTATAACATTGACAAAAAGCGAGAGTCAATAAACATAACGCCATCTACTTGTAAAAACCGAAATTATTTTCTTGCCTACCCAATAATTTCATGGAATTTGAAGCCAGATGCAATAAATTATTTGATGTAGAGTTATCATCTTATTCTGTATTTTTTACGAAGGCTCGACGCTTATCCGAAGTACGTTTCCGTCGAGCTTTAAGAAATTTAAAAGCAGCAACTTTTTCTTTGCACTATAAAAGATGGAGGATCGTTTTGATCTCGTAGCACCCTCTTTACTGGGGTACAATAGCATCGGTAGCATATATTTAAAATTGCATGTTTTGTGGAATTCTTCATTCTCGTAGAATTAACTGTCAACTGTTATACAGAGATAACTTTGTTTTTGTTTCTGGGACACAACCACTTAAAATTTGAACGAGATACAAAAGTTTTCGATGTCGATATTTAGGCAATTTCGGCTGCGACAATATAATTCAAAGTTATTCAAAAATTTAGCCATTTCTTTAAACATATGTCGCAAAAATTCGCCTTTTGTATTCCTTTATTCATAATGACATATGTATTCGTAAGACTTAGTCAAGGCAGGAAAAGAATGCCCTTATTATACTTAAGAGCACGAGTATAGATAATCATTGTGCATTATATAACAAGGGAAACAACACAGTGAATAAAAGACACTAGAGTTTGGTCTACTTAGACTGTAGCCCAAACAATTTATTTATTTTAAATGATTCAAGGCTAGTGAAACTGCAACATAGGTTTTTTTCAGTAGACTGTATAGTTAATTTTCTAAGTATGTAATAGCATTTGACGATTGCCTTAAGGTTTTATTTCTTTATTACGAAAATGCGTCATTTATGATGATAGACAGTTTGAAATTTAAATAATACGAGTAGAATTTGGTTATCTAGGGATACGTTTTGAAATTTTTTTTTATTATTTTTACAAATGCTAACGTAGTGTCTCAGCTTGGTCAGAATGATTATGACATTAAAAATTGTCTTATGGCACGACCATCAAGTCGTAATTTCTTAAGACATGTTAAGCTCATTTAAATCCGTTATTGACTACGAGTATATGTATGAACTTGACAACACAATTTCATATTCCCAGCTACAGCGCTAACTTCTGATGTTAAAATGGAATTTAAACGTATTGCCATTATCTTAAATTGGTATTCGAATTAGAAAATAGTGCTATTCGAGTTTAATAAAATGTTAAACTCTTTAAAGAGCAAATGATAATTTTGTTTTATAAAGACTGAATACGGAGTTTATTGCTTATACATATGTTGCAAAATATTCACTGATTACTTATACGGATGGTCGGCTTAGAACTGGGGTAGTTCGTTTGAATTGGCAAAAAAATAAAGCTCTATAATAAATATTAAAGCGGCCAAAAAAATCCATGAAGCCACTCACTATTGACAAGCTTTATTACTTAGTAATACTCGTATATATCCGTTTAGTATGTTACTCGTACATTCTGCCGATGCAGATTTGTTTATTATACGTTTTACATACATATTTATATTTAAAAAGGTATGTATGTTAAATCTTTAACGAAATTTCATCGAAAGCAAACATTTTTTTACTCGAAATACTGATTCGATTATTTTGTTTTTAATGACTAAAGGATTGTCCAAAATGTAATAAATATATCCAATATTAGATATTACCGGCACTGCGTTGGACAAATCTTCGGCAGTATCTAACTCCATTATAGACGTGCATGTTCTTCTACATACGTGAGTATTAAATCTGCTCAATCGTACACTAATTACACTCCGTTAATATATATCGTTGTAAACAAACAAATACATGCCTGCCCTTCTACTGTATGGTTTAGAGAAACAAGATGAGCTCTGTCTCTTAAGCGCTATTGCTCCTTTTAAGATTTATTGGCCCGAACTAGCTTATCTTATATTTTTTGGATTTTCAGTGTTCAATTATTCGCGTAGAATATTTTTGACTCATAATCGTGTCGAACAATCAGAAAATCTAACATTTGAAAGTGCGAGGCAATAAAAATGGTTAAGCTCGTTGAAAGCAATTTTGCCTAGATACTCGTAACTTCGAGTTAAAGGAATCAATTTTACTCACCAATTTTGACTTTGTATTGGTATGCCATATGATGAATTTTTGAAGTATACTTTTTACTTGAAAAGGTCGCTGGAGTCAAAATGCAATTAGGTAAAGATTCATAAAATAGTTGCTCAAAAGCTTTCTTATTGATGCGATTTAAGTAAATTGGAAACAATTTTGAGGAAACAAATCGCTATTCTCACAGAGAAAAAGATCATTTCATGAGCCAATATGCGTTCAATTCACTTTCGATTCAATGTCACCAATGAATTATTAATTGCTTGTTAAATGAGTTATAAGTATGTTTTGCCTTTGTGAGTTATTCTTCCCCACTTTTTGGGAAAATTGCATGAAAAAAAATCTCTACACCTATAATAAATAATTTTTCCTTCATCTGAAGCTTTTATTATATAGCTGGAGCCCTCTAGTATATAAATAAAAACAATAAATAAATAATACACTATAATAAAAATATTCACAGCAGAAAAGGGTGAATTTGATCATGATTTGAACCGCAAAATGTTCAAAACAAACTGATAATTATGTCCAAGAGAAAAAAAAAATTTTTCAGTTATAGCCACCGTATGTGCATGCCTTTAGCATTAAATTTCGGATATAAATTATAAGATCATTGATTTGCCAGAAAGGTCAAGATGTAAATTACGGGCCAACTAAACGTTTGGCATTCGATCAGAGTAAAGTATGCACAATATATGCTTTCTGTTCAGTATTCTGCCCTACTTACATAGTTAAAAAAAAAAAACTTTCATCAGTGCCACATAAGCTATACTTAATGACCTGCAATTTATTCACGGACGATTATGTCTCATCGAGCGACACAAATTGGAAAGTTATCCAAAACACAACCTACAATCCAACGAAAAAGAATGAGAATTTCAAATTTGTTGTGACTGCTATCAGATACTCGTATAATCTATTCTTTTATATGTGATTTTAAAAGATAATTTCACATGTAACACTTCAATTTGATATACCAATTCAAGTATTTCCCCACATTTAATCAAATTTGCCCGTTACAGTGCTGATTACATGAGTACTGTGTGGTTAAATGACGAAATCATTTTGAATGCTTGTTCATTTGCGGTTATGCGCTTGTATTATAGTTGAACAGCTAAAGGTTTATGTAATTTTCATAAAAATAGCTTTAAGCCAATATAGATATTCTTATCGATAAATTCACAACATTGATAAAAATGTGACTTCAAAGAGAAATCATCATCAGAATGCTGAATATAGCTCTGCTCTTCTAGTATAATAACGTAGGTTCTAGTAGGTGTGATAGTAATCTATACTTCATCGATTTCTAGCCATGAAGTGTAGATACTTTATATTTCTGTAGCATTTAACAAGTACCACCCATTTCGATTTAGTTTTCATCCACATTACACAATCGCTTGATAAAAATAATTCTACAACTACAATACAGTTATAGGTATATTTCTATTCTATTAGTGTATTCTTCTCTGTTCTTTTTTTTTTGCCTTAATCAGTTGATAGGTATTAATTAACGTAGGCGTGACAAGACAATAAAGTAGCTAAGCAACTATTCAAATAAGCATACATATCGTATACGTTTTGCTTAGAACTCACATCCATGGAAATGACTCTTATTTTTAAATTATTTCTTGCTTAAAAAAAAAATATATTCAAAAGAGCAATTAAAGTAATTTTGAAAATTTTATAAGACTTTGTCATCATCTAAAAATTGGTGTAAAATTGTTTAATTAATCCAAAATAAGTTCCATCACATGTTAGCTGTCTATAGTAGAACAACTAGCCAAATAGGGGATGCGAAAATGTTTTCTCTTTTATGGCGAAATGATGGAAACTTAATTGAAGAGTCATGAGTGGTTTCTCATTTGTCTGAGCACAAAATTATGTAATAGTAAATACGAGTATGGGACAAATTTCTGCATATAGAAAAGCTAATTAAATATTCTTTTCCATGTTCTTGCGTCGCGGTTTAGTGATAGTAAGGCAATGTTAATCATGTTAATGCTTCGCCGAATTTGGGACACGACCTTCTCCTGAAGTGACGTAGAAAATTGTACGTTATATAAAAGTTTGACTACTTTTTTGATAGTAGTTTTTTCTCTACCATTAGAAGGGAAGGTCATTTGAGTTTTTAGAGTGGGAATAGAATAATTACCGGATGACACAAAAATTCATGGGTAGCATGTGATGCATGAGTTTTTCTAACAATTGTTCGCAAAACTTCCGGTGTTTTCGGAAATTGGCTTTCGTTATTTTTTTCTGCCGGAACTATTTGTTCGATATCGACCGATACTGATACGCAAAACGTTTGTGACACATTGCCTTGATTTGATATATACACATGTTGAAAATGTTGAAATCGCATGCACATTGGCTTGGCGTCAGTGGTTGTTGCCAACTGAAGCTTGGCATATAGTACCCAGTGCGTGTATGTCGTTCGTGAGACAGATTTCTTAGTGTGACTAGAAAAAATATATATACATAAAGTTTCAAAATAGGATAAATAAAATGAAATAAACCTCATTCAGATTGTTGTTAATTGTAAAAATTCTATGATTTATAATGTACGAGTTGTATAATCTCAATAACAACTTCTTTAGGAATTTTAACTGGTCGTTGTTTTTCCTCGATAATGACGTGGATGCCGCTGCTGACATGATCACAGAAACTATTGTATTTGGAATGAGATGTTTTACCCAACATTGGATGAAGAGTATCAAACCAAAAGAAAAGGCATGGTACGACTCGAGCTGTAAAGAGGCTGTCAGGGTTAGAGAAATGTTTTTTCGGTCCTACAAGACCAACCCGACAGAGGAAAACCGAAAAAAGTTCAAGCGGGCCAGAAATGACTGCAACGCCTTTCTTAAGCATGTACAATTTCAATACGACCAAAAAAACAATTCTGCAATGTCCCAAAGGTTGTAAAAAATGGTCGTTCGTCAAAAACATTAGAAATTCCGCCACATCCTCCATCCCAACGCTCATTCACAATGACATTCCAGCTGTCAGGTCTTAAGACAAGGCCAATCTGCTTACTGCACACTTTGCGGCTAGCTCAACACACCCACATTGTGCTTTGTCCCCGCCTATACTTGAGTTCGTCGAATCTTCAATGGGACGAACCCACTTTCACGCTCGTGTAGTAGCAAGAGTACTTAAAGATCTTAATATACATAAATCCGCTGGTCCAGATGGTATATCTCCTCTTCTTCTGAAACCATGCGTAAGCTTTTTCATCAATCCTACTCTTTAGGATTCTTTCCGAGGAGATGGAAAACAGCATTTGTCCAGCCCGTCCCTAAAAAAGGCGAATCTTCTTCCCTCTCCTCCTACAGACCCATTGCATTGATTGGTCTTAAACCGTCAGCTAATGAAATATCTCGAAACACGAAAACTTCTTAATGCACGGCCGTATGGTTTTCGTAACAATAGGTCCACTGGTGGTTTGATGGAATGTCCCACCGAAAAGTGGAACCAAAGCGTACATCAATCTTGCGAAAGTAAGATAGTTGCACTTAATGTTTCTAAGGCATTTGACAGAGTTTGGCATGAGGCTTTTTTGTCGAAAATGCGTGCTTTTGGGATCGGTGACTCTCTTCTTCAATGGATTAGAAATTACCTTTCGGAACGTTCAATTCAATTTGTCTTGGACGGTTTCAAGTCTGATATTCACAAAATAAATGCTGGTATCCCCCAGGGCTCCGTTCTGTCTCCCACACTCTTTTTAATTTTCATTAATGATCTCTTGTCTGCTACTTCTAATCCAATATATGGTATTCCTTTGCTGATGACTGTATTCTCTGCTTTTCATATTCGTTCCCAGACTCACACCCTTGCGCTTCTGCTCTTCGGCTATAGAACGAGAACGGCAGCTCCTTAAATTCCGATAATATTGTAATAGCATAACCAAATAGGGAACTATCAACGGAGTTGAATTTAATGCTTCCAAGACTCAATGCTGTCTGCTGTCATTAAAGCGAAATTTAAATATCCATGAATGGCACTAACATCGTCGAAACCGATAAACTTTCCACTCTCGGAATGTGTGTCAGTGACAACTTACGTTGGAATGACCGCATATTCGATGTCGTCAGAAATGCTGGCATACATCCGCCCAAAATTGGAGTACAATGCCCGCATCTGGTCAAGTGCTCTTAAATAAAACATCTCTTCATCTGCTAGATATGATTCAAAACTGTGCGATAAAACTCATAGGTGATACTAATATCAATCAATCAATTGACACCCTCGAACACCGACGTAATGTCTCCTGTTTCACTCTGTTTTATCGCTATTTCCACCACCAGTGCTCCATTGAAATCGCCAGTAGCATTCGCTCATTCAACAACACGCAACACCCGTCTCGCTATGAATGCTCATCAGTATACCCTCAAGCCCATTTTCAGACGTACTCTAAAATATCGTGATTCGTTCCTAAGCCGTACAACTGGCTTATGGAATAACATGCCGATCTCTGTGTTTCCTGTTCGTTATAATTTACAAACATTTAAAAACAATGTACATCGGCAATTGTCTTTTTTTCCTCCCTAAATTTTCTTCGCCCGCGCTGTGTACAAATATTTTCAGGGTACACAAACCTCTGGAGTGCGCGCTCATTATAAGAAGAAAAAAATGGATATTTGGGATATGTTTCAAGAAATATCTTGATTTGGTAAGCTGATAGTAAGCTTACATTTGGTAAGCTGATAGTAAGCTTACATTTGGTACGCTGATAGTAAGCTTACCATCCACCTTTCATTTTTCATCTTCTATTCTAATTAGGTCTAATACTTTGAAAAAAATAAAGGCAGACATTTTTTTAAACAACCCCCATTTCAGATCAGATGAGTTTCGCGTAAGGTACTATTTCGGTTCTCAAGCGAAAAAAGGAGCAATTTTTTCCTTATTCATTCTCGGAATTGGATAATCTGAAACAAAAAAACCAATGCGGTTGTAAAATATAAATCTTCTCACGTGACAATACACCTCAGTAACTCAAAAAACTCTTAACACAAAAAAAAATATTCACTTCTAAAGAACAGTTTAAAAAAAAACGTGAATTATTTTGTATGTAAAATTAAATGCATAATGATTTATGCAGATCAGACAATCCGTCATGCAAAAAAACGTCATTTCGATGAAAAGGAGTTTAAACTTTTTACGAATTTAATTGTTACGCACAAAAGTACGAGTATTTGAAAACATCGAAACGTAAATGCTCGGAAAATAGTAGCAGAAGGTTTTGAATGTTTAGCATGCTTGTAAACATATACTCGTACAATAACGCATAAGCAGAAGACAGGGGACGTGTGGACAAAAACCGGTCGCACGTGACCAAGCTCGGTCCGAGATTGTATAAACATCAGGTTATATACAGCTAGTATACATATAGCTTCGAAACGAATGGACATTTTTCTAAGTCATTTTAGGTGTACATTCTAGATATGCTGTAGAACCAAAGTATTTAAAAAAATCTATAGATTTTGATAGATAGTGCCTTAAATAAATACTCTTCAACCTTTTTGAATACAAAACTGGCCAAAAAAAACTACTTGTATCTATTTAAAGAGAGCTGTAGAAATGCAGTCACAATCCAAAGTCTGGTGCAGCGTGATGTAATTATAAGATTATTCTGTCTGTCTAAATTCTTTTGATATTGGTAATCTGAACGAAGCTCTTGATTTGTTTCTTGAAATTTGAATCATTAGATAGAATATTTTTTATATAGCAAGTCAAGTTGGCTTTAGCAAATTTTGCAACAAGAGACTCCAATGCTGCATACATCCACTTCAAACTTCAAAACTCTATAGGATTAGGAGAGAAGCGAGCATATTAAAACTCGTTCATTTTTCTTTTAATTGCTGCCATTTGCTTTTTAACGTTTTAACGTTGCTATTTCAGAGGTCAACTTGAATGATAGTAACTTCCGTTCAAGTGCATCTTTTGTTTTTACATTAATGTTATATGATGTAGTTTTAATATTAATAAACATCATACATACATACTTACTATTGTAAAATGAAATCTTTCATTACCGTGTTGCCATTCGAAGATATGCCGCTTTTCGAAATGTTTCTGAATTTCCGGTTGAGTGTAAAAAGATCACTTTCTTTATATATTTTGATATAAGATCAGAAAATTCGAAGCAGCTTCTTATAACATTTTTGTGGAGATGCAGCTCATTTCCAAGGATTTAAGAAATATCTTTTGAAAGGATGGACGGAAACAACCGTTGGCTATTACTTACAAGAGTATTAAATCTGCGAACTGTAGAAATTATCTTTTAGGGAATGTTCTGCTTTAAGAGAAAAAAAAGTCACTAGCAATGAAACAAACCACGCCGCATTTCCTTTAAGTTTTCTTTTAGAAGGAATACTTCAAACTTCTTTTTAATTTTTGAATGTTTTACTCGTATATTGATTTTTGTTCACATTCAAATATTTTACGGCTCTCAATTTTGAAAAACCGTTTGATATTATCCCAGAAAAATGCATATTTATACGAGTAAATCGACTCTACATTTATCCATTATTCATAAGACTTGTGGCCCTTGACGATCGTGGGCTTGAGCTAGTGTTGCTTTTGTTCCTAAGGGCATTACCTTATATGAGTTTAAAATCAGAGATTTTCGAATACATACTTGCACTTAGTGATATTCATGAGCTCTGATTAGTCAAATTAACGCATACGTGGGGTTTTGGCTGCTGGATTGTCCGTTTTTGCATGTCGTGGGCTTTTATTCCAATTTTCCGCAGATGTGACCGGTTTTCGAAATTTACATCTGTAGGTGCCCAGTAGTCACATTGATAAAACTTATGTTCTGTAAAGCACGATTCTTTTTTTCGACTAAATAAGTTTTTACCTTATTTGCAATAATAGGAGGTATCAACAGACTAAAATAGGAATTGAATTTATAGACAGTTGCACAATTGTACAATTGTAGACCGATCCGAATCTAAGGTAAATTTTAATTTCTCTTGGATAGGAAAGTATTTTGGCAATCAACTTGGGAGTTCCAAAACCAATTTAACGTTACTTAAGATGATTATCTGGTAGAATTGGGTTCGCTTCGCCTGATTTTCATTCAAATATTTACCGAAAAAAAAATTGCCTTCGGTTCGCACACATAATTTGGGCCTATATTGTTAACGCGGCAGCTGAAAATATCAACTTGATCAGCTACGAATCCTAAGTAATGTTTATAAAAATCTATTCTGCATGGTCTATCAGATGCATGATGTTCAAGACTTCAACAAGTTTCAATTCATATATGTATTAAAAGATAGCTTAATCTAACCATAAATACGAAGGGACTCTTAATAAATTATTCATTCTTAAGGTATAGACAAGTTTTTTTTAGCAGCGAAAATGTAAACTTCTCAAGCAGTTGGCGCATAATCATCACACAATTGGAATAACTAAATTTCTACAGCCCTCCAACATCAAGGAAAAATGTTCTCTACTGGTAATCAAAATGTATTTTAATTAAAATATCGAAGCAAAGTGAATCCGAAATAAAAAACTAATACGCAAGATAAATAAATTTTCATCTGCTTTTGTGCAACTGTTCACGTGTTTGCCTGTGAAAAATTATATTTCCTTTTATAAAATCATATTCTAAAACATATTATTATCTATCAAAAAAAAAAATATATATATAAAGGTTGCCCGTAAATTGGCCATGGTTGAAGCCGATCTTGAACGTGCTGAGGAACGCGCGGAGTTGGGAGAAAAGTATGTTTTTCATCATTGTATGCTGTTATGAGTGTATTTGTTGTTTTATTTTATTTTATAAGTTTCGTTTTTTGTTTTTTTTACTAACTAACCAATTTTTCAGCCACTGAAAATAATAATATAATATTAAGTTTTTGAAAAAATGAACAAAGTTTAGCTAGATAGATTTACAGCTCTTTTCAGCGCATGCTAACAATTTTTGTTAAATAAAATCCCATTAAAACATATATCTTAATAAAACTTTCTTTTTTTTTTTAATTTTTCAAAAAACTGTGTTGAATATTTGCGCTTGTTGTTGTTTTTTTTTGATGTGTTATGCTAACTAAAACAAAAACAAAACAAAAATAAATCGGCAAATTAATCAAATAACGCCATGCAACAAAATTAAGGTTGCAAGAAAACTAGTCCTCATGGAACAGGATTTGGAGCGTTCCGAGGAGAAAGCTGAGCTTAGCGAAAGGTTTGTTTGTTTATTGCATTTTACTAACGAATTTGTTATTGCACAATGATTAAATAAGTTTTGTAAGCACAAAAATAATCAGAATATTTCAAATGTTACTTTTGTAGCTGCAACAAGTCCTATAGTGAAAGTTTGTTTTTTGTTTAATAAAAAATAATTTTTAGTCTTAAAAACGAATATATGGTATATTCTACGATTATTCATTAATTTTCTTCTATTTACACTTCCTCAATGAAAAACCGTTCATTTGAATTGTATGGAATGTTTTAATTCAGCAATTCTAGCTCTGTCTAATTGGCATTTATCACTGCTATGCTTCTTTTATTACAACAACATTGTTCGCCGAAAGTATACATACTATCCAAACTAAATTCCGAAATTCATAGCTGAACAAGATTGGACTTATCACATTTATTAAACGACTCCAGGAATTAAGCGAAATTATTTTATTTGCTTCATCGATTTAAGTGTCAATGCTTAAATGGACAACAAATTCTTTGAAACTGCGTTTGCTAATTAGGATTCTAAGTTTCAGAAGAGAAACATATAAATCACATTTAATAACCACTTAAAGACAGCATATATTACTTTTTCTTCTTTTATATAATGTGAAAGTACTCGGACGAAACTGTTGGACCCATTCCAATACCTCTAAATTTTTCATCGTAACACTAGCATATCTCCTACATTATGTACCCTTATTTGTTTACTTCAAAGAAATGAAATAGTTAATTCTTTTTTAACAAATTCTTTTATCGCAGTCAATATTACCCAAAAGTTTTTGAGGCCAATATAAAACAGAACATAACTTGGTACTCCCTCTTTTATTGCTTGTATTTGTGTTTTGTGCAAATAGCTTGAAAGTATTGGAAGCACAACATTTTGACAAAAAATATACGTTTGACTTGGAGTGAAAAAACTTTTTCATGTTTGTCTTCCCATTTGGGTTTTATCTTCTGAATTTTAAAATTTGTATGTGAACATTATTCTGACCGGTAAACGGTCAGTTAATAACCGCTGCTGTGCTATCTGAAGAATGATGCCAAAAGACAAACATAATAATCAGTATTCACGGATATGTATTAATGTTTTTGAAGGAAGAAAGATTTTAAGATTTAATTAATCTCTCTGTTCCTCCTGTCCAAGTGAAATGTGGAACTCGTTTATAAAAATTATATTATAAAGAAACGTAGATCATAGTTTGATTGCCAAATCACGAAGCAACAGTGAAGGATTGTACCTAAAACGTGTTTTGCGAAGCCAATGCGAATCCAAAAAGTGTTAGTAGAGTGTGATTGATTTACAGCACCTACAATAATTATTACATGTTCAAAAACGTTCAATGATTAATTTTGTTGGAAATTTTTAGTTTTTTTTAAAACTCTAATTGCTTACTATACACTGTGACTTGCTTGCACCTACATAATATAAACAATGCAATTAATGCTTATCACGAATTCCTTGATAATTTGTTATTTTTTATTTTTTTTTTGTTTTATTCGCTTTTGCCATTACAAATAATAAAGACTACTTTTACTTTTTATCACAGCAAAATCGTGGAACTTGAAGAAGAGCTCCGCGTTGTGGGTAACAACTTGAAATCCCTCGAAGTCTCAGAGGAGAAGGTCAGTATCATAATATTTTTTTCTTTCTTATTTATCACATATTCCATACATATATTCATATTATAAAAATAATAAAAATAAATCTTATCCTTTACAAAAAAAAAAAATCATAAAAAAAACGAAAAAAAAAAACAAAAAACCTTTCCTCACCCTGTATCGCAAATCAAAACAACACTCGTCTAAAATGTACGTTTATATAGGCCAACCAACGTGAAGAGGAATACAAGAACCAAATTAAAACCTTGAACACTCGTCTAAAGGAGGTACTTAAATTTAAAAGATGCCAGAAAATAATTCGACAATTGGAACCGTTGGATTTGTTGAAAAGATATTCAATATGCCCTAAAAATTGTATTTATTTTTTTGTTTAGCAAAGCCAAAACCAGCGTGGAGTGTGCTTTTGATTTGCTCTTTTTTTTTCTGTTTACAGTTTGAGATTGTTTCTCTGTTTTCTCACTATCTGCCTTCAAATGATAAAACTCCTTTAAACTTAAATGGCACAAGATTTCTGAAGTATTGTTTTATCATTGATTTTTTTTTAAGAAAAAAGCGTCAATGACCGCAGTTTTACTTCTTCAAACTCATTTAAGAGTTAACTTCCTATAAAACAAATTGTGTTTCTACACAACAGACTGTAATATAAAATCACTTGTTTTGCTAACTAACTATAATGAAAAAAAAAAGTTATAAATATGTA
The DNA here is from genome assembly GCA_963966105.1 of Volucella zonaria. Lineage (NCBI taxonomy): Eukaryota > Metazoa > Arthropoda > Insecta > Diptera > Syrphidae > Volucella > Volucella zonaria. Next base: position 75,816,039 of record OZ014530.1, on the reverse strand, counting down.
AAAAAGAATATTTATACCATATAAACATACATATAAAATATCTACCGATATATTTTCTTTTTAATTTTTTTTATTTTATTTTTTTTCTTTTACTAATTACACATTATTTTGATTTTGTTTTATTATCTTTATATGTTTTTTCTTTTCCATATAATATTTGGCTGAATATTGTTTGAAAAAACAAACTAATGCACTCGCTTTAATGGATGTTGTTTGTGTGATTTTGTTTAATCCTGTTTTTTTGATTCTTTTTTAACAATCACAAAAACATGCAAATATTTCTATATATAAATCAAAATGGATTAAAAAAAAAAAAAACAAACAAAAATAGGCGACTCAAAAAGAAGAGACTTTCGAAGGTCAAATCAGAGTATTGGATCAACACCTTAAAGAGGTATTATTGGCAAGAATGTGTTTAATACACATATATGATAAATTGGTTATGGTGCTATTTATTAGTCATTGTTCAGGATTATTGTATAAAGTCATATTTCTTTCTATATACACTATGCTATCTATTATGTATGTACATATATACTCTTTTAAAAGAATGAATTTTCTTTTGTTGTAGCTTTTTTAACCGTAACATGTATACTAAAAGTTACGTACGATGTACTTGTATGTGTACTAGTTAGGAACTAGATATTCAATATATATGAAGCTTCTTAAAGATATGATATATGAAATATATGAGATATGAAAAACAAAGAAACGATTTTGCAAAATTTATTTTTTTAATAAAAGATCTTCATTATTAAATAACTGAATCAGTCGGATATTGTAAAAATTAACCATTTTTCAGTAATAAAATATTGCGATGTTCTGCAATACCGTTCTTGACCGTTTACGATTGAATTCAAGTGTATAAAACTTTTGGATTGCGTATCTTTAAGTTCTTCTAAATAGATGTCTACAGTTGGACAAGGGATATAGACAAATTACAACGCTAATATTGGGTCTTTGTATGACTATTTCGTTAACACTTATTCTCTATCCCTCAAAATTTTACTAAATGTCTTCTAAGTAATTACGACGGGGTTGTTGTTAACACGTTAACCAAAAAAATAAGAACTTCGATATTTATCGATCTACTTCAGTAGAAAATCTTCAAAAACCCTGAGAAGCAACGAACCATTTAAATTAAAGACTTTTTATCTATATACTGACTACTCCTCATACTGTAGCTACCGCTCTTTTCTTTCTTGTATCGTTATTTCATTGTATTGTATACCGTACAACTCCCTAGTTGCTATAAAAGTTTGCGAATCGAACACTGATTTGTAAAATGCAACATCCAGATTTTGTAGGTATGGTTGAAATTTTATGCGTCCCATGGCATTTTTCACTGAACTTACTAGCTTCTGATATCAAAATTATATCAGAGTTGAGAACGGTATAAATAAAGTTAAGAGAGTCGTCCGAGTAGTAAATGTTCTTCAGAGGATTTTTCAATCGTATAGTAAAATGCTACATTTAAATTAAATTTACAAGGAAACTGTAATAGAATTATTTGCTAACTTTTACACATTACAAATACTTTACCTTTTCACGGACTAACACAAGAAACCCACAAATAAAAAATCCACTAAATATTTATTAGATAGGCACTAGTACAGTTGTTTGAAATTGCATCAATTTTACTTTTCACATAAGGCATATAATAATTCTATTAACAAATTGATTTAGATACGAAAAAAACAAGTGCTGTTAAAATCATTTGCACAAATCGTTATTCTCAATTTAAGTTTAATTTTGTACAATACAAATCTTAAATAACATCTAAGCCACTAGTTTTTATTTTTTATAGTCCTTACAAAATCATTTCGTTTTCTTAATTTTATTTATTTTTCTCAAATTTAGTTTCGCACAATTATTAAGTAAATTAGTTAAAACAATTAAATACAAAGAGGCCTAAACGAAAATGTATCATGGAATAAACTATAAATTCAAATTGAAAACAACTTTTTGTGCATAATTGCAAAGGTTTTCGTCAATTTAAAAAAATAGATAAAAAAATATATATTCCCTCAAAAAAATTATAGTAACTTTGCACTTACTTTCTGTCAATTAATTTGTGTTTATCTTGTATTTTGTTCGTTCGGTAGAAATTTTATAAAAAAAAAAAAAGAAACCAATTTTTGAATTGGCTTCAATATTATATAAACCTTTATATTTTTCTTATCCATGATATATATTTGTGACTATATTCTAATATAATTATTGTTTAGGCCTCCGTATATCGTAAAGAAGCTGAGGAGCATGTCTTAGAATTTAAAAAAACCTTAGCAGCAGTAAGTTTAAGATCCATTCAGAACGGTTCGTTTATTTTTCTCTTACTCCTTTGTTCGACACACGTAGATTTTTTTTTAGCGCCGCTGTAATACACAATTTATTTAATTATTATTTATTTATTTTTATTTTTATTTTGTTGATAATAAAATATTGCATTTATTTTTATTTCTTTTTTCTCTTAATTTTAGGTAAAGTTTTAATTTGAAGAGTATACCCAAGTGTCATTCATTTCAAATAATCTCATTCCCTTGTTACTGTTTTTATGTAGAGAATATCCATTCATACCTATATCATGGTCATTGTATAATAATTAAATAATTATTATTTTTTTTTTTAGTTTTTGTTACTAACATATTGAAAAATAATAAATGTAAATAAGTAAAAAAATATTATTAATTTTTAAAGCAATTTAACGCTGGGTTTGGTAGCTTTTTAAATGGCTTTTTATTATATCTCAATCCAACAGTTTGTAATATAAAAGGTCAAATATTCCAATACTTTTGTTCAAACAAAAAAAAAAAAGACCTTTTATATGACATTGTCATCTATTTAAATTATAATATATAATTGGAAACTAATAATAATCTGTTTAATGCAAATATAGGCTGAAGCCCGTGCTGAATTCGCCGAACGTTCAGTTCAGAAATTGCAGAAGGAAGTCGACAGGCTCGAAGGTATGTCTTTCAATTACATTCTTGAATTGATTCTTTAAACTTGAATAGATGTTAAAAATAAGAAAAGAAGTTTTTGAATTTTTTGAAAAAAATTATATTTTATTTAAAGGGAAACATTATTATTTTTAATTTTAATTGTATGATATTTTTGTTTTAAGAAAGTAACTTATTTTGAGTTAAGAAACAAAGAAATTTAATTTATATTTAAATATTGTTAAATATTTGTTTTAAATAATACTCTACAAAATTGGTGAAAAAGAACGAGAAAATTAAAAAAGATAATCCAACGTTCACAGTTAAAGATTTTAACTTAAAGTTTTATTTTTTTCTGGTGACTTCTTGGACGTCAGACGATTTAAAGAATGTATAGAGTTATTTTAAAATATACATTGGTATCTTTATTCCATATTAAACATTCATATGTTGCACTCGTTTACACATGGAATATGGCATAATGCAAACGTATACCACGCACTTGCTTATAGTTCTTAATGTTCGATGACTTTTCCAAAAAGTCAATATTTTCGTGACCAATGGACGTTGTCAAATCAGGAGGTCCTTGAGGTTTTAGAACAATTTGGCGATTGTCTCATGAGCTGTGTGTCATGTAACACCATGCTGATAACCATACTTTTTCCAAGTTAAGTTCCTGCAATAAAATGTTCAGATTGCGTTTATTATGGAACGTAAACCACCTTCATGATGAAATAACAAATTCTTTTTCAAGAAATATCTCTCCTGACTTTTCTAAATAAATAGCCTTCAGCATTAATAAAAAAATAAAAAAAATAAGAACAGTTTCTTATTTTTTCGATTTTATTTGTCAGTGTTGTCAGCATGACAGTTGAAAACTAAAATAAAAAATCATCGCCCAAATAATTATTCTCCAATCAACTCTAGAAAAATAAACACATATATTGTTTCTTAACTCTTAAAATAATTATAAAAAGAAAAAAAAAACAAAACAAAACAAAAATACGTACAATAGCAAATTTATAACGCCCTAACAATACTGTTTAATATTTTTTTTGTTTGTTTCTTTGTTTACCTTTATTAATTAATGTATCTTTTGTTTTTTTATTTATTTTATGTTATTTTTTAATTTTGTGTGGATTTGCGTTTGTTGTTTGCGACTAAAATCAAAACCAAAAAAATCACTATGTGCGTTTTACATATATATGATGCTGCGCTTCTAACAACTAATTAAACAAACCAAAAAAAAAATTATTCCTCCACCTCACACAAAAAATGCTATATTAGATGATTTAATGAACGAGCGTGAGAAAAATAAATTGCTGCAAGAAGAAATGGAAACCACTCTGCATGACATTCAAAATATGTGAACACATCCCTTTAATTTTAATGTTATTACAAAAAAAGAAAAAAAAAAAACATCAAAAAAAAGAAAAATATTCAGAGAGAAGAGTAAAATGCTTCTCAGAATAGTTATGCGCAACCGCAGAAAAAGTATCATAACTGTTATACTTTTTTATAATATAATTTAAATAACGGAGAAACAAATTTATCTCGTAGATACAAAAAAAAAAAAGACAAACAAACAAGACGAAATACTATAAATCGACGAAAACATATTTTCTTATCATAAATTGCAATTGTGTTGTGCATCTTTTTTTCCAATTTTTTGTTTTTCGTAATAACATCTTTATATATACATATATTTTTTTTTTATTTTTACTTTTCTTGATAATTGTATTTGTGTATTTGTTTTTTGATTCTTTTAATATTTATTATTACTGACAAGATAAAAGACACAACACACAGCACAAAAAAGGAAATAAATTAAAAAAAAAAAAAAAAACAAAAAGAAAACATTTTATTTAAATGTAAAAGAAAATATCATATACCGATTCATTCCAATATAAATTAAAATTCCGCAACCTTTTTTTTTATATAATCCAATAAATGTTTTATTTATATAATTATTTTGTAAAGCTATTTACTTTATATGAAAATGGAAAAAAAAGAAAACTATTAGATAAAACAATTTTGAAATTTGAGGTTTCTTTTCTGGTATTTGTTTTACCTGTATACACTGCTTTTAGAAAGAATATGCTCAGTATTATCTTTAAGGAAGATATAACATTTTTTCCAATAGAGAGATCTTTTAAGAAAAATATTTTATTGTGTTTAGAAAAGCGTTTTATTGTTAAATACATAATTCCACTGCACCGACAGAAATATGCAATAGTCAAAAGAAAGCTATACGCTGTAAAAATAGGTTACCGTGTTTAAATTGGCAATAATGAAAAGAAAAAAAATAAGGAAACAAAAGCATTTGTTATATGAACTATGGATTGAATAAGCGTTGCAAACTAGCCATTCCGATATATTTTTCACAATGTTGAAGGTCTGCAATAGGTTCAAATTTTTAGCAGCCTTTGTGGTATGGATCTTTGATCTTGTGGTGAAAAATCCACTTCGTATATATATGTATATATATATAGATTTATGATATCTAAAATCATTGCGTTCATTGAGAACCTTTATTTAATAATTAAAAATTATGTTTTGAGTATAATAACCCAAAACCAATCCAGGAAGATAGTACTACTTTCTGACATCCTTATTACAGTCAACTTTATTACTTTTTTTTTCTTTTTTTCAAATTTTGTCGGTCTTGTTAATTACGCTCGTATAACTTGATTTTTGATTCTATTGATTTCCCTAATTTTGCATTTGGTTACAAAAACAATCACTGTAATAATACTCCTCAAATTATTTATAAAGACAATCTTAATTTCCAAGGAGCTCCTGAACCTATTCTTTCAATTAGAAGTGTATAAATTGTGCTTTGCTTATATGAAGAGAAGAAAAACATAGACATAAATAAACATAAAAAAAATACATATATATATATATATTTTTTTTTATTTTCAAAAGTATTTAAAAAAACGACAATCTTTATATTTAATGTAAAAAAGAACATTGTTTTTAGTAATTTAAGCATAGCAATACATACACGAACTATTTTTTTTCTATTTTCGCAATTATAATACGGTTTTTGAAGATAGTTTTGATTAAATACATGATTTGCATTTAACACGTAAAAAAAGCTAAAAAAAAAAAAAAATAAAGAACAAAAAACTGCCTATATACACATATAAATGAGTGCATGTACGTACATACAGAACTACGAAATATTTTATTATTTAATTTCACTATAACAATTCCCAAGTTTACTTAAAGATTAATGATTTTTTTTAATTAAATAAAAGTGCCTTAGTACCTATAAATATTTTTTGTCTAAACCTAAAATTTAGGCAGTCAGCGGAAGTGCATAAATTAATTACAATACTTTGTTTGAATTTTCTTTAAGAGAATTTAGTTTAGAAAACATAAAACATGAAAACATTAAAGAATAGTTCTCAAAAAAAAAAGTTGAAAAAAAAAAACCTAATTGTTCTGTGTTTTTATTTTGTTTTTGAATTAACCATAATCGTACTCCTATTGTCCTAAATGTACTGGATAAAAAAATGAATTTTTTTTTTTATTAGGAAAGATATATATTTTTTGGCTTTTAATACATTTTTTACTCACAAATTCCTTAATTTTTGTTTTTATTTTTCTTTAACAAACAAAAAAAAATTATAATAATGGCCTACTACAACTACTATGCCTTATTATGCTGCTTTATGTTTTATTTGCAAACAAATAACAATCCAATCCTGCTCCAACGATACCTTTAAATCCACCAATATAAAAACCAATGTTAACCAAATGAAACGATAGATGAGCTTATAATAGAAAAGGAGAAATTCGCCATAATTGGTGACAGTTTAGATATCGCATTCGTCGATCTTATACCTGGAATTGAACCATGTTATAATGAACGTCATCCAAAACCTCCAACACCAAAAGAAATTACACCAACGCCAGAACAAGTTGCTGAAGCCGAAGCAGCAGCAACTGCTGCCGCTGCTACAGCAGCGAATGCTGAAGGTGCAGCTCCAGGTGAAGGAGTTGCATCTGAGGAAGGCAAAATTGAAGCAGCAGAAGAAGTTGTACCAGAACCAGTTAAAGAGCCAACACCACCTCCACCACCACCACCACCATTTGAATATGCTATTGACTTGCCACCAGAGGGTGCCGAAGTGCCATATGTAAAGAACTTCGATGCGGTTGCAGCTGCAGAAGCTGAAGCAGCTGCTATTGCCGCAGCTGAAGCAGAAGCCGCAGCAGTAGCGGCGGCAGAAGCCGCAGCAGTAGCGGCGGCAGAAGCCGCAGCTGAAGCAGCAGCAGCTGGTGGTGTGGCCCCAACAGCTGAAGGTGTTCCACCAGCAGAAGGTGCCGCTCCACCAGCAGAAGGCGCTGCTCCACCAGTAGAAGGTGCTGCTCCACCAGCAGAAGGTGCCGCTCCAGCAGCACCAACATCTGAAGGTGCCCCCGCTCCACCTCCAGTTGATGCGCCATCTACAGAAGCTGCACCTCCACCAGCTGAAGGAGCTCCCCCAGCAGATGCAGCTCCGCCAGCCGAAGCACCAGCATCTTAAATAAAGAATTGAGTTTTTTTTATATATTATTTAAGTTCATCCAGACGTTCATCGATTAAATCACTGTCCACATTTCAAGTTTCCAATAAAGTGAATGATTACATAAAGAAGTTAAATTGATTGGATAAAACATCATCTAATGAAACTATCTCATAAAAAGAAAACTCATCGAATCTATCTATCTGCAATTTAAAGTGACTAATATTTCCTTCTTATTCTAACTCTAACCTGTTTATGTTTTAAATTATCTTTTGGATATATGTACTATCTATAATGAAAACTTTTCTTTTAATTATGTTCGATATCCGAAAGATGATTATTCTTGGTTTCTATAGTCTCATAACTTTTCTGTTAACTTTTTATTTTGCATTCTTTTACTCATATATTCTTTTCTTCTTTATTTAGCATACTTTTGCTTATTTGCTATCCTAATGCTTTTTATTTTCGCTTTTGCTTTCGTCACATACAATTTTTGGCATTAACTATACCAAAAATGGTTTAACAAAACTCAAAACTGCGAAATGCAAAAAACAAAAGATGATACTATTGTCGAGAAGGAGAAATTCGCATTAATTGGAGACAGCCTTGAGCTGGCATTCCTCGATTTGATACCCGGACTTGAACCATTCTATACGCCCCGTAATCCAAAACCACCAACTCCAAAAATGCCAACACCACCACCAGCCCCTACGCCACCACCAGAACCCGAAGTGCCAGAAGGCGGTGTACCTGCAGAGGGTGAAGAAGGCGTCGCGAAAGAAGGAGAGGCAGCAGCTGCAGCCGGAGCAGAAGGCGCTGCTGCTGGCGAAGCTATTTCAGAAGCTGTACCAAGTCCGCCGAAACCGGTGACACCACCACCACCACCACCACCACCATTTGAATATTCGATTGACTTGCCACCAGAGGGCGCTGAAGTACCATATGTTAAGAATTATGAACCTCCACCACCGCTACCAGAAGGTGCCGAACCACCAGCAGAGGGCGCAGCTCCAGTTGAGGGCGCAGCTCCGCCGGTAGAAGGTGCACCTGCAGCAGAAGGAGCTCCTGCTGCCCCTGCCCCAGCACCGACAGAAGGTGCTCCAGCACCAACACCGGCAGAAGGTGCTCCAACACCAGCACCGGCAGAAGGTGCTCCAGCACCAGCACCGGCAGAAGGAGCTCCAGCGGCTCCACCCGCAGAGGGCACTGCAGCTGCTGCTCCACCAGCGGAAGGAGCTCCACCTGCGGTCGCACCAGCGGCTGAAGGTGCGGCTCCAGCAGCTGCACCAGCTGAAGCTCCAGCTGCAGCCGCCCCAGAGGCTGCACCTCCAGCCCCAGCTGAAGCTGCCCCTGCTTAAGAGTCAATTTCTCTAGTGCAGTTTCATAAGCTTGCATAACCCAGCCTATCACCGCCAATCAAAATGTGCATAGCAAAAAATAAAAAAAAAAAGTTTTTATTTCAACAATTTTTAAGCATTATAAAAAGTTGTGTTTTTATTTTTTTTTGTTTATTTTTCATTTAAACCGATTTTATTAACATAGAACAAACTGAACGCCTTTTACAAAACAGAAAGCGCGTTGTCAGTGCCAAGACATCTTAGATAAAAAAAAACTAACCGCTAGATTAATGCAAGGTAATTTTATTTTTAAATTTGTATTCGCTTTTTATTTGTAACAAAATTGTCAGATACAGAAAGCTTATTGCTGATCTTGCGCTTTAAACGGATTTACTTTAAAGTTGATCCGTTTTGTAATTTATTAACTTTATCTGGCAGTTTCCCTGTCCGTTCTTTTTATTTTAGTCTGGTAGTTTTTAGCTTTTAGCTACTTTGTTTCATTCGTTTTGTATGATTTTATTTATTTATTATTTTTTTCTTTTTTTCTTAATTTTTAAACATAAAGACGATCTCGTATTGGAGAAGGAAAGATACAAGGATATCGGAGACGATCTCGATACTGCCTTCGTCGAACTTATCCTCAAGGAATAAATGCCACGTGCTATGGCAAAACATATGCCAACTATGGCCAATTGAAATCCACAACATATGCGGCGTTTAGCATTTTTCAGTTTTATTTCATATTTCAGTGTTTTATTTTCCAGTGATTCTTGAACAAATTTGTTTAACTCAATAAAAGATACTTACGCAAACAACAAAAATTAAAATCCTTCTACGTTTTTAGTTTTATTTTTAAATTTTTATTTGATGCAAATTTGTTTATTGTTTTCTATTTTCGAGTTTCTCAATAAAGTAAAGTATGAATAGTAAAAAATTGAATATTGTTTTAATATGTTTTTGAATATATTACTTGTTTTTATTGCAGAGGAAGTCAGTAAAGGTAAAGAAAAGTACAAGACTATAGCACAAGAATTGGATTCAACATATGCCGACATGAATGCTTACTAAAATTATTTTGACCAATTAAATGCAATTTACTGTTTATAAAAAAAAGAGAACAACTAACAATAAAACTGCCGGATAGATTGAAAAACAAACTTTAATAAAAAAAAATCAGTTAATTTTAAGTGCTTTCTCTTGCTCGTTAACACGTAGGAGAGACATTTTATTACTAAATTAATTTTATAAATAGGATTGTAATACAAGAAAATAATAATATTTTGCTTTTATTTATAATTTTACTAAATTAAAAAAAAAAAAATAAAAGTTGCCATCCAATGTGCATACAGTTTTTAATGGAAGAATTCGCTTTATCGATAGACAGCACATGATTTGATGGAAAAATTGTTAAATCAAATCCGCAAGATTTGTCTGGTTGTTGCGCAATCTTAAAATAATCAGCAGTATATAAAATAGTCATTTTTGTAAAAACTACAAGTTCATTGTCTTCAATTCATATACTCATAAAATATGTCTACAGAATATAGCATAATATGTTTTGAATTACCATAATCAACAGCTGTGTACTTCTCAAATGTAAACTCATTTACTAATTCACCTCCCACAACAGGCATCGTATTTTTTTTTGGTACTCTTTTTATTACTGATTTTAGTCCATTAATGACAATTTTAGTTCGTTTCGGAAAGCAAGTTATTTGCTCTGGCTGTGAAGAAGTCTTTATAAGCTAATCTGCTCGCTTGTTTTTATACTATTATCGAGAGCATAAAAAGTTGCGTTAGATATTTAACAAAGTCTGGAAAAATATTCACAACATAAGTAAAAAGTTCCAAAAACGTCGTTTCGCCTCAGACACATTTTAATTTTAATGAATTATCTCTTATTTAGCTGAACTGGCAAAAGATTTATAATAATTGGTTTTTTTTTTTTTTTTTTTTTTTTTAATCTATTATCGAGAATGCGTTCCCCAATTTTTATTCAAGAGTCACACATCTGACCGAATACATAAAACTTCTTTTGTATCCTCAGACAGCATACATACCAATACATTCTTCCCATTACATCGGCGTTTGGGAATAATTGAACGAACTTTGAAAAGTGGTACCTCCAGTATTGGCATGCGAGCTTCAACATATGTATATGCACATATATTTTTAAATGGTTAAAGACTCTGTAGGAAATCGTGTCGCTTTGCTTACATAACTCGTTTTTTGATGTCGAGCTCGATGATGCAATGTGCATTCTTGATCGTCATCCTGCACAATCGGACGAGTTTGGCAGATATACCAAAGTTAGATATAGCTGTGAATGGCTCCTTTCTCTAAATCTTATCATAGTCGGCCTTCAAATCGATCTGTAATACACGAGTTTTCTCCTAGACCTGCAGTAAAGTGAGAATTTGTCTTATGCTGAACTTTCCACCACATTGATACGGACCAATCAGATTTTTGACATAAGGCTTTAGGCACCCTCAAAGTATTTCTTTAGTTGCCGCAATTTAAAGCGCTTTCTTTCTTGACATTCGGGTTGGCAATACTACATTCATCTGACGTTCTTTCGTTCAGCGATATTTTGCACATAATTTGGTGTACATATGCTCTTTACAACACAAATATCGTCAGCTCCGAAAGTTTTACTGATCCTTTCGTCCAGGTCAGATGATAAACCACTGGTTTATTCTGGTTGACAACAAATTTTGATCAGTGAGGCTGTTCTATGATCTTTGAAATAGTCATTGCATATCCTCAGCACCGAATGTGATGTTACTACTATGTAGTATGTATGTTCTCATATTTCGTTTTGTAGGCTAAATCTCAGGCTTTGTGGCAAAAAAACTGAATGTATCAAGGAAAAGATGCTTACACTTGCAAAACATCATACGTGCATTATCAGCTGATAGGTAAATCTTTTTTACAGTGTTTATTTACCTTGGTTTAAAACTTTACGAACAAGCTTAAATTGTTTTGTCCCTTTTTTGCTAGGGTCACTCAAAACAATCTATTGAACTTAACAACAAAAACGGTTACCTAGAATCAGATATTTTTCACAAAACTTCTAACGCCTTTAATTTCGAACTGTTACTATGCGTTTTATATCGTATTTACAACATATGTGTGTAGCAGATTATTGTCACCAATCATTGTAACAGCGTTTTAGTTTAGGCAGACAAGTATTTTTTAAAATTGCTCTTTAAAATGTTTGGACAAAACACAGTAGTTTCCTGGAGTACAATACATACATAAATATGCATGCATGATCTAAAGATTATAATATTTTTCGCAATATAGTTCTCTTTTTTTACTCTTCTTCATAAGTAAATTGCCTAATACATATGAAGAACTGGATACAATACGGTCAGTTGATAGAACTACAAATACGAGTACAATAGATTAACAATTCGACCTTACGGAGCGACTTTTTGAATTAGATTTTATTATCCCTTGCTGTCTTCTTTCCTGTGAATAAATTCACAGTACCACTTCAGGACAATCTAAAGAGTACACTCACAGGGTAAGATTCAATTGTTAAGGAGACTTAACGACTTTCATAGGTTTTAGTTTAAAACTGAAAATAGCTGACTTGGTGAAAAACCTTTACATGCCCTCATATGTACGGATTTCATTTTAAAGATTTAGAACTGTTTGTCACTAATGCTACATACTTTACATGGCACTATGCAATACATATTTATATTAAACAAACAATTATTAGCAATTACAACATGAAAAATGTAAAAATTTCATCCCACCAATCAAGCTATCCACATAGACACATTTTCTATAACTTGAGACTAATAAAAAATAATTTAAAAATAACCTATTCTGGGTGTTGCACTAGCAACACATTTGTGTGATTAATTATTTGTGTGTAAAAAAAATAAATATATAGCCTTTTTGCTGCAACCAAAAATAAAATGTAATAATAAATTGTTTAATTAGAACACGACAAGTGATGGCATTTACAATGAATTTAATAAATTGAATTGGCCTTGTAGAAATAGTAATAACAAAGAAGAGATGAGTATTAATACTTTATATTTATTTTCTGCAATCATCTTTTTCGTATTTCTCACGGCAAACAAGGTTTTTTGTTTTTTATTCTCAGAGAAATTTGTATAAACCTAACAAGAGATTATTTCATTAAGAACAAATTTTTCTTGATTATAATTAAATTATATTTTCAATAAATAATTTATTTTTCAAATTTAACATACGTTTTTTTTCGCTTTGTTATGCCTAAATCTTCATTCAATATGTAACAAACACGTTCTTTGGACATCTTCATAATCCCCATTTCTCAAACCTTTATTCGAGGGTTGTCTAGAACCATTTGGTGAACTTGAACGATGTTATCGTCTGTGTTTTCAGCTTTTGGCCGTCCCACACGTTCAGCGTCATCCAAGCTGGTACGACCACGTATAAATTCAAAATTTTACGGCGATAAATGGTGGTGTATCTGCGTGGCGATGGATAGGGAAACTGTTGCTGTACTATAACTTCGATTGGATCAGCAGCGCAACATTCAAGTTCGTAGCGTAGTGCTTGCCTTACCTCCGAGTGGTGGTCCCCGGTAACAGAATGAGTAAATTCTTACTCAGTAAAGGCAAAAATGGCAAGTGCATGCTCGACCAATACCATAATATTGGCCTACGCCATCACAAGGGTAACTGACGATTAAAAGACAACGACCTTCTGATCAGCACGTATAATGTGCGGACTTTTAATAGAATACATGCATCCGAACAATTAGCAGAGTGACTTTGTGGAGAGTGTGTACCTGATGAATGGAATCTAAGCAACGTTTGTCAGATCCACAAAAAAGGAGACTCCCTGAACTGCACCAACTATGGAGGTATAAGTCTCCTTAACATTGCATCTTTTTAAAGTCTGTGCAACTGACATAATTGGCAGAACTTAGCGGGCTGTAATCCGTGCGTTGGCTACCGTTGAAGCGGAAGCTGCCAAAGTGGTCTCAGCGGTAAATGAGGGCAAAACCAAGTATATGCTGTCAACAAGAATGGACACACAAAATCGACGAATTGGACAGAACGTCACAGTCGACAGCTATAACTTTAAGGTAGTATGGCAACGCAGACAAAAGCTCTGCTATCAATTCTGTCAACAACACTTTAATAGAAAACTGCGCATCAGTCTAGAATATATAAACCGAATGGACACCAATGTTCCGGCCTGCAGAGTCTTCGAATCTAACCCGGAGGAGTAACGCGGTAGAGAAAGACCTCACTTTAGGTGGCGTGCATAAGTAGAAGGTGACCGACCTCAACCAACAGCCGTTTCCTAACTCTTACTGAAGACAGACGACTTATTGGTGGAGTAAAGTATTGTGCGATCTTAATTAATAGTGAATTTGACAAATAAAAATATATAGTATGTATACGAGTAAGTGGTTTGGCTATGGAAAAGCTGTCGGTACAAAAATTGGAGCAATTAATTTGAATAAAAAGGCAAGTACCGAAAGGCAATTAGGCTCCATTCCCATGGAATCATTGCCAAAGTACAATACAAATGCACATGAAATCCGATCTCGAAATGTAGCTAACACCTAACAACTAGATTGATTATCCGAAAAGCATTAAATTCTTGTATTACCATGCTGTAAGTTGGAAAAAATTAAAGACGTCAAATCGCGTATTTCAATGTATGTACTGTCAGAGGTTCGGGTAGGCCGTAGATTAATGCAACATTCAGTTTAGGTGTGTTAAATGTGATGAGAACCACAAGAGTGGAGATGATCGAATAAGAAAAGCGTTTAAAGAGTCGCGCGCTCTCGAATTTTGTGGCCCCAATGCGTCCTTTGGACAAATTGCATCTGAATTAGATAGGGCTAAAATAACAGCAAAAAATATGCCGAAGTTACCGGAAGCGGATCTAGATTTAGAAGTAATCTTTCTGTAGTTGCACAGAAAGATAGATTATTTCCAGAAACAACGGATTGAATAAGCAGGTCGAACGGGCGTTATCTACTCTAGCTATGTAGTTGACAAATCTGGTGCGCCATAACTATGTTTTAAATCTAAAGATCCTTGCAATGAATGAAAACTCGCTGATCTGCATCAATAGAAGAACCAACCTGTCTAAACTGTTGTTTGATGTGCTTTTGGTAAGCGAAACTAAGCTTATTACAATGGCTTGAGGCATAGGGTCCAATACAGCGGGGACGTGCATGGGTTCCGATTCTTAGAAGCATGAATCTTTCAAATCGAAGAGGAGTGAGGAGTGTATGTGGTATCAATTTACGCATCTTCCATTCAGTTTAAAACCGAACTTACGTTAGCTTCAATCAGAATATAATTATTTCTTTCTGGCCGGAGATCTTATAACGAAACCTACTACATGGAGAAATAAGACGTTGAACACTATGGGTAACCAGTTACATAACTGGTTGTGCAAACTTAAGTTAAGCCGATTCCTTTCTGGACCTATCACTTACAAACACTAGGCTAGAACTAACAAACTCGGATCGAAACACGCGGAACAGTTTACGAGCGCGACCATTACGGACTGGCTACCACAATATGGTTCCCGAATCAGAAAACGCAGCCGGGACAGTATGATCTAGTGTACTCATACTGCTATCGAAGAGTACAAAGGTCACGCTTCTCCAGGATTTTGAAGCGTAATTTACGTTTGAATGGAATCAATCCACCGACTAATAGAACCCTAACGAACGACGATATCGACCAACACTTATTGGCGACGAAAGCTATCGTCGAAAGAACGATGGAACAGACTACTCCCCGGGTAGAACAGCTCGACGATAACCACGTCGACAAATACAGAACCCCAATGAACAACGCACTGTACGGACACAAAAATACCTTGCTTTCGAGACTTAACCAGCTGTACATAGAATTTACCGATAAGAATGACGCTGAAATAAGGACACCGAAGTCAAAGATCCAAATCCTGAAACAATTAGTAAGTGAAAATTACAATAAATCTGTAAGTCTGAACTGGCGCAATAAAATTGCGAGTACAAAATTCAATAGTACAAGTATGTTCCCGCAGATGAATAAATTGTTCAGGTGAAAAAACCATAACGACATGTGTTTTAACATAACTAAACCACAGCAGACATCACAATAGGAGAGTAATCTAAGTATCGAAATACAAATTATAACAAAATTACTTTCTAAATTGCAATTTATTTGATTGCTGAATATTTCATTATCAATCATAAAATCTGTTCTTATTGGGTTCAACTGAATCAGACAATCATTTAATTAATACATAAACTTTAATCAATTTAATCGTTTGGAAAATAGAACTTTATGTAGCAAGTATTTGTGCCGTGTGGTTAGGGTGGATAGAAACTCCTATAATCGAACTATTCCTTCGTGGCAGATACTAAAGTGTAGAGCTTACGAATATTTTGCAATTAGTGAAAATCTTTCAAATTAAGTTTAATCGTTCGTTTAAGCTTGCTATTTTTAATATGGTACTCGTATTTCCTATAGATATGAATGTAGTTAGACAAAGCGCAGTAACACACGCAGTAGGATTTATCAAATCTATCGAACCTTCGACTACTATCGACATCCTGGAAATTCGTTTGAGTAGAGTTGTAGAAGCATGGGGTGAGTTTTCGTCGCTTCACTATGATTTGCTAAAACACGTGGAAAAAATTAAATTGCAGAATACGAAGCTGAGTATTTCGAGGAGTATTTTGTATTAAAAAAAGTCATTCGTGAAGGGGAATATTTGGAAAAACCTAACCCCAATTCCAATATCCGGTATTAGGTCTTATTGCTGATCTGTAGACCACGTTTTTAAAAAAATTAGATCCTTCAACCAACGCTTGCTCGAAAATGTGTCTCCATTTTCTGGCGAGTAAAAGGATTGGCATTCCTTCCGGGATTTGTTCCTGGGATCGGTCGACAAAAACTGAACCTGATCGAATAGGAATTCGCAAATTTCATTATTTAAAACCTTTTTAACATAGGATTGCTGCCGACCTTAATCAGCATATAAAAGTTTCGGATGCGAATTATACCTACTGTTGCTTGGGAAAGACTTGAAAAACGTTACGACCGGATGAACTTAGATTTCCTATCTTTATCGTTTCCATCGCAGGTACTTGTACTAAGGAAGATAACAGATCGTGCAAATGAAGTGATTCGTGGTCTTTACGCTTTTGACAAGAATACCCGTTATCTGTGACTAATTTTTCTTTTATTAAACAAGGTCGATAATGAGACAAAGCATGCGTAGGCAGAGGAGGTGGGTTTTTCTGAAGGCAGTTCGATACTTCAATATGCGATTTAATTTATTTAACTATTTATTTATTTAATTGCCTGAGATCGGGTCATACGTCAATCAAATGCAAATCGTTTCGTTGTCTCGTCTATAAGGCCCGTCACAATTTCCTTATTCATCAAGACATCACTCCTCCGCTCTCTCGAAACGACTCATAAAATTCCTCCTTCGTCGGTTTCCGTCTTGAACCCACATTTGTTATTAGATAACTCTTCCTGTTTTAGTTCTAATGTCCTACTGGTATCCAACCACTCGCTTGATTTTAGCATTCGTATGCGCACGGTACCTCCAACAATTCTCTCTAAAATTAAAGATAGCTTGGGACAGCTCGTAGATTGTAGTGTTTTACTGGATAAGAGATCACAATCAACGTTCGTTACGGAATCATTCGGTCAAAGGCATGGGCTTGCGCGAACTCATGCTAGAATCCCTATACTGGTATTATCTTCAAAATAAGCTGGATACACTAAAGGATGTGTTTCAGTTAATCTTCTCTCTTGCTACAATTCAACGAACTTAAAGGTCGAGGCACTAGTTCTGCATAATCTGCATCCGTGGGATGGGAGCACATTCAGAATTTGGATCTGACTGATCCTTACTTCAATCTCTCCAGCTCTATACACATTCTACTCGAAGCTAACAAACTTTAGTCCACTTTGAGGGCAGAACAAACTATTGGGCTGCAATGTAAGCCAATAGCCCAAAACACCGCATTCGGTTGGGTCGATGGGGAGCTTTCTGATACAATTGCCGATGGCTAAGAGCTTAGCTCTTTCCATTTAACTATCGATGCAGATATTCTTTTACAGCGCTTCAGGGAGCTGGAAGAAGTTTCATCTAACCAAACTCGCGTCGCCTTTAATGACCCAGCTGAAGAAAACTTTAATAAAATGTATTGTAGCTCCTCGGATGGAAAATACATCGTGTCTCCCTCATTCAAAAATCCTTTGTTAAGATTCGTAGGTACTCTCGAGTGAGCGGTTTCGTAGTGACACAGACTTTCAACGCATTGTATGACGCTGAAACTCTAATGAAGAAATCCAGCATTATTGACATTGTACGGTAACTTACTGCACTGCATCAGTTCCGTTCTTATCGGTCGTTCTACAGCAAACTGCTGATGATCACAAATCAAAGTACCCAAATGCTGCTACAATTTTTCTTAACCTGTCTACGTTGATAACGGGGGCAAACTCAGTTGAAACTTTTCTTGAACTGCAGCCTGATCTGATCGCTATCGGAAGTGCGCCTATAACTTTGAAAATGGAGTTCCAATTGCTGGAGTCTATTCGCTGAAAAGAACCCTGAACCCTGAACGGTCGCAGTCCCTCGTCAACCTGTTTAGAATGTTTCAGAATACAGCAACTAACGTGATGTGCTATCATTTAAATCTAACCAACTCATGCCTCTCGTTAAAAAGAAGAATATTCTTCTCGAAGATAGCACGTATCTTCTTTGTTTAAAGTTATGTTTCAAAAGCTCTGTGTCATTTAAATTTTAATTGAACTGAACTGATTGATCCTACATCCTCAAGTACATCACCAACCTAAAATCTAAAATGTTAATTCGAGATACCCACCGGCTGTCATATGATGAAGTCCGAAATGCCAGGATTTCCATCTTAAGTTTGCTCAGCTTTACGTTTGAAAATGACATTCAAAACTTATTCTTACAATACAATTATATACATGCGAGTGTATCTGAAACATTCGGCAATAATTTTGGTTATAAGGCAGCCGAAAGCTGCAAATCAGCTAATCATCGGCGATTTTCCGTTTTATCCTATCCAACCAAGTTGTGAATTTCCAAATATGGGATGTGGCTACGCTGGTACCATCACAGTAAAATTATCCCGCTGCCGGAAAGCAAAGATATCCAATGCGTATATTGCCTTGTTTGTATGTATTGTATATCGACAACGGCTATTCACCTTGAACTGGTGAGCGACCTCACCACTGATGCTTTTTATCGCACCCTTACGCCGATTCTTGTCACGTTGTGGAAAATGTGGCAACATTGTCAGTTCAACGACACAAACTTTCAAAAAGCCCGATGTATACATAATTTACACCGTCATCGCCAGATTTTGTGGGCCTTTGGGAAGCAGACGTTAGGTCTGTTAAATTACACCTGGCAATTCTATTTTAATGTTTAAAGAATTTGTACTCCCCTTATTCAAATGGAAGCAATTCTTGAATCTCGTTCTTTGTGTTCTATATCCGATTTTGACTTGAATCCGCTAAATTCATCTCACTTTCTTATAGGCGAATCACTGGCAGCTGTACCTGAACAAAACTATATTGACACTCAACCTAATCGCCGCTTAGATGGAAACCATATCCAGAGTGTGACGTGAGGGTTCTGGAAGAGATAGCATACCGAATATCTCACCACTCTGCAGGAGTGACCGATATGACAACGGAACAGTACCAACCTCAAACCCGGGGACCTTCCATCTACAAAGTGGGCTTTTGTTCAGAATAGAATCGGCAAATCGCGGTGTAGATAACCTTCTCGCACTGTTAGAACAGCAACTGGAACATTTGTTCGTCCGATCTTAAAACAGGCTCTACCTCCTGTGTCCTGAAACTCATTCCGGGGGGAGCGGCATGTTAAAAACTCAACATGTCAATATGATAACGTATCCAATCTCAACATAACATACGAATATGATAATGTATCCAAGCAAAGCAGTTTGGCTTTAGGGCGAGGGATGACACTATTCACGCGTCGAAACTGATTTCCGACATACAAACATAATCAACAAAAAGAATCAATTTATGGGTGCCAGCCTGGTTGACTTTGAGAAGGCTTTCGAAACGGTATGTTTAGAAGGGAAGGGCTTTTCTATAAGCTGGCCGGTATGGGAATGCAGAAACCCTTCGAGTAAATGACTTTCAACATGCTTATGAAGAAAAAGTTCATTGTCGAAGCAGAAATAACTGTCGAAATTTGACGATTTTTGGTAAGCATGGTCACGGTGAGAAGCGTAAGATACCTTGATATCTGGTTTGATAAGTATTAGTACTTTGTCTTGTCGGGGCCAAGAAGGCTTTAGCTCTTGTTTCATAGCAGTCAACTTGACTCCAGGGTAAAGGTCATATGCTATGACGCTCTAATCAGGCCAATTATGGCGTATGGCTGTGCAGTGTGGTTTAATGCAGTGCCTTACTATATGGAGACGATTCGGGTCTAAGAACCAGTCTCTGTCTGAACAGAACACCAGATTCGGAGTACAAAAAATATTATCCCAATAAGGGTCTTTACTAGGGAGCCGGTCAAAACAGGAATGACAATTTCCTGAATTAGTTGACTTGAAGGAATATTGAAAGGGGGAAGATCATTAACAATCTACTCGTATGTAGCTTATTGCTCCAATGAAAGATACCACGAGAGTACAGTCTGTTTAGGCCTTATTCCGCAGAAGGCATTTCTCCATATTGACGCTAAAGGATCAGTGCAAAGTAGGCATGGTATTTCTGTAATATACCAACAGTTCTGCGGTGCGAGGAAAAAGTGCTTTACCTATGACGGGTATGTTTTTAATGCTCTAGAGCTGTTCCGTTTTAATCCCCACTCAATGCGAAGAGCAGATCGGTACGCTCTCCTAGGTCGGTGCGTTACTTAGGTTTAGGTTAGCTAGGAGGTCTTCGTGAAGAGACCGGCCCCATTAACATAAAGGGGTGCCTCCGAGGTGTTTTCCGCCTTCCGTCATATCATCTTAGCGGTGCGTGTGAACGATGTTGATGGCTGCTAAGCGCCGTAAGACCCAATTGGGAGGGTAATTAGCCAAAAGTGCGCGCCACCCCGATCCCAATTAAATTAGATTAAGTAGCGTAGCTAAGCTAAATAGAATAGAAAAATAGATTTTAACTTTTATAAAAAATCCGTTGTTATGGTATCTAAATTGTTAAAATTAAAATTTTTTTTGGAAACAACCTACATGTGTACTCGTATGTATACACATATATTTCAGCTAAGTCATAGGATAGTTTTTAGTGTCACCAGTGTTAGACCAGTGTTGTTAGTATTATTAAGTTTAGAGTGCTTGACTAGGGTCATTTAGCTAATTAGTTGAAGTAATTGTTAACGTTAAATTAGATTTAAGCATTTTTGTCTAGTATGTAAGTTTATATGGCCAAGAAAATTAAAAATGAATTATAGAGGTAAGTAAGAGGGACCTCACCTCTACCTGAGCATCGAACTTGTCGAGTTGTAGAGGCTGAGTAAGGTCAGTGAATCTCGGTAAGTTCTCCAGATAAGTCTCCAAAGACTCCTTTTTCGTCTGGGCTGGATCAAGGTGTCATCCGACCCGACAAAAGGATACTGATGGATCAATAACACCTGAACGGTTACAGTTGGTCAAGCTAAAGCTCTTCTTGCCCATCATGCAGGAATACCCCGGACCAGCGCCCATCACATGCGACGCTGGATGGCACCAAGGCCACGTCAAACTTATCGCTTGTGCCGATCAAAGATCTCCCGATCTTTACACCAAGGTCGTAGGGGAATTAGGAGAGATTTAGCCAAGTGCAAAGTTCAAGGTCGTGGCTAAGGAGGATATCCCTAGTCGACCTGGAACCGGCACCTCCTCTCAGAAGCATTCTGGAGATCATCAGGCTCAGCAACCCCATCCTTTCGACTAATGACTGGAAAGTCGCGAAACAGGAAGAACTAAGGGGCCCTTATAGATGCGCGTTAATTATGATATATAAGGAATCCTTGAACCCTCTAGCGCAGACTAAAGGTATGATTCGGTTCGATTTCGAGTCAATCAACCTAAGGGCTTATAAAAAGATTCAGGTGGATGCTGATAAGCAACCTATTCTGAAATGGATAGCGACGAGTCCAATTTATCCAAGGCTACAAGTAAGCCACCGGTCTCCTCCTTTGACAGTCTGTCAGAAATGGAAATGTTCAGAATCGGAGTACTCGAACAGCACTGTGTGGAGGCTACTCTGGTAAATTTTAGCAATGATAAGATTTGTCCAGATTAATCTTCATCACTCAAAAAAGGCTTCGGCCGCACTTATTCTGCGCCTTTCTAAAAACGCAGAAGACATCATCGTAATCCAGGAACCATGGATCGTAGAAGACGCGGTTCGTGGAGTTGGGACAGCTCTATACAAGGAACAAAGGTAAGATTAGAACTTGTATATTGGTAAAACGTAGCCTTAATGTATTTTTACTTTCTAACCTCAGCGACCCCGACTTAACCGTTGCCAGACTGGAGATTGCCAAAGGCTCCTACTGGCTGTCATCGGCATATCTTGGCCACGATTATGTGGGCCCTCTCCCTGGTAACAACCTAGAAAGCATGGTACCTGGTCTCATCATAGGATGCGATTCTAACGTTCATTACACGGAATGGGGTAGTACCGATATCAACGATAGTGGTGAGTCACTTTTTGATTATATTATAAGTACTAACCTCATTGTTTGCAACATGGGCAATGAGCCCACTTTTATAACAAAAAACCGACAGGAAGTGCTAGATATGACCCTTGTCTTCGTCAACATCACTCCAATGCTAACGAACTGGATGGTATCGTCTGAACATCAGACCGGAGATACATCTAATTCAGCCTGAGTGATGCTCCTCCCAGTCATTATTATTGGAAAACTGATTGGCCATAATACAGAGGAATATTGTCAGAAACACTGTCCTCTGAGCTCCTAAGTCCCCCGCTCATCATCAACGAGCTTGAAATAAAAGTCGAAGACTTAGGGCTTCCTGCCCTTTTATTCAACCTAGAGGCCTGAAAAACCGCACTCGTGGACTTCAGGACTGGGACAGCTTAGAAACGCTTGCAGAAAACTTTTCAACCAAGCAAAAAGCACAAAAAAAGAATCCCTCAAAAAATATAAATGAGGAAGGCAAAGCGACAATCCTGCAGGTCTTTCTGTGATAAAATAACAGAAAACTCTGTGACATCGCGGCTAAGAAAAATCCTCTCTACAAAATCTATGATGTCCAGCTCTTGGACACCCTCAAGTGATGAATCACTGAATCGGCTACTGCAAACCCACTTTCCAGGAAGCTCCCTATTCGCGGCCAGTGGCAATCACAACAGAACTACTGAAACCATGACCAAAATTCACGGTCTGATTACAGAAGAGAAGTTGCTTTGGGCGCTGCGTACCTTCAAACAACACAAGTCTGCTGGTTCAGATGGTATAATAGCTGCTGAGCTACAAAGGTCGTGCCTACGTTAGATAATATCATGTGGAGCTGTGTAGGATTGATCCACATTCCACTATCATCCTCAAAGACGGAGAATGCTCTCATGTTGTCCCAAAGGACCTCAGACCTAAAACTATCATATTTCCTTCTGAAAACTCTAGAACGACTGATTGATATCCATATACGACCTAAAATTGATCCACGACTTTTATCGACGGCTTAACATGCTTACTGTAAAGGTAAGTCGGTGGAAACGGCTCTACATTCACTGACTAGCCACATGGAATGATCCCTACAATATAGAGAGCACACAATGGTCGCTTTCCTGGACATTAAGGGTGCCTTCAATAACGTCAACATATCCGCAATCACGACTGCGCTGTCAATCCTGCAGGTAGATGACTCACTTTGGGAGTCTTATGCTAAATAGCAGAATCACCAACTCCAAGCTGGGTAGGGCTTCTGCTAAAAGATGTGTCAATAGAGGTATGCCGCAAGATGTTGTCATTTCACGCCTCTCCTGGAACTTAGTGGTTAATGAACTGCTGATATATCTGGAAGCGGGTGGTAGCAGGATGATTGCATATGTGGATGACGTTGCTATAGCCCTCCCAGGTAAGCATTTTAATACCGTTAAAGAACTCCTTCAGTTAAATCTTAACAGATTAACCCGTTGAGCAGATCACTGTGGATTGGGAGTAAACCCCCATAAAACTGATCTTGTCCTCTTTTCCAGAATATATAAAATTCCAATCATAGACCCTCCTTCAATAAACGGTACCAGATCAGTCTTTTCCGATACAGTAAAATATCTGCGTCTCATTTTGACAGGAAACTAAACTGGACACCTACTCGTAGTATTTAAGAAAGAGCTTTATTCTCTTGCAAAAAAGCCATTGGGAATAAATGGGGCCTTCAACCTCGCATAGCATAACCCACTGGCTATACATCTCGGTCATAAGACCGATACTCACCACGGGGTGGACGGCCTTAGACAATGCAATCAACTGCAGCAAACTAAGCAGAGTCCGGCTCTACTCCGTCCGTTTCACTTGACACAACTCTATATCTTCAGCAGGCAAGTAGTTGCGATCGTAGCTATTCGTCTTAAAGCAAATACACAGTGGATAAACAATTTATTTGGCCACGCTAATATTCTTTATATACTAGGAATCCCCCCAGAGAACATCGATTACATTATATTCGAACATTGGTTTGACAAAGACTTTCGTGTAAGCTTCCACTCTAGATCCTTCTGGGAGGAAGATGCTTTCATAGATGACAAGTAAATCCACTTCTATACAGATGGATCTAAGACAGATAGGGCTTAGTGGCAGTGTTTTCTCAGATAAGCTAAATCTAACCACCTCCTTCCGTCTTCCAAATCACTGTAGCGGAAGTTTTGGCGATTAAAGCAGCTCTGTCCCGGCTGAAGAAAAACGTGATATCTGCAAAGTATATTCGCATGTTTTCGGATAGTCAGGCCGCTGTCAAGTCCTTCGACTCAGTCTCACTAAATTCTAGAACCGCCCTTGACTGCCGATAATCTCTTAGGGAGTTGGCAGAGCACTTCAACCTTCACCTATGTATATTGGGTGCCAGGCCACAGAGACATTCCAGGGAATTGTAGGGCCGAGGAACTCGCCATAATTGGAATCATTCTACCTATTCTACCCGGAAAATGAAGCATCGGTATACCAATCGCTACGTGCAAATAATTGTTAAAGCTGAATGCTAACAAAAGAACAGACATTAGGTGGACTGCTGGGTCAACACGTCTAGCGACGAAACAGATCTGGCCAAAGGTGAATCTGAATCGCTCTCAATGTTTGATATTTCTAAAGAGGAATCATCTTAGCGCCATCATAGGTGTAATCAGTGGACACTGCCTTATAGGAACGCACGCAAGTACACTTGGCGTCCTTACAAACGATTTCTGTAGAAGCTGCATGGACGAGGAAGAGGAAGAGACGGTCCTCCACCTACAATACTCTCTCCCAAAGAAGAAAACTCCATTTAGGGGCTTTTTTCTACAATGACTTAAGCGATCTAAAGAATGTAAACCTTAACAGTCTCCTATCCTTCATCATAAGCTCAAATTGGTTTCAAAAATAGGAGGATCACAGATCCACATGGCATCACAATGGGCCAATAGGCCAATAGAATTTGCCTTTCCAACAGCCACTCTTACCCAATATAGCCTAACCTAAGAGGGACCTCAATCGACTTAAGTACGGCTAACTGCAGACGCTTCATAGCTGAGGCCCAAGTTCACCCCGAAATGTAGCGCAATCTAACAACAACAACAATATGTGTGAACATCAACGAGGCTCTCACCATGTACACACAGGCATTATTGGCAAAAGATGCAAAAAGGGAGAAGAAATTTAAATATGTACGATATTGTATAATGGCAAATGTATTCTTATGAAAAAAATTGAAGGTAGCAAACCCATCACTATAAGGTCGTTTGATGATCTTAAATCAATCTAGTAATTTCCTTAATTAAAACACCTTGTCAAATGAATTTTGAATCTAACTTTGTTTGTGATGATTTTGCTACCTCCAATATATTAAATAATAATTGTGAACAAGTGTTTTCTTCTAAAACATATTCTCTTAACAAACTCTTTTTAGCTCACCAAAATATCAGAAGCTTAAGAGAGAACTTCGACGCGCTTGTATCGCATTTGAGTTCTTTTGTTTCGATTCCAGATTTCATTTTTGTGTCTGAGATTTGGATCTACGACTTTGAAAAAAGTGATTATGTTTTGCCGGGCTTTAATTTCTTTCCCTGCACAAATGAAAACTACGTGGCAGTTGGTGTCGGTTGCTTCGTAAGTCTGGACCTATGTAATGATTGTGTTGCCACTTGTTTGAACTTTCTGAGTGCAGATATTTTAAAACTTTGCACTAAAGTAAATAATGAACACCTTATGTGTTTATAGTATATTCGTAGACTCTATAAATACAAGCTTTCGGTATTTGTGGAAGAATTTTCAAATCTTTTAGAAGTGGAAAAATATAAGAACCTTTTTATTCTCGGGGATTAATTAATATTCTGGACAATAGTGATACTGTTTCCTCTTATCTATCACTTTTAGCATCGCATGGGCTAACGTCCTTTATAAATGAGCCAACAAGACCAATATCCGGGACGTGCCTAGACCATATATATGGCCGTTTATCTAACGTACCACTCAGCACATGCGAAAAGTGTATTTTTGATCTTAAAATTACTGATCGATCATCGAATGACCGGGTTATTGGTTAGCATGCTTAAAGGAAAATCTTCCTATTGTCCCGCACCTTCAACCAAGATACGAAAAATTGATTTCAATAAGCTCAAGTCAGTTCTCTGTTTTGAGCTCGGGCAGGAAGTATATAATGAGAGGAACATCTCAAAATCATTTGATATCTTTAGCGAAACTCTCGTCGAACATATCAAAAATTGCATTTACACGGTATTTTTAAAAAAACCTTCGAAAAAATTAAAGCCCTGGATGAGTAACTATCAGTTGAGTAAGGTTAATTATAAAAATAAGCTTCGAGTTAAAGCCGATAAGAACCAACTAAATCTTGATCTGAAGATAAAATGTAATAAGGACTGAAACGAATAAAATCTGTAAATTTTAATACGGGCTGTACTTGCAATGCGTAAAAATTTCAACCCCATTTTGTACCCAAATTAGCCCTTATATTCTCTAGTTTCAGTTTGTTATTGATTTTAGTTCGGTGCGGTTTAAAATATTTATAAAATATGACTGAAGAGGAACGCCGTAAAAAGATCATCGACAAATGGCTCGAAAATACTTCGCTCCCAAACCATTTCATCGCAAAAAATTTAAACATAGCACGCAGTACAGTGGATTCTGTTATTAAACGATATTTGGAGACGTTGACAGTTAAGCGAAAACAGAAAAGTGGAGCTAAAAGTGGAGCACGTGATACAAATTTGGACAGGAAAATAGTGGGCACCATCGTAAAAAACCGGACTATGTCATCCAGAGATGTTGCTCGGAAATGTAATACCAACAATGGTACAAAGATCTAAAAAACGTAACAGTCTAAAAACACGAAAATAACAAAAAATACCAAAAGTTACTGAAAAGCGAAAAAAGTCATAAAAACACGAGCCCGAAAGCTATACGAGTTGATCGGCAATAAGAAAGCGTGCTTGGTTTTGGATGACGAAACTTTTGTCAAAGCCGACTTTACTACTCTTCCAGGTGCGTAGTTTTACAACTCGTTTGAAGCTGAGATTCTTCCGCAATCAACAACATCGATTGGGATGGAAAAATTCGGGTCAAAATTTCTCGTTTGGCAGCCCATTTGCCAATGTGGACACTGAAGCTCATCGTTTATTACAACGGGAACAATTAACGGAGAAGTGTACATTAACGAGTGCCTAAAAAAAACGGTTGATTCCTTTCTTAAACAAACACGAGGGTTCAACATTATTTTGGCCAGATTTAGCTTTAGCTGACTATGCTCATTCGACGTTGAGCTTTCTTGTTGCTAAAAATGTCACCCAATCTTCCACAGTGCCGTCCCATTGAAAGGTATTTGGCTTTGGTCAAAGCTGAATTGAGGAAAAGTGAGCAGTGTGCAAAGGACGTAAAGATTTTAGTGCTAAATGGAAAAGGTCGTCCAAAAAGATCTCGGATGTAACTGTCACCAACCTTATGAAGGACATTCGAAAGAAGTTGAGGAAAGAATGGGAACCCAAATAATTTTTTTTATTTTTTGTAATTGTGAATGAATTTAATAAAAACAGAGTTTTAAAGCAAATAGAAAAAAATTTGTATGAATTAAGAAAATATTTTTTTTTGAAGTTTGAAGTTTCCAAATTTTATTAGTTTTAGTCCTTAATATATGCTCTGAACTTAAAAAGGAGATTCCGCGTTGCCCTGATAGTTTTTATAGAAACAAATTGTACGAAGTTAAAGGAAATCTAAGAGGTGAATGGCGGGTAGTAAATAGCATTCTTAATAAAACTTCTTGCTCCAAAGTGCCGAATACAATTCGTGTTGATGGTTTTATATTTTCCGATAAAGTTGACATTGCTAAAAAGTTCAACCACTATTTTGCTACTATAGCGAAAACTTTAAAGCCACTTCCATTATCAGCTTGCACGTTGTGACTGTTTTTGCTCTCGAATAGATGAATCTACTTTTTTCTTTGAGCCTCTAACTGGCCTTGAACTCATAAAAATCTGTGGTACCCTTAAAAATTCTAATTCCTGTGGAATCGATACCATCTCAAACGGATGGATGTTATGTTCTTGCTCACATCTTCAACCAAAGTATTTTTTCTGGGATTTTTCCTGAAGCTCTGAAATGTGCGGATGTCGTAACCCTTTTTAAAAAAGGTGCTGCTGATAACATAAGAAACTATAGGCCAATTTCTCTTCTTCCATCAATCAGCAAAATCTTGGAAAAAGCGGTAAAAACCAATTTATTGGCTTTTTATATAAAAATAACTTTTTTAGCCCAGCTCAGTCTGGTTTTCAGAAAGGGAAATCCACGGAAAATGCTCTTTTAGAATTTAGCTCTCCGCTCTTTCGTAAAGTAGATAGTAAAAAGCTATCAGCTGGTCTCTTTATAGATATAATGAAAGCTTTCGATATGGTAAACCATAACATCCTGTTGGAGAAGGTAGAAAAGCTGGATTTCGGTGCTTTATGTTGGATTGTTTCAGGTCTAATTTGAGCAACAGAACGCAAAGGGTCAAGATCGACGACGTTAGAAGCGGTATCCAAGCCAATGACATGGGCGTACCTCAAGGCTCTGTTCTTATTTATATAAACTTTTTCTTATTTATATTAACTCCCTCTTTTTCTTAGACTTTAAAGGTGTTTTAACTGCGTATGCAGATGGTGTAGGCTTTACTTACGGCTCTGAAAGTACTCGTACTTTAAACCTGATATCTGAGATAAATTTCGATCTAAATTTACTGAGAATCTGGTTTGCTGAACATGATTTGATTATAAGCTCAAAACAAAAGTTATGTTCTTTAATTGCTCATTACAAAATATGACCGAAGTGCTCTATCATGCACCCGAATGCCAGGAGTTTAAGTTCTCTATCTGTTCTATGTGCCCAAGTACTGCAAAGTCTTTCTGTAGCAGCAGTACATGTAGTGATAACTGCTTCCAAATTGAGAAAGTTGATAAATTTAGATATTTAGGACTTATTTTCAGCTCTAAGTTAAGCTTTGCTAACCACACAGATAGCTTAAAACCATATTTTCGATCAACGCTCAGAAACTTTTACTAAGTATTTGCGCAATGTCTGTCCTTCAAACCTTCTGAAGTCTATTTATTATGGTATTTTCCATTCCAAACCTTTTGGGGCGGTGTTTATTTTAATAAAATTGAACCCCCTAATCATAAGAAATATATGCAGGAAACTTAGCCTCCCATTATTGCGTGTTTTGAAAATTCTTCCAGTACGACACTTGTACTGTTTTAAAGTTTTGAAAACATTTTTTATTAGATCAAAAAATCTTAATTGTAGAATTCTTGACAACTTTAATCTGTGTGGTAATCAAATGCATTTTGTCAATGTGCCTGCTTTTCGAACTACTGCCTACCGTAATTTTTATACTGTGTCATCTTGACATTTGACTATATTTTTAAAACATCTTAAGTCTTGTGTCTATGATTTTAGCTACCAAAGTTTTGAATCGTTGCTTAATGTTCTATCTTAGTCGTATCTTTGATTTTCTTTTTTGGTGAATTTTGAATTATAATTATTATTATTTTAATTGCAAATTATGCAAATCACACTTACATATGTATGTAATTTTTTAAAGGTCTTCCCACACAACCTTTGTAAGTTCTAATTGTAAATTTTACTGATGTGGCATTCGACACTGTTTTTCTTTTAATAGGTAACATTGAATGTCACTATTTTTCTCATCTATTGCAAGTAATTAATTTTTGAAGTAGTATAAAGTTATTTATGATTGTTAATATCTATGAGTTTTATGAGAATAGTAATAAATAATAAATAAATAAATAAAAAAACAAAAAAACGTTCCACTGATTGCCACAAGCACGTGTGATTATCTGTCTACGAATACGTGTAGATTGTCAACAGCGTTAATACAACGCATTACTGAGGGACACTCGCTTACAAACGCGGGCGTGAGTTAGATTTAAGTTTATAGCGTATGTACAAGGAAAGTTCGCGGTAAGAGTTAGAAGAGTTTGCCGTCTAGTTTAGTTTATTGAACAATATTTATGGCTTTGACACTCAAATATTATATAGGTACATGGGAAACTTTCCAGACTTCGGCCGTTCCAAAATCGGCTTGCCACTGATTGCCGCAAATCATGTAACCGGCTCTACAAATACGTATGTTAACAACGCCTATTGCTACAATTTCATTTCCTGAGGACTTTGTTATTGAACAAGTTGGCAAATTCCCTACACAAACTGCCATCTTTAATCTTTAATTTTATTTTGTCATTCCAAAAATATTCTAGAAGAGTGAGGCGCAAGAAATTTTCTATATCAAAAATCGTTTGTAACTTTATTTTATTTATAACATGAAATAAAACACATCATAAGCTTCATTTACATACATATAAAATGGAAGGACGTTTTATCTAAAACGACCGAATCAAAGGAACAACAAATGAATATCGCATTTGGTTGTATGTAACACATTGATCAAAAAGTTCCCGGGGGACACCACCGTGTGGCGCTCCCATTGTTCCGATTTGAGTTCTGTTTTTTTTTTGTTAAGTTGGTAATGTCTGTCGTTGACATTCTCTCTAAATCTTAGCGTCATAGCTTAACATTTGCAAAAGTTACGTAGCCAAGAGTACAAGAGTGTTTTGGCGATTTTTTACAATTTTAGAAATGGATTTAAATTTGCAACAACCAACTTGTATTAAATTTTGCGTAAAAAAAGGATTTAATGGTGCGCGAAAGTTGGAAATGTTGGAAAAGTGTTTCGGCAACGATTCTCTAAAGAAAACGGTTTTTTACCAGTGGCACGAGCGGTTCAAAAGTGGTCGTGAGTCAATCGAAGATGATGAACGCAGTGGCAGACCATCGACATCTAAAACCGACGAAAATATTGATGAAGTAAAAGAAATGTTGGTCAATAACCGCAAATTAACCATCAGAGAGATAGCGGAGGACTTTAACATTGCCTATGGATCCGTCCAAGACATTTTGGCTAATGATTTGGGTTTCCGTCGTGTAGCAGCAAAGTTGGTGCCAAAAGACCTCAATTTCATGCAAAAAAGAGACCGTGTTGACGTCGCAAAAGAGATGATTTGCGAGGCTGAATCCGATCCCACATTCATCAAAAGGATCATTACTGGAGACGAGACGTGGGTTTATGAGTACGACACGCAATCCAGACATCAGGCAAGTGAATGGCGTTCACCAAATGAGCGGAGACCAAAAAAACCACGTCGTTTTCAGTCAAAAAAGGAGGAAATGCTCACGGTTTTCATGGATTACAACGGTGTAGTGCATCATGCATTTTTGCCAGAAGGCCAGACAGTAAACAAAGAGTATTATTTGGGTGTTATGAGACGTTTGGGTGAAGCCAATTCGCCGAAAGAGACCAGAAAACTAGTGGATTTTGCATCATGATAACGCACCATTACACAGTGCCGAGACATACCGAAAACCGAATATAAAAAATGTTTCGAGGATTGGATCAAGCGCTGGCATAAGAGTGTTGCAGTCGATGGGGATTACTTTGAAGGGGACAATATAGATTTAGATGAATAAATTTTTATTTTTAATTTTCTGAATAAATTCCGGAAATTGATCAAGGTGGTATATGTGTATTGAAATGGTATATGTGTATTAAAAGTTGTGGTTGTATTCGTACAGGACACTTGTTTGCAAAAACGTGTGTGATTTTTTTACTTGCATTTGTAGGGGAGACAATTGATTGTAAAGGCATTTGTAGAGCTTGCCATCTAGCTTAGTTCATTTAAGACATTACCAACTCAAGAAGTATCAAACAAAGACGATTGAAAAAAGAATAGCACAATGAGCTATTAAAAAAACACAAAAAAAAGGAATGTAAGGGTGTTTTTTACCAATGCATTGTCATTTATTAAATTCATTATAATTAATATACTATACAAAAAAAAATGCTTACAAACCAGCTGAATTTACTTAACAATTTTATTCTTACTAACCTGGCCCTATGCGGACACTGTAAACCTAATACTTAATCAACGTCTTTCAACGAAGCCTTGCAATCTTCATTTAATTTAATAATATTAACACTGTGAAAGTACTTTTTAATTTTGAAAAAAAAAAACCTAATGGCTGGACAATTTTTCATACAATTAAAACTTGCAAATTATCTAAAATAAATCTTAAACTATTATAATTTGTATCTTAACCTATGTTAATTTCTTTGTTTATATTTTTTTTTTTATTTTGAGTTGTTACAACTTTATTTTGGTTCTTTTGTACCATTATTATTATTTTTTTTAAGCTAAAAAGCTTCCATACTCTTTATGTAAGCCGGTCATGACATAAAAATTAAGCATACCTACTTTGCATCCAGATAGGACTCCTTCGTCGTTTCCTCCCCTCAGGCCAAAATTTTGGGTGCTGCCGAGGACATCCATTAAATCAGGACTCGCTACCGCCCTACTGAATTGGAGACACTTTGCACTGTCATTTGAGACCACTGCGTAGTAGTTGAATCGCCTGTCCATAGTTGTTCGACCGATATATAAGATAAGCGGCCCTGCTAGTCTATTCTGGATCAGTCCTTTTTCTTATCCAGATGGAGGAACGCTGCTGGGGGAACAAAGCCGTTAAATGTCACACTCTCGCGGTACATATGATTATAAAATAGGAATAAGCTACGGAGATCAGGTTGTTCATCGAGTGGGTTGCTCTAGCAATCTTCATTCGAGTTAGTTTCTGCATTGCTACTGCGCTTCTTGTGGGATCGGCTTAATCTACGGACTTTAAAACCATTCTACAGGTCACTTTATTTTGGATCACCTCGTTAGTGAGGCCAAGAGTTTGAATATGCTTTCATATTTGAGTGATCCGATTATTTTTTCGTAGGTCTCTTTTTTGAACCTCGCCTGGAACTTGAGATTCTAGTGCTTTTTGAACCGGATGTTCCGCCGACCTTCATTGGGCATGTCAATACTAGCTGACTTGCTTAGTCGGAAGTTTCTCCTCTATCGGTTTTGTTATGTGGAGATTTCCGCGGATGGGCGTGCTTTTTATAAAAAGTACATTTTGTTACATGCGCAGACATTCGTAACATTTTCGTTCCCATCGCTGTCATTTTCCTTTATATTTTCGGTACATTGTCCCACACTGCGATCCGTATGTTAAAGCTGGATGAACAAATGTCGTATGGTATATAACAAATCCTTAAGTTTAAGTCTCATTTTTCTGTTACAAAATGCAACGGAGTTTCCGCGCCATATAAGGCAGCCCACTGACTCTTCAAGCAACGCCGTCATCGCAATTTTCTTGGTCGTTAACAACAGAGCCCAAGTATTTAAATGTTTCGCACTTTCCTGTCAAATAGATGTCAGGAGTTGGGTTTGTTGCATTGGAAAAACGCAAACAAGATATTCAGTCTTAGTACGAATGATGACCATTATTTTTTAGCGCCTTTCTCCAATTATTAAAAGTTGCTTGAAGGGTTGTCACGTCGTTGGCTATGCTAGGGCTATCATCGGGGGAAAGCAGAGAAGTTGTTTCGGACTCTTTGATGTGCTGATTCAAGAAAAAATATTGTAGATTTTGTACACTGCCTTGATGTACTCCAAGTGTATTCATACCCACTTGAGTGTTAAGTTCTTTTTTTAAAAAAAAAAAAAAAAAAAAAACTTTGACTTCGAATTCTCTGGTTATTCTCGTCAGTTCTTTCTGGTATCCTGGTATCCAGACGAAGGCGTACTAAAAATAATGGTTTCCGTCTGAAATTTGATCCGAAACTTCTAGTCAACGCAATATCGTTCACCTTTTCGAAGCCATATTGAAGAGTGTGTATGTATGTATATTAATGAGCTCCTTCATTGAAAATAAAAAAGCCTTTACCTGTTTCACCCGGTAACCAGAGGAAAAATCTGGGAGGGTCTTAGAAGGAAAGGGGTGGAGGAATGACTTATACAAGTCATCAAAAGCATATATGTAAGTTATACTTTTATCCGCGGTGAAGTTTAAAAAAAATAATTGTTATTTTTATTTGGAACTACTGCCCACTTTATTGTGCCAATTCGAACTGAAGCTTAAAATCTAATTTACGATTATTTATAACGTAATGTTACCATAAAATGCGACACAAACTACTAATTCAGCAAATTTGGTTTGGTTTGCTGCTGTTACAGGTGGTTTGCAAGCTTCTCGCAATTTGCCTTGTATAGAGTGTGTGAAGCTTTGAGTGCATGGGTCAGATTTCTCAGAATTAGGCAGATCCACACACTTGAAACTTAAAGTGCATGTGGCGGAAGTGGGAGCATTGCACTCAGCTAGTGTAATTCTTGTTCTAATATTTTTTGTGTTAACTCCTGATGGTTCACCTTCCACTTGACTTTTAAGCTGGGCTTCGGTCTTCTTTGGGGTTTCGGTGTGAATTGTAACTTTCCCGTTTCGGATTTGGGAACACCAAAGGCAAAAATTAGTTGTCTTAAGGGTTCTCGAATATCTTCGATTGCTTTGAATTGTATGACTTTTACCTGCTCGAATTTTGAGAACTTGTCTATGGCTGTCACTACTAAATTCCTAAATTCCTATTGGTGGAGTAAATGTCAAAATGGACTATGTGTCCGGGGAATTCTGGAATTGGGGTTTCTTGGATCTTCGGCTTATTCGGGTGACGTTCGTACGTTTGCTCTTTACAGATTCGACACTGTTTTATAATTTCATGGATTCGAGCTTTCATTTTATGAAAATAATATTGGGTCTACAAGTAAGTTTCCAGCGTTTGTCAGAGATGGCGCCATCAGTGGATCCCGGGCAGAAATATCAGACCCCATGTGTTTTATTTGTAGGTTTTGTATCTGTCAACAACTTTGCAGCGTTATATTTGAGCAGTTCTATCGGTGTCGTACATTTTATCGAGCAAAATCATGGCAAGTTTCCAGCCAAATAAACGTCATTTGCGGGAAGCGCTGCTTTTATTATTTAATATGAAGAAAAGTGCGGCTGAGGCCTATCGTTTGCTTTCGAAAACTTATGGGGCGGAATGTATTGGTGAACCGACGTGCCGCGAGTGATTCAAACGGTTCAAAAGTGGTGATTTTGGAGTTGAAGACAAAAATCGCCCCGGAAAGCCGAAAAGTTTTGAAGACGAGGAATTGGACGCTTTACTGGATGAGGATCCGTGTCAGATTCAAGAAGAACTTGCTGCATCATTGGGCATCACGCAACAAGCCGTTTCCCTGCGCCTAAAAGCACTGGGATTCATTCAAAAGGTTGCAAATTGGGTGCCGTACGAATTGAAGCCAAGAGACGTCGAACGGCGATTTTGCATGTCCGAAATGTTACTGCAGCGGTATAAAAATAAATCATTTTTGCATCGTATTGTCACTGGTGATGAGATATGGATTTATTATGATAATCCTAAACGCAGAAAATCGTATACAAAGCCCGGCGAGCCCGCCCAATCGACGCCGAAACGAAATATTCACGTGAATAAGGTCATGCTCTGCATATGGTAGGATCAAAAGGGTGTCGTATACTACGAACTGCTTCCGAGTGGTGAAACCATCAAAGGACCATTATATCGAACCCAACTAATGCATTAAAAGAAAAACGGCCAGAATATGAGACCAGGCATGAGTCCGTCATTTTTCATCACGATAACACTCGGCCACAT
This sequence comes from Volucella zonaria, assembly GCA_963966105.1. Taxonomy (NCBI): domain Eukaryota; kingdom Metazoa; phylum Arthropoda; class Insecta; order Diptera; family Syrphidae; genus Volucella; species Volucella zonaria. The sequence continues at coordinate 75,779,924 of OZ014530.1, read as the reverse complement.
GTTGCGGTTTCGGTGAAAAACTATTTGGAAAATAGTGGATGGGAAATTCTGCCTTACCCGCCTTACAGCCCAGACTTGGCACCATCTGACTACCACTTGTTTCGTTCGATGCAGAACGCTCTTACGGGAATACGTTTCAGCTCAGTAGAGGAAATCAAAAATTGGCTCGATACGTTCTTGGGCTCGAAAGACGAGAAATTTTTTTGGTCCGGAATTCATAAATTGCCAGAAAGATGGGGGAAAGTTGTAGCTTCCAATGGGCGATACTTTGAATAAAGCATTGTAACTATGTTTTCACAATAAAACTTCAAATTTTGGAAAAAAAAACGCTGGAAACTTACTTGTAGACCCAATATTTTTGTAGGAGTTGCATTTTGTTCTCATTCTGTGTGCTCTATTGTGTTCTTTAAGTTCAGTAGGGTTTATAAGATCGGTTACTTGGGATTGGGAAAAACGTGTCTTGTAAGATTTAAAATGATATGAATAGAATTTTTGAATTATTCCCATAGTTGCTTCGTTAGTATACAGTCCATTTATAACGCAGGGGTTTAGATACTTCTTTAATATCGTAATAAGATCTTTTCCTGTGTAGACGGGTTGAACAAAAATGTGCCTATGGAAAGTTGGGAAGGGAATTTTAAATTGGTATGACTCCTCGCTTCCAATGAGTAACATCACTTGATTTTTAAATACATTAATTGGAGCTTCAACTACTGGAATAAGTTTGTGAGATGAATTTTGATCGCTATGTTGAGATACTGATAAAGAATTGACTTGGGAGACTTGGGGAGAACGAGAGAGAGCGTCAGCGACTGCGTTACTTTTTCCTGGTTTCTATTGCAACTCATAATCGCTTTCCAACGCTTCATTTTGGAGTTAATATTCTTATTGCTTAGAGCGTACGTTAGGGGTTGATGGTCTGTGAAAATTTTTACATGGGAGGTACCGTAAAGATAGTTTCGAAAAGAGTTGAGTGCCCAAATAATCGCAACCATTTCCTTTTCGTTGGTGGCGTAGTTTTCTACGGTTTTACTCAACGATCGAGAAATGAACATGATAGGTCTATCGTTTTGCGATAGAACGGCACCGGCAACGTCGGAGGTTAGTTCAAAACATTTTTTTGTAATCTGGGTATGCAAGAAATAAATCCTTATAAGTCAGAGAGTTTTTTATTTTTTAAAAGGCTGCAAGAGAGTCTTTGAGGGATATAGGGATTTTATTAGATTGGGTCTTAGATATTCGTCCTTCCTAACCTCTTAGTAAAGAAGTCAAAGGTTTAGCCAATTTGGAGTCGTCCTTAACAAATCGGCGATAATAGCCAGCTAAATCTAAGAACGATCTAAGTTGTTTGAGGTTTTTGAAAATAGGAAAATTAATGATAGCTTCAACTTTTGCTGGGTTTGTTGTTATCCCTTTGGATGATACAATAAAGCCTAAAAGTTCAACTTCTTCTTTAGAGAAGTGAGAGCATTGCACTCAGGTAGTGTAATGCGAGTTCTAATATTTTTTGTGTTAACTTATACAAGGAAACATTCAATGTTATAAGGACATGCAATGTGCTGTCAGACAAATTCAAGACGTCTGAAGGGTAAGATAAGGTAGTGTGTTGAGCTCCCTCCTATTTATCTGCACAATAGACGAGGCCATCACACATTGTCAAGAAAGGATGTAAAGTTACAGAGTCGGTTATAGATAGCTTCAACCAATTTATCTTCAACCATGTGCGTTCACGGATGACATAGTACTCCTGGTTAATAGTGGAAAAAGCATGCAAAAGAGTCTAAAGATTTGGAAAGATACATTAGCAACGCAGGAACTAGAGCTCAATGTTGATAAGATAAAAGTAGTGGTGATCGGAAATGGAACTGGAGTAGCAAGAGTAATAGTGGATGGAGAAGTTATTGAGCAGGTGCATATAAACAGCAGACGTAATTCGGAAGACGAATTGATGGTGAGGATAAAAGCGGCAAATAGAATGTACTCAGAATTAAGTAAAAAGTTTCACAACCAGATCACACAAGGAACAAAAATATCAATTTTTAAATCGATGTACTTACCTGTACTGGTACACGGAAGCGAAAACTCGATACTCACAGGAAAAACAAAAAAAAAAAACAAATACAAGCTATGGAGATGAAACACCTCAGGGGAATTATAGGATCCAGGAAAATAGACAAGGAAAGAACGCAAAAATTAGAAAGCAACTATATGTCGATTCGGCTAAGCTAATACTCGAGGAAGATAAACTTAGATGGTTTGGGCACTTAGTGCGCATGCAAGAGAATATATGGTAAAATGGAAGAAAATTTGCGAATCAAAACCAGAAGCAAAAAACAAAACAAAATATATGTATGTATATTATATGATATATTACGTGTATATACATATATTATATAATATATAAATTTGGTAAACAAAATAAATTCGTTTAATCCACATTTTCCTGTTCTATTGAATAAACAATATTAGATTTTAGATGAATTTTAAGAAACATTGTAATTGAAACTTGTTTTTAAACCGAGATTTTCTTAGATCAGTATGTGACTACGATAACGATCTTATTGTATTGGACATTCAAGGAAAGATCAACAATAGTCTAGATAGTCTTGTAATGTAAGTTGAATAAATGCTCTAAGATTATAAATAAAATCACAAAAAAAAATCATCGCATGTCTCGCATTTAAATATTGTGGAGGTAAAAGATAACATTAGTTTAAATAGAATAAAAGCTGGTGAGAGAATGGAGTGTAGAAGGAAGTCGACTTTAAAGGTCACGAAAAAATCTGAAATTCATTGAAGCTTAAATTAAGTCTCTCGACAATAATATGAAACCTAGCTGTATGTACGAGTACTAGAGACTATTTTTGTGCGGATGTGGGAAAATATCTTTAAGGAATTTGAAGAAAAATAAGAATCCCTTGGTGGTAGGTCATATGTACATAATTTTTTTTTTCTTTTTAATTATATAGTCCTAACAATACACTAACCTATACTCATACTTTATGTAGGACATATATTTTGTTTAGTTTAGAAGTTAAGGAATGACATGAGTTGAACTTGAAAAACAATCTCAAATAATATACGTATAAAACTTTGAAAAACAAATGCAATGGACACTTAAGAATTTCGAAATTATTTTTAAATAATGAGTACACAAGTGAAAGCGTGTTACCTAGAATCGGTGCATTTAATTTTTAGGATGTAGCTATTCACTTGTTGGAAAAATATCAGATTACAATTCCAAAACAAATTCCAAATATTCAACCGGACATTAGGAGAAGAATTCTTACTCAAGGTTTTTACAGAAACTCGGAAAATATTAAAATAAAAGAAAAAAAAAAAACATTCGCAAAGTTACGGTTTAGCAAATACGTTTTAAAAATAAAACGAATTCAAAACAAAATTTCCTTTGCTGCTATTTTTAGATTTAGTCAAATCAATTTCACTCCTTTCGCACATGGTTTTTTGGAGAAAAAATCGACACATAATTGCTGGCTTCAAAATTCAATATGTTAATGGTAACAAATTTGCCAGTTAGCCATCCAAAAGCCTAGTTTAAATATGACAATTTTCCTTTTAGTGTTCCTTAAAGAACATCTATCTCATTTCATTTCAAATTGAAGATCATAACAAAAGTATTTAAAAATGAAAAGAAGAAGAATATTTTCAAATAGTAATCACTATGACCCTCGATGGAAAATTGGGAAATGCTTTCAATTTTTCAAAACCAGGGGAAGCGATGCTATTTTTAAAAAGCCCATACGATCACATAGCAGATCATCTCACACACTGGCACATAGGATTTCTACTCTCTCGAAAAATCAAAAAAACAAAAAAAAAACAAAAAAAAAAAACCAAATAATGGAAATTTGCGCAATAAACTTTGGGGGAAATTTATTCTAGTTTTTTTGTTTTTATTGAAAAAAGTAGGGAAATTTGTAGGATATCGTGAGAAAAGAACTCTTCTTTTTGCTAGAGCTGTAAACGTGTGCTGTGAGAAATGAGAATATAGAACAAAGTAGTTTGTTCACACATTTAATAACCGTGTGTTAAAATAATGTGGGGCTGATAGGATAAAAAAAGTTGGTCCACATCAGTGTTCTCGGGTTTTTGCTAGCGTATAGTGTGTTTCAAAGCGCTAAGGTTGGTTTCCATATCTTCATAAAGAATATTTAAATTTTATTTTTATCCATAGACAAAATCTTATTTCATTTTGAAACGTTTTTCTAAATCAGAATAAAACTTACGTTTCAAGAAAAAAAAAAGTTCAAAATTCAAGTTAAAATTTGTATAATTTCTTTGTGAAAAAAAGTTGTGATTTTAGTAATTTTTTGAGGAATTAAAGAATATTGGATATCTTTTAAAAACACATATAGAAAAGTGATAATTCAGTGAAATGCGAGTGGGTGGTTGGAGTTGCCTTAACTACATATATCCAATTTTAAAGGATACAAGCAGCAAGATATGATATACAGAATGGATAACAGATTGCATAAAGTCTAAAAATAATTTTAATATGATTAAAGTGATGGAAATAAAATCAGGATATTAAGAATTCAAAATATTTTTCAAAAGAGACAATAACAAAATAAATCTCCTCAATTATGCAATTTTTTTTTGTGTGGGACATATCTTTTCCCGAAGCAAATACTGCTCTTTGATCGTACTTATAAGGAATTTGTAACTGAATCGCTTTAAAAACATTTCAAATATACATTCACTCACACATAGAAAAACTATCCTCTTGTCAGATATAGAGAATGTACAAATTACTCCAACCACTACACGCACATCACACACTGATCACCTGCATCATCATGATTTTCTAAACATAAATAGACACGATATTTTTGTATAGATACTTTTTTGTTTTTGTTAGAAATTGGCTCTACAAGATCCAATTTTTTTTTCGATGTGTTTAAATATTTGTATCTTTGAAAAATTTAAGCAAAATGTTTATTAAAATAAATATACAACCATTTTTCAAAAATAATTTTTAAGCAAAAATCAAAATTTAATCATTTTTGTAAAAAAATTTATAATTGGTATAAGTAAAATACGAAGAAAAATGCATCCTGGAAAGTCATTTGCAAAAAAATCATAAAAAAAATAATTGGGGGATCACTTCGTCAAAGTTCCGAAAAATAAGTGCTCAATCTCTTATGGGCGTATCTTGACTAGAACATAAGATAAAATTAGAATATTGTGTAGGTGCGATTTATAATGAGTTCAAATTTTGTATATAGAACGCAAAACACCTACTCGTACAAAATTATAAAATTCACGCAACACAAATACAAACATGACATCATCGATTGCCGATAGGGGTATTCAAATACATTTATACACGTATACACAAAATATATTTAAATTCAAAAGGAATTTTTGCGATTTTTTCAAAAAAAAAAAAAAACAAATTGTTCTTTGTTGTTGTCGGATGGTGGTCGTTTCATCTTGAATTTCACTTGATAAAGGACTAACTATAAAAAAAATTTAAATGGCTTTTTTCAAGATATACAATAGAAAAAATAGACTAGTATATAAATGCATATGTAGTTATGTATATATGTTCATATAGGTACATGCAATAGACTTTTATTTAGTTCAATGACATTAATAATTATTCTATTTGTTTTTTGGTGTAGTTACACTTTGCTCGGCCAATAAATTGAAATTCCATCTTATAATAGCTCTTTAACGATGCATAAAACTGAAATGAATAGTTATATGCCGATCAATTCATTCATATGCATTTCCTGCATTAAATAGCAAATACGTAATACGAGTTTGAATTAAAAATATTGTCTGGTTCATTAAAAAGCAAACTTTTCTGATGGCACAGATCAAGGTTTTTATCATCGATGATTGCTTGCTTTTTTTATAATCTTTGATAAAGCATTTTTGTTGCCTTAAACTCACATGGATACTAAGTATGTACTCTTACAATTTTCAACAAAAATATTAATTTCTACTTGCGCTACTTTTCTTGACGAAGATCATTATGGTCGTCCACTCTTTTGGTTAATTCTTCGATCAATGCTACATGGTATTTACAACACTTACGATTTTGTCTTTTAAGACGGTTACTTCTTAGCTTACAATCAACTTATCGGCGAATATTAAGTTCAAATGGTCGAAGGTTTGAGTCGACGTATTCCACTTAGTTCAATCATGCTGTAAGTATCAAATATTAATCCCACTCATATTTTTAAGGAAATATTCCTTGAATTAGCTCCGGTCTTATTTTTCGAGAAATACGGCTCAGTAAATACCGCCGGACCGCCAACTTTCTTCATTAAAAAACAAAAACATTTAGCGAGCAATGAGCTTCGTTTTTGAGCACAAGATTGCATAGTTCTGGAGTCTGACATTTGTTCGAATGTTAGCTTAAAATCATAGCAATTAATGCCTTAAACCTTGTACTCTTACACATACGCCAAAATCATTTCCTTGTAAATTTAGTAGTAATCCCGTAGAATTTTATATGCTAAGACACAAATGAAAACAGTTAATTTAAATCTAGAAAATACATAGTTTACGCTTATAGTAGTGTTTTTCTGTTGATATAGCATTATTTGGAATGTATGCCTTACAAAATCTACATATACACTGTTTTACGGATGGATTGATACAGTCAGACGATTTTGTTTACCACAGAAACACGAAGTTGTTTTTAAGTTACACGAATCAATACTGTTAAACATTTATACTCGTACATATGTGAATCTGCCCATGATTAGATTATACTTATCTTCAACGTCAGATCAGGACTTACTGAAAGTTTAAAAGGATATGAGGAATTATCACGAATATCTCGTGATAATTTGAGACTCAATACCTAATCTTTAAGACAATAACAGAAAGAGTTGTTTTGACTGAAGTACGTAATATTAGCGAAATCATTTTCGATCGACGTAGTGGCGAGCCAGGACAATAGGAAACGTAGGAGCAGATATCATGGCAAGCGTAGGGAAAGCAGCAAAAATCACTTCAGTATAGAAGATCATTGTATTATATTACATAGTATTGTTTTCAAGTTGCTTTCTTGGATTGCTGTCCCCGATATAGGTTTAGACTTATTGTGAGGTTGCCTTCAGAGAACTGTAATCATAACAATGTGGAAGTCAAGGCTTTTAGTATACTGAGGTATATGTAGCTATAGCGGAAACCGATGTTTTTGTTTGGAAAATAGCTTTGACATTAAACAGCTGAAATGTTCTCGCAAAATATCTATCATACCGTTAGCTATGTATAAACTTTTGTATAGAGGTGTATTGTGACACTGCCCGATATACATATACACGAATTTGTTGGCTTGCCGACCAACTTCCATCACTGTCAATAGATTTTCCAGAGTATATCGTTACGCTTTATTAAATCTATCACAATCTGATCGGCTTTAATATCAGTTTGTAAAAATCATTGGTCTAATAATAAAGCTAATTAATATATTCTACATCGAATTTGTCATGAAAATAACATGTACTCGTAACGAAGTTTGAAAACACTATTTTCAGGTCTCTAAGATCTAATCGAAACTAAATACCTAAAGACATTTTAAAAATTATAATTGTTGATGTCAGAGTTCTTGAGAAAATATCCGAAAGTCCAAATTTACTGTCTATATAAAAGCCTCTAACTCTGAGAAATGAAACAAATCTAATGGTATTACTAAACGATTAATATTCTAAAATAATGCTATACAATATCTCTGTTCATTCAATAATTCCCATATTTTATTATTTATACTTTTATTTTCAGAGTTCCCTTCATTTTTTCTTTTCGTCTTAAAGTAAAACAAAAACACATCCACCATGGACGCCATCAAGAAGAAGATGCAAGCGATGAAGCTTGAAAAGGATAACGCCATTGATAAGGCCGATACCTGTGAAAGCCAAGCTAGAGATGCAAATTCCCGTGCTGACAAACTCAATGAGGAAGTCCGTGATTTGGAGAAGAAGTTGGTCCAAGTTGAAGTTGATTTGGTCACCTCAAAGGATGCCTTAGAAAAGGCCAATCATGAATTGGAAGAGAAGGAAAAATTATTGACCACCACTGAATCAGAAGTTGCTACTTTGAATCGTAAGGTGCAACAAATTGAAGAAGATTTGGAGAAATCTGAAGAACGCTCAACTAGTGCTCAACAAAAGTTGTTGGAAGCTACCCAAGCTGCTGATGAGAACAACCGGTTAGTATTGTATTTAAATCCATATTGTATTTACATATCCGTTATATATATATAGGTAGAACCACTTGTAAATGTTTTCATTATCTCTATTTAGTATGTGCAAAGTATTGGAGAATCGTTCTCAACAAGATGAAGAACGTATGGATCAATTGACCAACCAATTGAAGGAAGCCCGTCTCTTGGCTGAAGATGCTGATACCAAGTCTGATGAAGTTTCCCGCAAGTTGGCCTTCGTTGAAGATGAACTCGAAGTCGCTGAAGATCGTGTCCGTTCTGGTGAGTCCAAGATCATGGAACTCGAAGAAGAATTGAAGGTAAAAAACTACTTTTGATTTTTATTATATTTGATTTTTTATGACAAAACATTCTGACAGGTCGTCGGTAACTCCTTGAAATCTTTGGAAGTATCTGAAGAGAAGGCTAACCAGAGAGTAGAGGAATTCAAACGTGAAATGAAGACCTTGACTGTAAAATTGAAGGAAGCCGAACAACGTGCAGAACATGCTGAGAAGCAAGTGAAGAGGCTCCAGAAGGAAGTCGACAGGCTAGAAGGTAATGTTATTGCTCCTTTCTTAAACTTTTATAAATTAATTTTTAGCTATTCTGAAAACATTTCGTTCAGTCATTGAAAATATTCAGAAAAATATTGATTTTATGCTTTAACTAACTTTTTGGAAAAGGGGTTTAAAAGAGAGAAAAAAAAACGAACAAAAAAAACAAAATCATTTTTAAGCTTAACGTGAAAATTACTTTTTTACATTTAGGTCTAACAAAAAAAAAATAAAAATATTTTAAGTAATCTGTAAAATAAGTGCTATGCTTTTAATAAAATGATGCTTTTTGCAGACCGTCTCTTCCACGAAAAAGAAAAATACAAAGCGATCTGCGATGATTTGGATTCAACATTTGCTGAACTTACCGGATATTAAAATAATAATTATTATAATCAATTTAAAAACAATTCTAAAACACTTAAAAAAAACACACTATACATACATATCCAAACTCAAGTAGTATGGAGCACGAAATATGTTGGCTCTCCTTCACTATTTAAACTTTATAACTGTCCACTTACACTGCAACGTATTTGTCATTTAGAGCAAAGTTTTAGATGGTTTTTTTTTTTTTAAATTTTGTCTCCATATTTTTTTTACAAAATTGTTTGGTTCAAACAATTAAAGGAGCTGGAAGTACTTTTATTATACATTTTTAAATTTTTTAGAGTTTCATGACCTCTAAAATTAAAAAAAAATTGTACATGTCCTGTCCCCGATTTACAATATTTTGTTCCAACAAACAAATCATCGCAACATTTGAAATGCACCTCGATTTACAAGTTTCTCTCAAATTTCAAGGTTTTCGGAACCTACATATGCTAGATATACTTATATCCCACATTAAGGCATTTTCCTGTCCTTAAAGTTCTAAAGTCGCTCAAGTGCGGACTTTAGAAAAGTCCGACATATCGAATTAATGACAGTATTTAATATCATTTTGTTGTCATAAAGCATATTTGTTTGATACTAGCGTCATTCTATTGCATCGATATATTTTATAAGTTCTGTCATTTACGGTGCTGAATTGACAAAATTTATAAAATCCGAAGCTGACGCCAATTCAAACTAATTTCTAAGTTTACGTTCAAATTTTACTTCATAACGTTCGAAGTAAAATACTTGAAAAACTTCTTAGCTTGAAAAATTATTTCTCATATATCTTGCATGAAAACTGCTCCGAAATGTGGCTACAAACTCAACAACCACAACATGACATATACGTCATCCAAACACCATTCCCTGTAAAATATAATACCCTTAACATTTTTTTTGTAATCTATTTTATCATCAATCAATACAAAACTCTACACAAAAATTGTATAAAGAAAGAAAAGAAAAGAAAACCGCCTGATAGAAAAAGATACTAATCCTGCCGCTGCTCGTCTTCGTTGTTTGATGCGACTTTAAAATTTTTGTCTCTATCAATCGATGCCTGCCAGAAGTTTTCTATTTTTTTGATCGAATAGTCAAAAAATGTAATTAAAAAAAAATGTTTAAAAATCACAACCGTAACACTGTAATATAAAAGGTGATTTTTTCTATAAAAAAAATTTTAATTTGTTTTTGTTTGTATGTTTTTCATTGTACATTTTCACATGACCATATCCTTGAAACTTGTTAATAAGACTACAAGGATACAATGTGCATACTATTTTTGTTTTTGTTTTTTAAGGAATTCACTTTTTACACATTTTGTTAACATTTCTGAACAGTAAAATGTTTTAGAATTCAGTGTTTTCTTTTTGTAAGTTATTCACGTCTTAAGTTTTTAGTAAAATCCCCGCACTTTTTATTCACAAAAAACCAACAAAAGAAACTGTTTGCGTATATAACAAATGCAATTCTGATATAATTTTTTTGAATGTTAGTAGACTTTAATTCGTTTTTTACATTTCTTTCCTTCACAGACGAATTGGGCATCAACAAAGACAGATACAAGAGTCTTGCCGACGAAATGGACTCCACATTCGCTGAATTGGCTGGTTATTAAATAATTTCTATCCAATATAAAAAATCAGATGTTGCGCATATATAAATTCGAACAACAACAAAAACGTCACAACAATGCTTCCTTCATAAATGATATGTTTTTTTTTTATTTAATAACAAAATATATAATATATGTTTGTTTATTTATTTAACAAAAAAACACAAAAATAAAATTTATAAAGGTGAAAATCTCGCAATTAATAAATGGAACCAAAGATATACGACAACGTTTTTGAACATCTACAACAGAACAATTGTGCATTATCAATCTCTCTCTCTATCGAAGTCTATAATAAACATTTTTTTAAACGTATTTTTGCAAGTAAAATCGTTATAATAATCATATAAACAAATATCTTATTTATTTTCTGTTATTTTTAATTTATTTTATTTGTTTGTGCGAAAAGCTTTTTAGGAGAAACTGAAGTAAAAAAAAGAACAAAATAATTATATGTTTGGTTTGCTTTTATTGAAAGGATTTTTTTTTTGTTAATTAAATTATGATCATATCATATTTTTTTTCCTTGCGTATATGTTATATAAAAAGATATCAGCACATCGTTACCATGTATCTGCACGGCGAATGGGCCAGCAGCGCAACAATAGAGTTCGTAGCATAGTGATTGTCCTACCCCCCAGTGGTGCTCCTCGATGACAGCATAAGTAAATCCATACTCATACAGTCTAAAATACAAGAGCACGAGACGGTCTACGGAGTCATAGAGGCCACAACTTTATACGGAAGAGATAATGTGCGAAGCAGCTAATAATCTCAGGTAATAACAGATTTATTGTTGACGACCCTGGCAAACGATTAAAGAACAACGACCTCCGGATTTGACTGTTATTATGATCGCCATCCAGGAAGTTCGTCCAAGCAAACGAAGGATGAAAAATTGTGTATCAACTATGGTGATTGTGAGAGAGAGCAAAAATAACACTTATTCGGATGCGGATTTTTCATACGCGGCAAGAAGTCTTGAGCATCCGACACGTGAGTGAGCATCTTATGATAATCCGCATCGAGGCTAAATTCGTTAATATGCCCACGGAAGACAAGAACGACGCCACCAAAGAATGTTTCAACGGGCTCCTCAAAAAGTTATATGAGCAAAGTCCTAAGTATGACACTAAAATCGTACTAATGAGGAAGATATCTTTGATAAGACAGTTGGTAGGCATAGCCTACACGACATTATGTCTGGCAACGGAATTAGGCTTATTGACTTAGTGGTGGGTCGTAATGTCACTATAGCAGACATATGGTTTCCTCATTTTAACATATATATATAATCTCTTAACAACTTCTATCAAGTACCAAAGATCAGTTGCAACGCTGCCAACATGCCATCAGTGACACCGCAACTAATGTGTTAGGTTTCACCCGGCCACCACCAAGAGATCCTTGGTTTGACGTGGAATGCCGGCAAGTATATGCAGCTAAAGAATAACGGTACTAAGCGTCGCTGCAGCGAAGGACGAAAGCCGTTTGTGAGCTTTAAGAGCAAAATAGACGAGAAAAACATCGGCTTCTGCAAAAGAAGAAAAAAAAGCACGAGTAGCACATGATAGAATATATTGGAACAACATGCGGAAGAGATAAAAAGAACGTGTCAACGCAACAAGACCTGTAAAGAAACCTGTAGAGATGAAGAAGGAAACCTTGTAGTAATGTCACAGTCGGTGCTGAGAATATGGAAAAACTTCCTCTGCCGTTAGTCAGAATAGACTATTCAACTAAGCTAAAAGATGACAGCCAAAACGTCCGTCTACCTGACCAGAACGAAGTAAGGATAACAATATCTAGGCTTAAATCCAACAACGCTGCTGGAACTGACGGCTTACCAGTCGAGGTATTTAAGGCTACTGGAAGTGACTTTATAGAGGACATCCACTAACTTATTTCTATTATCCGGTCAGAAAAGTGCCTGATAAATTAAATATCAGCACCGTCTGCCCGATTCACAAAAAAGAAAACACACTCAATTGTGCTAACTATAAAGGTATAAATCTCCTCAATATTCCGTACAAGATCTTATCTCCCATATTGTTTGAACATCTGAAAGCCTTCGTCAACAACCTGATTGGCCCCTATCAGTGTGGTTTCAGTCCAGAAAAGTTCACAGTCGACCAAATTTTCACATTGCGGTAGAGCTTGGAAAAAACTCAAGGAGCTCACAATCGAACACCGGAATCATAATCTTTCACAAGTCTGTGGAACTGCTAGCTTACGTCGATGACATTGACATAATTGGCAGAATTCAGTGGCCTGCCATCACTGCGTTAGCTAGTATTGAACCGGAAGCTGTCAAAATTGGTTTAGTGGTAAATGAGGGCAAAATCAAGTATATATTGTCAACAAGAAGGGACGCACAACATCGACGAATTGGACAGAATGCCACAGGAGCAGATTCAACGACGAACCATAGATTGTATGGTCTTCAATACTCCGGCCCGCAGAGTTTTCGAATCTAGCCCGGGGAAACAACGCAGTAGAAGAAGACCTCACTTTGGGTGGCCCGTACAACTAGAAAGAAACCTAAACCGACTTTGACGGCGCAACTGGAGAGAGTTAGCTATGTTGAGTCTAACGAACCTCAACCGACTTTGGAGAGAGTTAGCTAAGTTGAGGCTAATTAGAGAGCCTTGTTAGTTGAGACCGACCTTCACCCCGACCTGTATCTCCAACTAAGTAACCAAGTAGGTAAATGATGCGTTCATCTCAAAGCAGGCTCAGAGTCATCTTTTGGAAAATTTTACTTACATTTTTACAGTTTTCGCTTCTTTTGAGTTCCTTAAAAGTAAACATCTTGGCCTTTCGTGGTAATAACACATCCGATTTAAAAACAAAATATCATTGCCTGCTTGGTCTGTACAAAAATATAAACTTCTTCAATAGATCGGATCATTAAAGTACAAAATTCACTGCGACGTTGTAAATCTTCTGCACTATAAAGTCGGTTCTAAAATACAAGAAAAAACTTTATCTGCCACATCTATAACATAAATATGGTCACTCTTTGTTGTACAACAATTATAAAGGCATTTATTTCTGCTAAACATCGCTTACCAAATCCTTTCCTGCGTTCAGCGAATATAAAGGTGTTTTCCAGCTTGCAAACCGGCAACAAATCAAATGCATTAAGTCCCTTCGAGCTACCTGGTTCAATAGGAAAGGAAAATCCAATCTTCGGGTTAAAAATCATTCGAACGCGTATACCAGACAGCTGCGTGTAACAAATTGGCTATGAACCAAGGTTAGCTAAACGGACAAGTACGAGGGGCGTTCAATATATTCTCGGTATCGATATGAAGGAAAATGCGAATTCAATTGAAATTGTTTTTATTTTTCAATATGATCTCCCCTAACATCAATGCATTTGTTACATCTTGAGATAAGCTTTTTTAAACCCTCAAAATAATAAATTTCCTCTTTCTCTGCAAAATACCGACTTGAGTTCTTCATCATCCGAAAATCTTTTTCCACGAAGACATTTTTTCAAATCCGGAAACAGGAAATAATCACTAGGGGCAAGGTCTGGACTATAGGGTGGGTGTTGGATTTCTTCGAAACCACAATCTCGCGCAGCAGCCTTGGAAACTCGCGCCGTGTGAACAGGAGCGTTGTCATGTACTCAATGAGCAAGATTCCCTTTGAGTCCCAAAAAACTGTGGCCATGAGCTTTCGGGCAGACGGAGTGACTTTGAACTTCTTCGGGGGGTCTGTTCCTTTTTTATGCCACTGCATGGACTCTTGTTTGCTTTCAGGGTCATAGTGGTGGACCCGCGTTTCGTCCCCAGTAACAATTCGATCCATAACACCGTCCGCGTTCTCACTACACATCTCCAAAAGCTCTCTACAGCATGCGATTCTCACTTTTTATCTGAGGCGCTGTGAGCATTCGTGGCACCCACCTTGCACTGACCTTTGAAAGGTTAAGATGGTCATGAAGAATGGTGTGAATGGTATCAATTGAAAGCTTGGTGATCTCTGCCATCATTTTCACCTTTATTCGGGCATCCTCAAGAACAAGTTTTTCGACTTCTTTGATGCTTTCTCCCGTACAAGCAGTAGCCGGGGCGCCGGAGCGGGGGTCGTCCTCAATGCTCTCTCTGCCTCTCTTGAACTCACTTGACCACTTTTGCACAGTTGATAATGAAGGTGCGGAACCCTGGTAAACAGCCACCATCTCTTCATGAATAGTTTTTTGACTTTTTCCTTGCTTAGTGAGAAATTTAATTACAGCGCGATGCTCAATTTTCACCATCATCGCCTCAGTTGCCATTATGATTCTGTTTAACTAGAGATAAAACGCGAATTAATAATCACATTTATATTAAATTTTACATAAATGCACTAAAATAATAGTGTTACTTGACAAATAAGTCAATTTATATATGCAACCACAGCTTCACCCCGATACCGAGAATATCTTGAACGCCCCTCGTAAGTAGAGATTCAATTTATTTTATAAAATTGAGAATCTCAGGTGGAGTTATTATTAATTTCTTCGGACACTACGATTTCTTTGAATAAAAAATGTCTTCTTACTGCGTATGTAATCATGTCCTCACTTGATAAGTGTTCTATGGTCTTCCTTACAAAGACGACAATTAGTTTCGAGTTTATATGAATTATACCGAACTTGGCAGCGTTTTGATAAAAAAAAACCTGATGTTATTCCTTTTGAAGTTCAGTGATCATTTGAATTTATTTTGGACGGTAAAACCGTCCTTTGTTTTTATCCTGGGTAGGCAGACAAGCTTTGTTCATTCATTCTTCTAGACCGAGCTAGAAATGCTATGTTAACGAATCTCTGGAAGTTTTCTTAACGAATCATTGAATGAATGTGTTTCGACGTCTCTTAAAGGTCAGTGGCACTCTAGAAGTTTTAGCAAGGCATTACGATTTTGTTAAAACCCATTTATTCCCAAAAACATTTAAAAGTAAAATTTAAAATTTTTGGTAACATAACTTTATTGAATAGTGTTAAGAGAATACAAAAATATTTTTTTTATTTTTTTAAAAATGAAGGAACTACTGTTTTCAAGCTGTACCCAAACAGGTACAATGGGAACATATGATTGCTAATTTTTTAAAGCATTCTTTTTCGACACACAGAACTATGTTGCAGAACTCACAAACCCATCTGACTCTCATGTGACATACTTTGCATCTAAGAGGCTTTTCAATTCTCTTAGGAAAATGGTGACTTTCAGTCACATATGGATCGTTTTGATGTCGAAGGTTGTAGATTTGTATATCTTCTAAGATAATATCGAGCGATATCCCTTTGAAACGATAGCAAGTCATCTTCGGAATCTGCTGCGACTTTATATAGTTTCCAAGCGTTCAACAACGTTGAGCTTAGCATGGACGTAAAAAGCGGCCACCACCACTTTTTGCCTCAAATTTAGATTTTATAGGCATTGACATATAAATCGTGTAAGTCAACGCCACCCATACCGTTATTATAATCCGCAATAAGATTCGGCTGCTGAATGAAAACTTTTCTTTTTTCTACTGATGACCAACGTTTGACATAATGCATAGGCTGGATGGCATCAAAGTTTGTGCCCATGGTGACAACACTATTGTCATTCCACTTTACAAAAAGAATATTATTATTTACGTCGTAAATGTGCTCAAAATGCCCTCATCTCTCCTATTTGAATTCTTTTTTTTAGCTTCAATTTGCATTTCTTTGTTCGGTTTTCTCTTACTATTCCAGTTACTCTGAAGCTCTTCTCTCTCAACAATCGCAAAAGCTCATGAGAAGTAAAATAGTTGTCAAAATAAATTATGTGGTCAGATGGAAGTTGAACTTTTTCTAGAAGCTCAAGCACAACTCGAAATCCCAGTGGCATTGGTAACAAATCAGCGTTCACATTTTTTGATTTTTTGCACCACAATTTGTATCAAAATTGTAAAGTAGCCACAACTACTTCTCAGCATCTAGTTTTTGAAACCAAACCGAACAGGTTTTCCTCTTATGAACCGTTTTGAACAATGGTGGCCAAAATATTTTATCATGGCTTCATCAATGGATAATTTTTCATGCAAGAAGCCCCATTGTTGATATTTTTGGCACAAAAGATTCATAAGAGGTCTGAGCTTTGCCATTTTGTCTTGAGCATCTAGTTGATTGTTATTTGCGAAATGAATATATATTTTTTTTCTCATTAAAACGATTTCGCTGCATGTTGTTTGCTACCAATGCGGTTCTTGTATCCTTATCCAATTTCCAATACATGGAATCCCTGGGCATTGAATGGTGACCACTATAGAACATAATTCCTATGAAAATTTCCAACTCTTCTTTTTGGAAATTGAGGCTATGATGGTTATGTTGAGAAGCATAAAGTCTAGTTTGATTCAAAATCAATTCTTTTACCTCATTATCAAATAGCATTTCAAATATTTCGACTGGAGAATTATTGTCTAAATCACATTTCATATTCATTTTGTTTATTTTGAAGTTATCAGAACAGTTCATCGTCATATTAGCATTTCTTTTGGACCAGAGTGGTTGGGTTTAAGATTACTCAGTTTTTGAGGCTCTAATGACTGATAAAAGAACTTCATCTTCGCTATCGAAATCCTCATCCCTAATGAAAATTTCAACGTTACCTGGAACATCATTGGGTATGTGGTCGTTATCTAAATTTTTCGTTTCTATTTCCTCCTCGTCTGTATTGTAATCTGCATCTGGTGGTATAAATGCAATGTCAAATGTAGCGTTATGATCATCTTCTTCGTTTGAATTGCTGGCATCTGGAAGATTATTGAATCTCCTTCCATAAAATAATGATGACGAGATTGCTTTGAAATCCATTCTAAAAAAAAATATGTCAGATTTTCCCATTGTACCTAAAAGGGGAACACCTAACTTTACGCGTGCTTACCTAGTGTCAAAATATATAAACACTTTATTTTTTACTTTTATATGATTTTATTATTCGTTTTTGAACTTTTTCCAAAGAAATAAATAGAAAATTGATAAAACAAATTATATTTGCATTGCAAAATAGAGGCTAACTTCCGAAAAATCGAGAAAAACTAAATCGCATCTGAGACGGAGTAGTAAAAAAAAAACTATCGCTTTATAAATTGGATATATAACTTAATTCGTGCCGGCTTGGCAGCCAAGAATGAATCAAGCCAATTTTTGATATTCTGCTCTGATGTGAACCGTTCTGCATCGACCGGAACAAATGGTAGTCAGAAGGGGCAAGGTCTGGGCTATAAGGCGAGTGAGGTAAGACTTCCCATCCACTGTTTTCCAAATAGTTCTTAACCGGAATAGCAACGTGGGGTCATGTCATGATGGAAAATTATTGCCTCGTGTCTGGTTGCATATTCCGGGCGTTTTTCGGCCACTGCTCTCTTCAAACGGATTAATTGTGTCCAGTAGCGTTGTCCGTTGATGGTTTCACCCAGTTTTAGCAGCTCATAATACAGCGCACCCATCTGATCCCACCAAATACAGAGCATTACCTTCGCGCCATGGATATTCGGCTTTGCCATTGATTTGGCTGGTTGGCCGAGTTTCACATATGATTTTTTGCGCTTGGGGTTGTCGTAATGGATCCATTTTTCATCACCAGTAACAATCCGATGCAAAAATGACTTCCTTTTGTGGCGTTCCAGCAGCATTTCGGACATACAAAAACGCCTTTCGACGTCTCTCGGCTTGAGTTCATGTGGAACCCAATTTCCTTGCTTTTGAATATATCCAGCTGCTTTTAAACGTTTTGAAATGGCTGCTTGAGTGACACCCAAAGATTCTGCGAGCACTTCTTGTGTTTGGCAACAATCTTCATAGAGTAATGCTTCCAGTTCTTCACCTTCAAACTTTTGTGGCTGCCCAGGACGTTCATCGTCTTCCAAGCCAAAATCGCCACTTTTAAATCGTGCAAACAACTTTTGGCACGTTCGCTCAGCTAGAGCATGTTCACCATAACCTTCCACGGCAGCAGTTTTCTTCATATTAAAGTAATGAAGAAGAACTCCCCGCAAAAACACTTTTTCATTCACAAAGTTCGACATATTTGAGTGAAAAAAAATTATTGTTGTTTACGCTTCAAATGAATGATACTCGTATATACTGAAATGACGTACAATGGCAGTAGCTTTCCAACGCATGTTCCAATGGAATAATACAAGTTACGCCATCTCTTAGCAAACCGCATAAATTAAGTTATAGACCCAATAGTAAACTGTACGCCTACTTATTGAAAACATATCAACAAACAAAAAAACTTCAAATTTCATCAAAACTAATTTGAAGAAGAGCAACGGTAAAATCATAAAGTTGTTCAATTTTCTATACCCAAGCGGGTACAGTTTGTCAAACATAAGTGACAAAGCTTTTTCTGTGTCAACAGTATTGTAAGTATTTTATCACTGAAGCATTCATCGTCCTTCCACGAAAGACTGAGAAATTTCGTTAAAAAAATTATACAAGGAATACAATGGACAGAAAACAGTGCTAAACCATCCACCAGGTGGGCTTTCATTTTCAAAATAATATGTATGTGCCAGGGGCTATTTGTGACTTAAACAAATGCTTGCATATTGCTCCGCTTCATTACTCTTACTACAGTATAAATTGTTTGCGGAAAATCGCCGTAAAACAAAAAACTTTATGCAGAGGTTGAATTAAATTATGATAGAATGGGTGCCAAGCACATCTTGAACAGAAAATGTAAACGACCCATTTCGAATATTGAAAGGGAAGAATAATATCCTTGGAGTTATGACGAATAGCATGATGTCAAGTTCATACCACAGGCATTGCTTGTCTGAGAGTTTGTAGTAGCGTGTAGAAGTCTCCTTTGCTTACATCGTCTTCTTTGTTTGTTATGGAGACATTGAATCATAAAGGCTAATCCTAGCGAGTAATGTGTTGGTAGAGAAAATCATGATGCCAGAAATTTTAATACCTTTTGCTCGCGTCTGCCGCTCATACTAATGAGTAATCTTCCAAAAAAAAAATACCGATATCAATAACAATTACCTTAATAAATTCTTTAACTGTTTATCCTTCTTTTGTCTAGTAAACCTCTGGCTTAAATTCGAAAGTTATTACAATTTTTCCGGATCGCAACCCTCAGTTCATTTTTATTGCAGTTGGCACTAATTACTCATTACATACATATTTAAGTGGAAAGTTTATAAGTAGAATGTAATTAAAAACTGTACGCATTTAATCAAAGAAAGATTATTACATAAAATATTTCGCAACATTGAAAAACTTAGCAATCAATGTGTTTTATTGATTTTTTAAATTAATTTAAAATGAAATTTAACATCTAACACTAAAATAAAATAAATAAACTATATAAAAAATTCACGCAATTAAAAAGGCCAGGCTCACATGATGACTATTTGATAGCTCCACAAATTTTCACACATTTTAAATTTGAGTCATTTCAGTCTAATTGTAAATCTCTGGCAATTTTTCTTATTTTATTATCCAACGTCTTATCCTCGTATTCACAAATGAAATGATGCCTTGTGGTGCATTCCTGTCCATAGTAAAAATAAGAATGTTTCGCTGGATTATAGGAAAGCCTTAAACATCTTCCCTGACCCTTAATCTCCATCGTGTTGTTCAATATTTGACCCCCTGACTCTGTTTTCGTACTATTTTCATTTGCACTGGTCATATTAGCATTTGTCTCTTGTTGCAGAGTATTTGCTATAGTAGTTAAATTCATGTTTGGATTAACTGGTTTTGCAGAATTTGCCCAAATCCAAAGTAATCCGGGATTTAGGCCACCCAGCCAAAAGTCACGCCCACGATGAACCTGCTGGTTGAGCAAATAAGCAATTAGCTCTTCATTCTCTGACACCTTTTCGAACTCAGCCAAGTATGAGTTGACCGACTTGCAGGCACTATTGGCTGTCTTCCAATTGACCGGTTGGTCACTGTTAATATAGTAACAGTTGTCACTGATGCGAGTGAAATTTGCTGGACATGGATCGCGAACTACAGCAACAATGACACAAATAATGAAAGTGAATGTGGCGTCAATTAAAAAAGAATAAACAAAATCCACATATGTAACATATATGAATGTACAGTACCTTCTTTCTGATTGTTTCCAGCCATCAGATAGTAGATCAATTGCTCAGATCTGCGTACGCGACTTTCTAAGTAATCCACGCGATAGACCAGTTTCTCAATTGCACCCAGCAGATACAAGTCATTCTCTGACACCGCACGAACATGCTGTTGCGGATGTACTGGATGATTAGGTTGTTGAATGTGGCCACCAAACCCTGGAGGCATAATGTTCTGACGTAGAGGATTGATTACTTTTGCTGGCGGACGCATATGTGGCTCCAATTCCACAGCTTCTCCAATTCGTTTCGTGATATAAATATTGTTCGTTGGGATATATCTATGATATGGTTGGTCACTCATACCATTCATATGTCCAAGTGTCATCATTCCGGAATTCATCATGCCCGAATTCGTAAAACCCTTTGCTTTTCTCGAATCATTTCCTATGCTAAAATTCAAATTAGCATTAACGATAATCGCACAAAAATTTCACTTTCTATGGGATCACTCATACCTCAAGGTGTATTCTTCGAGAAACCTTGACCATACCATATAGTCATTTTTATCGTCACAACGTGTGCCAGTTGTTGCATTTTCATATTTACGAACAGAGCCGTTACATAATGATGGTTTAGCTAAACTTAGACATACCGCAATACTTACATATAATAAGAACAATTCACATATTTTTTTCAGTTTCATTTTCAATCATACAACGAACATGAATCGGATAAACTTTTAGTGTCTTAATGAACACCCGGAACAACAAACTTAACAGGTCAAATTGTATTTTCGGACTGAGGCTTGGTCTGATGGAATGACAAGCAATCGCACTACACTCCACTACGATGTAGAGGTAACTTTCACCAACTACGATAATGTGATAAAATGAGCGAAAAAGAGTTGAATTCTCGATTTAATTTTTTTGTTTCTTCTCCTATTCGTTTTTTTTATTTTATTTTTTACGGTGTTTACCTTTATTGGCTATCAAAGGTAACTTAAATTGTTGTGTATGTTATTAAGACAGTGGGTCCAAATTGTAAGGTATTAAAGATATGATATTTATCTACCTAGATGTCATCAGTAAATTTATGAAAAATTCGCTTCGAATTTTTATGGAAATACGGTCTGATAATGTCACCAAAACCAACAACCGATTGACCATCGTTGAGCCGCAAATTAACTCCTTTATGGCCTTAATGCCACGTTAAATAGCTGGATCTTATACGGGCCTAGGTAAGATTTTCCTCAAAATTTTACATGTAATGGTCGAACAGAATAGCTATGACAGATCAATAAACTTGAACCTTCTTCTTGGGTTATTCTGTCATTAAGATCGATGTACATTTCAATTTCATTTTAAATGCATTTATTCATTTCAATTCAATAATACCTTAATTCCAAACAAAAATGCTTAAAAATTAGCTTAATTAACTTAAATATCTTAATTTAACTTACTGGCACTATGCAGGCACTTTATGCTACACCTAATACTTAATCTAAGTCATTCGAAAAACGTGACGAATTTTATTTATTATATGTTTTTTATATTTTTTTATTAATTGAATTATTAATATTAACAACTAAGAAATTCGACTTGAGTATGCTCAGTATTTTATTAATCCTCAAGACCCATTACCAGGACAAGAAGTTTTCTCTTTATAACTGAAATACAATTTTGTTGAAATCCACAACTTTGTATTACCATTTTTTTTAAAAACAAGTTATCCATATAACTTAAATTCAATAACAAAAAAGTTTTCCATCCCGAATAAAAAACGGTGAAACATTTCATAAATATTTCATTGGCATTCAGAACGAATGAAATATTTCATAAACTGTCAGTTAAACAACTGCCGCCATAGAGCGATATTGAAAATGTCAGAATCCGTTGAGCACCACCGCTCCGACCCAGAGTACCTTGGCAGTACAGTGGGGTGATGGCTAGCTTAGGTGGAAAAAGGTGTCAGCATGATCTGCGCAACTGGACGCTATTAACGTTGATGTTCAAAAATGAATGTGTCCAAAGCTATTGAAGATCAAAAGTGACTTTTTTTTTAAATTAAAACTTAGATTTTGTCATAATTTTTTCGAAAAAAATATCCGGAAATATGAAAAGATGAGTGGAAAACTGGCTAGTACAGATAGTTTTCGAAAGATGGCAGGGAGTGTTCGGTTGAATTAGAAAAGTGAATTAAGAGTAGTGAAGTGAAAGATAAAGTAAAGTAATGTGGTTGATAAAAGTGATAAATACAATTGAATTGAACTATGAGTTGAATAAGGCGATTGTGTTGAAAAAAATAAGTTTTATATTTTGAACCCACACAAACAGTTTACATTGGTGTCAGAAGTGGGATAGGACTTGTGTGTAAAAAAGAAAAAAAAAATTATAATAGGTATTGTTTTCACGTTTGTGTTAAAGTTGCTATTGGCCGAAAACTATTGCAGTTTACCCTCGTCCAACTCAAATCAGAGTTGAACAAGAGAAACTTCAAGACCCTTTGAATAACGAGGGACATGATTCAAATACATTCTCCTGTGACGTTGGCGGGGAAGAACAAATGAGTACTGGCATTGGCATGGCTGCGTTGATGCAACTCCTCTTGTCGAAAATGGACGAACAAAATAATATCTTGGAACAAAAGAAAAATCTAGACGAACAAATGCATAGCTCCGAACAAAACCTGGACGAACAAAATAAAAATTTAGACAAACAGAAGAACAGCATTGAATAAAAAATTTCGCGAATACTTGAACAGCCCCGTTGCACGGTCTTCAACAAAAAATGGATAAATAAAAGAACAATCTGGAAGATTGAAAGAACATTCTGCAGCAAAAGTTCGAAGAAATTGATGAGACATTTGAAAGAATAGAGAAGAACGTTGACGAAAAATTCGAACAAATGGACAACAAAGGTGAGCAACTGGTTTGGAAGATAATAAAACCACGCTTCTCACGAATAATTGTCTTTTACTAGGTTGGAGTAGAAGCCCAACCGCCGCCGAACACGCCAAACAACTGACTGCCGGTTTTTTCTTTCTTTCTTTCGTTAGGTTTTAATGGAGTGCGTTCGTGAATTATAGTCTGCAGTTTCTTTTTCTTAGTGGCGTTTGTGGTCGCTACAGAACTCCCGCCTCAGTAGAGTGCCATCTCTCAACGAAATCCGCCAGGTCGAATAATGTTTCGACCCGTTCTTGTGGTCCGATTTTCCGAAATGTTGTGGTCGTCGGCGAAGGTTACTTGTTTGTGTGTACTCGGACTCGTGGTAGTTGCTACCTCTGGTTCGTCCCAGCTCGCCATGAAGCAGAGCTTGAGACGATCTATTCCTACTACTGCATGTTTTCCGTTCATAATTATTTCAAACGTTTTCGCGGAGCGCTGAACTACGTGATATGGCCCGTCGTATGGTTGCTGTAACGAATCGCGTTAACTCTGACGATAACGTGAAAACAATTTTTAAGTTCTTTGAAGACAAAGGGTTTTTGGGTGCTATGTCGCGAATTTAGAGCCGCCCGAACTCGCTCGAAATGTCGATGAACCTGTTTTACGAAGTCTAATGGTATCCGAATGTTTTTCCCGAAAACCAATTATGCTGGACTCACGTCGAACTCCTCCTGTGTAATGATCGAAACCTTAACAGAATAAGTGGCAGTTCCTGGGTCCACTGCACGCCCTCCTCGCATGTAAGTGCGGCGCCACCTTTCGATGAAACCGTTTGCTTTGGAATGGAACACATGCTGTCGTACGATTATGCTTGATACCCAGTTTCCTGCAGAGTTCATTGAGTAAACGGGATTCGAACTGCGAACCCTGGTTTGTGACGATTATTGCTGGCATGGCATAACGAGCGAACCACTCGTGGAGTAATGCGTTTGCCACGGTTTCCGCTGTAATGTCGCGAATGGGTATTGCCTCGTTCCAACGCGTATATCGATCTATGATTGTCAATAAATATCGGTAGTTTTCCGACGGACTTAATGGTCCTACTATGCCAATATACAATTCATCGAAATGTTTTGTAACTGGAGGAAAGTCACCCATGGAACTACTG
Source organism: Volucella zonaria (assembly GCA_963966105.1). Taxonomy (NCBI): domain Eukaryota; kingdom Metazoa; phylum Arthropoda; class Insecta; order Diptera; family Syrphidae; genus Volucella; species Volucella zonaria. The sequence goes on along the minus strand of OZ014530.1, from coordinate 75,755,066 downwards.
ATATGCCGGGGAACCTTAGATCGCTGGCAGGGTAAGCGAGACTGAGCCCATTTACGACAGTTCTTAGCCATAGAGGACCACACAAAGTGTTTCGACACCATTTTCACAGTTGTTCTCACTCCAGGATTTGTAAGGGTATGGACTTGGTCAAAACTTAAAGGGTATATATGGGCGAAGTACCCCTGTCGATGTATCGCATACGATTGATTCTGTAGTGAGCCCGAGGGTAAGTTTTTCGAACTTAAATGCAGTCTTAGACCTCCGTAAGGTTTCGGGCTCTCTATCTGATTTTTGGGATCTCGCAATATTCGTGATATCTATTCCGGATGGAAGCGAGATATCCTCTAAGCGTGACAGGGTATCTGCAACTGTATTTTCTTCGCCTGGAAGGTATTGAATGCTGGTTGAGTGTTGACCAATAAGGTCTAGATACCGAAGCTAGCGTGGTGTTTCTGTCGAAAGGAAACTTTTGTTAGGGGTTTGTGGTCGGTGAAAATTGTAAAGGTTTGACCTTCTAAAAGGTGGCGGAAGTGTTTAACGGATGAATATATGGGTAAAAACTCTCTATCATATGCGCTATATTTATGCTGCGCCTCGGTGAGCTTGGCTGAAAAGAAGCAGAGCGGTTGCTAATCCCCGTTTGCTTTCTGCTGTATTACACCGCAGATGGCGAGATCCAACGCGTCGACCCAGAGTGATCGCTGTGCTGTAATCGAAGGGTAGACAAACATTGTTGTCGCACACAACTCGCTTTTACAACTTTCGAATGCTTGACTAGTTTCGGTACACCACTCAATCTTGGTTTTGTTCTTTTTACTTTTTTTTTCCTTTGAGGAACATAGTGAGGGCGGATTGAGATGTCGCTGCCTTTTGTATAAAACGTCTATAAAAATTAAGCATACCTAGAAAACGTCGCAACTCGCACACGTTTTTGGGTTTGGTGAAATTTGTAATCGCTTCTACCCTGTCAGGGCATGGCTTCAAGCCATCGTTTGTTACCAGATGACCCAAGAAGTTCACCTGTTTCTCTGCAAACCTGCACTTTTCTTCGCTGATGACTAAACCGTTCTTCGAGCCTTGTGAATAGAGCCCTTAAGTGTCCGAAGTGCTCGTCTTGGTTTTTGGACGCTAAGTACTAGTACATCGTCTATGTAAACGAAACAATATTTCAGATCGCGGAGGATCATGTGCATGAACCGCTGGAATGTTTGTACCGCGTTTCGCAATCCAAAAGTCATTTTGGTAAATTGAAAAAGACCGAATGGAGTTACTATAGCTGTTTTAAGGATGTCGCGTGGCTCTTTCGATCACGTCGGGGTCACTACTTGGTAGATAATAAAACCACGCTTCTTACGAATAATTGCCTTTTACTAGGTTGGAGGAGAAGCCCAACCGACGCCGAACACGCCAAACAACTCACTGCCGCTTTTTTCTTTCTTTGTTCAAGTAGATGGTGGAAGGTGTGTTCTGTTGTTTCTTCGTTAGGTTTTAATGGAGTGCGCTCGTGAGTTATAGTTATAAGTTTCATTTTTTTAGTGGCGTTCGTGGTCGCTACACTGGCAAAAGTGTTCGACACAGTGCGAAAACAGAAATTGCGGGAATGTTTTTTAAGCAGTCCAAGGAGAGAAGAGTTGATGCCTCCGTAATTCGATGGCCAGACCTCATTTTCTACGTATAAGAAGCAGTTCGAAATGGCTGTTAGTACAGGCCATTGAGAAACAATTTGGGGATAGCCACGTGCAGGAAATTTATAAGGTTCAATTGCAAACCGAATGCAGTAAAGAGAAGAAATACTGCAATCCCACAGCAGACCAAGAAATCATCGATAAAATTGCAAAGGGGAATGGTAGATTGGAAGCTACAATCAGCATTAAGAATGGCCGGGAAAAGAACCCTTGCTGAAGCAGTTGCCTTCACTCTGGTGATGAAAGCAGCCAATCAGGCTTCCAAATGAAAATATTTCGTCAGGGAAGTAGCATCTGTTGAATGCTTCTGAGCAAGAGGATCGAGATACTCGTACTTCGCCTCTTTGAATGCGCTGGTGGAACTGTGATCAAATAGGACATCTTCAAAGGAAGTGTAAAGAGCCGAAATACTGCATTCACTGCTGTGGCAAGCAAATAGAGGAAGAAAACGGCAAAAATAGCTACCAAGAAGCCGGACAATCTTTCCGAAGCCATTAGGTAGTTGGCCGTGGCTCAAGTGGTAGCGGATTGGCTTCCAAATCGGAAGGTTCGGTGTTCGAATCCCAGTCTCGCCCGAAAGACATTAATTTTTTCTGTTAACAAAAATCAAATAAGATGAGTAGTTGACTAGAAATCAACAACAACCCAACTTCCACTAAGAATTTAGTCTCCCCATTAAATGTTGGATTCTACCCATGGAGCGAAATAACCACTGAACCCAAACATCTTTCTTCCTCACTCTATCCCATTTTCCAAAAAAACTTAACACATGCTGAGGCATTATAAGTGTATTCATACCCTCTTGAGTGTTAAGTTCTTTAAAAAAAAAAGCCAATTCGCGGGGCAGAAGTTGGCAGCAGGAGTCGACGGTCCCAGGACCATCATCCAAGTCTCTGGTAGAAGTAGTCAGCGGTAAGGAAAAATGGATGGCAACAATAGACTCCGGTGCCATAGCCTGAATCATCATTGTGCAGAAGTCTTGGTTGCATAACACCAGTAGTTACAGCTTGCGAACAGCTACGGGAGGAACGGCGGTAAAGTGCGCATAAAAATCTATCTGACGGAAATAACCTTCCCTCATGTGTTTCTGGTGGCTGACATATGATATGAAAGAACATGGACTAGTAGTCGACTTTGAAGCACAAATCCTGAAATAGGGAAACATGGAGATAACAATGGTATACGGGAACGCCAACACTTCTGTCATTAAAAGTTGTCAACGACCGAAATCAGGGTCTAGAGCCTTCATCGGAAGGAATTATTTGGGCAAAAGTTGAAGATGGTCCTGGTAGCCACTGGTTCTATTTGCTGAAGCCAGGAAATAAGAGAGACTAAATAATGGGAAAGACTTTAGTAGAACCAAAGAACAGCATGGTTCCTGGAAGCTTTTGACACTGTTAACCGTAGGTTAATGTCTTCAAAGTTAGTAAATGAATTCGACTTTACCTCTACCCCAGCAAAACTTTTAAATTCTTATGTATCTAACGAACAGTGTTGAATCCGTTGTACATAGGAGTATTTATATTATAAAACCGCTCAAAATTATTTGTCGGTTTCTTTTTTAAAAATTAATTGAACACTATGTTTGATCAAAATCCGTTGTTTATTGCTAAAAAATATATACTTATGTATTCTATCCTATCCTATGATGATATAACCTGCTGTACGTGAGTTGCTAAGAATGACGGAATATTCAGAGCGTGAGATTACGTCATCAACTCGGGCTGATTGCAACAGAGATGTAATACTAAGGCACTTATTGAGTTCAGATTCATATCTTAGAAGTGATAGAGCATGTCAGCACAACAAAACTAAGCCTTTTTTACTAGAGGCACTTAATCTTATGATCGCAATCACACCGAATTTACATACTATCCGAAAAGCGATAGTAATGACAGAAGTATTAAAGATGTCCAGGAAAAAGAGGATATCGACGAACTTTCAGCTAGCGAATCTGATAGAGCTGGTTTTCTATCCCATTTTCTAAAAAAACTTAACACATGCTGAGGCATTATAAGTATATTCATACCCACTTGAGTGTTAAGTTCTTTTAAAAAAAATAAATAAATAAATAATTCAGTATTTTTTGAAACTGAAGCTTTAGAGGAGTTCGACATGCTTTTGGGTGAACATGGCCTTAGGATCATGAAAGCACAAATTGACCTTTTTGAGTATAAACTCACATATAAATATAAAAGGAATGAAATTAGTGAACAACAAATAAATTATACAATTAATAACGATTAATATAAAACTGAAATTGAAGATATCATGAAATACAAATTCCGAAACTAACGAAATTCTGCCATTTACGACTACGATACAAGCCACAATTAAGACAAAATCAGAAGATCCTATTTGGGTGAAACAGTACCCGTATTCGATAGTAGAACTTATAAATAAAGAAATAGAAAAATTATTAAATAATCAAATTATACAACCTAGTAAAAGTCCATACAACTCTCCAATCTGCACCGTCGCAAAAAATGGTACCGATAACGAAGGAAAACCTAAAAGCGGTATGGTAGTAGATGTTCAGAAGCTTATTGCGCAGACTATCACTGATAGATACCCTATTCCAGATGTTACAATGACTCCAAAACCTAGGCAAAGCAAAAGTTTTTGACGACATTAGATTTAGAGTCAGGATTTCACCAAACCTTGACAAGGAATTAGATAGAGATAAAACCGCATCCAGTGTGAATGTCGCAACATTTGAATTCCTTAGAATGCCGTTGGGTTTAAAAAAACACATCCTCTATATAAATATATGCGTCGACGATATCCTACGTCCATATATTGGCATACGATTATATTGACGGTGTGCTCATATACAAGTTAACACAAAATTCTTGTGCACATGTTTGCACTTGTTTTCATCATCGCATCAAGTTTCCCAGCACTAATTCCATCCACCTGCATTAACCGCATTCCATCACGTTCGGCTAGCACCCACTTCAGGCAACATGATCAAGCTGTGGGAACACTACTTGCATCCAGTACCTCTGTGTCAGCATAAAAATAGTATTTAAAATGTAGATTTTAAGAAATTTTATGTTCAGTTCTATTGTAGGCAGAATCGCTGCCAGTCGATATTTGAATAAAGTTTATTTTAAAACACTTTTATTTAAATGTAAATTAATTTACATACTAATCCTTACCTGAAGAACATATGGAGTATATCCACACAATAGTAAATGCACTTTGCAATGCCAATATGAGAATCTCAAATGAAAATCACATTTTTTCCAGGATTCAGTAGAATACCTCGGACATACAATACGAGTATAATAAACTATAATAAAATAACTGTGGATCCTAATAAAACTCAAACGATAAAGGATTATCCAACTCCAAAGAATCTAAAAGAACTGCGATCATTTTTAGGACTAGCAAGCTACTATAGTAAATTTATACAGAATTTCGCTGTGATAGCGAAACCCCTCACCACATTTTTACGCCGAGAAAATGGTAGTGTACATAAAAATCAAAGTGCAAAATTACCAATTAATCTAAACAACCCAGCACTCGAGCCTTTAACAAAAATAAAAGCGCAAACTGAATTATTTCAACCAGACTTTAACAAACCTTTTGAACTAACGACAGATGCTAGTAACTTTACAATAAGGACTGAAACGAATAAAATTTGGAAACTTCAAAGTAAAAAAAAAAATATTTTCATAATTCATGTAAATTTTTTTTTTTGCTTTAAAACTCTGTCTTTATTAAATTCATTCACAATTACAAAAAATAAAAAAAATTATTTGGGTTCCCATTCTTTCCTCAACCCTTTCGAATTTCCTTCATAAGGTTGGTGACAGTTGCATACGTGATCTTTTTGGACGCTCTTTTCAACTTAGCACTAAAACCTTTGTACACTGCTCACTTATCCTCAATTTAGCTTTGACCAAAGCCCAATACCTTTCAGTGGGACGGCACTGTGGAACATTGGGTGGATTCATGTCTTTTGGGACAAAGTCGACATTTTTAGCAACAAGAAAGCTCAACGTCGCATGGGCATAGTGAGCTGAAGCTGAATCTGGCCAAAATAATGTTGAACCCTCGTGTTTGTTTAAGAAAGGAATCAACCGTGATTTTAGGCACTCGCTAATGTACACTTCTCCGTTAATTGTTCCCGTTGTAATAAACGATGAGCTTCTGTGTCCACATTGGCAAATGGCCTGCCAAACGAGATATTTTGACCCGAATTTTTCCACCCTAATCGATGTTGTTGATTGCGGAAGAATCTCAGCTTCAAACGAGTTGTAAAACTGCGCACCTGGAAGAGTAGTAAAGTCGGCTTTGACATAAGTTTCGTCATCCAAAACCAAGCACGCTTTCTTGTTCCCGATCAACTCGTATAGCTTTCGGGCTCGTGTTTTTATGACTTGTTTTTGCTTTTCCGTAACTTTTGGTATTTTTTGTTTTTTTCGTGTTTTTAGACCGTTACGTTTTTTAGATCTTTGTACCATTGTTTGGTTGGTATTACATTTCCGGGCAACATCTCTGGATGACATAGTCCGGTTTTTTACGATGGTACCCACTATTTTCCTGTCCAAATTTGTATCATGTGCTCCACTTTTAGCTCCACTTTTCTGTGTTCGCTTTACTGTCAACGTCTCCAAATATCGTTTAATAACAGAATCCACTGTACTGCGTGCTATGTTTAAATTTTTTGCGATGAAATGGTTTGGACGCGAAGTATTTTCGAGCCATTTGTCGATGATCTTTTTACGGCGTTCCTCTTGACTCATATTTTATAAATATTTTAAACCACACCGAACTAAAATCAATAGCAAACTGAAACTAGAGAGTATACAGGATAATTTGGGTACAAAATGGGATTGCAATTTTTACGCATTGGAAGTATAGCCCGTATTAAAATTTACAGATTTTATTCGTTTCAGTTCTTAGGAGCTGTACTCTCTCAGAATAAGAAACCCATTTCATTTTTATCTAGAACTCTCAATCAAACTGAACAAAACTACAGCACGAATGTAAAGGGACTCCTCGCGGTCATTAGATCACTTCAAAAATTAAGAAATTACCTGTACGGTATAGCAGATCTAACAATTTACACAGATCATCAGTCACTTATTTTTTCGATTTCAGATAAAAACCCAAACACAAAGTTAAAACTATGGAAAAACTTCGTAGAAGGATATGACGCTAAAATAGTATACAAACCAGGACACCAAAACGTTGTCGCTGATGCACTGTCTCGCCAGCAGATTAACAATACTTTGAGTTGCTCATAATGCTCAGCTCAAAGTTCATCAACCGAGAAATTGAAACGCATAAAACAACCATTAAATACATTTAGAAATCAAATAATATTAATAAGGACTGAAACGAATAAAATCTGTAAATTTTAATACGGGCTATACTTCCAATATGTAAAAATTGCAATCCCATTTTGTACCCAAATTATCCTGTATATTCTCTAGCTTTAGTTTGTTATTGATTTTAGTTCGGTGCGGCTTAAAATATTTATAAAATATGAGTCAAGAGGAACGCCGTAAAAAGATCATCGACAAATGGCTCGAAAATACTTCGCGTCCAAACCATTTCATCGCAAAAAATTTAAACATAGCACGCAGTACAGTGGATTCTGTTATTAAACGATATTTGGAGACGTTGACAGTAAAGCGAACACAGAAAAGTGGAGCTAAAAGTGGAGCACATGATACAAATTTGGACAGGAAAATAGTGGGTACCATCGTAAAAAACCGGACTATGTCATCCAGAGATGTTGCCCGGAAATGTAATACCAACCAAATAATGGTACAAAGATCTAAAAAACGTAACGGTCTAAAAACACGAAAAAAACAAAAAATACCAAAAGTTACGGAAAAGCAAAAACAAGTCATAAAAACACGAGCCCGAAAGCTATACGAGTTGATCGGGAACAAGAAAGCGTGCTTGGTTTTGGATGACGAAACTTATGTCAAAGCCGACTTTACTACTCTTCCAGGTGCGCAGTTTTACTACTCGTTTGAAGCTGAGATTCTTCCGCAATCAACAACATCGATTGTGGTGGAAAAATTCGGGTCAAAATATCTCGTTTGGCAGGCCATTTGCCAATGTGGACACAGAAGCTCATCGTTTATTACAACGGGAACAATTAACGGAGAAGTGTACATTAGCGAGTGCCTAAAATCACGGTTGATTCCTTTCTTAAACAAACACGAGGGTTCAACATTATTTTGGCTAGATTTAGCTTCAGCTCACTATGCTCATGCGACGTTGATTCCTTTCTTAAACAAACACGAGGGTTCAACGTTATTTTGGCTAGATTTAGGTTCAGCTCACTATGCTCATGCGACGTTGAGCTTTCTTGTTGCTAAAAATGTCGACTTTGTCCCAAAAGACATGAATCCACCCAATGTTCCACAGTGCCGTCCCATTGAAAGGTATTGGGCTTTGGTCAAAGCTAAATTGTGGAAAAGTGAGCAGTGTGCAAAGGACGTAAAAGATTTTAGTGCTAAATGGAAAAGAGCGTCCAAAAAGATCACGGATGTAACTGTCACCAACCTTATGAAGAATATTCGAAAGAAGTTGAGGAAAGAATGGGAACCCAAATAATTTTTTTTATTTTTTGTAATTGTGAATGAATTTAATAAAAACAGAGTTTTAAAGCAAATAAAAAAAATTTACATGAATTATGAAAATATTTTTTTTTCTACTTTGAAGTTTGCAAATTTTATTTTTTTCAGTCCTTATTTATAATTTTTCGTATTTACGACATACATACATATACTTTTCTATTCGACTAAAGAGGAACTATTAGATAAACTGAAACGAATAATAAAGCCAAAGGTAACAAATGCCGAATAGACATCATTTCCTCCTTTCCAAATATATCAATTGGTTTCGCTCAAAAAACAGAAGACATATGTAGTTATAGTAAATAGTCAAAATGAAATTGTAATCCAAATACAAAAATGAGCACATAGAAATTATAAAAGTAATGCGCAGGAAATACTGAGCACATATTTTTGGCCAAATAATTTTTGGTAGAGGCTAACGCGTCCATTTATTTGGCTTAATTCAAGCTTAAAAAACTAGGGCTTAAAAACTAAAATATAAAATATTTAATTAGGGTTTTAAGGCTAGGGATGGTGAATGAGATCGAATTTGAGGGAAAGTGTGCTGCGATTAAAATCGAAAACGGAAAGATTGGAGTTTACCTTACGCTGCATACGGGATATTGGTTCGTTAGAGCCATATGTGGTGCGGCGGGTTGGTAGATAAAAGAGGCGGGGGCAATGTAGATTTCGAGGGTTAGTTTTAAAGAAAATGGAATTATAGAGGGACATGCAATCGATGGAGCCTGAGAGGAGTCTGTCTGAGAGGAGAATGTCTGCTGCGCCCCTTCGTTCCTCAAGGGTATTCAGGTTAATGAGTTTGAGACGGTCTCGATAGGGAGGTAAGATTAGAGGATCGTTCCAGGGTAGACCTCGAAGAGCAAATCGAAGAAAACAACGCTGGATCCTCTCGATTCGGGTTACATGAACTCGTTGAAAGGGATAAAACGTTTGGCTAGCGTACTCGAGAAGGGGGCAAACGAAAGTGATGTACGGGTTACAGAACTCTTTGGACCATCTTTTAACGAAGCCAAGCGATGAGTTTGCTTTGGTAATTATTCTCATCGATAAGCGAGCGGAAATTAATTTCCCTGTCGCATAAAATGCCAAGGTCGCGGATAGTGTGAACAAGGGATATAGGTTGGCCGTGGAGAACGTAAGTTCGGGGAGTAGACCTGTTGCATTTGCATGAAAAGGTAATCGACTGACATTTGGTGACATTGAGTTCTAAGCAGTTCTTGGTGCCCCATGTGGAAAAACTATTTAGATCTATTTGAAGGAGGCTGGAGTCATATTGTGAGGAAATTGGTTTAAAAAATTTGGTATCGCCAGCATAGAGAGAAAGTGCTGATTGGTGAATGACCCTTTCAAGATAGTTAATGGTTAGGATGAAGAGAAGTGGACCTAGGTGACTACCTTGAGGAACACCTGAAGTGGCTAGAAAGGGGCCGATAGGACAGACCTGAAACGAACACTATAAAAACGATTTCCCAGGTAAGAAGACATTCGTTTTAGCAAAATGGGTTCAAAGCCCAGGACGGACAATTTGAACAGGTTTAGTTTATGAGATATCGTGTCAAAAGCCTTACTGAAATCAGTTGTTATAACGTCAATTTCTTTACCACTTTTGAAGGCTGAGAGAACAGAGGACACGAATTCGCCGAGGTTAGTGGTAGTTGATCTACCTTTCAGAAAGCCGTGTTGATTAGGGGAAATAAGAGATTTCCACTGGAAGCTTAAGGTTTCGAGGAGTTTTGGCATATGTGAAAATTTAGCTATGGGCGTTAATTAGTGGCTTCGCCCTCTAATCCCATTTTGTGTATCGGTGTTATGAAAGAAGACCTCCATATCTGTGGAAATTCACCTTGAAAGAGCGATAATCGGAAGAGATTTGCAAGTGGGTGGGAACACTTATTAAGAAATATGGATGGAAGGCCATCTGGGCCGGGTAAGTATTCATCATTAAACTTTGAGAAATAAAGGGGCCAATGGGGAAGATAAATATGTTGGTATTTGAAATAAGAGGGATCCGGTACGAAGAAATTATCGGCAAAAGATTGATCAAAAAACGTAGCAAAAAAGATGGCTATATTATGCGGATCGGTTGATCATTTGTTTTCGTATGAGAGGGATGGAGGAAAACCGTCTGATTTTTTTTTTGTAGTTAACGAATTGGTAGAAAGACTTAGGATCGTTTATAAGCCTTCTTTGCGCATTATAAAAGTATCGCTGGTAGAGAACGTTATAAAGCTGGGTGAATTGAAGGTATGACCAGAGATAGTTGGAATAGTCAGCAAAAGAATTGGATCAAATTAAAACTGCCCATAATTTGTTGCTCTTGTTACGTAAAGAGCAAAGGTCACGATTATACCACGGGGGGCTCGTAGAAGGGACTTTAGTGCGCGAAAAAAGGGGGACATAGAGAGAGATTGAATTGAACAATTCTATGTAGAAAATAGAGAGAACACTTTTAAGGGACATATTGACGAAAGCAAAAGAAAACTTACTAAGATAAGCGTTAATTTTGCAGAAACTCGCTTTATGAAAGTCGTAAGTAGAGGCAGCTGCATATGGGGTGGGCCGGATAGGAGAGTGGTGGAAAAGAGAAAGAATGGTCAATGGTCGATAGCGAAATGGGACAGAGCGAGGCAGAGGAGTTTGTGGGGTCTGTGGTGAAAATGAGGTCTAATTGCCTACCCATATAGTTGGACACTCCACTAACTTGAAATAAGCTAAAGTCTTTAAGCTCATCTAAGAAGAGGCATTCTTTACTCGAGTTAGGGTTTGTGATAAAAAAATATTCATCTGATTGCGTCCACTGCAGTTGAGGTAGATTGAAATCGCCGAATACAATGATACATCGGGAGGATCGGATAAGTTAATTATTTGATCAATTGCATCGATAGTGAGTTGGTAGCATTCGATTGGTTGTGCTGGCAGGATGTAAAAACACATAACGTACAGGGACCTGCAGGGGAGTGTTATCTTTATTGAAACATAGTCAAGCTTAGAAGAAGTAGAAACAGCGATTGAAGAAGAGTTTAGGTCATTTTGAACGGCCTATAGGACACCTCGACAAGGAGAATCATCGTCGTCTCGAAAAACATTGAAACTAGGCGGGAAAAATTTCTGATTCTTTATATCAGAAATTAGATTAGTTTCGGTCAGAGCGTAGATCTCCAATGGGACTGCGTGAGATTGGCGCAAGACGGCTCGGGTTTTAGATCGCAGTCCTCTTACGTTTTGATAGTAGAAGGTTAGAGGAATGTTATGTTGAGAGGGTGTAGGAGTGGATGGTTGAAACACTGGCAATGGTAGCACGTTAGGGACGAAAAAATTTGTCGTTGCCAGCTCTGCTCCTTCTTGAGTGCACATAGTTACCGAAAGCAGAAAGGTCGTCTAAGACTTTTTGGGGAGACATATTGAAAATCTCGTGGAACTTGATATATAAATTCCTCAGACTTGTAAGGTCAGTAAGGAGAACTTCCTACTGTATGACGACCATGACTCTTGTTTTAGTTTTTATCTCGTAACAAACTGAGTCTGATTTATCCTGCAGATACTCTGGAAGGAGACGTATATTCTCGTACATCTTATTTTCTCTAAGCCTAGAAAGTGTTTAACTGTGGGGGGCAGAAGGGGGTCAAAAATGGGGCTGATCGACGAAAAGATGTTGAGGGCGATGCAGCGGGGTATTAGATACTTTTTCAGGGATTATAATATGGGACCTAATGAAATTGTGATATTTATCTCCGGTTTTAAGATCGAAAATTGGGAAAGAAGTGCTAGTGGGAGCATGTGCAGAGGGGTTAGGTATTTCAGAGGAGTTAGTGTGAGCGGTTGAGGTTAATTTGAAAGAGACGCGTTGACGCGGGGGCTTGGGAGGAACGGAGGCAGCTGGTGCAATACTAGCTGGTATAATTGATGAAGTTGGTTCGTGATATGAGTGGGAGGGGCGAAATTGGGGAATATATTAGTTTTAAATCCCCAATTAGAGTCAGATTTTCAACTAGATTTGGAAACGGGTTTCGGTATAGAGTCAAGTTTGGGACGGGTTTCGGTATTTTATTAGAGTCCGGTTTGGGACGGGAGTTGAAAGTGTGATTAGGTAATTTAGAATTAAGCTTCGTTTTATCCTGTTTATTGATAGGTGTGTCGATCCATTTACAGATGCGCATCTCTCCAATGTTGAAATTAGCACCAGCAGGGTTTTTAAATAACCACTCGTATCTAGCAGGGAGGTCGAATTTAAAGTTTCGATTACCTTTGTGGTGAGATGGCAGGAACATTTTACATTTGCTGATTGTGATGCCATATTTGTTTGCGAAGAATTTCGTGATCCACGAAATATCAGCATTTTGGAGGGAGTCTTTGATTAAAAATGTACTCATATCGGTTTAAATTTTTTCCAATCTATGTCTCCATTCGGAACGTGTGCATGTTGTACCAAAATGTTTGATGAGCTTTCCAGTAATTCAGCCAAAATTGAAGTATTGTAGTGGATATACTGGTGGTGTTGCGGGTTGGTAAATTGTCAATTTTGCTGCTTACTGTTTCGATATGATTCTCGATATTGAAAATGTTTGATTGTGTGGCAGCTAGATCGTCACCAAAACCGATGATTCTATCAAAGATTACTTCAAGCATAGGATCAGGCTGCATTAGAGATGGTTGTTTCTTTGAGGTGGATTGAAAATGAGTCTCAAGATCTTCCCGAAGGTTGTTTATCGATTCGCTCAATTTAAGGTTAGAGATGTTTTGGGCGCAACAAACTGCTTTGAGATCATTGATCTCGACCAGACTTGCAGACTGTTTATCGATGTTGGTGAGCTTGGACTTAATTATTTCGGTTGAGGACAGAACCGAGTTACCTAATTCATCAACATAACTAACACTTTTTTCTAAATTGGACTGATTCGTCGTAATCATTTTTGTGAGACTTTTTTGGAGTGAGTGTATACCGTATTCCTTTTATTTAGTCCGACACAAATTGCATGGAATGATTTTCCACAGATGCCCTTACAAGTAACAAAGTCAGCATTGACATCAAAGATTGGGCAGTTGGTGATTCCGCAAGACATGGCAGTTTTATCAAAAGTAAACAATGAACTTTACGCACCGTTGTGCACTGCGAGTGGAAAATCAGCAAAATCGGAAAATTGGTCAACACTTGGGGGAATGCGCTAAATATATGCGGAACCGATATCAGAAGTGGCACAGCGACAGTTATTGAGCGCGAAAGATTGAGGTCAGCCAAAAAATTAAAAAAAAACCAAAGGGACAGTCAGCAGTTGGGGTAATTCAATAATGTCGCGGAACTGATATGAGAGGTAGAGATATGAAAGGTAGAGATATGAATTATATTTAAAAGTTTAAAAGTTTAATGCGGAGCAAAACGAAAATACGTCCAAACACGACGAACAGTAGAAACACAAGAGTGTGAAATCTGCACGAACGCAGACCAAAAAAACAACCGATCGGAGCTGCGGCAATACCCAATCATGTAAGCGAACACATGCATTTAGACTTATTTCACGCATGAACGGAAATATATACCTACATCAGCACAACTGATAAATACTCAAAATATTGCTACATACGAGAAATTCCGAGCAAAAAGAATACATACAAATACATTGACCAAATATTTACGAAAAACTCCAAATAGTACATATGGTAACACCAACATTTCATTCCACACCAACGGTCGAACGAACTCGCTAGAGTCCTAGCACAGGAAAATAATTCTTCCCCAGGAGACGAGATCTTTAACCCACGAACGTGTTCTCCAATCGAGGAGGGTATCCTGATATAAAACAAAAACTCGAGGTGAATCAAAATAAAGTGCTTTCATATCATAACAAAAATCGTAAGAGTATCACATATAAAAAAGGAGACTTTATATACTCTAAAACACACCGTCGCATCGCAACAAAAACGTACGAAAATACGCCAACAACGTAGTAAAAGAAGAGAGAGGTAACACAATATTTACAAATCGCGGTACAATTATACGCAAATACAGTATGCGAGTGCAAGCATGCAAGAAATAATAATTTTATTTTTTATCTCTGCCATTTTCTGCGACAACCTAATTGACTTAAAGGACAAAAAGTGTGTTATGATAGAAACAAACCCGGTCTACGTATATCAGGAAACCACACTCTTATGCCATGTAACAAACCTTTCAAAAATATTAACACCATATGGAAAAATAGTACGAAAAAATGTTAATAAGCAAAATAGAAACACTCAACTCGCAGCTATTTCCTAATACCTTTAGAACTAGACGATCATTTAACTTTCTCGGGTCAGCTCTTAAAATTATCACGGATACACGTAATCACGTAGACTTAGCACAATGATCAAAAAGTTCCCGGACACACCCACCGTGTGGCTCTCCCATTGTTCCGATTTAAGTTCTGTCTTTTTGTTAAGTTGATAAATCTGTTGTGGACATTCCCTCTAAATCTTAGCATCATAGCTTGACATTTGCAAAAGTTCCGTAGCTAAGAGCAAATACATCTATCCTTGTGTGTGTTGGCGATTTTTTACAATTTTAGAAATGGATTTCAATTTGCAACAACGAACTTGTACTCGTATTAAATTTTGCGTAAAAAACGGATTTAATGGTACGCGAACATTGGAAATGTTGGGAAAGTGTTTCGGCAACGATTCTCTAAAGAAAACGGTCGTTTACCAGTGGCACGAGCGGTTCAAAAGTGGTCGTGAGTCAATCGAAGATGATGAACGCAGTGGCAGACCATCGACATCGAAAACCGACTAAAACATTGATGAAGTAAAACAAATGTAGTCAATAACCGCAAATTAACCATCAGAGAGATAGCGGAGGACTTGAACATTGCCTATAGATCCGTCCAAGACATTTTGGTTAATGATTTGGGTTTCCGTCGAGTAGCAGCAAAGTTGGTGCCAAAAGACCTCAATTTCATGAAAAAAAGAGACCGTGTTGACGTCGCAAAAGAGATGATTTGCGAGGCTGAATCCGATCCCACATTCATCAAAAGGATCATTACTGGAGACGAGACGAGGGTTTATGACGAGAACAAAAAAAAAACCACGTCGTTTTCAGTCAAAAAAGAAGGCAATGCTCACGGTTTCCATGGATTACAACGGTGTAGTGCATCATGAATTTTTGCCAGAAGGCCAGAAAGTAAACAAAGAGTATTATTTGTGCGTTATGAGACGTTTGCTTGAAGCAATTCGCCGAAAGAGACCAGAATTGTGGGCAGAAAACTCGTAGATTTTGCACCATGATAACGCACCGTCGCACCGTCGCACAGTGCCATCATTATTCGTAATTTTTTGACGAAAAATGCAACAAATACCATCCAACTGCCACCGAATTCACCTGATTTGGCTCCCTGTGATTTCTTTCTGTTCAATCGAGTTAAAAAACCACTACGGGGAACGCGTTTCAGCAGCCGAGAGGAAGTAATGGAAAAATCGCAGGAAGCACTGATGGACATACTGAAAACCGAATATAAAAAATGTTTCGAGGATTGGATCAAGCACTGGCATAAGTGTGTTGATGGGGATTACTTTAAATGGGACAATATACATATGTAGATATACGAGTAGATGAATAAACTTGTATGTCAATTTTCTGAATACATTCCGGAAACTTTTTGATCAAGGTAGTATTCCAAATCAAGACAAGATTAAATATGCTGATAGAAAACAATAACAAACAAAAGAAAATAAACCCACAGTTTGAAAAAATATTACGGACTCTCCATCCTAAAACTAATCAAAAGATTTACTGATTACCGAAATATGGTATACAATAAGCTGTCCTCTATTGCTAATACAGTTAATTTCGCAAAAAATGAAAACTTCTATTCAGGAACTCTAAACTTAAAAGATATATGTACAATATAACAATTATTTAGTATCCAATGAAGCAGTAGATTCACCTTATACATAGGTGTTAGAATACGCCGACATACATGTTTGTTATTTTCACCAAGCGATGGTAACTATTTATAAATACCCAATATTAAAAACAATATGTAACTTATTCAATTTACATCCACTTGCATACAAGCATGAACAAATATTACTATTGTTGATTCTAAGATATCACCTATTGAAAAATGTAAAAACTATGTTGGAAATTATATATGTAAGATACAATATAAACCTGTGAAATATATAAATATATAAATATATTAGAAAATAAGGCAGCCAACTGTAAAGTGATACTCCAGCTACTTGAAAACGGAAATATTATTACAGATTATGAACACACCTGGAATAAAGTAAAAATAGACGGACCTAAATTAATACAATTCAATTACTCCACAACTACCGATTCAACAAATATCAACTTTCCTGATACCAATCGAGGAACATCCAGTCCAATACACAGTTTATTGCATCGTGTCCTGGGCATAGATGAACTAACCTAGATGGCAAACTTTCCAGATATTGGAAAACCAAAACCGGTTTTCTACTGATCGCCCCTATCCGTGTGACCCTATCTGTGAATACGTGTGAATTGTCATCAATGGCAATTTCCCTTTCATTTTATACAAAACGCCCATTTTAATCAAAACAACGTCATCTATATTACACACACTCGTGCAAATCGCTCTCATTCTATCAACTTTACTTGTAAATTGCTCTCATTCTATCAAATTTTTAGAAAGTTATAGAGAATGTAGTAATGTTGGAATTCACTTACAGTGTGTCTGTACGAAAGTTAAGGGTTTTCAAAAGTATTAATAGACTTTAACATCTAGGTTAGTTTATCTATGATCCTGGGATTATGCTCACTAAGGCTGAAGACACACCGGATCAAACAAAACGGTTTTTGTTTCATTTCAACACACACCAACCGAAACACAATGTAACGACACAAATCATTTCGTTTTTCAGTTTCATTTGGTGCGCGTAAAGAAAAGATAAAATTGAGTTTGCGACTTATTTATTGTGAAGTTCGTCACACATTCTCAACGAAAACTCTCAAATAAATAAACGCCAGTGCAACAACAACGAAATTTTGTTTCTGAAAAACAACTTGCCAGCTATCGACAACGAGACATGTTTTTCTGTTTTGATTTGTCGGATGCGGTGTGTGTTGCTCCACACAGCAAGTGTGCAATGATCGACAACGATGCTGGTTTGAAACATATTTGTTGCATGCAAAGCCATGTATTTTTGACAACCACTCATGAAACACATCAAGTCGAAAGCATGTTTGTTGTTTCGCCTGCTTTGCTGTGTGTTGGCTCATAAGAATCAATGGACTGTTGTTTCATTAGTCAACAAAAAGCGTTTTGTCTGATCCGGTGTATTTTCAGCCTAACATTACTCATCTATGGTACAGTCAAAGTTTGCGAAGGTACAGGAAACAGAAGTAAGAAGAAAAAGAATCGATGAAATAGAACTTTTCAGACTCCTACAAGAACGAAATGTAGGTTAAAGCGAGGACGCTTAATTTTACGAAGGAGGGTAGTTAATGGCGTAATCTCACTCTCTGCCTATTCCGTCATTCTTATCAAGTCACGTACACCAGATTACATCATCATTTAGGAATGTAAACAACAACCATCAACATTAACTTCCGCGAAAATTTGCGACCAAATTTTAATCTATATATTGGTGAAAATGCTTGTTACGGACCACAACTGCCTCCTCCGATATCTAACCAATAAGAATCAATACTTTGTGTATAGTAAGTGATATATGTAGGATGCCAACCATATAGATCTACATAAATTCTATCGGTATCGTGAGTAAAAGCATCAAGTTGTTCAGCATCAATACTTCTTCGCTTGAAACCACTTCCAGTATAGTTTTAAAACGTTTTAATGAATCTATTGTAGATTGACGCCAGCGATGCGAGACAATCATTCCGGGTCAGCAAAAAATCTTCTGGACGTGTTGCCGTCATTTGTACTCTTTACTTTTGCTTTATTAGTATCTACTAGGAGTCCCATTTCTTCTTTGAAGGCGTTCTGAATTGTCTACTTTGTTTCTTTAACGCTTTGTTTATCTTCAGTAGATCGCGAATGCCACTTTTTTATTGTACAAGGTCTTCCAGTAGGGACTTCCGTACTTTGACAGTTGATAGCGCTCATATTGTTGAAGCTAAATCTGTCAAATTGGCTGTCATTTATTCAGTCTGTTTTGCCAAGTAACTATGGATGGACATAGGGTTCAACAACACGTGCAAATGATAAAATTGATTTATTAAAATGGACGTTCTATTCGGGCAACGTTACGCGCGCTTCGCCCATTTTACGGGCGCCATTATCGTCCTACCGAGAAGACTATTTGCAGTGTGATGGATAACTTTGAGTCAACTATACTAAAACCAACAGCCGTATGTCGACGAAAAGCAAGATCTGTCGTGAGAGTGTGCAGCAGAATCCGAGGCCGTTGAATTCGCGTCGCTCACAAGAATTCGGCCTTTCGCGGACCAGAAATTGGCGAATTTTGCGTCTTGACTTGGGCCTGCACCCGTACAAAATTCAAATGACCCCGGAGCTGAAGGTAAACGATCATAGACAACGACTTGTTTTCGCTGAATGGGCTCTGGAGCAGTTGGAAACTGATCATAATTTTCATCGAAAAATCATCTTCAACGATGAGGCCCATTTCTGGAAGGGTACATCAACAATCCACATGAGATCCAAAAGCGTCCAATGCATTCTGAAAAAGTCGTTATTTCGTGTGGATTTTAGGCTGGCGGTGTCATCGGTCCATATTTCTTTGAGAACGACGTTGGTCAGGCCATCACAGTCAATGGCGAACGCTATAGGTCGATGATTACCAACTTCTTTTGGCCTAAATTGGATTATATGGACACCGACGACATGTGGTTTCAATAGGATGGCGCTACGTGCCACACAGCTCACGCCACATTGGAAATTCTGTACGAGCGATTCGAGGGCATGGCCGTCTCACGTGGAGGTGATGTGAACTGGCCACCGAGATCGTGCGATTTGACCCCGTTAGACTGAAGTATCTATGTGAATAAGCCACAAACCACAGCGCCCCTCAAAGCCAACATAACCCATGCCAGCCTGATTTATGCGTCAGAGTCATGGAAAATTGGACATTTCGGATGCACCCCACCCAGGGAAGCCGCGGAGGACATTTGAACGATGTTATATTCCATACATAATGGCATCGATACCTACTCCAATAAAAGTGGATACCTTTGTTTCTCTGAGGTGGGTAATTTGGTTTTCAACGTACGTTATTTCATCTTTGGTTAGGTTTTTAGATTCGCTAAACATAACGTATGCGTACCGGCCTGAAGAATTCTAATTTAGTGGAATTTGGTAACTTCTGTATAAATTCGTTACAAAACCGTAAACAAGTCCATGTCATCTACACAGACTTTGTCAAAGCATTTAGTAAAGTGAACCTGCCAATTCGTTTAGAAAAGCTGAAAACATAAGGTTTTTATGGTCGGTTGCTGCAATAGTTTAAAACTTATTTACATGACAGAAAGTGATTTGTTGTAATTAAAGATATTTTTTTGAAAGAAATCATAGTTTCCTCTTGTGTTCCAGAAGGCAGCCATCTAGGTCCCTCTCTATCCATACTTTTAATCAATGATCTACCAACTCTATTGCCTAATGTATGACGATGATACAAAATTTGTTGCCAAAATATCAACAGTAAATGATTGTTTAGTCCTGCAAGAAGATTTAAATTGTTGCACTAAGTGGGGCAGCTTAAGCGACTTATTGTTAAATATCTACAAATGCGCTTGCATGAGCTATACAGGACTCTTCATTGTATTTTCTATCCTTCGTCCAGTTGTTCAGTATGCTTGTGTTGTCCATAGATGAACTAACTTTGACGGTAAACTCTACTAATCCCCTAAACTTCGCACAGTTAAGTGTAAGTGAATTACCAACACATTGTACATCTCTATAACCCGCCAGAATTTGCTAGAATGAGAGCAATTTACACGTAAACTTGTTAGAATGAGAGCGATTTGCGGGTTTTGTGTAAAATGGGAGAGGGATTAACATTGATGACATTTCACACGTATTCACAGCCAGAGCCACACGGTTAGAGGCGATCAGTGAAAAGTGGGTTTTGGTTTTCCAATATCTGGAAAGGTTGTCGTATACAGCTGTCAAAAAAAAGTATTCGACATGCACATGCTCTTTCAAGCTTTGAGCTAAAAATTAATGAAAACATGCTAAAAAAAATTCGATCAAAATAAAACTACATAGTTAAATTAACTTTGATTATTTTATTTTAATTTCAAGCTTTATAAAAGAGTCGCAATTCTAAGACGTTTTTTGGAAAATGGGATAAAGAGAGAAAGAAAGATGTTTGGGATCAGTGGCTACTTCGCTCCAGGGGTGGCATCCAACATTTAATAGGAAGGCAAAATTCTTAGTGGAAGTTGGCTTGTTGTTGATTTCTAGTCAACTACTCATCTTATTTGATTTTTGTTAACCGAAAAAAATTAATGTCTTTTGGACGAGGTTGGGATTCGAATACCGAATCTTCCGATTTGGAAGCCAGTAGGTGGTAGACCTGAGCCACGGCCACCCACCCACCTGCTAGATAGGATTCAAAACCATGGAATTAAACTCTTAAGTGATACATACTTATGTCTTCTCTCTCACTTTGTTTTATCGATATTTTCACCACCAGTGCTCCAATAATATCGCCAGCAGCATTCCGCCCCTTCAAGCCTGCAACCGTAACACACGTCACGATGAACACGTGATGAATCCTCATCAGTATACCCTCAGCCCCATTTTCGGACGTACTTTAAAATATCGTGATTCCTTCCTAAGTCGTACAACTCACTTATTGAATACCCTGCCGAGCTCTCTATTTCCTAGTCGTTAGAACTTGCAAACATTTAAGAGCAATGGGCACTTTTCTTCTTCCCTAAGTTTCCTTCGCCCGCGCTGTGTGCAAACACAAATCGCTTTGGCACACGCAAATTATATATAAAAAAAACCTCATTTACGAGTATACACGTAATCCAGCGTGATCTAGTAATGCTTGATGTTATATTTCGGCGCAAGTTTCACTAACCTGTAGCAGGGGTAGATACCCTTGCTGGCACTTTGTATTTGTATCACTTCCACTGTCTTCTGGTAAAGTGGCTTTCTATAAATATTACTAATGCCTCTTGTGATGTACATTTTTTAATTGTAAGTTGATTCGCAGAAGAACCAATTGTTTTACAAAATTCTGCATCCCTAGTTAGCGAGCGCATTAGCTTTTCCTGAAGTGCGCTGACTCATACTCTTACTGCATTCACTAAGCTTTTTGAACAATTTGGATGGTCGTTCTGGTTTCTGTCCTGCATTTACAAAATAGTGAGGTATTTGAATAGTTGATTTGAGACACTTTTCATTATTTTGAAGAATCTTTCGTCTTTGTAACTTGCGGCTATCCATTTCTGCTTGAAATCGATCTTGAAAAACTTCAAAACACTATTTATATTACATTTTTATTCAACTGTACATTTTGTAATTTTGATAAGTTTTTCTACCAACAACGGAAACTTTTTATCTACTTTCTTCTTTTTAAAGTCTTTTAACATATTGTAAAATATTTGTTTGGGTACAAATGATAGAACTTATTCCTTTCAATAAAATCACTTTATTCAATACAATTACAATACACAATCCAATCGGTTATCTCAACCACTTTCTTATCTTTTACTTAACCACTTAATCGCTTCTCTTAATTCACACTCCAAATTCAACTGATGAACTGACTTACACACTTTGGGGGTGCTGATTATTATACTCCAATGACATATTTCGAGAGCAATCTGTGCCATGAAGCGTTCCATACAAATTTCCATTTTCCTAGAAAATTCGATTCAATTCTTCATTCACCAATGGTTGAAATCTTCTACTATTGAAATGTAGATAGCGCTGTCCACGTTTAAGGTATATCCCTAAAATTGTTCGTCACGAACAATTTTGTCATTCATCGTTCCGTTGAAATAACACCTTCCAAATGGACGACCTTAAATTTTCCTCGATCCCCACGCTGGATCCAGTTACCACATTGTATGGACCTTCCCAGTCCTGTTGCAATTTTGGTGGTTTACCTTTCTTACGCTGAGGATTATACAGCCACATCAGATCCCCTTCGTTGAAGCCGTAAGATTTCGCCTTGATGTCGTACCCAGTCTTCATGCGGTTGCTCGCTAGCTTCATCTTTTCTCTGGTGTTTTGTTGCAATTTACGAATCCTGCTACGCGAGTCATCCAAGTAGTAGTTCACCTCCATGGGGATTCAAATTTTGTTTCACTTGGCAACCGTACTGTTTGACCAAATAAGATATCGGATGGTGTGTATCCTGTTGAGCTATAGACCGCGTTTCGGTATACTTCCTGGAAGACTTTCGATTCAAAGTTTCGCCCTTGATCAGAGTGTATAGGTAGTTCCATTGGCACCCCAAATCTGGTCACCCAGTTATTGACTATCTTTTCTGCTATAGTCTTACCCCCTTGATTTGGAATGACTACGAGGGTACATCGGTTGCCAATAAATGTTTCGGGAAACGGTCCAGCGATGTCGATGGCTATTCGTTCGAATGGTGCTCCGACATCGTATTGTTGCATTCGTCCCTGTGGATTTACTGTTGGGCCCTCTTTAAAATGAAACAAGGTAAAAACGAATGTTTCTCGAGAGATCTCCAGGCACATACAATATAGAATCATAAACAGGGTACAATAAACTATTATAGATCTTTACCATACTATTCTGTTTCAGTAGGAAAAATAAATCCTCTTTGCAGCTTGTCTGCTTAAATGCTTCTAAATATACAAGCGAGCATTATGCAGTTAATAATGGCATTCCTCAATTATCTTTCGACGGTTGGCCGTATCTACATGCTAAAATTTCTTTCTCTCCCGGGTCTAAGAATATGGCTTTCATTTGCAAACTATCCGTAGTGAACTTGGTGAACAGTGTCGCTGCTACAAACCTGCTCTGGATTCGTCTGGCTTTCTTCTTTAGGAAGGTGCATTTCATGTTCGGCTTATAATAAACTCAAGTGAAGTCACTGGTCTTTGCAAGCCAAAATGTCTCCTTTACGAAGGCAGTCCCAGAAGAACCCAACCTAACAAAGAAAATTTCTCTACGTAGTCTCCTTCTGTTATATTATATTATTAAGTCGAATAATTTTGAAGTCCACTGTAAAGTATAACACATTTGCTATGTATGTAAATAATGAATTGCACTGTTAACACGCGCATGTGTGCGTATCTAATGCAGTCCTGTAAACTTTAAATTACCAGTGCTAGTTAAGTAACCAGTAAAGTGTACTTGTACTTATACTTGAAAAAAAAAAAGGTACAATTGTACAAGCACTGTCCCAAGTACTATCTTGGTGGTTTTCAAGTACCAAGTGCATTGTACTTTTTTTTTCAAGTACAAGTACAAGTGCAAGGTACTGGGTACTTACACAGTACTGCATTAGAAATGTACTTCAGTGCTTTACAACTCTGATCTAATGTACCATTGTATCAAAGTAAATAAAATTCTTCACTTGGTTGTTGTCATCCGGTGTGAACGGATCTTTTTCCTCTAGCTCGTACAGGTTATGGGCCCAGTAACCCAAAAAACACGCGACCTTTGGTAAATCTTTTTTAATCGTAGAAGTTTTGCGAGAAATACAAAAAGTTATTTCAGATTCGTGATAGATACTTCGGTGAACTAATTTTCTCTGGTTCGTTACTATCAGCATTCATTTTAATATGGACAGTGATAGTGTTAAGATTGAAAAATTGCAATGCTCCGAACAGTGGAATATATGGAAATTCCAAGTGATCTATACGAAGTGGTTACTGGAGAGGTAGAAAAGCCGCTTGATGGTACAGGCCCTAATACTGCTAATGCTGCTAATGCTGCACGTCTAAAAGAATGGGAAGCCAAAGATCGCAAAGCACAAAAAATCATAGTACAAGCGTTGGACAACAACCTTATTCACATCATAAATTGTTCAACGTCTCAGGAGATGTGGGCAAAACTCTGCCCAGTCTACGAACAAAAGTCTAGTGCAAGTATAAATCTACTTCAACAGCGTATCTATAGTTTTCAAAAAAATCCAAACAATGGCATAGCTATGAGTAAATTAGAGAGTCTTGTGCAACAGTTGCGTGATGTCGGAGAAGAAGTCTTTCCATCGATGCTTATCGGAAGGATTTTGATGATGTTACCTGATCACTTCCCTCAGTTCTTTAGTGCTTGGGAATCTATAGATATTAAGAGTTAAACCATCGAAAATCTCAGGTCACGGCTAATCATAGAGGAAACTAGACTTAACGCATTAGAATCATCAACAACAATATCATCAAGGGGTGAAGAAAGCAGCGCACTAATCGCTCGGAAACCACAGCAAAAAATCAGCAAGTAGGACGAAAATAAGAAAAACAGCCTAGGTAAGTGTTTTGCGTGCAACCAGTATGGGTATTGGAAATCTAACTGTCCGAATAGAAATAAGTTACCACCCCAATTAAATTACGCATACGAAGAATCAAATAACGCTGATGCACTTGTTTGCGCTACAATTAGTTTTAATGGCGTTATTAGCGCTAATGGTGCTAGATTCAGGTGTGAGCGAGCACATGCCTTTCCATTGGTTTAGCAAGTTTACAGAACTAGAGTACCCAGTACCGATTATCCAGTAATGGTTGCAAAATGAAGGCGTATGGCAAGGACGAAATTAATATCTTAGCGTTTAACGATAAGGAATGGGTAGAAAAGTGGCTGGTGAATATCTACTTTGTTCCAGGCATAAAAATTAACTTATTTTCTTCTGGCATTGCTTTAGATAAGAAATATAATTTAACTTCCACTAGTGAGAAGTGTAAAATAATTAAATCTAATAGATCTGTCGTTGTTGCCGGCGTTCGTTGCAACCGCTTATACAAAATGTTATTTAAGGTTCGACAACGAGAGGAGGAACATTCTGCATGTTATTCTTTGAAGGCTGAACCGAGTCGAACTTGGCATGAACGACTGGGACATAAGTGTGCTAGTCTGATTAGAAACGTTTTAAAAGCAAATAAAATTCAATTTGTCGATAGTTTAAATTTTTTTGCGATGCGTGCGCATATGGAAAGATGCATACATCCCCTTTATTAACAGCAGGTCTAGGGCTAAGCAAGCAGGTGAATTGGTCCACACTGATCTCTGTGGGCCAATGCAAATTTTGTTGATTGGTGTATCGAGATATTTTATTCTATTCAAGGAAGATTTTGCAAATTTCAGAGTTGTGTGCTATATTAAAGAGAAATCAGAAGCCTGTGTAATTATTGAGAAGTATCTTAGATTTATGTCAAAGTTTGATCATAAAATGAAAATTCTCAGGTCCGATAATGGTTCGGAATTCAAGAGCAAAGAAGTTAAGAAACTTCTCCAACGAAATGGAATCACTCACCAAACCACGGCTCCCTATACACCGAAACGAATGGTAGAGCTGAAAGGACATGCGATTTATAGTTGAAACAATGCTCCATGCTAAAAATTCGCCGCTTAAGCTTTGGGCAGAACCAGTAAATACGGCTATTTCTATGATAAACCAATTCCGGAATGTATGCAAATATTCGTGAAGGCTGTGCAATAGATGGGAACCAGCAACATATAAGGAAGCTCTACAGTCAGATGAAGCTAAGAAGTGGAAAATCGCTACCGATTATGAAATGGAAGCTCATAGACAAAACGGAACATAGAATCGCAAGGTTATTAAAAATAAGCGGGTATACAAGACTAAGTTATCATCTGACAACACAATCGATCGGTACAAAGCTCGGCCTGTTGCTAAAGGCTTAAATCAAAAAGAGGGTATCGATTATGGTGAAAGCTTTAGTCCAGTGGCAAAGTTCACATCAGTTCGCACCTTATTTGCTATTGCAGCCAGCAAGCATTTAGATCTTTACCAATTTGACGTAAAAACTAAACTGCATTCCTCAATAGCGCTCTTAACGAGGAAATCTTCATGGATCAACTCCAAGGGTACAATGATGGATCTGGTCAAGTTTGCAAATTGAATAAAAGTTTATACGGCTTGAAACAAGCATCCAGGTGTTGGACTTCTACTTTTACAAATTTGCTAACCCTTTTTAGTTTTCAAGTTTGTAAGGCTGACCCTTGTGTATTTGTACTTCGACGTAAAATTTTTCTGTCATGTACATAGACGACGGTTTGATAGCTGCGCAAAATGTTCTTGATGTGAAAGATATTATAAACTATTTGAATAAACATTTTGGAGTAAAGCTGATAAAAGCGAGCTGTTACCTTGGGCTTCAAATCATTCGAAAAGAGGACGGTGATTTTTTTGTTTGTCAGTCAAATTACATCGAACGAGCATTTCGATCAGCTGTTTCGGAAGAAAATTACAAAATTTCCATTCCGTGAAGCTGTGGGTAGCCTCATGTATTTGACGATAGCAATCAGAGCTGACATTTTATATGCAGTGGGAGTAGCAAGTCGTTTTCTAGACAAACCAACAGAATATTATTTTAAAGCTGTTAAACATATCTTCAATTATTTGAAACATACCAAAGACTTTGGAATATTTTTTAAACCAAGCAATAATTTATCTTTTTCTCTTTATAGGCGCTCAACAAGTGGTTATGTTTGTCTTCTTGAAGGAAGCCCTATTTCCTGGTCTTCTAAAAGACAACGATATACTGCACTTAGTACAACAGAGGCAGAGTATATAGCTTCATCGGCAGCAGTCAAAGAATTGGTGCGGCTTGATGGGCTTATACAAGGTCTACTTGGCAACGGAAAGACGCCAACACTTTACATCGACAATCAGAGCCCCACTTAAGCTCATTAAGAATCCAGAATATCACGAAAGAACTAAGCACATTGATGTCCGAGTTCATTTGATAAGGAAGAAATTCAGTGAAGGCCGTTTCAAGATTTGTTTTGTGCCATCCAGATATTCTTACTAAACCACTAACTAAACATAAATCCATATTTTTTGGGAATAACATTAGCATTATAAATTTACAAGCAATTTGAATTATTATGTTAATAAAAAGTGGGAGTGTTATGTTATATTACTAAGTCGAATAATATTGAAGTCCACTGTACTCGTATAACACATTTGCTATGTATGTACATAATTAATTACATGGTTAACACGCACATGTATGTGCGTATCTAATGTACCATTGTATCAAAGTAAATGAAATTCTTCACTTGTTTTTTGTCATCCGACGTGAACGGATCTTTTTCCTCTAGCTTTTACACCTTTTACTTCAATACTCTTTACCCAGCGATATTCAATAGCCTCGATACCCTGTTTTTAGTTCCTTAAAATAGCCATCAACCGCAGACTACACCTCTTTACTGTTGCCAAATGCGGCCGTTTTTCCTTGATTTCATCTTTCAAACGCTGCAGTAAGTTCGCATAATACACGGTGTTAATTGTTTTTCCTTTCTGAAGATAATAAACGAAAATTATGCTACACGCATCCCAAAAAACTGACGCCATGACCTTGCCTGCAGATGGAACTGTCTTCGCCTTCTTTGGAACCGATTGTACCCTTTGAATCCATTTTTTTGACTGTTCCTTCATCTCGGGTGTGAACTGGTGGGTTCATATTTCATCCATGGTTATGAATCGACGCAAAAACCTGCTGTGAAACTTCCCCAAACACTCGATTGAAACACCTCACGACGCTGTTTTTATTCCACTGTGAGTAATCGTGGGATCCATCTTGCGCACAGCTTTCTCATGTCCAATTTTTCAGTCAACATGCGAGCGCTTTTTGAAATGCCTACCATATCTGCTGGTTCACGCACTTTCAATCGACGGTCATTCAATACCATTTTGTGGATTTTTGCAACATTTCTGGTGAACCTGCCTCATTTAGTCGACCACTGCAATGTTCGTCTTGGCAACTCGTACGGCCTCGCTTAAACTCTGCCACTCAATATTTTATTGTTGTGAGCGAAGGAGCAGACTCCCTCAGAGTAGAATCCAGTTCAGTTTTGATGTTGGTTGGATTGATGAAAGTGTTGAATCACATAACGATGACCAATTTTTTCCATACTTAAAAATTCATTGAAAGCGTTCACTATTGATGCCTGCCGAACAAATACTAAACTACATAGCGTCGCCAAATTTTAAATTTAAGCTTTATAAAGTTGGTACTTTCTACAAATGTCATTCTTTTTAAACAACAACCGGCTTTATACGTCAGGTCGGGTACTTCTAGAGCTACCCCCGTACATCGTCATCATAACATTGCTTAAAAACATTTCACTAAATAGGAGACTATCCACCTGCAGCCTTGTAGCTCCTTTCCGACCGAACAATGATATAAGACATTTTTTCTCAAATTTTTTTCTTATTTTTTACATAGCCTCCTTGTAACTCTACATACTTCTCCCATCTCTCTAACCCGTCCAAATAGTACTTGGCGTTTTTCTCTGCAAAATTATTGTTCACGAAGGTCATTGCCTCCTCATGTGAGATGGCGCGTTGTCTTGGTGAAACAGGATGTTCTTTTTCTGCAAATGTGGCCGTTTTTCCGCAATTTCTGCCTTCAGCTTGGCAAGTAATGATGCGTAGTATGCTCCTGTAATGGTTTTTCCTTTTTGAAGATAATCCTTTACTATCCCAAAAAACAGTCGCCATCACTTTCCCAGCCGAAAAAACAGTTTTTGCTTTTTTTGGAGCCGGCTCGCTCCTTGCAGCCCACTGTTTTGACTGAATTTTTGTTTCGGGCGTATAATGGTGTATCCAAGTTTCATCTACAGTAATTAATCGGCGCCAAAGCTCAGATTTATTGCGCCTAAACTGCGCCAACAGAGCGTTGGAAATGTTCATTCGAACACGTTTTTGGTCTAACGAGGCGGCACCCAACTCGGGGACAGATTTCTCATGCCTAAATCTCGTTTTAATATGTAACAAACACGTTCTTTGGACATTTTCATAACCTCTAATATCTCTTTCACTTTAATTCGGCGGTCGTCTAACACCATTTGGTTAACTTTAGCAATGTTATCGTCAGTGGTTGCAGTTTTTGGACGTCCCGAACGTTCATCATCTCCCAAGTTCTTACGGCCACGTTTAAATTCAGCTGCCCAAAATTTCACTATGGTAAATGATAGTGCAGAATTCCCATACACAGAATCCAACTCATTTTTGATTTGCGTAGGCGTATTGCCTTTCAAAAACAAGAATTTAATAACAGCTCATTTTTTTCCATTTTCACTCACATCGACTCACTCAAACGACTGTCAACTAAAAACTGTGCGTTCAAAATGACTGAAACTTCGGTAAGTAATTGTCAAAAGATGCACAGCTAGAATTGACTAGCTTTTATTGACGAGTGCCGCTATCTTTATGTTGCGGTCGGAAACTTTTCAGACAACTCTCGTACTCGTAAGATGATAACACGCTTCAATGGTGTTGTCTATCGGATCTAGCGTGGGAATCGAGGGACAATAAAGGTGGTCCATGCCGATAGAATTGGTATGAAGAATAACGAAGTAGTTCGGGACAACAATTTTAGGGAGGGAACAGTGTTTTAACCTCTTATTGTGAACGGCGCCATCTGTCAACGAAGAACAGAAGACCATCTAATGGAAGATTATTGGTAGCTCTTTACAGCTGACATCTAAAGTTCCGGGAATATGGAAAAGTACTGAAATTTCTCGAAAGATGGCGGAGAGTATAAATACCGGCATTGAACAAAGGTGAAATCAGTTCTAAAATTGAATTTGAAAAATAAGTTAATAATAGTGATAGAATGGGTAAAGTAAGAATAAGTGATTGATCAAAGTGATAAATGTTTGTTTTGAATTGGATTGAATTGTAAATTGTTGTTGTATTTGACTTCATATAAAGAGATTCTGTTAAGAAGAATAAATTTTACATTTGGAAAACACACTAGATTTTTTTTTTTTTTTTATCAAAATTTTGAGTTTTCAAAAACTATTGACATAAATAATTTAATTTAAATCTAGGATTAGAGACGGGTTTCTGGCTTTCAAAAGCGGTATAGCACTTCATTGTAAGTGTTTCTGTTAATTTTTAATAATTTTTTTTTCACTTTAAGTCATTTTTTTTTTAAATTGCCCCTACCTCCTAAACGGGGCGAGATATGCCCCCCGCCCACCCAGAGTAAAAAATGCTCCTATTGAACTGTTCTACAAAAAACCGTTATTATTTCTTGGCACCTAAGTTATCGTACTCTTGCCTTATTTCATTATCGGTGGGGTTTTTAACGCCAAATATAGAGATTGGGGAAATAATACACCAAACACTAGATTGGTGGGATCATCATAGTATTATATCCCGACTCAGTCTTAAACCGATGGATATTCCGTTGTTTCGAGACACGGTTCTTATCTAGATCTTTCGGTGTTCGACACATGGATACAACTGACAAGCATGAACCAAAATACATACTTTGAACTGTCTACACACGTTCGTGTGCAGTCACCGTTGTGGTCTCAATACTGAAGTAACCGTTCGTAATGAAATTACAGAATTGAAAGAGTTTGTTCAAAGTTATTCCTACAATTATATAGATTATATGTAGTAGGATTCGTTAGTTATACTTCTCCGCCGTCCAACAAAAACCTGGCAAACGAGGAGATTGAAAGACACCTTAAACATTTATTCGGCTTAATACAATATTACGCAATCAATTTACATCCTCGAGCACCGACGTAATGTCTTCTGTCTCAACTTTTTCTCTCGGTATTTTCACCACCAGTGCTCAAACCTTTAGCCGTAATACCCGTCTGGCTATGAATGTTATCTGAAATATCGTGATCCGTTCTTAAGCCGTACAACTCGCTTATGGAATGTCCTGCCGGGCCCTTTATTTCCTAGTCGTTGTGACTTGCAAACATTTAAGACCAATGCATATCGGATCCTTCTTTTTTCCCTCTCTATCTTCCCTTCGCCCGCGCTGTTTGCAAACATCTTAAGGGTACCAACAACCCTTGAGCGCGTACCAATTGTAAAAAACAAGACCATATGTTCCCGTAGATAAATAAAATATTTCACAGTAGAGATCAAAACGACCTCCTATGTTTAAAGATCGCTCGAACGGCGAACAACGAACAATTACTTTAACAGCAAGCTTAGATCTAGGAGTAGCTGTCGGCGATGACAACTTCTTTGTGATTGAGAATCCTCAAGACAGAGTAGAGACCAAAGCAGCAATCTTTCAGGCAGTGTACAAGGCGAATAAAATTATTGACCTTAACAACGACTTGGAAAATCTGGTCCTTTTGCACAATTTCTACCTATGGAGAAGTAGCAATCCAAGAATACAGGCTTCAATGAGTTTAGCGAAGAAAATATGGCAAATAATATCATCGCTGACGAGAAATTATATTAGGTGGGGGCGGAAGCCCCCATTTAATCGGCTGAATACAAACTTACACTTTGATTTAACAAAAGCCTTAAGAGTAAGGAAAATGGCGAAGGGGATCGAGTTTAAGACGCGCGATGCTGCGGTCGAAATCGAAAAAGCTGATGTTCTTGTTGGCGTTCCGCAGTATACGGGAGATTGGTTCGGAGGAACCATCAGAGATGTGGTGGGCTGGTAGATAAAAGAAATTACATGAGTTGGTGTTAAAGAAATGGAGTTGTAAAGGAATATGGATTCGATCGAATCTGAAAGCAATCGATGAATGAAAGAATGTCAGCTATTTCAATTATCAATTTATTAGGACATTCTAAATTGCACATTAAGAAAGATCTGGTTACATACGGGTTGGAAAACTCTGAAAATGGATGCACACAGCGTGGGCGAAGGAAAATTAAGGAGAAAAGAAAAAGAGGTACCGATATACGTTGATTTTAAATGTTTAAGCGCAATGGAAAACAGCGGTGGTGTATCCGATTCCCAAAAGGAATAAAAACACGTCCATTACATTAAAAATGGTCTGCACCAAGCTACGGTTAACTCACCGATCCTATTCAACATCAGCACAAGTAATCTTGTGAGCTCACTTTACCATGCCATAGCGTACGCAAACAACTTGATCAGGTCCAAAATGGAGGTAATCAATAAGATTAAGCGATATTGCGATGACTGAAAGTTGAAGATTAACTTTGAGAGGGCCTGCCTACAGGCTTGTCTTCCATTGTGCAGGATACCAGAACCGCAGTACATATGCTTACGAGGTTTTGTACAATAGGGCTAACCTTATACGAGTGGACAATTTCATCATTAAGCTGAATCGAAAGCACATTGCCAGAGCAATTATTTCAACTAACAACCTGATCTTCGGGGATTATTACGAGAGTGTGAACTTTAAAGGCTTTATTCGTCCAGAAGCTTTCCTATATGTGGATAAAAAAGGACTAATCTAGGGCAGAGTAGCGATGCCTCTAATCTTTTACGTCCTTCGAACACCTGTGGATAGGCCACTTAACTACCAAAGAAACGTCTCACATGGCTGTGAATTCGAGATAGGCCGTAATGGGGCAGGGTCGGTAACATAGCTTAGGTACATTAAGATAGCATTCAAGTTAAAAAAAAAAAATAATAAATAATGAAAGTGACATCGAAAGAAAAAAAAAACAATTACAAAAAAAAAAATTAAAAAAACAGGTAACAATTCAAAATAAATTAAAAATAATAACAATAAATATACATATTTAATTACGTAACGGGTGGTCCAAATGAAAGTTTCTTTTTGAATCATATGTATATTACTTTGACACTGACAGCTCTTTCCCACTCGAAAGCTTCACTGTCAGTCAGTCAGTATTATATCTACCTCAGAACGAAATGAATCGCTTTACGCTTGAGCAAAGTTGGGAAATATTGCAAACTTATTTCAAAAGTTAGTGCTGTGTTGCGTAAACAATGCGTTTATTGAAAAGAAGATCTGACACCGCGCCTGCTGTATGCAAGTTTGTGCAAAAAGTTCGTGATACTGGCTTGCTTGCGGAAAACATTCACAGTTCCATCGTCGTACGGTACGTGCCGACGAGGATGTGGCCGCTGCGGCCAAAAGTGTTCGACTAAATTCAGGTGTAACTGATAGAATACGACAGCAATCAACAATAACTTGCACTCCAATTTTTTAATGAAATTTGGCATTACCGTTTGTTTTCTCATTCCTTCATTTTCCTTAGATTATCATGCAGTTTCGAATTGATGCAGAAACGAGACATTTTTCTTTGAAGCCATTTTTAGGTTTTTGTAATATCATTATATTTATTCTACCTATTTTAATAAAACCATTTTTAGACTAAAGAAACGTCTTTTTCAGCAATTCGTCAAAAACTTAAAAAAAAATTAGGATATTCTCGAGGAGAATAATTTGATTTCACGATGTTATTGTTGATTTTGCGATGTTAACACTGCCACCAGGGAAATCATGCGGGAGCTGCTCAAACCCAGAAAGCGATGAGATGGTCCAGTGCGATAGGTGTGATTAATGGTTCCACTAGGCATGTGCAGGGGTAAATGCATCGATAGCCACGCGTCCATGGAGCTGTGCTGTTTGGAAACAGGCACTTGGTGACGAACGGCAACAATTAATAGCGACAGTTCGACGGCAGGATATTTCAAGACACGAGGATGAGAAAGAAAATCAAACTAGTGTACAGCAATTGGATACTTCGGGTAGTGGAGTTACTGATGAAAAGGATTTTAAGTCGAAACAGAGTCGGGTCACTCGATGAAGGTTCGAGGACGAACAATGAAGCTAGAGTTCGATTGCCTGGAGCAGAAGCGACGCCTGGAGATGAAGTATTTAAAAAAGAAGTACGAGCTTTTAGCACTTTCCGATTTCGATGAAGGTGAAGAAGTCAAACCAGTCAGAAAAATTCAAGCGGATACATTTACATCATCATGTGTGGCTAAACGTATTAATCACTCACATGCACAGAAATCTCAGCAGCTTGCTGAGCAAAACAACAACCAAAAACACTGCTTCGTATATCAGCAAAACCATCGGTTGTGACGTATTCAGGAAATTCACGAGCGAAGGGACACTGTAAGGCGTCATTTGACTTGCGAATGAGATGCAGGGAACAGAAAGCCTGTAGAATTAATGGCTGTAATCAGAAGCACCACATTTTCCTGCATGAGTCTACAAGACCTGGTGCATAAGCCTGCAATGCGCATCAAGACGAAGAAGCTGAAGTTCTTTTCCGAATGGATCCTGTAACCATCCATGGGAATCGAAAGTCCTACGAAATGTTTGCGTTTCTTGATAGTGGATAGTCTCTAACACTGTTGGAACAAGAAGTAGCGGACTATCTAGAGTTGAAGGGCATCGACAAGCCTCTATGCATTCTGTGGGTAAATTAAAGTTAGTGACTATTGAGATTTCGCCGCAGTATAAGTTGATTAATACAAAGCGATACGTCTGTAAGGGGTTCGAACAGTTCGGTAGTTGGGCTTACCAAAGTAATCTTTTGATGTCAATACTGCTAAACAAAAATATCGACACCTGAGGGAATTGCCACTTTCATCATATGCATATGCTTAACCCTAGCTCCTAATTGGCCTTCAAAATGAGGTTGGAAACCAAAGAAGCAAAAATGGAGACCTTCAGAACTTGATACATGCAGACGTTTGTTATTGTATTAGGAATCCGAACAAACCTAGAAAGATTCGATTAGGTTGGGATGGCGCTGCGAGGACACATGGAGTATCTTTAAACTCTATGTTGTTAAAAACACCCGATCAACTTGTTCTTTTGCCTAATGTGGAATATTACTTCGGACACGTCGAGTCGCAATAAGTGGAGGCATTAGTTAGATGCTCTACCAAATCCGAGTGCGGAACTAGAATTAACAGGCACAGCGCTTTTTGTGGAGGAACGGACACTCGAATCAAGAACCGGATATTCTATTGTAGTAATGGACGTATTAACCTTTGGTGCATCTTGTTCGCCAAGCATGGTACAATACGAAAAGAATGTAAACACAAACGAGTTTAGTCAGCAGTATCCAACGGCAGTGCTTGCTATCACCAAAAATCATTACGTGGATTATTTGATGGATAGTGTCGACAGCGACAGTTGGCGAAGTACATTCATCACATTCATTCACAAAGAGGTTTTAATATTCGAGGTTGGCTGTCTAATTCAAACGTTGTCATGGAAGCTTTGGGAGAGTTATATATATTTACTTTTTCAATTCGTTTTGCTAAGGTACATGAAGACATCTTGAGATGTTTAAAACCGCCAATTAAACGTGAGCTTTCATGAGTTCTGATGTCAATCTTTGATACATTGGGCTTCCTAACAAACAATCTGGTGATTCAGAAGGTACTTCTTCAGGAAGTGTGGAGATCAGCCATCGGTTGGGATGAAAATATTTTGGAACGCTTATGTGGGCAATGGGAAGACTGGTTCTGCAAAAACTCTAGGGAAGACAATGTTAAAATCCCAAGATGTTACTCAACACTGACTGCAGTTGCAGGTGTATCTGTCCAGCTACATATGTTTGTGGATGCAAGCGAGCACGCTATGGCAGCAGTGGCATACTTTAAGATTTGTGTTGGTGCTACAGTGGAATGTGCCTTTATTGGAGAAGACTAAAGTAGCTCCACGAGTACCCATCAAAGATCAAAGAAAGAATTTTCTCGGCAGATTGACAGCTGATCCAAGGGGATATTTTATTTTTTTTTAAAGAACTTAACACTCAAGTGGGTATGAATGCACTTATAATGCCTCAGCATGTGTTAAGTTTTTTGGAAAATGGGAGAGAGATAGAGAGAGAAAGAAAGATGTTTGGGCTCAGTGGTTATTTCGCTCCATGGGTGGCATCCAACATTTAACGGAGAGACTAAATTCTTAGTGGAAGTTGGCTTGATGTTCATTTTCTAGTCAACTACTCGTCTTACTTGATTTTCGTTAACTGAAAAAATGGATGAAATGTCTTTCGGGCGAGGCTGGGATTCGAACACCGAACCTTCCGATTTGGAAGCCAGTCCACTACCACTTGAGCCACCCACTGAGGATATAACTCGTTTGTAATGCTTCGGATTGGAGAAGTGTTGGAGAATTCGAAGATAGCTGAGTGGAGGTAGACTCCAAGTCGAGAAAACATTTCAGATGACGCAAGAAGATGGAAAAGGATGCCAACATTTGATAACGATAGAGGATGGTACAGAGGACCCTCATTTCTATTTGAGCCTAAAGACTTGTGGCCTGATGTACTACCAAAACCAAGAACCAAGAGATGAGATTAGACCTGGATTTTTACTACAACCTAAATTATTCAGCAATACTTTTATTGATGCAGGAAAATTTTTCGTCGTGGAAAAGATTGCTACGTGCTACGGCTTGGATTTGGCGGTTCATCCACAACTTGAAGAAATCTTAGCGAAGGAAATACTCCTCAAGTGTGCCATGTAGCAAGAGGAACTAAAAATGGGCTCGTCAAGTTGCTGCAGGCCAATAGGTGAATTTGAAAGTAACGATTTTCTGTTGCGAAAAAACAGGAGGAAATGCCAAGAACTTGCCAACATTTTCTGGAGCTCATCGCGTCCATGCGAGTACTTACCAACAATAATGAGGAGAGCCAAGTGGTTCGAGAGTGTTAAGCCGATAAGGGAAGGTGACGTAGTCATTATAGCTGATTAAAATCTACCGAGGGGAAATTGGCCCAAGGCAATTATTGAACGAGTTGTTCGATCAGCTGATGGACAAGTCATACGTGCATCGGTTAAGACACCTACGGGGTTCTATGAGCGTCCTACAGTAAAGCTATTGGTTCTACGTATCAGAGATCCAAAACTAGGTGAGAAAACTTTTGAAGAAACAATGGCCTCACCAGGGGGGGGGGGGAGAATGCCACTAACAAGATAGGACAACAGTCAGCAATAACTTGTGCTCTAGTTTTTAATGAAATTTGCCATCACCCATTTGTTTTCTCGTTTCTTCATTTTTCCTTAAATTATCATCAAATTATCATTCAAATTGGTACAGGAACGAGATATTTTTATTTGAAGCCATTTTTAGGTTTTTGTAATACCTTTATAATTATTCTACCTGTTTTAATAAAACCATTTTTAGACTAAAGAAACGTCTTTTCACCGATTTGTCACACCAGGAATATCGACAAAGATCTCGGAGTTCAAGTCACTCAGCAATTGAAGGTAAATGACCATCAGCTTCTTTATCGCTTCTTAGTTTGGCCCTTACAGCCTCTCGAATTGGACGTCGAATTTGGCCGAAAAATCATTTTATCTGACGAAACACATTTTAATCCCAGCGGTTATGTTAACAAACAAAATTGCAACATCTGAGGATAGGAAATTCTGGACGTGACTGTCGAGAAATCAATACATCCGCAGGGAGTGACAGTTTTGTGCGGATTTTGGAGTGGTCTGTTGGCCCATCTTTTGCGCGTTAAGTTCGGTAATCGCTTTATCAGTCGCCTTGGCGATGTCAATTGGCCGCCTCGGAGCTGCTATTTGACCCCGTTAGACTTTTTTGTGGGGTGCTCTTAAATATCGATATTATGCCGACTATCTAGAAACGATCGAAGCCCGTAAAGCGAATCAACATCAACAAAGTCTTGGAAAATTAGATTGACACGATGTGCTATAGCGAAGCCAGCCGAGGCAGCCACTGAAATGAACTAACACTAATGGGAATGTTCGCCATAAAATACCGAAGATAATAAATGTTTATTCTGTTTATTTTATTTTAAAAAGAAACATGTATTTGGACCACCCTTTATGTAACATATGTTAAGATATGTACTGTAAGTTGGTAAAGATTTGTTCTATGTATCTAGCTTATGAGTTTTATTTAGGTATATGAAAAATTCTCCATTTACTAAGTCTTTTCTTTCAAAATTGAAAAGTATTTGCTGGGTCT
This sequence comes from Volucella zonaria, assembly GCA_963966105.1. Taxonomy (NCBI): domain Eukaryota; kingdom Metazoa; phylum Arthropoda; class Insecta; order Diptera; family Syrphidae; genus Volucella; species Volucella zonaria. The sequence continues at coordinate 75,716,978 of OZ014530.1, read as the reverse complement.
TAATGTTATTTAATTAAGTTGAATCAAAAATTGCAAGGGTTCGTCAAAAGGCGTAATTAACTGTTACGTTTAGCTAAGAGTGGCTGCATAGGGCTAGTAAGTTAATATAATATTGTTTATTAAGCTAGGTTGTAAGCCTTTTTTTTGTACACCATATAAGTGTTAATGAATCAAATAGATGAAATGCATAAAACAACGTTTAGTGCTTCTTTCAAATAGCATCATTTTAATTTATAAACTCTTATGTAAATTCTTTCAACCCTCAGTCCTATTTTAAATTTTAAAATCCCAAGTAGTGCTAATTCCCATGGTTCACCCAATTCTGGTATTAATAAACCTTCTTCTAGACAATCAAAGTAAAAAAAATCTGTAATAATAAAAATAATCAACTTTAATATTTCAAGTAAATCATTTTGTGTCAAAATTATTCAGGAAATCATTTTTGTGTCAAAGTATTCAGGATTCCGTATTCCCATTTTTTAAATATTATATATAGCTTAGTGAAAAATTAAATTGAAAGTCATACTAATATGTACTGACAAACTTTTTCGTGATATTTAAAAAGTAATATAAAAATACAGATTATTTTTAAATAAACAAACTAAAAACACAATATTTTAAGAAAACAAAAACTAAAAATATCTTCCAATTATCCGAAAAATTTAACACGACATTTTAAGAGTAATCATACCTTATTGAGTGTTAAGTTCTTAAAAAAAAAAAGGAAAAAATTTAATACGAAAAATTTTAAAAGAAACTAAGTAAACACAGAAAAAAAATATTAAATTTAAAACATTATATTAATTGGTTAAAATCTAGTACAATTTGTCTGTTAATTAACACACACCATTTTGTTGTGCACATACACAATCTACTACAATCTACTGTCTTTTGAGACGAGGCCTCTTGCATGGAAATAAAAAACTGCCATCTTTATATGTCAGAGTATACCAGTGCATAAAAACTTCACCGTACAGCAAATTGGGGGGAAAACATATTGCTGCTAAAGTTAATCATAATTCTTTTGCATTTTATTATTATTTATTATGTTTTGCACGCTGATTTTACAACCAGCCGCCAAACAAAACGCCAGAGATCCCTCCCTAAGCATTTAAACGGTATCAATATCTCAGCAAACATCTAGATTTCAGGTAAGTAAATAGAAATACCAAATCGCACTTAAGTGACATCGAGAAAATTTTCTATTCAAACTCCGGTTGGTCAGAAAAATTTGGTTTGTTTTTTTTTTCTATTGGTTTCTCTCCCCCTTGGGCTTTAACTAATTATCGGAGGAAGAAAGGAAAAATTGAAATCAAAATCGTTTGTCTTGTCTCTGGTGATAAGTAGGAAAAGAATTGGATTGCAGCGGTAATGATGTTTTGTACACCGTGTACCTTGCGGATCCAAAGATATGTGTCTCTAAATAGAAGTGTACCGTGCATGGATGGGGTTGATTATTTATCATTGAAGTGCATTAGTGGAGATGTCTTTTAGACCGCAACATCGACGTCGAAATCGGCAAATCCAGTTCAACTTGCGACTTGCGGAATTTCATTCATTCTATTGTTATTTATTTTGTTTTTTTCGTTTTCACTGTGCCACTGTTTCTGCTGACCAAAAGCTAAAAAGGTATTGGTGCGAACTATTCAACAGAAAGCTGCCGAAGAGTTCACCTCTGTGAGTTTTGTTTTAGGAAGCAATTGATGAATATTTGATGGGTTACCGTTGAGGAGAAAAGTTTTATGTAATTGCACGTGCAATAAACAAATAAAAAGAAACGAAACATCCATCACCACAGTAGAGAGAGGATGTTAATTTGATTAGATATTTGTTTTGTTGATTTTCAGCACTGTGTGGCGGTTATATCAGAGTTTGAGTCGGATTCGTGAAAGGTTCTCATGAACATTTCGGAAATTGCACTGATAATTTGGTCGAATTTTTATCTTTGCGGTTTGCTTATTGGAAAGACTTGTTCAAAGTGAAATTAAAATGTATATACATATGTAACATATATATGTATGAGTATATACGAGAATGTAGAACAACTTTGTGACATGTTTCCCTCAATAAATTGCACAGGGGCAAGTTTGATTCGGCTACTGGCTCGTATGTTCGCACCATTGCCGCTCTATTAAATTCGATTTATGGATCTTCAATTAACTCCAACGAAAATATCAATAGAGAAAAAATTGTGTGACGTGACCCATTTGGAAGTATCATAGCGATGGTAACCTTTGGACGAGACGATATTTTGAGTTTCCGCCTTTTATTTTTTTTAAATGATGTGTGAATCTTTCTGTTGTTAGTTCGGCTACGGCTATTGGATGCGTTTGTACACGTAACGAAATTATTAAATAGAATAAAGTTGATGGTTTTAATAGCAATTCTCATTAGAGAATAGGAAATGAGTCATTCTTTTCATACCTATATCAGAAGAGAAAACGAATTGGCACATCAAAGTTGCATCAATGTGTATTAAGTTCACGGATTGAGACGAACCAATCCAAGCTAATGTGCACTAACAAATATTACCAAGCCTCACCAGTGGATTTTAAATTAGTTTAACTTTAAAACTATTATTGAATTCGATATGATTTCTATTCTTAAGCAGAGTATGTACAATATCAAACTATAATTGCTTGAATAACTTTTCATTAAGTCAGACCAAAGCCAGATCATCAATGGCAAAAGTATCTTTACGCGTTGTGTCCGAGCATTGCAATAGCCGTATTTAAGATTTGAGCAACGTTTTCAAACCTTGATACAACGCATGGTGTTGGCGCTTATTTCGCTTTCGTTTTTCGTGTAAATGACTAAATAAACTAAAATACTTTGCAAAACCAAAGTAATGGCTAGACAACTTGTTGAGAGGTATTGTCGCCTTCTAGAATTTTTTATCCGGGACACGGAGGTTACAGTTAGCCTAGGCTTAGTAGGATCCCCAATAGCCTAACCTGAAACCGGATATTCGCGCTTCTACTAGGATCACTCAGCTGGAGGGCATTCAGTGTTTCAAATCATTTTTTTCATAAAATTGTGGCTGTTTGCTAGGATAAAGATATTGTCGGATCTTCATTTAGATGTCATTTGTGCAATTATCAATAACTCGGTGGTAGGTAAAGTCCCTAATTACTGCGAAGTTATAGATAAAGACAACGAGGTTTTGCAACGAACGATGAGCAGCTTCCATCTGCTTAGCTTGTGCAAACATAAGACTGTGAGACTTTTCGACTTTCTCGAGATGGGACGCTGCTGCTTGACGATAGTATTTGTTGCCCGGTTTTGAAAGATGTTTTTTTCTTACATTTTCTCTGGTGTTTTTATTTTTATAAAAATATTGACTTGCAGCTCCATCGTTGAGTGCTTTGTTCTAGCATGTTATTATCCATGGTTTAAATTGTATGTGTCTAGTTCAAAAATGTCAAAAATGATGGCTTTTGAAAGGCCGTTTATTTCCAGTTGTAGATATTTCAATCTTAGTGGGACATCGTTGGACATTTGGGCTTTGAATCGGATTATGGCTAGAAAATGAATATATCCGACAGTTGCACATCTGGAGATACGTTAATCCAGCGTAGTTGATCGATATAAAATCTATGGCTTTCAATTTTAGCCGATCTCCCACGCATACTAATATATGGAATTTCTTATGATAGCTATAGTTAATGTGGTATGTGTTTGTTTTTTAAGCAAGTCATCGGGCTTTTACTGCGAGAGCACGCTTAATGCTTTTCAGTGCGTCCAAAGCATTCTTTTAAATGTTTGCACATATCCTGAATCGCAGTCTTTTATCTAAGGTTCGTGTGGATTCCGTATCCTTTTGGCAAAATCTTGGAAAATCTTACAGATCTAATACATATGTCGTTGATTTTTTTGAGAAAATTATTTCGGCGAACCCTATTATAAGACTTTTCAAAGCAAATTTTAACCAATAGCGTCAATAAGAAATACTTCGGCTTCTTTTCTTTGTGTATATGCTTAAATTTACTTGAATGTTCTTATGCAAGTCCGGTAAATAAATTCCACATGTAAAATCAGCATATCCATTCATAACTGATTGCTATACAACTCGCCAACATCGATTGGCGTAGGTTATTGTTTGCCAGATTTCCATCTAAGTGTTTATATTTGTTTTGAGGTGGAGAGATTACTTATTTGCAAAAGCATATACATATTTTGGTTACGCCCATCAACCTGAAGGTTTTTTTTTTATAATTTACGCGCGCCTAAGGGGTTATTATCCCCTTTTACTGTTGCTAGGGCGCGGGCGGAAAGTTAGAAGGAGGAGAAAGGAAAGCATTGTTGTGATGTAGTGGTTTGAAACTCAGGTGTGTTTGGTTTCGATATTGACTCTCCGGGGGTGGGAGTCCGAAAAGGACGGAGAGATTTTTCTTCACTCGTGGATTTTAACGGTTGTATTGTGCTTGAAAGTACTTGTCATTTGCTTACTTGATTTAAGATAACTAATATTTACTTCAATGGCATAACAGACTGGGGATTGACACCTGGGCTTCAAACAGTAAATCTCTCGATTTAACGCCTAACTGCCTCCAGTTCTGCGCATTTCAGTATGGTAAATGGTCTCGCCCACTTGCGAACGGCACCCAGGTCGAAGTTTTATCAAAGACTCTTGGTACTATATACCGATATCGCTATACAGCTCGTAAAATTCGCTGTTCCTACAAAGCCCGTCATCGCAAACGGGATCAAAAATCAGTTGAAAAGTCTTGTGTTCAAAAATCGGCCTACCGAACGCTCAATTCGCTATACCATCGAAAAGTTTGCAACCCAATTTACATTTTTGAATAATACGCGACAAAATAGATACATCGATTCAGCGCCGTTCTCACCAACTTGGCGGGGCGTATGTAACAACTTGGCGGGGCGTATGTAACAACTTGGCGTATTTTACCTCAGGATCTTAGATTAAAAGCATGACATACAAAATTCAATTCGTGTAAGAACTGAAGCTGGCCGACGTTCCGAATCGTCACCGTGTCAGTTGTTGGGCTCTTGAAAAGCTTATCCACTGTTTTCGACCAATACTTTCCTCAGCGATGAGGCCCATATCTGGCTTAATGGCTATGTCAACAAGCAAAATAGCCGTACTTGAGGTGCAGAGCAACCTGAAGAGGATGAGCTGTCATTCCATCCAGACAAAACAACGGTTTGGTGTGGTTTATGGCGCCGTTATCGGGCCATGATAACGACGGACTATTTGCTGTCTAAAATTGAAGCCCGTGAAACCATGGCTTTATTGCGAGAAAGATTCGGAGAATAGCAAATTTCACGCTTTGGCCCGCTGAATTGGCCGCCTAGATAATATGACACCACACCTCTAGACTTTTTTCTTTGGGGCTACGTAAAGTATAAAGTTTACATGGATAAGCCGGCTACGATTGAGGAATTGGAGACCAACATGATTCGAGTCATTGGTCAAACACCCCTCGTATTGCTTGAACGCGTCATCGAAAATTGTAACTTCAGAATGAACCATGTTAGCCGCAGTTCCGGCTAACATGTGAAAGACATAATCTTCAAAAAATAAATGTAAACAATGGTTCTTTGACAATGAAGATTACCCGATAAAATTTAATTTTTTGACTGTTTTTTATTTTTGAAAAGAGGACCTCTAAAATAATCACCCTTTATATCTCTATCTGCCTTCATTGTTTTCTTAAGCCAAAGAAACAACTATTCATTAGTTATTATCAGATTTAATAGCGATTCCGAAGTATGTAAAATCCCTAACTAACTCAAAGTGAGGTAATTGATTTTATTTTTTATTTAATGCGAATCTCCGCTAGCCTCATCTAAGTAGTTGGACAAGCCAAGTTGTTTGAGGTTCCTCTTCATGTTCCTTCTATGTCATGTCTATCTGGGCCAGACCGTTGGCATTCATGGTTTATAAATTTAGATTAGATAAATTTCGCTTTATAGCAACCAAATTTGTGTAAAAGGGACGCAATATCACTGAGAACTTTTCTCTCAAAGCAAGCATTTTTATCTGCGCTTGTTCCGAAAAGGACTTTTTTTTAATTTTCATTTTTATCAGATACATACAGCGATTGCCCAGAATGATTTTTCAGTCCAGGTAGACAAAGTCTTGTGCCTCAGAGTATACGAGTATGCATGTAGTTTTACTAACTTTCATAGGCAGCGTTTCGCCCACAAAGTTTGGTTACGGGTTGCGCATAATCTTTTTAAGTATGGCATGTTTGTGGCCGTGGCTCAAGTGGTAGTGATCTGGCTTCCATATCGGAAGGTTCGGTGTTCAAATCCCAACCGCGCCCGAAGGACATTCATTTTTTCAGTTAACAAAAATCAAGTAAGATGCGTAGTTGACTAGAGATTAACAACAAGCCAACTTCCACTAAGAATTTAGTCTCCCCATTAAATGTTGGAAGCCACTCGTGGAGAGAAATAACCACAAAGCCCAAACATCTTTCTATTTCTCTATCCTATTTTCCAAAAAAAAAAATATCCTGAGGCATTATAAGTGTATTCATATCCACTTGAGTGGTAAGTTCTTTAAAAAAAATCATGTTGAAAAAATCATACAAAACTAAGGTCGTTATTGCGTCCGTCGAAGAAACCCAGCAAATCGTTGCAGCTTCTCTGATGGCTTGTTGGCATTGTTGTCACTTGCCTTTGCGTTTGATGCATGTTCATTGAATACTCCTTCATTAACTCAAATTATTTGACCTCCAACGTCGTAGTTGATTCACTTCGTTTCGAAAATTCCTCCAACGAAACGTTGGTATTTTGCCTTATCTAAACAGAGCATTGAAGGTCGCCCAATTGTGCGTAATAAGGTCCTAGATTTCGGTAAGTTTTCCGCAGTCAGATAAGCTGTAGATGCTATGTTCGACAGTTCCTCTTCTCGTAAGGCGGTCGGACTGGAAAGCTAAGTTTTAGAAAGTTAGTTAATTTAATATTATAGATATGTACACATATAGGTACTCACGAGCAGTTGAGGTCCAGGGTTCAGCGTGGATTGTTGGATTTTTAAGTTGTGGTCCAACCTGGAAAGTTATCAGTTCATTTTAAAAACTAGAAATATTGCTTTTGATAGCAGTATGTTACAGCCATTCCAGGTTATAATTCTTCAGATGGTTCCAATCAAACCTTTTGTAATTTTTATTTACGTTTCTAAATACCATATTCTTGTTAACCGCGAATAAATTGTTTACTAAAAAATCTTCTACATCGAAACGTGCGTACACACACAACGGGGTAGGGAATACACCCGATTTTTGTTATTTTATTTATCATCAAAGTTCTTTTTCTTTTCTGACCTTCGGTACTAATTTATTTTTCCCTTGCAGGTTTCTTTCAATCCAACACGGATTGTAAATCGAAAGTCATCAAAGTGAAACGTTTGCCCTAATTATGGCAATAAAAGTCCAATTTGAGATTGGACATTCGGCAACGGTGAAAAGCAAACGCACGCCTGATGGCTTCACTCATGATTGGGAATTGTATGTTCAGGGAGTGAACAAAGCTGACATAAGTGCATTTGTCGATAAAGTTGTGTTCAATTTGCACGATTCATTTCCAAAACCCAAGAGATGTAAGTCAATATGGCCCACAGGAAATCTGGAAACAGCCCACTTAAAAAATCACTAATCTTCTCTTTCAGCATTTAAGGAACCACCATATGTGCTAAAAGAATCTGGTTACGCTGGTTTCGTTTTACCTATAGATATCTATTTTCGCAATCGGGACGAACCGAAGCGAGTAACATTCAGTTACGATTTGGATTTGCAACAGGAAGGTCCACCGGTGCATCGAAGCGAGGTAAAAAAATATATTTTTGAAGCTCCCTCAGAGGATTTTCGTCAAAAGTTACTTAAAGGGGGTGGTATTGCTGTTTCTGGTGTTGTTGGTGGTGCTATAACAGCTGACGAAAAAAGTCTCGATATGAGTGTTTCAGATAATCGAAGCCAAATGATTGGCAAACCTAAACTGAGTAGTGATGCCAATAGCACATCATCATCGTCATCCTCAAAGAAACACAAACAACGTCCGGATGATAGTAAATCAAACACATTTGCAAATCTTTTTGGGCCACCCATAACAAAAAGTGCTCCAAAATTTTCGCCAGATCCTAAAGCAAAAACAGCGAATGGGGGTACTGGTGTTCCAATGGCTGCTGGTGCAGCTGTTAACAGTAAAAGCGTCGGTGGTAAGGATAAAGCTAATTCTAGTAATAACAACGCAGCTGGTGGAAATGCGTCTTCAGGGCCCACTGTCGTAGGTGTTAAGGAAAAAGACAAAAGTGATAAAAAGGAAAAGCACAAACAACAAACAAGTCCGCATAAAGAAAAGAATCACGAAGAAAAAGAAAGTAGAAAAAAGTCAGAAGGAAAACATGATAAACGAGATGAAAAGAAAAAAGAGAAAAAAGACAAAGAAAAAGATCGGGAAAGAAATAAAGAAAAACCTTCAAAAAGATCACTTAGTCCGAAGAGCGCTGCGGCTGTAGCGCCTAGCCCAAAACGATCAAGTCCAGTACGACCTTCATCTGCAGCTAGCAGAGATGACCCGAGCACAACTGTGAAAGCATCAAGCAAGTCCTCGGAAAGTGATAAGCGAAATAGCGGTTCTTCTGGTGGGAAGAAATCTAAAAAAGAGAAAAAATCCCACGACAAAGATCGTGATCATAAGGAAAGACATCGGGTAGAGGGTAAGGAGAGCATTTCAGTTACTAATGCAGTTCCACTGGTGCCAACCCAAGCAGCTCCGCCTGCACAAGCCCCGGCCTCGACATCTTCAAAGGCACAGAATCCCACAGTTAACACTAAAACTGATCTCAATAGCAATAAAAATCAAAAAACCTCAGAGAAGGAATCGAAAAAGTCTGATTCTACCTCAAAAGCTGGAGATAAAGAAGGTACACCGCTGACGAATGAAAAGAAAATTGCTTCAGATAAAGATAAGAAATCCCACAAACATAAAAAGAAAGACAAAAATAAAGAAAAAGAAAAGGAAAAGGATAAAGATCAGCCGTCAAGAAAGTCTACCGGGAGCAAAGATAAAAAGGACAAAAAAGAAAAGACTGCTAAAAATGAACCTGCTACTGCTGCGAATACTGGGACAACAAAAAAGTCTACCAGCACCGAAGCGATTGTCGACACACAAGTCGATGGTGGAAGCACGAAATCTGCGTCAAGCTCGTCGTCTTCAAAACCAAGTAAACACAATAATACTGCATCAACGGTGCCTACTATGAACAACAGCAGTAGCAATAATTCTAATAATATGGGAACAACATCAGCAAGTGGCCTTTTAAATGTTATAAACGACCTCAGTGATGTGGACAGTCTTAATTCTGAGAGTCTACACGCGACATCTAATTCCAATTCAGAGAAAACGACTGTAATGCAGAACTCAGACAGTTCGAATAGTAGCTTTCCAGAATTGCCGACTGCACAACAGCAACCAAAATCCACATCACTATTTCAAGCTCCAGCAAATCCTCAACCTACTCCTCCATTATCTTCAACTCCGTCGTCTGCTTCATCCTCTTTATCCTCAACGACAACTATTCATGAAACATCTCGATCGGTATCGGCGGCTGAAAAGAAAGATCACAAGCAACATCGTGGTGCTGATAAATCTAAGGCTGAAAAAGCCGCCGAAAAAGAAGACAAAAAACGTCGAAGAAACTCAACTGCGGTTAACACATTTGTAGAACCTCCTCTTAAACAAATTAAAAAAGACTTCAACACAAAAACTGCACGCGAAAAATCCCAATCCCCGCTTCTGCGTACAGAAGACAAACAAACTTTCCTACCTCCACCTGCAACAACATCAACCTTGTTGGCTCAAAATCCTCCAGTGAATGCTCTCAATTTGGAATATCTTTCCGAATTGCAGGAACTTCATCAGAAAATCATGACACTACAGGATAACGAAGAACTGCAACAAGTTGTCGAAATGATAGCAGCCACTGGTCGCTATGAAATCACGAGTAAAACTTTCGACTTTGATTTATGCAAATTAGATCGGAACACAGTGCAGAGACTGCAGGACTTCTTTGCCACATCTGTATCGTGACATAAAATTAGACTATAGACATCCAAGAGATTATGTATGAGTTGAAAGGACGCAACTACCTATACATCGCGCATTTGTTTTTCTTACTGAAAAAAAAAATAATAATAATAATAAAAACACTTAAACCCAAAGGCGAACACAAAAACTTTGCGTTTACAGGCAAACAAAGCAATGAAAAATCTCCTTGTTACATACAAACAATTATTTATTAATTTAATCATTAAAAATAAACGAAATGGAGTAAAATAAAAAAAATACCTTATCCTAACGTGTAGTAATACATACGAGTAGTGTGTATGGGAAGTATGTACATATAGAACAACACTCACATAGTAGTGTGTATTTTATCATTATGATAGTGCATTAACTTGTAAATAAAATAAGAGAAGAAGAAAAAAATATATATATTGAAATGAAATGAAATATTTGATATACTAATATAACTGTATATTAAAAAGGAAACCCAATTATATACATGTGTATATAAAATGTATGGAATACGCAAAAAAAATAGTTATTTGTCCGTCCGATTACAAACAGCTGCATCTCAGTTAAAAGCAAAAAGAAGACACAGTAGCAGTGATAGGTGAATACAGAACGACACTTTTCGATTGTAAAATAATTAAATCACATATGTTAGTTTATTTTGGAATGAAAGGACATTTACTAGTAAAAATTTATTTTAACCAATCATGATAATATCATATACAATCACCACAATTACTTTTTGATTGGTAAGCAATCTTTGTGCCATGTCCGAATTACATATTACTTGATACATTAATGTCGCACCCAGTTCAGTATAATTAGGTTTGCATTTAAAGCAAAGATTGTTTGAGTCTTTCTGATGAGCACTTATTTTCAATGGTTATTGCTGATTTATACGGGCCTTGTCATAGGCTAATGGTTTGTGCAATTTCTTATCTGACCGACAGCATTTTTTAAAGAACTAAACACTCAACTGGGTATGACTACACTTATGATGCCAAAGTTTTTTCAGAAAATGGGAGCGCCATCTAAAGGGAGCTTTTTAAATAATTTGGCACGGTTGCTTCTGTAGTCTTATTAGGTTTTAGTTTTCTTTTGTCAACGGCCTCGCCACACTGAAAGCATCAAGCATCCCACTAGATCACCGAAATCAAGTAGTGTTGGGCGCGGTAAGTACCTAGATGGTGGACCACATGGGAACTCAGTACACCGCGTGCTGTTGACAAAAAACGCCACATAGGCACAGTACCACGGCGTAAAATCCCGGACTTTACAAATTTATTTGTGTCGATCCTTTGAAAAATAAATAAATAAACAGGTCTTAGTTTACATACTGCATTGCGAACTTACTCACCCTTTGGAGTACAGTGATAATTTTTTTTTGCCTAAATCAGACAAAGGAAACTCGTGGACAGTGAATCGTATTAGTCATATTGTAATACAAATGAAAATAACACTTTAGCTGTTCGAATTGTCCTATTTATTATGTATGTAGTTATTTCTGTAAGATATTTCCGAAAATTGTATGAAGCATGTCTTTAATCAACTATCAACATTGCTCTGAAATAATACCAATGGTTTTTTAGTAATGTAGGTTAAACTACCTTCACACCAGACGTATGAAAAGTGATTGCGTTGGCGACGCACGGATTGTACTTGCCCAATTGGTACTGGTCGTATTGTGTTTAAATATGCGGTGTCTTTCTGAACTTTGATTTCTCTTCAAAGTTGCCTATAAAAGCTCAGAGAAGAGCAGAATAACTAATGCATATGCGACTTTACATGTAAGGCTGATCGCAAAATTTATCTTGCATTGTTTTGATTCCTTGAACGCTTACAGAATTTGCTGGCTTAGACCTTCATACATACTTTGATTTTGAGCATTGGGGATTAGATCTCGGAATTTAGTAAGAATGTAGACAGGCAAAGCAGAGCTATGAAGGAAGTGTTTGGTTATTCGGTGTTGGTCTTTATGATTTATTCTAGTCATACATCGTTAATTGATGGTGTCGCGGTGCAGCGGATAAGTTCGCCAACTTTTATGCAAGAGGGTCTCGGTTGAAAGCTCCGCCAACACTAAAAAGCTGAAGAAGTAATCTATTTTCCAAATTTCCAAATATCTGCAACTTTTGGGCGCCAATGACAAATCTACGAAAGCAAAATCTTCCGTCTATGAAAAAGTTTCTTACTCTAACGCTGTTCGCAGTCGGCAAAACAGCGTAGGTCACTCGCGTTGTGCACAAAAATGTCAATAACAAAGGGGGGAGACTAGTACTTTCTGCTTGTTTGTTGATTTTCTAAATCACGTGCTTGTTAAATTTGTGTGAAAGTGTGGAAAGGACCTGTATTGAGCAGCAAGGAGCACCAAAATGAAATACGAATATTTTTATCGAGCAACCACTATTCTAAATGAAATAAATAATTCATCCTTCAATGGTTTGTTTGACATGGTGCGCCTACTTTTTGACCAGGTGCTAAGACGGGTTTGATGCGTTGACACGTCCGCGTTGACTGAAAGTCGGTGTAGGATAAAAAAAACAGTATTTACTATCGCAACTCCTATGGCGGTTAAATAAGTTATTAAAAACATATATCATTGACGTTAGGTAAAAAGGTCTTAAGTCGGAAACTGCGGTTTTTCGTAAATCCAAATTGAAAATAGTTTAATTATTTGCAAATCGGGATTCAATTTGTTTGAAAAAAAATGACGGTAAATAAGCTCTGAATTGAAGACCTATGTATATAATTTGTTAATACATTTTTCCAAATTCATTAGTATTTACCGTTTTTTCGATGACTTAAGTCCTTCGGATCCTCTCATTTTGTATTATTTGTAAAAGTTTTGTTTCTTCGTAAGACTTAAGTCAGGAAATAAAACATTGCCATTAAGTTATAAAATAGGAAATTGTTTAATCAAAACCTTAAAAAAATTTACAGTTAATACCAAAAAACAATTGTTTGTTGTATGTTGTTTCCGCTTCTTCTTCTTCATCTACCAAATCTGGATCATAGTTTACTTTTGTTCTCCCCAGATATCGGGACTAAAGTTTTGCACTTTGCTTGGAGTGGATAATCTTTGAGACATCTATTTTTTCCTCTTCTAAGGAAGATTAAAATCTTCAACTCTTCGGAGTGGTTTAAATTGTTTTTATATCACTAAGCCATTCTCCTTTTATTGGAGCCATTGCTCGCTATGCCAAGAAAACTGTTCATTAATAGTATTTTTTTTTCTGCACACAAAAATTGTCTTCGACAAAGCGGAAAAATCAAGGAATTCTTCTTGCTGCATTTCGTGTACCTGGAACTTATTTTTTAAGCCTGTTATTCGTGCTAGCTGGTACCAATCGTGGGGGTGGTATACAGGTGTATACAGGTGTTTTAATTTTTTTTTTTTTTTTTTTTTTTCAATCATGGAATGATCCACGTCATATTCCATATTCCATATGACGTCATGACCCGGAACAACGAACCTGTGGTTTATAGTTAAATCGGAGAACTTAACTTGAGCCACTAAAAACATTGCCGCCACATGACTGTTTTTATTTTGTCCTCCATACGTGTCAGGCAGCTTCTTCATAGGAGCATATAGGCAGGGGGCTATTTCATTTCTCCCTCTAGCAGCTAGAGCTTCATGCCACATGTAGTGCGTTAAATCTCCGGTAGCATTATCGTTAACAGTAGGGTTATAGGTCCAACGAACGATGTTGGCAAGCCTTGCTGAACACGAAGCTGAAGCATTTCTTTTGCGCGCTGTCTAGTGCTGCTAGGTTATCAGCTTTTTTGGCATCAAATGCTGCATTAGCCTGATCCTGGTGGATTTGGAGATTGTTATCTGCTTCCCGTTTTTCTTCCTGATTACCAGAAACTTGAACGCGCATGTGAAGGGTGTCGCACTTGTAGCAGATGTCTACTTTTGGCTTTTTAAAGGCTAGTTTAAATTTATGAAATTCCCTCTCATAAATTGAACGACCGACAAAATTCTCTCGTCCTTCTTTGTATAACATGCGCACATAATGCGCAAGGTTAAATAGGAAGGTAAAAACTTTTTCTCATTTGCACGTCTGGTGTAATGACTTTCATAGCTTGGAAAAGATTTTATGTGAGCCAGGACTTCATTAAGCTCCTCTTCAGATGAATACTTCAAGAAAGTATTCATAAGTTACTTCCCTGTTTTTTGAACTGCCAGCTTTTCTTTTGCGAAAAACCTGTTTTTCTTTAACATTTATGAGAATTGTGATGAAAGTTACCCTTTTGTCGTGGGTGCCAAGCGACCACTATTCGTCAAAAGTAACTTTCCTAATGTCCTTTTTAAGGAAAGAACTGCATTTTTTCCTGCATTGTATTAAATTTTGTAACTCCCTTGCTTGAACAACTTTTCAGCTTACGTGAGTACTTTTGCCGCTATGAATTTGTTTACCTTATGCGCCTGGACCATTTCTTATCATTATTTTCCATTTTCTCAACTGCTGTCTATTCATTTACTTGAGTTGAACAAGTTGGGACTTCATTCATTTCGCTATCACTGGTTTCTTCTTCATGGACATAACGCTATCATCGGAATAGAAAATGTTTGGCATATCAGCAGGTAACGATGGAGCTGGCGAAGACTCAGGTGAAGCTGGTTTTTCAGCACCAGAAGCAAATTCAGCATTTTCTGATAAAAAGTTTATTGAATTCTTAATATTACCCTCTAACAAAAACTTATAACACACTTACTACGGTTCCCAGAATTTTCTAAAGCTAAATTCAATATATATCTACTCCTTTCACTCATTATAATGCACAACACTTAATATTGTTGTTATAATAATCGAATAATAATTTGTTATTAAAAATAATGTCAATCGAAATCAGAGAACCAAAGATTTAGTAGATACCATATTTTTAATTGAAACTCATTAAAAGAAAGCGCTAGGTAACTAGATTAGACAGATGATGCAATAATCGTTTATTTTTCTTCTCTTGTTTCATTTTTTAAATGTTTTTCTAAATGTGTTGTAACGAAAAAAAAATACATAAGTATATCTACGTTATTCTCCTATTTGATTATTCCGTTCGGTATAAAAAAGCCTTAAGTTGACTTAAGTCTTTAGAAGAATCTTATATGTTTCAGAGACATCGGTCACAAAAACTTAAATAAACTTAAGACGTTAATACCAAACCATTTTTCTGACTTTTTCCCTCAAGACTAAATTTATTACGATGGGAAGCAGTTGTGCTAGACTTAAGTTGTTAATACCAAACGAAAGAGAAAAAAAAATTGAGTTAAACCCAATCAAAAACCCAAAATGTAATTTTTTGACTTAAGACCTTTTTGCCTAACGTCAAAGATATAAGTGGCCTGGCCACACAAATGTGGGGAAAGACATGTCGGGCGAAACAGGTAGATTTTTAGTAAGTTGGAGAAAGAAAGATTGATTGCACCAAAAATCCACCGAAAATTATCTTCAAATATGACTTTCTACCTGGGAATGAATGTTTTGTTTCCAAATCATATCGTCTTTGACGTAAATTTTCATACTGCACGTGTTGCGATACGGGAAAGGACGTACATTTTCATCGCTGCCAATAAATTTTCACAAAACACATGCTTCGTTTCAGATTTCACTGTTCCTCTATCTGTCAAAAATTCTTTCAATCCAATGACGCCTTTTTTTTGTGTGTAGCCACTTCGTTTAATGGCATGCCTTTCAAACCTACGCTTGTGTGGCCAGGCACTAAAAATGTGACTGTTCACATTGGCGAGGGGATGAAAGTCCGCTCCATGAACGTCGTGTTCACATTTTCATGGTGTTGAAAGACTTTTTGACAAGCAGAACACCTGAATCGGAGTATTTTTAAATTTGAGCAGTTGGCCTGAAACATACCTTTTTTCCTCTTTTTTACACTTCCTTGCTCATCAACGATCAAAACCAAAATAAAAAAATATGTCAGAAATGGAACGATATGAAAAAAAACGGTGTGCTTCACCCGAGAATCCACTTTAGAAATGGATTTTCGGTGCAAGTAACCCTTCTTCTTCCCACTTCAATAACAAGCGTTCCCTCGCTTTCGGACAATCTTCCTGCCCGCGCCAATGTGAACAGGCACTATGAGTTACACATTAAACAAGAGTTTTTCAGAATAACCTAATTTCCAGCATCGTTTTTATTTTATTAAAGATTTACATACCAATAATATTGAAATCAGTCTTCGAAATTAATCATTCTTCAAAACAATGTGAGATGCTCATTCAATCGTTAGTTATTGTGTCTTTTTTGGAAATAAAGTTTCATGTACAAACAATCGTATCCCTTAAACTATTGATAGAAACATGACGTTCTAACCAGAAAAAGTAAATATGTATGTAAATGTATGCTATTTCTGGTTGCCTTTTGCATGCATAAAGTTTATATATATACATTACACGAATGTCTAAAAATGGTTTAAGAAAAAACAAGACACCACAATTTATAATAAAAAATCGCTTTTTATTTGCAATATTTTACAGTGTACAGAATGGTTAATAAGTCACGAAGGGATCTTATCCAACATTTTATAATACAATGGAAAACTGTTCCACGCAAATATTATTCACTCTTAACTACATAATCTTAAGAGAAAATTTGTGAAAAGTCTAGAAACTACTGCCAGTTGGCACAAAATCTTTAAATCCAGACAGGATATTAAAAAACAATGAGGTGCTCAACATCATAATGATTTTGAAACAGTTCTTATTATAGTAACATGGTAAAACGTAATTATTAATATTGACTTTCAAATTATCGTAGAAGTAAAAAAAAAAACACGAATAAAATATAAATACTAAAAAAAAAGCAATTTTAATAAACTTAGACCCCGGTCGTGATTTATGAACCATGCTGTGGTATAGATGTAAAATAAAAATATTAATATACAAACATCAATACAAATATATAAATATATTTATTACCAGTTACATGTACTTTAAGACAAAACAAAAAAAAAAAAACATTTAAAATCCACAACAAAAATCGAAAAAAAAAAAACAAACAACTGAAACTAGAAAAGGTCAACCAAATATAAATTCTTAATAAGAATTAAGATTAACAAGTAAAAAAGAAAATAATATTTTAACCTCAAGTAAACAAAGGAAAACAATTATTAAGTAAATGAAAACATTGCAAATCATAATAGGCATTATATTTCTCTAAGTTTTAATGCACAAGTTTTACAATGAAAATAAATATTAAAAATAAAAGAACAAATAAATACGTTTTCATTACTTATTTCTTGGTTTTTTTTTTTTTGTAATAAAAAGCAAAACAAAAGTTGTAAAACATTCTTCTCAATTCATTTCATATGATAAGTTAAAGTTTAAATTTATTATACAATTAAGATATTCAGCACGTCACATTAGTTTGTTATTCTGTAATTTTAGACTCTTTTGGGAGGTATTTAATAAAATTATCAGCGTAAATTTGTTTGTTATTTTCAATTCAAAAATATTAACATTGAAAAGTAAGTTACTTTGAATACTGTATTGGTTTAATCCAAATTGAATAAGAAATCCTCATGATAAATAAAATTATGGTAAGGAAAAAGCTCAGTGTGGATGAGGCAGCTATGAACAATTTCCCATTAGAAAACTGCCTAAAAACGGCATCCAAAAACATTGGGAAGCCTTTCATCGATCAGTCACTACAGATAATCCATGATTGCGATACAGTTAAGTCAGGCCACTCAAATATCATACGTATTTTTTATTGAAGATACGAGTAATTTTCAACGAGGGGAGGTGAAAATCCGTCATAGACACTATAAGACCCGCAAGGGCATGCTCATAGCATTGTGAGATTCGCACTCACTAAAAACACCTTCCCTCGAAATCAATATGTCTCATAAGGTCCATTCACAACTCAGCGGATTGCGAATGAGCTAACTGCGAACAAACCATTTGACGTTCCTACAAGTAGTGTTAAGGTATGCATAAGTAATACATATGTATATAGTGCTAACGTAAGCATACAAATTATTGTAAACAATAGGTTGGGTGAGTGAATTCACCGTTTAGTGGAAATAAACAACCGAGAAGTACCATAGGTCAAACACATTTATTGCAAACTAAGCAATAACTAACCGGTGAACTGGTGCAGGTTCACCAGCTTATTGTCCAATTGTTGTATAAGCAATTAATTATTATTTAAGGCTTTGATTTTTTGGTAATAAATCAATTGGAATCAATAATTCAAATACGTAGTGTGTTTTAATTATCATACCTAGTCCTGCCATAAGTTCTGTTACAAATATAAAACGCTATAAAAAACAAACAGTAAACATATTGTATTTAAAATTATTTCAATTGTTAGACCACAGTATTGATTATTTAAAAAAATTGGATCCCCTCGAAATGGCTGCCTTTTGCTTTAACACGAGCTTTAAACGGTGTGGCCATTGGGCTATAGTGGCACGTACGATTTCCATGAAGATCGTGGACGCTGCTCTGATTAATGCTGTTTTAAAGCTTTCCAAATTTCTGTGGGGAGTCGTGCAGACCACGTTCTCCAATTCTGACCACAAACCATAATCCAGTGGGTTCAGATCTGGACTCCCCGAGGGCAAATCTTCTGCTGCTATAAAGCCAGGAATATTGTCTCTAAGCCACTCCTGTGTGGTATTGGCTTTGTGCGCTGGACCAGTGTCCTGTTGGAACATACATCTGTTTCCATTGAAAGGGGTATTGGTCAAGCCCTTCACAACACCCTCTAGCACATCTTCGTGGTAAACCTTTGAAACAGTTTTTATGCTTCTTTCACAGAAATGGAGGGATGTGACATCATGGCGAGAGACCCAGCCACTAAACCATCACGGAAGCGGGATGATGACCACGTTGAACCCTTGGAACAACTTTTTCCGCTTTCTTAGATCAAATGGCATAAACTTTTGTTATTTTGTTTCTTGAAAACTTCTTCCACGGTAAAAATTTTCTCATCCGTAAACAGAATGTTTTCATAGCCATTTTCCGCTTGCCACTGCAAAAGTCGCTTGCATCTTTAAAGCCTAATTTTTTTTAGTTGAGGAGTTAGAAGATGACCCGTGGACAGATGATAGGCTTTCATATGCAGATCATCCCGAATCAGTCTATACGTGGATCTGGTTGATATATCCAATTCCTTGGACAAGATCTCCTGCTTCCTAAGGGGATTACTCCGAATTCGTTCACGCACTGCCTTTACTATCGCATTCGTATGGACGACGCGCGGGCGACCACTTCTTGGCTTGTGCTCTCCTCCAGACAATTCGCCGAAGCGAGCAATAGCGCGATAAACGAATATTCACGATATTCCGAGTGGTTTTAGTAACTCTAAAATTTGGCCAGCACTTTTTCCGCACTTATGCAACGCTATTACCGCGACTCAATTCTCTTTAACGCCCCGCTCCATGTTAATAGTTTGCAAACTGAAACCAAATTGACTAGTCTTCTTCTC
Organism: Volucella zonaria; assembly: GCA_963966105.1. NCBI lineage: Eukaryota > Metazoa > Arthropoda > Insecta > Diptera > Syrphidae > Volucella > Volucella zonaria. The sequence goes on along the minus strand of OZ014530.1, from coordinate 75,697,482 downwards.
TGATTATTCCCGCAAGAAGTTTTGAACGATAAGCGCTGGAAATTGTGTAACAAAACTTACGGCAGGACTAGGTATTCCACCCCCCCCCCCACACACACACACCACCATCGACAAGGAGTATTTGAGAAGATTTTAACACTACTTGGCGATCCTGCCAGGAGACCTGATGCTTGCAGGTCTTCAATGACACTTAACTTGGACGCGCTTTTCGACGAGCAGCATGTGATGTGAAGACAGATCGAGAGCATTTATAGCAACTTCACTAATTACGCCCCAAGCCGATGGACTCGGGCGTATCTGGTAAAGAGGATGAATATCCACCAACATGGAATGGGGCCAATTCAAAAGCCGGCACGGTCAGCTCGAGAAGGACGATCATCCTCCAGAGGAGTATTTAAAGACGGACTACTTTGAGAAAACTGTCTTGAAATCCATGCAGTCGAAAGAAGAGGTGAAAGAGCCGACGGTAGTTCCCGAATTGAGATGTCTTGCACAACAAGTGGTAGTACATGCAAAACAATCTAAGGTTTTCTATGTAAGGCAACTAGAAGCTTTAGACAGATACTGGGCAGTCATTACTCAAGGTCACAAAGAGATCATGACGCAAGAACCCACTAGCGACTATCCTGAAGACGAATATTTTGACGCTTATGATGAGTATCAAAGAGCCTCCATCCATCTACAAAATGCAGTGGACCAATATAGGAGTAGGAGAAATGAAACTAGTAAGAAACACACTACCAACGTTTGACGGGCAATACACCAAGTGGACGGAATTCAAGGATCTGTTCACTGGACTGATCCACAAATGGGCCATGAATGGAGCGCAGAGACTGCAATATTTAATTATAAACTGAATGGGGAAGCCAGCAAGTTCCTACAGCATTGCTCTACGACGGCTCATAATCACCAAGTAGCCTTGGATATGCTAATAGACCGATATGAAAATAAACGGCTGATTGAACACCATGTGTCAGCGTAGCTCCATAAATAACGAAACTGCCGGAGCAGTAAAACGGCTGTTAGACACAACAAGGAAATGCATAGCAGCTATATCGTACTTCGAGGTCAGCAACTGGGATCCGCTTGTGTTGCACTTAATGCTTCAAAACGTAGACAAAGAGAGTCGCCGACTCAAGTCTAGCAAGGAACTCCAAACGCTATCCCACTTTTATGAGTTTCTGACGTCAAGATACCAGGCATTGGAAGCGATTAATTCGAAGGGCGAGGGGCGAGCGACCACGGTAAACAAGCCTGATGATATCAACTTCCCAACAATGTGTAATATGTCATACTAATGGACATACAATTATCATGTAGTAGGCAGTTCGCCCAGAAGAAGTATAACACACGATGCCAGGTAGTGAAACAACTGGAATTATGTTTTAACTGTCTTCAAAGGGGACACAGGAGCAGCAAATGCAATACACAAGCTTGCTAGCGTTGCAATACCCGTCACCACACGATGCTTCATCCAGAAGCAGAAGCAAAGAAGTCAAGCGCACTGCGCTTAAAGCCAAGATTTTACTAAAGGGACAGCAGGAAATCATCTTGGCAACAGCGGTGGTAGACGTAGTCTATGTCCATGGAACCTCAATGCCATGTTGTACCATCTTGGATTCGGGGTCTCAACGGCACTTCAACTCCGAGGAGATTTGCCAGCAGCTCGGACTCGAATTAATGTTCCCATCGCGGGTATTGATAACACTGAAACAACAGCTAAACATAGCACGACTGTAAGACTACAGTCTCGTGCCACTTGCTTTCAAACTACCATTGAAGCTTTTATCCTGCCAAAAATAAGCGAGGCGCAGCCGACGGCGTATTTGACAACCCATGGGTGGAACATGCCACCGCTTACAGCATTAGCAGATCCCGAGTTCCACCGACCCCAAGGGATTGATTTGTTCCTGGGAGCGGAGTTATAGCTGATGCTCATACTTCCGGGACGAACGGAGATTAGCCTTTCATTACCCACATTACAAAATACGCACTTAGGGTGGATAGTAGCGGGAAGAGCCAACACGTGTAGACTCCCTGGTCATAAGATGAGAACCTGTTACATCACTACCAAGCATACTACCAGCTCCTTGGAGACGCCGATGTCGCAAGAGGAAATAGAATGTGAAACCCACTTCTAAGACATCATTAGAAGGAACAAAATGGTCGATTTGTTGTCCAACTGTCATTCAAATGGGATGCCTTTGCCTGTAGGACATTCCGAAGCTATATCAATGAAGTGACTCCTCGCCTTAGAAAGGAGACTGCTAACACAATCCGAGCTGGAGAAACAATATAAACAGTTCATGAAGGAATATGACGAAGAGGGACACATGACAAGCATCACCAGATGTGATGTTTTGCCAAACAATTTCATTTCATCCCTCATCTCCAGTTGTTGAATCCAGACAGCTCAACTACCAAACTCCGTGTGGTGTTCGACGAATCGGCAAGGACAGTTACTTGAATGTCATTAAACCAGCCCATGATGATCGGACCGACGCACAGTGCGACAACTCTTGGACAAAAATCAAAAAAAAAAATTCAAAAAACGGTGTATTATTGTAGAAAAATGACTCAATCAAACAAAAACAAAAATGTTTTCTCTTAAAACATAACGGTACTTGCGATAACACTGCATTGAGTAGAACGATCATGCTGCAATTTTATTCGTTTCAATTTTGCTTGCTGCGAAGAAGTGCTGTTTGGTTCTAGGTGGTTCTAGTGTGTGTAAAATTTGGAACTAAAATCATGTCGAATTTGGAAGAAGGTTTGTTATTCTAGTATTAGTGTATTTTCTTTAAAATATATTAAAATATATAGCGTGATGAAGTGAATTGTTAAAAAATATTTCTTCATTTTAAATAAGCTTTAAAAAAAATTCGGCCCAAAATATTCTGTGCATTTAACTGCTATGCATAAGTCATATATCAAACTTTGTTCTTGTGTTATTTTTTTACTACAAATTGCTACCCTAATAACAGTGAATTTTTTACCAGTACAATACCCAACGATTCGAAATTGTGATTTGGACGACGATTCGATTTCAAATCCAAATTCAGAGAAACTGTATAAGGTTATCCAAAAACTGAAATCTCTTTTAAATTTAAATGACTGTTCTGATAGTTTAAATGTCAAAATTAGACACACATGTGAAGCTTATTGTTTAGCGATGAGCAGAAAGTGGAAAGATTGCTCTAGAAACCGCAAATATTTATATAAGCGGCATTCAAAGTGGTTACAAAAAGAGCTATTGACAGAGACTGAAAGCGATCTGCAACCAACACCATCAAGACCCACTGGAGAGCCGCAGGAAGAAACTCGTCGCGAGAGAACTTTAGTAAGGTTTGGGGAAGCATCTATAAAGACAAGAAAACGTAGAGTTCAAGATCTGATAAATTCACGCTTCGTTGAAGAACTTAGTTTTGGAAGCGATATTTTAAGAGGATCAACATCAGCCGACTTTAAGTCCTCATCAGGTTCTTGCTTTACATGTTTACCTTGACCTTTCTGAAAGAAAGTATAATATTCTCCGCAGTTTTATGAATAAGCAATCTAATAACTATTTTCCATCCGTCAAGACTCTGAAGCAAGCTAGAAATATATCAGTAAGCGAAATATCTGCAGAGGTTAACCTAGAGGAGCTATTAGACATTACCCTACAAAGCATTTGAAAAATCATTGAAATCGATCTCGTCTCAGATGTAAAGCTAATTTGCAAGTGGGGATTTGATGGCAGTGCAGTACACAGCCTTTACAAACTAAAATTCAGGGAAAATACATCTCAAACTGATGAATTTATGTTCTTGAGAGCTTTTGTTCCTCTCAAATTAGTAGATGACAATAAAACTGAGTAATGGGTCAACCCATGTTCCTCATCCACATTGTTTTGCAGACCTATAAAGTTCATTTTTATGAAGGAGAATCAGAATTTAGTAACGGAGCAAGAGTTCTTGTTCTTGGCTGTACGCCAATTATCTGCGTATCAAATTAATTACGATGGTAGTTATGTGTTAGCTCAGTACGAATCACATTTTACAATGCCAGATCGAATTGATTGTACTATACGCCATCCATTTTTAAATTCCCTTGTGAAGAATAAAACTGGGTACGATAATATGTATCGCAACGAAGTGGTATCTCCTTTTTGAGTTCAGCGCACAATTTTTTTATATTTTCTTTTTAAATTCGTATTCTGGGGATGCTTATAACAAATAATTGTTAATTACTTTATTCAATAAATGCGTTGAGTTTTTTATTTTAAGGAATTTTTTTTTTAAATTGCCCCTACCTCCTAAACGGGGCGAGATAGACTCCCCCCCCCCCCTCCCATAGTAAAATGCTTGTATTGAACTATTCTACAAAAAACCGTTATCAATTTTTGGCGCCTAAGTTATCGTACTGTCCCCCGAGAATCTTATATTTATCTTTCACAAAGAAACCAACACCACCTGCCGCGTAATCTTCATTCCGAATACGGTAATCATTTTTGTCAAAAGAGTAGATCCAGATTTCAGAAGCAAAAAAAATATCTGGAAGACACTTGTGTGACAAGATTAGTGCAGTATTCCCTCAAACTTCGGATATTCTGGTGAATAACAAAAAATTTATTATCACAGTAAGTGCTTTTTCTAAATGCATCATTGCAGTTGGAACTACTAAGATGAGGGAAGGAAAAGTCATGGTGCGAACAACTGTAACAATGAGAAGAAGTTCTTTGCCTTAACAATGGCCTTACATGGCCCTGCAGCAGAACTACAGCAAACTTGATGTAGAAAATCTTAAAGACTATGTATTATTACAGGCTACCAAGAAACGGTTTGCAGGGGGTTTACCAGGTCCAATTGCAAGACCGAATGCAGCAACAGGAGAAACACTGCAACAGCTCCAAGTTGACGTTAGGTATTTGATGGAGCCAGAAAATAGGAAAGACTTCATGGTGGGAAAGACCTTAGTGGATTGTAAATCCAAAGATATTCAGGTAAAAATGGAGAGATTGATGGCAAATGTGCACCTATTGAGTCTATATCGACCACAATGGAAAAGAGTCGTTCAGCAGCGGTCGTAAGAGTCCAGAGTATGAAAATCAGGAACAAAATCCTCAGCCTCTGTAATCAGGATCAAGAGCATAGTATCCTGACAGAAAAACTAATCGGTGGGTATGCTGATATATTTGCTACATAAGACGGAGAGTGTGGACGTACGCAACTTGTTCAACACCACATTGCCACCGGACACGCCCGACCAACCCGTCAACCTGTAAAACGTCTTCAATTGGCAAATCAAACAGAGGTTGCCGAAATGTTGTCGAAGATGAAAGTTGATAGGCTGATTGAAGAATCACAGAATCCGTGGGCATCTCCAGTGGTTCTTGTGAAGAAGAAAGACGACAGCAGGAGGTTTTGTGAAGACTACCGACGTCTCAACGATGTCACTTGGTAGCTACCTACTACCAAGAATTGGTGACACTTTGGATACGCTTTCTGAAGCGAAATGTTTCTCAGCACTAGACCTGAAGAGCGATTATTGACAGGGGTTGATCGAAAAGAGCGTGAGAAAACGGCTTTCACTACCAGAAGCGGTCTTTGGCAGTTCACGGTGATGCCGTTTGGACTTTGTAACGCTCCGGCCACCTTCGAGAGATTAATGGAACGAACATTACATGGCCTCTCGTGAAAAACCTGCCTAGGATATCTGGACGGTGTTATCGTCATAGGCTAAACGTTCGAGGAGCATCACCAAAATCTAAAAGAAGTGTTTGAGGTGTTGCGAAGCGCTCATTTGACCAAAAAAATGTGACATGTTCCGTCCGGAAGTAAAATATTTGGGTCACATTATATCCGCGAAAGCAGTAAGGATGGATCCTGATAAAATCGAAGCGGTGAAAAGTTATCCTGCCCCCAAAGATAAACACCAACTGAGAAGCTTCTTGGAACTTACCACGTACTACAGGAGGTTCGTAAAGGATTTTGCTGTATCGGTATTGGTTAGAGCCTGCACCAACTTACGGAAAAAGTCCGACAGTTCAGGTGGTCTGGAGGATGTGAGAAAGCATTTGAAGAACTCAAGCGGCAGCAATGCGCCCAAAAGTAAAGCCGCAGGGACAAATGCAACAATATAATGTCGCAGCACCATTCGAACGAATAGCCATTGACATCGCTGGGCCGTTCACCGAACCCTTTAATGGTAACAGATACACCATCGCGGTCATATAGTCAACAACTGGGTGAACAGATTTGGGGTCAATGGAGCTTTACTCCAACCACGGGCGAAACTTTGAATCAAAAGTCTTCCAGGAAGTGTGCCAATATGAGGGAATAAGGAAGACAAGGATAACGCCACTACACCCTCAATCTGATGGAGTGGTCGAGCGATTTAATACGACCTTGAATGAGCATCTGCCATCAGGACTGGGATCGACACATATCCCTCTTCTTAATGGCGGTCCATAGTTCAAAAGGTATGTCCACCATACGAAATATTATTTGGTTCGGCTGTCAAGTGAAATGAAATTCAGATCCCGTCCTACGGACCCCAAGGAGGTGAACGATTATGTGGATAACTTGGGCAACAGGATCCGTAAATTGCACGAGAACACCAGAAAAAAGATGAAACAAGCAAGCAACCGCATGAAGGCAAGTTACGGCTTCAAAGCAAAATCCTCCGGCTTCAATGAAGAAGATCTGGTGCGGCTGTATTATCCTCTGCGTAAGAAAGGCAAATCACCAAAATTGCAACAGGATTGGGAAGGTCCATAAAAGGTGATAACCCGCATTAATGAAGTTGTATATTGAATCCAGCGTGGGGAAAGAGGAAAAATGAAGGTGTTCCATTTGGATTGTTACATTTCAACGTCATTTCATGAATGACAAAGTTGTTCGGATTTTAAATGTGAATTACGAGTAGTGTTACAATGGTTAAAGTGACTTTTAATGTCAAGAAAGGTTTTACACATCACTCCATTAAGAAAAACTGGCCAACAAAAGAGGTAGAAATTTGTTTTGAGTTGGCACAATAACTTGCAGATACGGACGCCAGCTCCTTCAATTTGTACACACCTTCTTTCTTTGACGCAGTAACAGTAACAATTCTAGAGCAATTTCCTTTAAAAAAGACTAAATCACAAATGTCGGAACAGACATAGAGACTTGGCAAGTGCCTCACAGAAAGGAGATCAGCACATAATTTAGGTACGAGAATAACGTCTTTGGCAATATCACTCTCACCAGTAGACAAAACAAACTTCATGTCTCCTTTTTTATCAACATATACTACGAGTACATACTCGTACATCATATTTTTGTCATTCTTGGCTTCAGTAATGTTCCTCAACCGATCTCGTTGCAACGCCATATGCTTGGAAGTAGCGGAATTAAAATTTTTATTTAAAAAAAATAAAAGTAATTAAATTTTTTACTATTTAAATGATATTGAAAATGTTGCAAATATCACTTCTTTATTATTGTTATTCAAATAATATAAAAAAAAAACACATAAAAAACTTAACTAATTCCTATAAATCAAAATCTATAGATAATATTTAAAATTAATCGCTATCGGCTGTATTTGATATTGGGCATTGGAGAATTTCGTCATAAAACATTTTGTAGTCATCGGGAATGTAGTGAACAATCTTAGAAATATCTTCCAACTTTTTTCGTTTCTCTTATAAAAGGGTTCTCGACGGCATCCTTCTTCTTAAGCTGAAATGATCCATCTACAAGTTCATCAATGAAGGTTGAAGCCTTCACAATTCCACTCAGTTCTTAGCTGCAAACAAGATGTCTATATTTACTTAAAGTAAAGGTTTGGTCCTTTTCGAAGACGTCCTTCGTCGTTTTCTTGAAAAAATTTGGCCACCAAGTTAATCACTTGGTCATTTTTCAGTTTCCGTACTTCGAATGAAGGACTCCGCTTTTTTGCTGTACGAATAATAACTTCGTACAGTATTGGCGAATAGATCCGATCATATTTCCGCACAGCTCGTTTTATCACTGAAAAGTTTTTGTCACAGGGCAGGAAATTGTATCCTCGAACTGGGTAATACTGCTGAATGACTTTGAATCTCTCATTCATAGTCAGTGCCATCAGCATTCTTGTTAAAATGTGATTGCGGTTGTATATGTATATGAAGTTTTTTCACTTCTTCTGGTATTTTAGTGCTAATAAAATCTAATACAGAGCTGCAAACCTCATTCGATCCTCTCCTGGCTTCTCCCTCAGCGTACATGTAAAAAACTGATGTGCTATTCGACATATTGTGTACATTTCCTGAAGAGGCATTAGTGGGAGGGGAAGATTTTGCATGTAGTCGAAGACAATAGCCATTACATCTGTTTTTAATTTGGATATTTCAAATATTTCCTGTAACTTAGTGTAAAATTTTTTGGCACGTCTTTTATGAACGAGAATTTCAGCGACATCATTAAGTCTTGTAGACTTTGATTTTGCGTTCAAATCTTCACAAGTGGAGCAAACATCGATTTGTGGCCTTCCAAAGTTATGACCATAATTTTCCTTAAAAAATTTCAAATAAAATTTATATTTCACAGTCAAATCCGTTAAGTCAGACGATAAGTAGGATACTGGAAAACTTTTGCAGTGCGTATCTTTTTTCGGAAATGAATCCATATGATCCCTTATTTTTGAAATTGTGTTTTTTTATTGAGAGAATGCACATGATTAGAATGTTTGCATCTCATGTCTCAATTTGGAACTCTCGATAAGATGGCATAAACGATACACTGCTTTTGAAGAAATGGCATGCGAACTTAAAAAAGATTTCCGACAAACAATTACTCTTTCGAAGCTTTTAATCGCAAAATACTTATATGAGGCTAGAATTTCTTCTGAAGATTCTGATGACCCATTATTAAATACGTGTCTTTTTCATTTTTTGGACGTCCGCTGCAAACCGTTTCAATAATTAATTGCTTATCTTCAGTTGAGAACGTACTCATGCAATTTTTTTTGCAATTGCTGTATGGTATGGTTTTTTTCACTCTCTGTCGGGCTAACTTTTCCTTTTCCCTGCGATGTTCTTTCTTGTTCACACGACCCTGCTTCCTTTTTGGTTCTTGAAATTCTTCGTCACTAGACATTTTCACTGTGAGTTTGTATTTTTATTAAAAATTCAAGACTCAATATAACTCAAGCTACGCTTCGACAAAAACTAAGGATGTATTGGGTCTATAACTGCGGTTTGCTAAGAGATGGCGTAACTTGTATTATTCCATTGGGACATGTGTTGGAAAGCTACTGTCATTGTACGTCATTTCAGTATATGTCATTCATTTGAAGCGTAAACAACAATAATTTTTTTTCGCTCAAATATGTCGAACTTTGTGAATGAAAAAGTGTTTTTGCGGGGAATTCTTCTTCATTACTTTGATATGAAGAAAACTGCTGCCGAAAGTCATCGTATTTTGGTGGAAGTTTATGGTGAACATGCGTTAGCTGAGCGAACGTGCCAAAAGTGGTTTGCACGATTTAAAAGTGGTAATTTTGGCTTGGAAGACGATGAACGTCCTGGCCAGCCAAAAAAGTTTGAAGATGAAGAACTGGAAGCATTACTCTATGAAGATTGTTGCCAAACACAAAAAGAGCTCGCAGAATCTTTGGGTGTCACTCAAGCAGCCATTTCAAAACGTTTAAAAGCAGCTGGATATATTCAAAAGCAATTGGGTTCCACATGAACTCAAGCCGAGAGACGTCGAAAGGCGGTTTTCCATGTCCGAAATGCTGCTGGAATGCCACAAAAGGAAGTCATTTTTGCATCGGATTGTTACTGGTGATGAAAAATGAATCCATTAAGACAACCCCAAGTGCAAAAAATCATATTTGAAACCCGGCCAACAATCAACGGCAAAGCCGAATATCCATGGCGCGAAGGTAATGCTCTGTATTTGGTGGGATCAGATGGGTGTGCTGTATTATGAGCTGCTAAAACCGGGTGAAACCATCAATGGACAACGCTACCGAACACAATTAATCCGTTTGAAGAGAGCAGTGGCAGAAAAACGCCCGGAATATGCGACCAGACACGAGGCAATAATTTTCCATCATGACAACGCTCGGCCCCACGTTGCTATTCCGGTTAGGAACTACTTGGAAAACAGTGGATGGGAAGTCTTACCCCACCCGCCTTATAGCCCAGACCTTTCCCCTTCTGACTACCATTTCTTCCGGTCGATGCAGAACGCCCTCACTGAAATGCGGTTCACATCAGAGCAGAATATCAAAAATTGGCTTGATTCATTCTTGGCTGCCAAGCCGGCGCAGTTCTTTTGGGATGGGATCCACAAATGGCCAGAGAGATAGGAAAAAGTCATAGCTTCAGATGGGCAATACTTTGAATAATACTATTTTATAAACGTTCAAATTTTGAAAAAACGCACGAATTAAGTTATATACCCAATATAATAATGGTAATTTGCAACTTCTCTAAATGTATAGCAAACTATAAGATTTAAAAATTCAAAATAATAGAAAATTTTAATGTAAAAATTTCAAACTTTGAGTGGAAAAAGGAAAATATTCCAGGAATGTTTTTCTTTTCCGACTACACGAAAATTTGTTTTCTCCTTTTTTAGCACAAGTTTTATTTCAATATTTTCCTTTTATTAGATGCGTTATCGAAATATCTGCATTTTGACATTCTTAGTTCAATTATTTTATTTACATACGAGTATGTATTAGTCGACTCACTTGCTTTCATTCAAGGGGTAATGGGGGCTCTCTGTAAAGCCACTCTACGGTTATACCGGAGTTTTCAAATGCGTCCTTTAACCTTTTCCCTGGTGATTTCCCGCACCTTGTACGTAAACAAGATTTCGGGCGGCAGACTGCCATATATCGTTGTTCTCTTTCTCATAGAGTTATTTAATCATTAGCACTGTCATAGCGTGAGAGAGAATTGATGGCTCTAATTCTTAAAAATGCTATTATTTTAATTAAAATTATTTAGTGTTTACGAAGCTCAAAGAGAGAAAATTGACGAGTGTTTTTGTTAACAAGTGTGGTGTTAAGGAAGGTGTCCTGTTTATGTAATATTAAAAATGTCAACCAAACAAAAACTTTGTTTGGAGTTTTTATTTCAATGATTATTTTCTAATTCTATTCCATTCTATTTTTGAAAGAAATAGCTTTAGTTCCTTTTAGAATGATATAGGTATAAGTTAACAACAGATAAGTTGAAGAATTCCTTAAAGTATCGTTCCCACGAAACTATGCACACGCTTCGTTCACACGCTTCCATTCTGTCAACTCAGCGTCTCGAGTAAACAACCAAACAGAAGAATAATATTTCACTTGCAGTCGAATATCTGGAAAATTGCAAACAGAAGAGTAATAGTGCACCTGCAGTCGAATACCTGGGAAATTACATCGGATGCAAGTTGGAATCGTGGGTTTGGTTTTAAGTCAAAGAATTGTCAGAAGTTAGTCTTAAGATTGATGGCATAAAATAAAATTGTTTTTTTTTTTTTAAATAAAAAGTACAAATAATTTTTTAATTTATACCTATAAAGAGAAACGAGTTGTATTGTATTAAGTCAAATAGTGATGGAGCGGTGGGAGAAGATTTAACATTTGGCTTACGTGGTTCATTAGTTATCGCAGTATGGAATGCACCTTGCAGCTAAATAACGTATTTTGAGTAACGGTAACTTCAAAACTGACCCCAAGAGCTAAAAACTATCGTATTATCTCAATCGAAAACTAGTGGTAGTAGCTATGAAAACGATGACTTCGTGATCAATTCAGTAAGTTCCGAACTCCAACGAATTAAACTACTTAGTTAGAGATCTGAACCTGCCAAAAGGTAAAACAAAAATTCTAGCTTCTTGGTTTAAACAGTGAAATTAGCTTGAAACATATGTTAGAATAAGTGATCGAGGAAAGATTCGAAGATGGACTTTGCTACTGTAGTGATGTGAAGGGTTCGTTTGAAGTAATCGAAATTTCATGCTTTCATTCTGACTGGCCTCTTTTCATATACAGTTCTACAAAATGTTTCAAAGCCGTCCTTCTCCACAATGGAAATAAATTTGCATCTATATCTTTGGCTCATTCCATGATGTTCAAAGAAAATTACGAAAGTGTGAAATTTGTGCTTGAGAATTTAAAGAATCATATTTATTGTATAGGGTCCGCCATCTAACGTTTTTTTTTTTCAACTAGTGCTTATTTCGTGAATCGTAAAACTTAGCTCATGTCTGATTTGACAGATAATTAATTTTATCCTTCCGCTGAACGAATATGGTTGTGTATACGCTTGAACAACGCTTCGCTAAGTGAGCCTGCGATCGACTTAGAGAAGATGCCGATTTTGCCAAAAAAATCATCTTTTCAGATGAAGCTCATTTTGATCTTGGCGGGTATGTAAACAAGCAAAATTGTCGCATTTGGGGCACAGAAAACCCGCACGCATACATTGAAAAGCCGATACACCCAAAACGAGTCACTATTTGGTGCGGATTTTGGTCCAGAGGCATAATTGGGCCATTTTTCTTCGAAAATGAGCAAGGAATGGCCGTTACAGTCAATGGCGATCGTTATCGGGCCATGTTGAACGAATTTTTGTTCACAAAAATTGAAGAGGAGGATATTGGCAACATTTGGTTTCAACAGGACGGCACTACGTGCCACACAGCCGAAGCTACACTCGATGTTTTGCGCCCTGTTTTTGAAGATCGCATTATCAGCCGCAGAGCTGATGTCGTTTGGCCACCCCGGAGCTGCGATTTGACACTGTTGGACTATTATTTGTGGGGTGCCGTAAAAGATAAGTGTTACGCCGACAAGCCAGAGACAATTGACGCTTTAAATTACAATATTCGTGAAGCCATTGGTGAAATACAGCTGCACACAATCGATAATGTGCATAAAAATTGGACCGATCGTGTAGGCTACTGCATGGCCAGCCGAGGCAGCCATTTGAATGAAATTATTTTCCATTATTAACCGGAAGGATTGTACTTTCAAATAAAAAAAGAACTTTGAGAAAATATTCAGTAGTTTTTTTTTATAGCATTTTCAAAAAAAAAAAAAACATTTTTGGCGGACCCTATATATGCAGTACACTTGGCCAGTGATAGCGGCTTTTACTATGGTTAACTTTCTGGTGGGAACGCAAGGCGTCCCTTCCTCTTCCGATGAAGCAATTCGTAAAAGCTCTTCGTCAGGATTCTGAAACTTTTCAATAACTAAAAAAAATTGTTTCCTAAGTCATCCGAAGCCAAAGTAAAAGCTAGTATTTTCGTCGGTCCACAAATAAAGAAAAATAGTCAGATACGAAATACGAGTAAAAACAGCTACTCAATACGCATGAAAAGTGAGCATGGGACAGCTTTAACCCATTTCAACCTACTGGGTATTTAAATACCCAAGAATATGGTAACACTTAATTGAAAAATTCTGGCGGTCCCGGTGGGAGATATCGCGGTAAAATTTTTCACAGAAAATACTCATGAAAAGTGCTGCCAAATTTTGGGGATTGGGAAAAACGAAAAACGCGCAGCCTTAGCACCCTGCCGATGTCCTTTATGTAATGGAGCAAAATCTACACCGATATGTCAACACACCTGACTGTCACACCTGGTCTAGTGACAATGGGTATTTAAATACCCGACAGCCGTGGGTGTGTACTATTAACAAATTTTTTTTGGTATATTGAATAGTTTCATTTGGAGTGATTTAAAGGCCCATTTAAATTGGATTTTTTTTATTTAATTCAGAAACTATGCTGTTTACTGATTCTTAAGATTTAGTAATCTTCTTTTGATCCGGGGCAACACCTTTGTGGTAATCCAGAAAGCAAGGAGCAAAATGCAGGATGCACTTCAAACAACCGTATCAGTCTTGGCACTGCATTGCTTACAACGATAACGAGTATTGAGTTTCCCAATGAAATGATCGGTACGATCGTAACGCATTGCCAATTGTGCACCGGAAACCATCGATCTACCCGGATGATGACAATTGGGCTTGACCATAATCGATTCGCCAATCTCCCCTCGGAATTCGTATTGAGACTTCCACACATTGACCATAGACGCGTCGAACGCATTTGTTATTAATGGCCAATACAACTTCTTTCCTCGAATCCTAATGCGGTAATTGTTGATGGCGTTGTCAAAAAGGTCTACACCTCCCATGCGATGATTGTATTGGTTGATCAAATAGGGCTGCTCAATCGTAACCATACCGTTTGGCGCGAGCCATTGGCGTATGGCTCAAGAAATTTGATAGCAATGTCACGACTTGAAAAGATAAGAATGAATGATGAACACATGAAAGATGGACAAAAAGATAAGAATAAACCAATGGACGAAATGTGTATAACTTACCGCATTATCGTTCCAACGCACGGCGAGTATAGAATTGTTCATATCGAAACTAAAGTCAGAAGTAGCCTTCTGTTGACGCCAAACACCAATACGAGTACTTGTACCCGAATCGAATGGGTTTTCCTTTTATGAACATTTTGCACGAATGCCGGCCGTAATGGGCAATCATTTATTCATCAATCGAAAGGTTATGAGAGAATACACGGAATTGAAGGAATTTCTTATTCGATAAATCATTCAATGCCGCGACTTTTGCAAATTTGTTTTTCGGATCTAATGCTGAGTTGTTGCACACATGAAAGAATTGTTTGATTCATCTGAATCTGTCCCTCGAAATTTATTCTTTTATTAGCGCGCATCCCAAAGACTCGTTATTTGACCAATAACTTTGTGTGGTAACTGGTTATATACAACAGGCCCAAAAATGTTTTCATTTCGCTAATTGATGTAATGAATGATAGACAATTACTGGCCGCAGTATATTAGTTGGTGGAAGTGAGCAAAAGGTTCAACACCTTGTCATCGATGAACATTTCCCAAAGCTGAATAGGATTAATGGCATTGTATCAAATGTATGTAACATATCATCGTTTGGAATCTTATCGTATTGATAATTTTCTAATTCCTCATTGTCAAGTAAAAGCGAAAATATCACACCAATGCCTGTCGGGTATTTAAATACCCACGTCATATCTCAGGTGTGTGCGCGGGTAACTTTTTTTTTTTGTAATAAACTTCTATGGTCCCTAGATCACAATTATCAAAATCGTTCGAGCCAATGTATGGGCCAGCCTTTAATGGGTTAAAGTTGTGGTCCATGGTCTCGGAAACATAAGAGCTGATTTCAAATATGCTTGAAGACTTTAAACTCATGGATTGCAGTATGTCCCGTAAGTCCATATGTTACATGCTCACTTGGACTAATTTAAAGACAATATGGGTCCATATTCGGAAGAACAAGATTTGATGGATTTTGAACATCGTTTTCAGGGCCAATAAAATGAAAGAATTACGGGGGATTATATTTGTGGGCTAATTTGAACGAGGCAGTACACGCAATCAGAAGAGTAATACATATACTAGTACTATTAATTTTTAACCATTGTTTTGTATTTTTTATATATTTTGTTGCTATAGTTACAAGTATGTTGTTGTTTTTTAGTTAGTAGAAATATGCAAATTCGATGCAAAAGTTTATTTTTATTTTTAAACATAAGGTGGGCCAGAATGCTTTAGAATGTCGGTTGTGGCTCGTGCAGTACGCGCCGTTGCCCTGTCCTGCTGGAACCACATGTCCTCCAGTCCCAATTCATCTAATTGAGAGATGAAAAATTCATTGACCATCGCTCTGTAGCGCTCGCATTCCAGTGACCGTTTGCACCGCGCCAATCACTCCTCTAGCGTAAACAGCACACCATGCTGTGACTTTGAGTGATTGTAATGATTCTTAGCAGATTTTCAGTGCTCCACAAAAGAAAATTTTATCTGTTCACGTATCCGTTCACGAAAATGGGCCCATCACTCATGACTATTTTTGACGCAAAATCGTCCACTTGATTTGGAAAAGAGACTTGAGTTTTCTGGCTGGTTGCTGGAGCAGAGCTTGGATGACAACCAGTTTATTAGCAGAATTCTTTGGACGGACGATTCTCAATTTACAAGAGATGGGATCACAAATTTTCATAATCTTCATACGTGGGCTGCGGACCATCCACATACAATGATACATTAATCATTTCAATACAAATTCAGCGTCAATATGTGGGCAGGTCTACTTGGAAACAAGTTAATCGGCCCCTTCAAACTACCACCTAGGCTGAATTCTACAAACTATCTGGAGTTTTTGCGAAATGATTTACCAGAACTATTGGAGGGCATTTCACTGATTCAACTAACTTCATCATATTTTCAACAGGACGGTGCCTCAGCTCGCTATGGTCGTGAAGTTAAGAATTGGCTAGATGAAGAGTACGGTAACCATTGGATAGGAAGAAATGGACCAGTTCACTGGCCCGCAAGATCTCCTGACCTTACGGTATTGGATTTTTTTTGTATGGGGAAGAATAAAAGAGCTTGTTTATTCAACCGAAATAGCAGCTTTAATTGAATTGGAAGATCGTATTCTCGAAGCGTCATCAAAAGTGAGGCAGCAGTTAGCATCACTAAACATTCACAGTGCAATCCAAAAACCTAAACAGAAAGCAATCGAAAACAACAGGAAATGCTGATTCGAAGTTTGTAGTTGTGAATGACCTCCCTGCATACTGCATACAAAATAGCACCTCAAGCAAAACCTCTTGCGTGGTGATTTTTATTTAATAATTAACAAACAGTCGGTCATTCACATGAACTGATTTCCGTTCATCTTAATGAGTGCATGTTGATGAGCCAGCATATTGCTGAGGAGTCAAGGTAATGTTAAGAAAGCTCGTAAGCTAAAAGTAAGTTATGTTTAAGGAGTTCAGCTCCGACCGGGAACAAATAAAGGTCAAAAATTAAACTTTTAACTTTGTTGGAATTATTTTAATATAAAACTCGCGCCGTGTGGCATGTTGCGCCATCTTGTTGAAATCAAATTTCTGTCATGTCAATGCCATTCAACTGAGGAGCGAAGAAGAGCCGATGATTCAGCCCATAAAGCACATCAAACAGTGAGTTTTAATGGTTGTAAAGGTGTCTCGACAAAAGTTTCTAAGTTTTCTCCACTCCAAATGCTGCAATTTCGCTTGTTTATATGTCGATTAACCAAAAATGGGTCTCATCGGAGAACTGAATTTTGCGTTGAAAATGAGGATCAAGCTGAATCAGGTTTTCGGCCCATTCACCGAACCTACGACGCGTATAATGGTCACGCGGTTTCAACTCTAGCACAAGCTGGATCTTATAAGCTTTTAAGCCAAGATCTTTCCGTAAAATCTTCCACAAAGTCGTCCTTGGCGATTCGTATTATCCACTAGTGTGTACGTGGTGCGAAAACGATTCATCGTGTTCCGAATAACTTATTCAGATGGACGATTATGTCGACCGTAAAATGGACGTAGAGCACGATAAGTTTGAGGAACCAAATCATGGTTTTCAAAATAACTTCGCACAATTTTCACGCGTTGTTCTGGCGTTAATCTATTCACCGTAAAATGGCAAAACGTTCTAACCACAAATCAACTTTCAACTGTCAAATTGAGAATTTGTAGAAACAGTGTTGCCAGTTTAAAAACCGAACCTCTAAAAAAACACCCTTTATAATAAAGAGATAAAAAATGGAACTTTTCTTAAAATCCGTATTTTCCTTCCAACAGGCACATAAAAAAACTTTTTTTAGGTAAGCCTTTGTAGGGTAGGAGAATTAAAGATCAGATAAGCAAAACCCAGACTCAAAATTTGTGTAGACCGATATGATCTATGATTATTTTTCCTATTACAATAATTGGTTTGTAATTTATAACATGGTTAGTAAATATGTGTATTATAATTATACAAATAATAGTAGAGAATATACATTAGGCGGCCTGCTGCGGAAAATATGCCTCAACAATCAAACTTACCGATGTCTGAACAATTGTCTGGGAGTGTTTGTCTTCGGCCAATAAAATTATGAATAAGGAAAAGTATTGATAAAAATTACAAGTACACACCATACCATGGGGTTTGCGGCTAGATACGCTTTTAGACAAGAAACATTTTTCATCCGGGTTACATGGACGTGAACGAGATGCAAGACAAGGAGCACTGAAAAACAAGCTTCGAGAGATCCTTCAAGTAGCCAGGAGACTAATAGCATTGGAAATTATTGAGGGTGGCAGCTTTTTAATCGGACGATTCGGCAATGCAATGCCAATCGGGCCCGAAAGCCATTCATTTTTTTTCAGTCAACTTAAATTATGTAAACTGAATAGTTGTTGAGAACACAACAATAAGTCAAACTACACTAATAAATTAAACTCCCCATTAAATGTTGGATGACACCCATGGAGCAAAAAAACTACTGAGCCCAAAACATCTTTCTTTCTCTCTCTGTCCAATTTTACGAAAAATTTAACATATGCTCAGGCCTTTTAAAAGTAATTCTTGAGTGTTGCTGGTATTAAAATCAGAAAGTCAGCAACCGAAAGAAGTAAATCTCGTTGCAGGCCTAAGAGTGCCTAATAGAAACCATACTAACAACTAAGAAAAACACTTAATATTGTATACCGATGATAATATCTTTATTTTTCATACATTAATAAATACAATTCGTTTCATTATTTGTTTTGAACAGACTTAGTAAAATTTTCAAAATTTTCATAACTAATTTTAATTTTGTTTTGTTTTTCTTTCTTTTTGCTTTTGTCTTTGCTTCAAATTGTTGGTAGTAATAAAATTTATTCAACGTAAACTGAATACAAAAAAGAGTATTTTTTTAATGTTGAGTAAACAATACATCACACATAGTAATTATATCATAATTTCTACTTAATGTTAAATGCATTTTTCAAAAGAAAAGCAAAAACTATAATTAAAAATATCGTCCATAAACCGTTAAATAAAAAAAAACGCTTATCCGAAACCATGAACATTATTTGTTAACAAAAAAAATAACAAAAAAAAGTATTTGCTAAAGATTAATGTAGATTAATGTTTAGTTTAATTTGTAAGTTTTTTTGTTACTTTAAAATAATTTTTTTAATTTTCTTTTCTCTTCTATAACAAGGTAAATGAAAATACATGGTTTGTGAAATATCAATGTGTTCTGTTACATTTTGTTTTTCCAAGTGTAGATGATTTATTTCTCATTAAAATTGTTTATAATTAGATTCAATTTTTTATTTTATTTCATTCATTAGAATACTTGTACATCTATAATTTACGGTAAACATCTTTTTTTTCTTTTTTTTCTTTTGGAACACACAATAATACTGCTATTTGCATATAATTTAAATGTTTTAATGTTTTTTTCTTTTCAATAATAATAATTTATTGATTTTGTTTTAAATTAGAACATGATAAATTTCGGTTTCTTATTTACTTTTTAATGCAATGTGCGGATGAGAGTTAAAATAACTAAATGAAGCTCGTTAATTCTTTCAACATACTTATATTTACGAATAATATACAATAGGTTTTTTTTTCTTAAGAAAAAAAGGAAAATGAAAAACGCAATCAGTGCCAGAAGAAAGTATACCAAAGGTTGGTACGTGCATCGAAACATTGTACAATAGCATATCCTCTGTTATCAGGCTGTAACAATGTATGACTTTATCAACTACTGCATATAGTTCCAGCGGAATATTACCTGCAAAATTGACTGAATTTTTTTTTTTGAATGATTCGAAATTAAAGTTAAAGCAATAATAACTCTCTCACTAGTCAGAAGTAGAAGTGGCTAAAGATATTCTTAAACCGAAACATGCTGGTTTATATGGTGAAATTAACTGCTTCACACGTTATTTCCGATGTTAAAACGGAGCAGCAATTCCAGCATTTTATTTAACCTTGTATTCTTGTAGAAACATTTTTTTAACATAACAACGATGAATCAATTCATCTTTCACCAAACCTTCCTTTGACTTTGAAGGAGTTGCTTGTCTATAGCACATTTTATAAAACTTTTGTTAAATGATGACTCAACTTCGATTCATCAAGTTAAGCATAACATTAAAGGGCTTCGGCGATTTTATTCAGCATGTGTAAAAAGAACTGATTGTATGTCATATTAAAATATTTACAATTAGTATAAGACGCTCATATGTGAGCAATATAAGAAAACACCGCGCTATAAGCACGAAACCCCTAAAGTTGCCGAAATTTGCATACGGCAACTTATTTCTCCACAGCTACGTCCAACTGAGCCATTGTTCAGTAAAATAATGACGAGCCAAAGAGGCAAAGATTTATGGAGGCGGAAACATGAACATATTATCATACTGAACCAGAGTAATGATTACATCTTCAAAAATAGCAGATTGGACTTCATCATTGCTTTAACATTCGCTACTAGGGCCATAACTAGACGAATAAAAAAGAGAGTATCGGGTTTGTTTGCAAACAGCTATCAACGTTCCCAACATATGCAAGAAGAGAGAGCCAGGCGATTTCCAGAACATAGTCTCTGGTTTTTAACGTAAACCACCCCTCGTGGGGATGTCCATATATCCATGGGAGCAACGATACGCCTTGCCATCGCTTACCTACATTAATAGTATAATACCAAAGCAGAACTTGTGTTGGAGGCACAAGTTCCACCCTTGATATGGGTCGAGGCCGATCTAAAACCTCTTACTGCTCTTAGGGTCACAGCACCCAGTACTTATTTGCTAGTCTACAATGGGGCAAACCAAAAGGATGCGCGATTGAGTTTAAACCACAGCCATCATGACGCTCCCATAAGGGGGCCTACCTCAACAAGTAAGGCCCGGACCGAAATCCGGGGTGCTCCTGACTCCCATAGTACAGTGATTTAAGTCCGGATAGGAACTACCGGTGGTCTTGCCACCAATAAGACCTATGACCGGCAACTTGTAACTGGTCAAATCGTAGCAACCTTCGGTGGCGTCATCTGAAGATGTTTATGATAAGACCAGTAATATGCTCTGCCCCCGCTTTTTATTAGACAACGTCATTGATGGGCGAAGCTTTGGTAATTAGGCGGTGGCCCGATTCTAGAACAGCAAAATAGACTATTTTATGCAAAACAAGGATGGAAATTTAAAGAAAAAGTACTGACCAAAGTACAGAAACATGAACAAGATCTGGCCAAGTAAGAGAATCTATCCAGCGGCAACGGCAGGGTTTTAAAATTAACGAAGATTTAAAAGAATAACCCGTTGGCTGTGAATAACCTCAAAAGTACAAAATAGATGTGTTTTTTTTTCTGGACTTAGAGAGGTTCACCATTATCGCAAGCAACAACAGAAGAAATGAAAACCCTGTTTAAAAAAGGACCACCACACCGAAGAAGAAAATTAGATTTTGCACCAACAGTTGATACATGGTTGATACCAAAAAGAAGTATCAACCATGTGATATTGCACGTGAATTCATAATTGCAATGAAATAGAAAGGAGCGAAGAAGTAGCATTGTCCCGTCGTTGACATCTGTCGTCAAATGTTCGTTGCTATGTATGTATGTGTGAGTGTATAAATATGTGGTGGAAATAGCGATATACAGTGAACCAAAAAAAAAAGTGGGACAGCGCTGACTGAAAATTTTAAACTGATATATCTAAACAGCTTGTAAAGATATTCAAATGCAATAAATGCAATAAATTGCATATGATCTTACATGTTTAAAATTATTTAATCGCATTATTCTTTTTACTTATTCTAATTCAATATGCTTAGAAAAAAACAAAACAGAAAAATGGCAGTATTTCAATAGCCAAAATAAAACTGGGACTATGTTTTTCAAGGGCGCTGTTGAAGTTCCGCTACTTTGTTTTTCTTGTTTGAGGTAACATATCGGTTCTTTAATTGTGAGAAGTTATTAGTAGTCGCATTTTGACATCTCCAGGTCGCAAAAAAAATGGAACAAAAACAAATATCGCGTGACTTAAAAGTGTTAATCATTGACTATTATAAAAAAAATTACACCCGTCGTAAAGTCTCAGTAAATTTTAAAAAACCGAAGTCAACTGTGTTTAATATTATAAAATCTTTCAAGAAGAATGGGTGTTTAGAACGTCCTTCTGGAAGTTGAAGACCTTCAAAACTTTCAAACGAATCAATCAGCCGTCGAGATTACTAAAAGTTAAAAAGAAGAAAAAATTGTAGATATTCATCCGCAAATTTCTTCATAAAGAGGGTTACAAAGCATGTAAACCGCAAAGGAACCTAAATTGTCGGAACGAAATATAAAGAAGAGACTTAAGTATGCCCAAGAATACGTTCTGAAACTGAGGAGTTCTGGAAACAAGTTATATTTTACGACGAATCAAAATTTAATCTTTTTGAATCCGATGGTCGTCGATTTGTATGTAAACTCAAGAAATGTCACTCAAACAGTAGAACACGGTGGTGGAAGTGTGATGGTTTGGGTTGCAATGGTAGCAAATGGAGTTGGCTAATTGCACATTATTGAGAAGAACTTAACCAATATAGGTTAATTAGAAATATTGAAGCGTTATATCCCGGCAAGTAGAGAAAAATTGGGGTTACCATCATACTAGTGCATGATAACGATTCCAAGCACACAACAGGTGTTATAAAAGATTGGTTTATTTAGAACACAAAGAAAGTATTACCACATCCTCCTCAAAGTCTGGATTTAAACACTGTAGAGCACCTATGGGCTGTATTGGAAAAAGAATTAAGAAAAAGAACAATTACATCTAAACAACAGCTAAAAATTGCTCTCCATGGAAAATGGGATAGGATTTCATTATCTGTTACGGAGAAATTAGTAAACTCAATGAATAGGAGACTGCAATTCGTCTTGAAAGCAAAAGCCCTACATACAAAATATTAACATACCACGGAAAATTAATATTTATTTTTTTATACGTTTTAAATGTTACTGTCCCAGTTTTATTTTGGCTATTGAAATACTGCCATTTCTGTTTCTTTTCCTAAGCTAAATGAATTAGAATATGTAAAAAGAGTTAAGCTATTAAAAAAAAAATTAAATTGTAAGATTATATGCAATTTATTTCATTTTAATATCTTTACAAGTTGTTTAAACTTTTCAGTCAGCGCTGTCCCACTTTTTTTGGTTCATTGTACGTTTTATCACGAAATTTTAATGGAAAAAGCTTTAGAAGTACCTAATCAGCATTGTACCTCAAATTTGGGTGGGAAAATATTAAATATTAAACCCAGATCAGATGGGACGAAGTATTTCTCACATGACTAGAAGTTTCACAGCACTTTTGCCGACATCAAATATGTGATCATTCAAACGTTTATTGTTATTGGCGCATATACCGAGCATGGAAAGATTTTCGGTTTCAGTGAAGCAAATGCTATTCAAGACAATGGCTGGGTATTCAAGATTCGCTTTAACGGCAGACGACAACACTGTGTTTTCAAATCACTGAATTCTATTGATAGCTTCCCATTAAGTTATGCTGTCAATGTCGGAAGTTAATGCATTTCCATCTACAGCTTAAAAGCTGTTACCTGTGCCAGTAGGAAAAGTGGAAAAGTACTGTTGTCAGCAAAGAAATATACTGGATTAAAAAGTATCATAAAAGGGATAATTTATGAACATTAAAAAGGGTGCCGTAAACGAGAGAACGGAAACAGCATTTACTTTGTGGATATCTTGCCTAAAATCGCCAAAAATGACTTGAATTGTTCTCTTCGAAAGCTAATTTCTAATCCTTTTAAGAACAAATTGCTCGATCACAAGTGGGTTTTATTTTCGACAAAAACTCTTGATTCCATATCCTTCAAACGCATTTGAAATATCAAATATAACTATTTTGCTTCTATAGATTTGTGTTCACTTTTGTTATACTTTTCGGGTGAGATTTGCCATCAAATCACCATTGGTTCAGTTGCTACGAAAACCCTACTGCCGGCTATCGAGAAGTTTTCATTTCTTGAGTAATTTTACTAACTGATTGATTATCAGCAGTGTTTCCATGATCTTAGAAAGTGCCGTCGGTCTGAAGGAGCAGAAAGAAGAAAATTCGCCAGAGACTGGATAGAATTCTAAGAAGTAGTATTTATCATTAAAAGTTGGCGCAATGATTTTGTCATTGTGGAAAAGAACCTCTTTATAAGAAGGGCATCAGGGGATTTGGTAAGTGAAAATGCTCAATTGAATTGTATATAAAGAAATAGGAAACAGCATTTAAACCACAGTGGCAACATACATATCTTGACGATGGATGCAAGTACAGATGTGCTGGAGTATGAAGCATACATATCATAGGCTACGAGAATCTAAAACAGTTTGGCTCTTATATTGCAGATTTTTTGGTATAAAGGCAATTGATATTGTTAAGCTTCATCAAGTCAGCAAAAATATAACTGCGAATTAGTTTTAGGAATACCTTATACACTTGTATTATATATATTATATACGACTTAGTTACATCGAGCCCGTGTATCGCTTTTGTTTGTGATCAAAAACAAAATGTTTATAGTTGCCCCTTAATACTAGAGCTCATTTGGTTCGCTGTAGATTTTATTAAATATTCATATAAAAAATAGCTGGTGCACACTGTTGGTATGTATATGGTTGAACTAATTGATTTTAGAAACAAGTAGCTTGGGAAAAATTGCTTTCACCGAATATCGCTACTTGAAACAAAGTGCGATCACTAAACTTTTTGTAGCCAAGTTCAACGTTGACTACACAATGGAAAAAAGGTGCGAACCACCGACAACAACCAAACTCTGGGGGGTTATAACAAACGAAAAAGTCAGAATCTGCAAAGAGGGCCTCAGTAAGCTTAAACGTAAAAACGTATAAAGAAATTTCAAAGGAAAGTAAAAATAAGAGCCAATATATATCGAAAAAGATTACAGCTGTGGCGCTAAATTATGGAAGCGAGCGAAGAGTGCCGATCCGAAATAGGGAAGAGAGAATCCTCTATAGCCTATGCAGGTTGAAAATATCGAAAAGTTTTCATTTAAAATAGAAAAGAAAACTTAAAAAATGGTGATCAGCTAATACGAGTAAAGTACCGTTCACCCCGAAGAACTATTGAGTCCTTCCTAAAAACATTTACGCAATATAAAAAAACATCTTCCATAAAAGGCGAGAGTGAATGACGAACGCAATTAAGACTTGAAGAAATATGTTTGCTGAATATGGTATAAATTTAAAACATAAATTGTGTAACACTTACGCGTTGATTACAGCTGTTATGAACATATGTTAGCTGTTCTTGTGCTAAAGAACAGAATAACCCAAAAAACCAAAGAAACCAAAAATTGTATCACATCACAGAGCTTCGTTGAACTATTAACTTCTAACACGGATTGCCAATAAAATGAAGAAACACTAAAAATATATATATATTATTATATACATATGTATAAATGTACGTACGTATAGTATATATGTAAATGAGTATTTTGTTTAAGATAAAATTAAATCTACTACGAGTATTCTATAGATACTTATTACTATTACATTTTTGTGTTTTATTATGCCTTTGGTAATGTTTGTTCTTTGGTTTTTTTTTTCTGTTTGCTATGGTAAATTGTGAATCTAATCAAACAAATATCTTGTAATATTTAATACTTAAAAAACATATCGGTTCTATATATGTATATGTATGTGTATGTGTATCCTTTCCTGGTGTTTAAGTACGGTAAAATTAAATGCATTTCTTAAAGGTGTCCTACATATTGGAAATTGGGTTGGGTTTTAGCTTGCCTCTTTATTTATGATTGTTAATTTTTTTTGTATTAAAATAAATGCAAGTTAACAAAATACAAGACAAGGGTACATTTCACATACACTAATATTGCTACTTTGGCTTTGTACATCTTAAGGTTAGAATTCTTCTTCTTTTTTTTCACTGATTTTTCCTTGTAACGATTTTTTTTTTATCTAAATTTGAGTTTTGTTTCTTTGTGTATAAATTATATCATAAAGATGCATTTGGATTTGGTAGTACATGTGTCAGATATAATTCCGTTATTAAAACCTTTGTTTTAATATATTGTTTTTTGTTTTTTTTTTAAGAGAAAGATTAAAGTACACATTACATTTTATCTGTCTTTTTTTGTATCTTTGACGTAGCATTTGGTTCTGTTTTGACTTGAAATTGGTTAAATTAGAAGATAAGTATGATTAATATATAGATCAATATTATCTTTCCTTAAAACTACTCTGGGGGGTGACCATGGGTAAAAGATTTTTTTCGCTGTTTAATTAATTTTTTTTTCTCTCTCTCCGTTTCTTCATTACACTTTTACACTAAAGATCGTACTTACATGTTTTCTTTCTATCAAGAAAAAAAATTATATTACCTAATGTTAAAGTTTCTTTAAATATGTTAAAATTTTTCGTTGGAAAATGTTTAAAATATTTAAAGAAAGTGCGACAAATCTCATTCGTTTATCTCTTCTTCTGACGATGAGCTGGCCGGAATTGTGGAAAACCATGGCTCGCGGGTATTATTCTTTATGGTTCTGAAAGATACGAAAAAGAAAATAAAAGTAAAAAGGCTATGTTCATATTTCAAGATGTTTTAAGGTAACTTCTTTAACTATAAATATCTTTTTTTAATTGAGACAGATATTTTCTCTAGTTTTTTTTTGCCTGGTCGTGATGGAAAGACTTAAGATAAACGTTTCTAATAAAATCCCAGAAAAGGAATCGAATTAAGGGTCAAACAGTAGTATAACATACGAGTAGTTTGGAGGACAATCACGTAGATTTATGTTATTGAATTGGTAAAGGGATCTGTGAAAGACAGTGGGGGCTGTCACAGATGCAACAACATTTTGTAGGCAATAATAAAACCAATTTGTCCTAGACGGACCGATCCAGAAATGATGTACGTAAAGTTCACTAAAAGGGGTATTCCATGAGAATGTAAACATTGGTATTGAACTATGAAGTTCATTGTTAATTGTTTATTTCTAGATATAGTAAATCAAAAGTTCGAACATCAAATCATTATAATCCGTAAAAACCTAATTGGTAATATTTTTTTAGTGTTCATGAAGGTCTTACAATTGATACGTCTTTGAACGCAACCTTTTTCTCTCAATATTGGTAACACTACAAAATCTGATTTTGTGTGTTCCGTGCAAAACAAAACCGTGTTTGTTGCATTAGTGAAATACCACGATCTTTCTGCTTCGAGTGTGTGAAATTGCATTTTCATAAGATTATGTGTATCAATAATATTTAAATATAAACAAAGCATGTTTGGTCTTGTACCTGTCTTGACTTGGAAGTTAAGTCTAAAACTTGATAAGTACTTTTATTGTTTTACAATGAAGACACACAATGTGTGTCTTGATTGTTCTAATGTGTATGTTTGTTTATCAGAGGTTTTTGCAGTTTAAATGTGTCCCACCCGTGACTGTCACAAGACTATTAGCTTG
The DNA here is from genome assembly GCA_963966105.1 of Volucella zonaria. NCBI lineage: Eukaryota > Metazoa > Arthropoda > Insecta > Diptera > Syrphidae > Volucella > Volucella zonaria. Next base: position 75,670,144 of record OZ014530.1, on the reverse strand, counting down.
TTTTGCTTGCTTGATTTGCTTGTTTTTTTTTTTTAGTCTAGAACGATGGGCAATACCACATCTGCAGAGCGAATGAGAAAATTGAAGCAACGGCTAAAGGACAGACCTGAAGACTTCACCAACCATGTACAGCGAGAGAGAGAACGCGATAAGAAAAGGCGTGAAAATTAGAAAGAAAAAGAAACACTTTGTAAAAGACTTTTAAATGAAAAGCGACGCAAGGCAGCTGAAAGGAAAAGAAGGTACAGACACAAGGTAGAACTCGCACAATCATTGCATTCCAACGAAGATCATGCTGGACCTTCATCTTTAGGGTCATATTCTTGTGCGCAAACTCTTGGTAAAGCAGTGGGTAAAGTACAAAGAACACTTCCATCTAGCCCAGGCAAGAAATTAGAAAATTAGAAAAATTAGAAATTTTTGATAATTTTGATAGCGCTAAGAGCCTTTTCAACGAGCCAGCAAGAAAACGAACTTCGAAGCACGCTTTACATGTAGAAAATAAAGAAGCAGTAATTAACTTTTATCAGCGTGATGATATTAGTCGTCAAGCACCTGGATGTCAAATCTGTTAAGAATAAAGAAACAGGAGGAAAGAATTTGTGCCAAAAACGTTACATGAATATAACTGTAAGAGAAGTTTATTCTTTTTTTATTGATGAACATCCAGAGGTTGTCTGATTAACAAGCCAAATGCCTCACAAAGTCTGTGTGTGGCAATACCACGCCAATTTTAATTATTTAGTTGAGAGTATAGCGAAAAAAGTACCAGGCTTCCCAACGACCGGTAGTGATCTGCTTGAGAAAAGTTCTTGTGATGTTAATAATGAACTATGTATGCTGGAAGATTGTAAATCTTGTGTGAATGACTTGCATAGTCTTTTGCATGATACCAATCTGTATCAACTGTGTAGTTGGAAAAAATGGATTGAAACTGAAGGCCGACCTAATGTAGTTACATTGGAAGGAACCCTTTGAGAGGCTATATAAGAGTTACATCAACAGCCTATCGATTCAAGACTCACGTATATGTAAAGAGAATACAATCTAATATATTTTTAGAGACGAAACGTAATTTACAGACGGATGGAGCAATCTTGCAAATTGATTTTGCTGAAAATTATGCTGCGATATCACAAGACGAAATCCAATCTGCACATTGGAGTCACAAATAAATTACGGTATTTACAGGGTGCACTTGGCTCCTTGGAGATAAAAGGTGCTCATTTGCTATCATAAGTGATGTTCTACGTCACGACAAATATGCCGTCTTTGTTTGAAGAAAATTATCATGATGCTTAAAGCTCCAGTGCCTCAACTGAAAACTTTTAAATTTTTTTCTGATGGTGCAGCGTCACAATTTAAGAATAACTTTACTCTTTCAAACCTATGCTACATGTCACACAAGACTTTGACATTCACAGCGAGTGTTTTTTTTTTTTGCAACATCCCATAGCAAACGGGCTGTAGATGGTGTAGGCGCCGTAGTGAAAAGGGCAGCGTGGAGCCAAGTAAAGCAGCAAAAGGTTGAGATTAATAATGCTAAAGATTTTGTGTCATCAGCTCTCAAAATCGTTAGCAACATAAATGTTATGGAACTGTTAGAAGATGAAGTCAATGAAAACAGACTTATGCTTGAAAGCAGGTGGAATTTGTCGCTTCCTATTCCAAGAATACAATCTAATCATTATTTCAAGAATGCCAACCAGGAAAATTTAGTGATATCGCTTACGTACAAATCTAAACCAACCGTGTGTAGAGCCTTTAAATTAAGTGCAACTCAGATATACTCAGATACAGACAACAGTGATTGGAATGACTCAGACGAGACATTGGCCTCCTTGTTTCATAATAATTCAATTACTTATGGTTAAGCTTATAAACTTAGTGTTGCCTTAAACTGAGCAAAAAAAAACTTATTTAAATGCAAATATATTGCACGTGTCCCACCCCTGACAAATCTTGTCCCTTTCTTTTTTTTTGGATCAAAACAATAATTTTTGTTGTGATTAACTTTATATTATGGAAGCTTAGAACGTTTTGTATTAGAAACCAAAGGATTTAAATAAAAATGTGAAATAAATTTGCAGAGTTTCTATAAAAACATTCTCTGCCAGGAAATCGAGTATAACAAAAAAGCCTGTCTATTTCCAAAACAAACAAAGTAGGTATACTTTTCTCATAACGAAATATTAATTCACAAATACAACTACTGATTTAATAAAAATTCATATAGAATTTTGATATAGCTACGAAATTTTAAAAGGCAACATACAATTTATTATATATGATTGTCCCACCCGTGACAATGGAATACCTCAAACGGTATAAAAAGCATTTTGAAAATAGAAACAGATTTTGTAATAGAAACAGATATCGCTGTGGGCATGGAAAAACCAATTCTGTAGGCTCCGAAACGGCGAGCGACAAAAACAAATTATCAGCTATCAGCGGGATCTTCCATTTACATCAGATTTTCTCCAACCTGTCCAAAATGTAGAAAAGAATAGGAATATCGAAATTTAAAACAGACAAAGTGATTGCCACAGATGAGGCAATTGCAAAGACACTGGTCATGTATTGGTTTGGACCATACACCAATTCATCTTCAAGATTGGGCTAGAAGAAGTATGACCGGTGAATGAAACTTCACAATGTCAGCCTAATATATAAAAAACAAAGACCACTCTCTCTAATCTCGCCTATAATATCCTGTCTACCACAATATGTGATCGCCTACGACTTCCTTCAACAGGCAAGAACAAATCAGATTTAGATCGTGAAAAAATAAACCAAGAGTTCAAAATCTATACACAATGTCTTCATCGATGCCAATCCCACGTGTGACAGTATACAAATAAAGCAATCACTAGTATTGGATGAATACCAGCTCGTTCCCTTATGCAGGAAGTCAACGTTACGTTTTCCTCGACTCATTGCTCTATCACGATATATGATAACTTCACTGAAACATTCAATGCCAGAGAAGTTTTTATATAATTATACAAGATAATTTATGGACATGTTATGTTTGTAACATCATAGCCTTGTACTTAAGAATGATGCTTCGAACAATTACAGGAAGGAAAGGGTTCATGTTATCATATTATTTCAAGATATGAGATATACAACGGAGCGTCGGACATATTATTTGTAACTTCGACAGTTCACCGGCTGAGCTATTATTGAGGCAGCCTACGACAATTTAATGAATATAAGTTCCAAGGGCAATATTTGTTCTTTTGGTATGGTGATAAGGCAATCAATGTACAAATTATATACCCATCATCTTCATATTATTTTAAATGGTGCAAACATTTTAAACGGACTCTATATTCGGGTTTATACATCAAACTCTGTTGTTAATATACTCGAATCTGTGGCGTGGCAAAATGAATTTGATACCAATAATATATGAATAAAAATAAAGTTATTAACAAAACAGGCAAAACAGATTTCTCAATACACTGAGCCTTGGAAAAGTGTAGCTACTATATGTGTAAAGAAATATCCTACTACTCAATTCCAAATATTATAAACTTACGGATTCTTTTTGGGGTTCGTTGGCAGTGTATGTGATATTCTATAATAGGCCTGTTCCTGTTCCTCTTTGTCGTCCATTTTTCGCTGCAGTGTCATTGTTTCCTGTGGCGAATCGACGATTTCTTCATCCAAGTAATACTTGGAGCTATGTGCGATCTTACAATTCTCACATTCACTTAAGTAGTCATCATCTAAGCTCGTATCGTTAGGCAAGAAGTGTTCCTTTGGATTCAAACAATTCTTCGATGTTGTACACACAGGCAGTGGTTTTTCGCTATCAAGTTGTTTTGAATTGCTGCCCGAAGATGTTGGTGTAGCTGCTGTCGTGGTAGTGGTGGTTGTTGTAGCGGTGGTTGCACTATTCGTTTCAATTTTCTTTGCTGAACGCAATGTCTTTGGTAGAGTTGTACATTTGTTGCCTTGTGATGTGGCAGCTACTTTATGATTGGGGCTTTGCGGCTGAGATTTCATTCGTGGTGTGTTGGGTTCATCGCTTACTGGTATGCTTATTACCGATGGTACCTTACTTACTACACTGGCTATTGTGCTGTTAAGAGACATTTTGCCTGGTGTATGTTTAGGTAGGGTGTATGTAACATGATTATTCTGCAAAGGATAAAATGTGGAGGAATTGATTTTGCCCAGGCTCTGAGATTTTTCAGTGCTTAATTGGCCAGATATTGGGAGAGTCAAGGCTGGTGGAATATTCTTGTCCTCCTTTCGGTGTAGGGATTTAGTAAATTGAGTTTTTTGATGAGAGATTGTTGGAATTTGATTGACAGCTTCACCGGAATTTGGACCTCCGTGATGAGGAGATTTTTGCAAAAGCAATTGTGTAGCAGATGTGGCACTGGGCGACTTAAGGTTCGTCTGGCTTTTATACATTTTCGGTGGTAATGCTGGATTTGCCTCCGGATAATTAAGAGGCACGGTGTTTAAATTCCCAGTAGAATACAAGGATGTACTCTCCGGTAGTATTTTCGGTGAGCTGCTAACTTTGCTACTGCTTATTTTTCCTTTGCCGGAAGAATGGATTTTATCATCACTTCCAGCAACCCCTGATCCATATGGTTGGAGGATTGTGTGGGTTTCAAAGGTGGGTGTATCGGTTTTTAAATCACCAACCTGTTTCGAAATTGTAGCAATCTTTGCATCATGCTGACAATACAGATTTGGCTGATGATTATGACTGCTAATGCCACCAGAATTGGCGCCCCTTTTCAAAGTTCCACAGCCGTTTCCGTTCGGTGTCAACTCGTTAACTGAACTTTGATTTATCGATTTTGACGAAGGTGTTGGCGTACCCGGCGGCTTACATTTTGTTCCAAACGTGGAACGATTCGTAACTAATTTTGTGCTGAGAGCAGAGAGAAAAACATTATTGGTCTGCGAGTTGTTGATTTGATTTGTTCCCATATACGACATGGGAACATGCTGCACTGGGCATTGGCAAGTTGGCTTTTTGCTGCTGTTATTATTATTGTTGCTACTACCATTGTTTGTCAAGGACGATTTTGACGATGATGCCGATGACGATATCGGCTTTGGAATCTGTTGTGCAGACTGTCCTAAGGGATCAACTACAGCAAAGTAGCGTGGTATAGTTCGGTGGTAACGCCTTGAAGACGAAGGTGTTTTATTGGCAGTTTTAAGTGAAGATGTTTGTGCTGCTACTGTTTCACTGCTGGTAATGGTGCTTATTTCTTGAATTCTTCCAGTTCCATCTGCTGTTGAGTACTGTGGCGATTTTATTTGTTCGATCTTAGGCATGTCCTGATCACTCCGTTCGTTTGTGATCGCTTGAAAAGCAACACCTGTGCCTGCATTGCTGACATAATGAATCATTTCTTGAGTGGGTGGTGGTTTTTGTATTCGACGATTCGAACTGTTTAAATGGCAGTTCTTGTAGCTGCACTCAGTTATTTGAATGCAATTCGTTTGTTGAAGAGATTGTGATTGCTGAAGTTGTTGAGCTTGTTGTTGCTGCTGTTGGTGGAGATGAACTTGTTGTTGCTGCTGTTGGGTTCGTTGTTGAAACTGTATATGCTGTTGAGCCTGTTGATAGTGTTGTTGATGTTGTGCATTATGTATTGCTGCACTATTCGGGATCGCAGGTGCAGTCGTTTGGACACAAATTGAGTTATTAGGTAAATGAAGACGAGTATTATTAGCAGCAGACGATGCATCATTTATTCCACTTAAAGCTGAAGAACAATTTGAAGGAGTTTGAGTTGAACAGGGTTGATTTACTGATGTAATGCAACTGTAAATATGATAAAATTATATGATTTTTTTTTTTTTTTCTTAAATGGGTTCTTCTAGATTTAAACAAACCTGTACGGAGGTTGGTGACTTTCGCCAGTTGCAATCGTTGTTAAATTGCCACCACTATTGATATTGATATTGATCAAGTTTGTGGTGCTTTGCGTTATGCTCTGTTGATGGTGTTGTGACTGTTGCGGTTGTATTTGAGCTACAGCTGTTTGTGATGTGTGTTGCTGTTGTGGTTGAACTAATTGTCCCCGTCGTACAACATCACTTGAAATATCAACCGGGTTAATACCAACTGGCAGTGATCGATGAGTTGTTGTTGCAACGCTTACAGTGCATTGAGCACTTAACGCTTCTGCTTGTGATATTGCAACTGCCTCTTCGTAAGGCGGTGGAGCTTCTCCTCTAGGAAAATATCCACTTGGTGGTTTCCATAATGGATAATGCGTTGATGTACCACCGTAAGAATAATCCATACCACTGAGATTGCCCTCCATGTAGCCCATGTTTCCAGCAATGTATCTAGAAAAAAAATTATGAATGGGAACCTTTTAAGTGAAATGTCGTTATAAGTCCCGCATTAGTCACATTAAAAAATGGAACATATTTTAAAATGCAAAATTCATAAATAAATTAAGGCCTTCCTAAATAATTTGTGCCTTGTCGGCGCACGGTGTCCCGAAAGAAATATTAAAAGCTTGATATATTTACATAATATCAATGAGAGGCACGGCGTGAGCCTCTATCCCTAATCTAGGAACTACAGATGATGTACCAGAAATGCAAATATAGTATTTTCAAGAAACTAAGTGACGAAATTCCGAAAACAGGATCCGCCTTTGGATCTATGAACTCGTGCAAGTTGTTTTACAACGTGTCGAAGAAAAAATAAAATTCTAATTATTTTAATTGTACATATCAGCATAATAAAAGGCCAGCAAAGTCAACTGCATGCGCTTCTCGTCTCAGTGTTGACAAACAGACCGCGATCTTAATAATGAATTCACATTCAAACACATTGGTGGCTGTGCATCACACCGGTAGTTCTGTGAAGATAAACTTTTTCTTACTCTCGCATTTTCTTACTTCTAAGGAAACTTCAGTCTTTGGTCTATCAGACAAAAGAAACAATAACTAACTGAGCTTCGAATGATTCTACTCTCAAAACGCCATAGACAAAACGTACCGACATCTAATCGGATGAGTTAAACTGCGTAATAAACCTCCTACTCAGTGGCAGCGACAATTTTGTTTTATTGTGAAAATTTTTACGGAAAATGTCGATAATCGAACAGTGGCTGTTTCATTAGATCCGAACCCTAACCTCTCCGAACACCTTCGGCCTAATACGAAGGTGATGGTATACAATTTTTTAAGAGGCTCAGACTTTTTTGTTTATATATAACACAAAGAAATTAACTATATGACATTTTATTAAATTCATTCGAAAGATTATATCTAGCTATTTAATATTTGAAAATAGTTTCGAGCATATGTCCACCACGCCTGCTTTGTACAAAGCGCATTCTAGAGGTCCAATTTTCGAGCAAATGAGGGCGTATATCGGGTATTACTCGAACTCGAAATCGTAAATCGTTGCTGGTTTATCGGCATGAACTAGTGACTTAACGTAGCCCACAGAAATTAATCCAATGTCGTCAAAGCGCACGATCTTGGTGGTCAATAGACTGGTTCATTTCTTGAAATGTTTCTATTGCGAAATCGTGTTTCTTGAAGATTGTTCTCGCTCTTCAATGTTGCGATTTGTTTGTTTACGTAGCCGTTTAACCAGATGTAAGCCTCATCACTGACCAAAATCTTACGGTAAAAAACTAAATCAACCTCTAGTTGATTTAAAGCTCAATCACTGTACACACAATATGTTAAACAATGCAGAATTGAAAGCTCTCTGCAGTAAAAGTAGGATGTAATTGATCTACTCTTGCTTTCAAGAGTAATACATAATGCAATGAGTCTTTTTTGGTATAAAGGAGTCATAAACAGGATAATAAAAACTGATCTATATAAGTTGGAAATTAGTATATTTTGATCTTTAACATTCATTCTACTCGTGATAAGGTAATCACGACATGAGTTGTGATGGAATTGTCCACCACACTATTTTACGTTTTATTGGCAACTTGTTGCAATATGTAAATAATTTTCCTACAGAATACAATTACTATATGTATAAATTTATTAGAGCTTTCATCAGATGAATCTTTTGAATGTGGAGATGAAAGTTGCTCAAAATATTACTGCAATTAAGGCACATACCGACTACTATAGTTGGCGTCCATTTAATGGATCGTTCTGTTATTTTTAAGATATTTCAACGCATAGCTAGAGGTAAAGTATTTAAAATAGAGTGTGGCATTATTTCATTATTTAAAAAACTGTACATACATATACGAGAATTTCCTATTGATTGATTTATTCTGGACTGTCTACATGATAATCACCTTTTTCAGAGCAAAAACATTATGATTACTTCAACGAATAATTTGAGACTAAAATCACAATACAAATACAAGTTTAGGCTTCATGTTAGTGTGAAAGTGTTTCTGCATGGCTTTGAGTAAATGCAGCCACCATGAATTTTTTTACATTAATTGTACATATCTGAATCTAGCAATAAGAAAATTATTCTACATGATTAGATGAATCTAAAAGACCATAAGATTCTGAGATTTTTAGTTCAGCTGAGAAGAAGAATTTCTGCCGGGTATAACAACAGAGAATACAAACTCGACAAACTTCACTTAGTCTCAAAGCCTTCACTATTATGATGTTTCAAACTTTGGAAAAATTGTTCAATATCAAGTAGAAGCCTGTATTAAATTCTGAAGCGTGAAGATCCTTAAAGTAAGAGTGAAGTAAGTTCTGCGAATAAATTGGAAATGACGCAAAGTTTTTGCAGAAAATCGAACACCAGGGTAAGGAATTAGTGGTGACGATCTGTAGTCTACATTTTTTGACATGTAACAGGAATTGAACAATAAACACGTTTTATATAGCTCATTTATATCGCACGCTAGTGAAATTTTCTTTAAGCAACTCCAGCTTACTTAACACAACCCCATTTAAAATTAAAATATAAGATATTAATAATTAATAATTAACAAACAACTTACCCAATACTTCCCACAATGCTTCTTTGATCCTCAGCATTTTGCCTACTTTCTCGTGCTCTTATCTTTCGCTGCCTTAGTCTATTTACCAAAAAGAATAGCAGAGACAATGAAAGAGTGGCAGTAATGCCACTGGCCACAAGTCATATCCCAAAGTCCGTACTGCCATCAGTGAATTGATCATCTAAGCAGATCACCTCACAGCAATTATTTCCATTTCCAACCGTTTGGAATGATTTACACTTTGTAAATGCCTCGCACAAGACCATCTTGCATGCCTTTGGCAGACCACTGTCACAAATGCATAGGCGACAAGAATCTGGTCCAGGCATATAATGCATACCACTCTCATACAATTTCCCATTGTAATCACGGCAGTGGCCGCCTGCAACTAGACTCGAACTTGCTGCGAGGGTGTCTGAATGGATATGAAAAAAAGGATTAAAAAAAAACAATTAAAACACATTAACACAAAATACACAATATTCCGCCTCTAATTGGAAACTACAACAACACTTTAAAAAAGAGGTCAGTGTTTTGAACTAAACCCCCCTCCCGTTTTCCAACAACAATTAACGAATTATATTTTCAAAAGAATAATGAATAAGATCAACAAATTTATTTATTCCTCCATGGATTTATATTAGTAAACAATTCATCAGAATCCTTCTAGCTTTAGAGCCTTCTTTTTATTTAAAATTTTTTTTCTTCGTTCCTTTGCAAATCAATTTCAGTATTGTGATAAAAAAAAAAAAAAAAAATTTGGGCCAAGGAAAACAGGAGGAGAAGCAGGACACATCAAAAGCACTGGAAAATTTTTCACTTGGCAAAATTTACCTCGAAGGTTTTTAATGAAAAACAATGCAAACACTGCCAATTTATTCATTTTATTAGAACCCAGTAATTAGGTAGCGATTAGCGATAATTTTTAGATAAATTTTAACAAGTTGACTTAAAGAAACTCCGAAGAAATGAATTGTTGAGAATTTTTTCCACAGCTCGCACTGAATTGTCATATTTTTTTATTCTCTTTTTTGGTCATAAGGCAGAACAAAGTTTTATTGAGAGGGTGTGAAAGAGAAGGGGAGAGGAGAATGAGACGAGAATAGTGAATGGAGATTGAGAGAGATTTCGTCTGACAACAAAAGGTGGAAATGCAATTAGAATTCACATATATGGGAGCGTCAGTTTTCTTGGTATAATTCGTTATTGTAAGGTAACAGTGTTTTTATCGCGCTAAACTCCTACTCAGAGCTGCAATTTTTTACTGAACAATTTTAACCGTTAATTGATAATCTCTACTGCTCGTCATTATATGAATGATGTTCACAAAGAGAAACGCCTACTTTGTGGACTAAATGTGTAAAAATTGTCAAATCCGGAGGAGTGAGTATAAAATACTCTCCTGGAGTATTGAAAAGTAAGACAGTTTTTCACAGACAAATGTCAACAATCTTTATTTTGATTTTTTGTTCCTTTTTTCCACAAAAAAATTTAAAAAAAAATAGTTTTAATGAATATAACAGGTTGTTATTTAAAGTCTTGAACTCCTGGATGAAGATTATTTAAGCCTAGACACGTCTGAATTTGTTAAAATGAGTTCTTCCGTTAATTTATCCTTTTATTGTCCATCTATGTGCCATTTATAGATACCTGAAGGTGTTTGGGCAGCACTTCCATTTAATTTGCCAGCTTTTCAATATATTGTATTTATTTTGTCTTAAACATTTTCTAAAAATATTTTTCCAACTGAATCTTTAATTATTAATTAATTTTCTATTTAAATCATATCTCATTCGCGAGTATGCCGATGGGTACCATTCCAACTATAACATATGCTGCTTCATCCGATATCGTTCGAAAGCCACAAATCGTCCTTAATGTGCGTAGTCTGTATGCCGACGATAGTATTTTCTTAGCATCCTGTCTAACTAGTCCAGTGGCCCAAACCGGGGCAGCGTAGAGCAGAACTAAGCTGATCATTCTTGAAAGTAACACCCTTCTAGTGTAGCCAGGTCCACCGATATTTGATAGAATTCGTGATAATGTCGCTTATAGTAAATTGCCTTTTCGCTGGTATAGAAGTCATGTGGTGTAACCTGCAGTCTATTATCTAACATTATTCCCAAGTATTTCAGTGCTCCTTTAGACAGAATTGTTTGGCTTCCAACCCGGAACGTTGCATTTTCCACGGTCTTACGATTGGTTATTAAAATCGCCCCAGTTTTGTGGTCAACAAGTTCAAATCCAGCTAAATCTTGTATTTGGGCAATAGCAGCATTTGTAGCAGATTCTACTTCGTGAACGTGTTTGACGACCGTAACAATAGCAGTAATCCGTCGTGCATAATATTCCACAATAATGGGCCTAGTACTGATCCCTATGGTACTCCTGCAGAGACAGTGTAATATTTGATATCATCTTATGTTTAATATTGAAGCTGCCTATTGTTGAGATACGAGTGCGGATCAATAAGTCAGTGACTTTTTGAATTTCTGACCTCTTTACTGAAACAGCAACACTTCTCCTGTCAACAGGCTTCTGTCAGTTAGTTTGTGTTTGACAGCTATTTTTATCAGACTACTCACTAATTTGAGGAGAAAATGGAAAAAAGTGAATTTCGTGTGCTTATTAAGCATTATTTCTTGCGAAAAAAAACCATTACCGAGACCAAGGCTAAGCTTGATAAATACTATGGGGACTCTGCACCATCGATTTCAATGGTAAAAAAGTGGTTTACTGAATTTCGTTGTGGCCGTACAAGCACTGAAGATGCCGAACGTCCTGGACGCCCAGTTGAGGTCTCTACACCCGAAACAATCGAAAAAATTCACGATATGGTGTTGGCCGACCGAAGATTGAAAGTGCGAGAGATTGTGGAAGCCGTAGGGATCTCGCATGGCTCAGTGGTTTTAATTTTGAATGATCACTTGGGCATGAGAAAGCTTTCCGCAAGATGGGTGCCGCGTTTGCTCACAGTCGACCACAAACGCAATCGTGTAACAACTTCACAGGAAGGTTTGGCGTTGTTTAATCGCAATATGGAGGAGTTTTTGCGCCGTTTTGTAACCGTGGACGAAACATGGATCCATCACAACACACCAGAGAACAAACAACAGTCAAAACAGTGGGTTTCTAAGGGTGAATCGGCGCCAAAGAAGGCCAAGGTGGGTTTGTCAGCCAATAAAGTTATGGCGACTGTTTTTTGGGATGCACGCGGGATAATCCACATTGACTACCTTAAAAAGGGAAGAACAATCAATGGGGAATATTATGCCAACTTATTGGACCGATTCAATGACGATTTGAAAAAAAACGACCTCATTTGGCCAAGAAAAAAGTTCTTTTCCACCAAGACAATGCAAGGGTGCACACATGTGCAGTTGCCATGGCAAAAATCCATGAATTGGGCTATGAATTGCTCCCTCATCCATCCTATTCTCCAGATTTGGCTCCGAGCGACTACTTCTTGTTCCCAAACCTGAAGAAATGGCTTGGTGGAAAAAGATTTGACTCCAATGATGAAGTCATCTCGTCATTTTGAGGACCTCGATAAATCATTTTTTTTGGAAGGGATAAAAAAATTGGAGAAGCGTTGGACAAAGTGTATAGAGCTCAAAGGAGACTACGTTGAAAAATAAAATTATTTTTTTATCAAAAAATCTGTGTTTTAATCAAAGTCACGGTCTTATTGACCCGCCCTCGTAGCTTCTTACTATCTTAAGTAAATAGCGTGGTGTTTTCATTCTAGGAAGTTCTCTTGTTATGCATAACCATCTTACGGAAATAAAGGCATTTTTAACATCTAGTGTTACTACTGCACAATATTCGTTTGTGTCCCATCGCCATCTTTCCCTTCTATTGCTTTAGTCGCAATGTCTACCCTCGCTTTTATGTCATTAATGGTAGACCACGATTTTCTAAAACCGAATTGGCGATTTGATAAAGCTCCTTTTTCCTCAGCTGCTGACAATAGTCTTTCGTAAATGATACGTTCCAGAATCTTGCCCAGGGTGTCTACAAGACATATTGCCCGATATGAAGATTGTTAACCTTCTTCTTACTTCCCTTTGGCAAGAGTACCAAATGCCGGTTTTTCTATGGGCCAGGAAAAATTCCTTCCTTTAGACATCTCTGGTATGTTGTTATAAACACGCCTTGTCTTTTCTGGACAGCTGCTTTTACGGCCTTATTTGGAATTCCGTCGGGTACAGCGCCTTACTAAGGCCTATTTTTCTGCATGCCTTGATCAGTTCGTCCGTTGATATCTGTGGGATTTCTGCTTCCCTGTTCGCTTCCTGGATATAATGCGTAAGAGAGGGCTTTGTGCTGGGTTTTGCTTCTGACCATTTATGAACTAACATAGATGGCAAACTTTCCACCTATTGGAAAACCAAAACCACTGATCCCCTCTATCAATGTGACCCGTGTTAATTTCATCAATTTCAATTTCTCTATTTTACACAAAATCTCCCTATTGTACTCAACAAACCTCATCCACATTACACACACATAGTGAACTTTACGTTCAGTTCGCTCTCATTCTAGCAGCTTTGCCTGTAATTTGCTCTCATTCTAGCAAATTTTGACAGGGTATAGAGATGTGCAGTGTGTTGGTAAATCACTTACGGTGGCTACGTGAGAATAAGGGTTTGCAAAATTATTAGTAGAGTTTGTCATCTAAATTAGTTCATCTACGGCTCCTATGGCGATTGTCGATCGTCGATCGAAACGACAATTATCGATTGCATCGACTGATTTCAAGTTTGGTGTTGTGTAACTCGATCGACAAAGGATTGTATTATTGTGAATAAAAACTACAAAAGTGACTACTGAGAATATAATTTGTTTTGAATTTTTTTTTTTGTTTATTTATTCACTTTCTTGACATTTTTGCAAAGAACCTCAGAAAGTGGGTTCTATTGCCATTATTTTAGCTTGGGTTTTTACACAAGTTCCTTTGGCGTTGCCTGAATTTTCTTCCATGTGTTACATTCCACCAAATGCTCCAGCTCTTTTTTATTTATTTAAATTACTTCTTTTTTGCGTAAACATCATGTTTTTTATTAAAATACTCCCATTTTGTAAACCCAAAATTTTTTTTCTGCAAGCAACGATTAGGAAATTGCGAACGATTATAAACAGCTGTCAAATCGGCAAAATTCGATCACAATCGGCACTCGCAATATCTAAATTAGTAATCGATGACGACTTTCGACAAAAGTCGATAGAATGATCGACAACTGCAATAGGAGCCATAGGCCTAATAATAAAAATTGTAAAAGATTTACTTGTGGATTTGTAAATTTTCACATTTTATTAGATTTGAAGTTCAAAGTTAAAAAAAGAAGTCTGAAAATAATATAGTGATAAAGGCAACAGGGGGTGGACCAAATAAGCTACATACTTTTTGCGCCTTAGAAGAAAGCGTAATAAATATTCTCGATATGGACACCATAGCGGAACCACCAGGCCTGGAATTCGGGAAAGCAGAGGAATGTTTTCCGAATACGGAGAACTATTACGCTGCTTCCTCACCAAATGAAAATAATGTGATTATACAACTCGAAACACTGCAAACTTCATTCACAGCTAGACCATTAAAATATCTAAGGTCACAACATATAAGAAAACTAAATAAAAATATAGAAGATAGACTAATTCTACTGGAACGGCAGACAAAAACTCAAGAGTCATTTTATAATAATTTAAATTCCTCATTGTAGGAAATCAACAACAGCATAAAAACAATAGAAGAATATATGGGAGCACCCCGAAATCTCCCGTTCCAAAATCCCCTGTTTTGAATTTACACATTTGCCCATAATCTCCCGTTTCAAAATCCCTCGATCCGAAATCCCCTGTTTTCAAAATTGAAATCCGCTTATTTTGTTGTTTTATACGTATTTATTCATTCAGGTATATGTGTAGGTACATATGTATGCATTATAATGTATTATAAAAAAAAACTAAGTAATTTAAAAAAAAAAAAAAAACAATTTAGCAACTATGCGTTCTTACACAGTCCATATATAAATAGATAGATAATTTTATCATTATTACGACTAAGCGCAATGTTGTGCGCAATTGCCTTCAAGAAGTCTAGTTTTTCAGATGATTCTCGATTTTTAAGTAGCTTTTTTAACTTGTTGCGCTTTATTTCCAGTGATCGTCTTTTCTTTATTCCTTGCCCTGAAAGCATTTACTCAATATTGTTTTTTACAACAATATACTCCAGGGCTAGTTCTTGAATGATTTTATAAAGCCTATTATGTGGCTTTCCGATCAAAACTTGTTGTTTTGTGTTATCGGAAAGTCGCGAAAATCTGCAATGGACCAAAACTGCGGAGCATATTTTGGCTTTGATTTTTTTCAGCCAATTTTGCTGCCGTTATTTTTATTTATTCATATCCTGTCGCGGTTTTACAGGATTACTATTGATGATAGTATGTAAAAGTTACTGTTCATTTCTGGCGCCAGAACGGGGGATTTTATCCCGAAGGATTTTGGAAAAGGGGAATATACAAAAAAAAAAATGCTACTACTTATATTTAAAAAAGGATAAAAGTAAAGAATTATTAGCAATACAGAAGGAAAGGCTAAAATATATAAAGACGAAGTAAGGAGGAAACAGAAAGCCAGGATAACATAACTGAAGCTAAAGGAAGAAATTTTAGAGCTAGAAAGAGAAGTGCAGATAAGGGAAGTCGAACCATTCGCGTAGAATCAAGACTTGAATTTACTTTTTTTTAACGTTATTTTTATTACTTATGTTATTTTCTTTAACATGAAGTTCCTTTTTTTGTGATACAAGTTTTTATTTAGTTATAAAGAAATGTGATAAATATTATACATAGAATGAAATAAAATTAAGTGCAATTAATTTGTGTTCATGTGTTTTTAATTTTGTATATACATAGATCGTAGTATATTGTTTCTAATCAAGACAAGCTTCGTCGCTTTCCGAAAGTTCGTGGTCCAAATTTTCTCCACTGTGTGATGTCAAATTCATTTGTTCGTCAACAATTTCTTCAAAGAGATCGTCCTTTAGCAGTGGAATGTTGTTGGCAATACAAATATTGTGTAATGCCGCACAAATATTGATGATTCTTGTCTCCTTACTTGAAGTATAATGCAGTTCTCGTGCTCGCAACAAGCAGCTAAATCTATTTATTAGAACTCCTATAGTACGCTCTACGGTGTTTCTCGCCTTTGCATGTTTTTTGTTAAATAAATTTTCCAATGACGTTTGGTCCGGATCTCTGTACGGTGTTATTAGGTACTCTTTCAGAGCATATCCATCATCACCTTAAATATTATAAATTTAGAAATAATACAATATTTGCTTGTTTTTCACTCTACATACCTAAAAGCCAAGTATTCGTTACACCATTGCGAAGCCATTCTTCCAAAATTGTTTTCAAGTTTGACATATTAAAAACGTATGAATCGTGCGCGGATTCAGGATAACGTGCGTTATATAGTTAAATATTAAAACTATTAATGAGATTATATAAACAAACAAACTTACAATCATGGCATTTATACTATAAAATCCTTTTCGGTTATAATAAATATGTTGGTGTCCCTTCTTTTGTGCCCTTATCTTTATATGGGTGCCATTAACGCAACCTATTATCTGGAATTCCACTTCTCTCGAAGAAATACATCCTGGCTCTACATTCGTCTTGTTCAGTGTAGTTGAAATTTATCCATTTGGGACATAGGGTCGTCTCTAGCACCGAAAATACTTCAGTCAAAACTAATGACATAGTAGATTGTGCCAAACCAGCATAAAATTCATTCCCACTTGGTAGGATCCGTTAGCACAGAATCTCAATATTTTGGAAAGTTAGAGAATATTTGGAATTGATGTATTTCTTTTTTTCTGTTCCAGCTGTGGACCTATTTCTGCCAAAATTTTAACAAATGCTTCTTTTGATAGGCGGAAATATTTAAAAAAAAAAACTGTAAGATTATTTAAGTGCAAACTTACATTCGTTACCCCAATTTCAGCGGATTAGAAGAATCGCCTTTTCTTGGCGATTCCCACAGAACTCCGATCATTTTCAGATTCTGAGTCGGAAAACCAAATTTCTTTACTACTCATTTTTCATAAAAATTAAACTCATTGAAATTTGAAACAATAAAACCGCGAATAAAATTAAAATATGAAAACTTCACATCTCATCTGTCAAAAGTACTCGATATTCACAATATTTATGCTGATAATTCACAGTGGCACAATCTTTTGTCGATTAAGTTACACAATACCAAAAACAGAATCAAACAAAATTTTGATTTGAACAGATTTAAAATTTAAAGTAAAAAAGAAGAAGTCTGAAAATAGCAATAAAAAGAAGGTAATAAGGGGTGTACCAAATAACTTATACACTTCTTAGAAAAAACGGTAATAAACTTATTAGATAAGAACACCATAGTGGATCGACCTGGCTTGGAATTTGGGAACAAGATGGGTTTCCAAGAACAGAAAACACAGACAACATTTGCGCAAATATACTACAAAACCACATCGTAATCGCACAGAAGATATCAAAACATACAACCTAATAGAAAAAAAAAAAAAAGTTTATAAGATAGACTAATTTTACTGGTTAGGTAGACAGACGCCCTAGAGTCATCTTATAATCACTCAAATTCGACCATACAGGAAGCCAAAGGTAGTGTTAAAGCAATAGAAGAATATACTAAAAAGTGATATTATTTAAAAAAAGGATACAAAGAAAGAGTTATTGTCATTTAATACGGAAAAGCTTAAATTGTATAAAGACGGGGTTAGAGGTAAGCAGAAAGCCAGAATAATAAAACTCAAACTTAAGCAAGAAATTTTAGAACTGCAACAAGAAATGCATATAAGGGGACCTGAATCATACCCGTAGGACTGAATTGCATGTATTTGAAGTCATCATTTCCTTTAAAACGTTTGTTTTATATGTTTTTCATTTAAATGAAGTTCCTATTTTTTTTTTTTTTGTGATAAAAATTTGTATTTAGTTTATAAAAAAATGCGATGAGAATTATATTATGAAGTACAATTAAAGTTATGTTGATATGTTTTTTTAAATTTGCGTATTTATAGATCTAAGAATATTGCTTCTGATCAACACAGCTTCATCGCTTACAGAAAGTTCATATTCTAAATTTTGTCCGCTGTATGTTGTCGAACTTATTTCTTCATCAACATAAGTTTCATTATGTATGTATATGTTCCTCAAGTAGAGGAATGTTGTTGGCAGTACAATTATTATGCAAGGCTGCACAAATATTTGTAATCTGCGTCGCCTTATTTGGCCAATAGCGCAGTTCTCGTGCCCGCAGTAGGCACCTAAATCTATTTTTTAGGAAGCCGACTGTAAGCTCAACGATGTTTCTTGCATTTGCATATTTGTTGTTGGATACGGTTTCAAAGCATATCGAACGTCTCCTAGAATATTTTGAATTTAAAAAAAAAATAAAAAAAATTGCTTAGATTTTAGTCTTCTTGATATCTAAGAGCCAAGAATTCGTGTTCCCATCGTGAGGCTATTCTTCCAAAATTGCTTTCAAGTTAAACATATTGAACACATATGAATCGTACGCGGATCCAGGATAACGTGCATTAATGTAGCGAATTCTCATCACATCATCACAAACCTTAAGTATGTTAATTGAATATTTAAATAAAATTGTATACATCAACAAACTTAAATTTAAAGCATTTATGCTATAAAAGCCTTTTCGGTTGTAATAGGCATATTATACAGGATCTTCCAAGAGGGACTTCCGAAATTTGACAGTTGATTGTTGAAGCTATATTTATCAAATTGGCTGTTGTATATTCAGTCTGTTTCGCCAAATCACCATGGACGGACGTTCAACAATACGTGCAAATGATAAAATTGTTTTATCAAAATGGGTGTTCTGTTCGGGCAACGTTACGCGCGCTTCGCCCTTTTTACGGTCGTCATAATCGTTCTACCGAGAGGACTATTCGCAGTGTAGTGGATAACTTTGATTCTATTGGTTCAGTAAACGATAAGCCAACACCCGTACTTCGACGGAACGCATGATCTGCCGAAAACATCGCTGCTGTCCGTGAGAGTGTGTAGGAGAATCCAAGGCAGTTGATTTCGCGTCACTCACAAGAACTCGGCCTTCCGCAGACCACAACTTAGCGAATTTTGCGTCGTGACTTGGAACTGCACTCGTACAAAATTCAACTGACTCAGGAGCTGAACATAAACGATCATAGGCAACGACGTGTGTTTGCTGAATGGGCTCTGCAGCAGTTGGAAACTGACCCTAATTTTCATCGAAAAAATCATCTTCAGCGATGAGGCGAATTTCTGGATGAATGGGTACGTCAACAAACAAAATTGACGAATTTGGGACGATACCAATTAACATGAGATCCAAGAGTGTCCAATGCATCCCGAAAAAGTTACTGTTTGGTGTGGATTTTGGGCTGGCCGCGTCATCGGTCCATATTTCTTTGAGAACGACGTTGGCCAGGTCATCACCGTCAATGGCAGGCGCTATAGGTCAATAATTACCAACTTCTTTTGGCCTGAATTGGATGATATGGACACCAACGACATGTGGTTTCAACAGGACGCCGCTATTTGCCACGCCAGCTCACACCACATTCCAAACTCTGCATGAACGATTTGAGGGCATGGACACCTCACGTTGAGGTGATGTGAACTGGCCACCAAGATCGTGCGATTTGACCCCATCAGACTTTTTCTTGTGAAGTTTTCTGAAGTGCTAACCACAGCGGCCCTCAAAACCAACATAACCTGTCGCGCCACCCAGTGAAGCCGCGCCGGACATTTCAACGATGTTATACCATATTCCATACATAATGGAACCGATAGACCTTTCAAACGAATAAAAAAATTTCGATGATATCTCACACACACTTTGTTTTATTTAAATTTAAAGATAGGAAGCGCTTAATGAAATACCCTTTAGTTCTTTCTTTGAGGATCTTATTTTAATATGTGTACCGTCAATATAGCCTATTACACCCAGTATTCCAGTTTTTCCAAAGAAATGCTTTTTTGCTCAACGTTTTTCCACATCAGTATAGTTAAATTTTATCCATTTGGAACAGATAGGGCTCTCTAGGACCGAAAATTTTTTTATAACTAAGGACACGGTGGATTGTGCCAAACCAAAACAAAACTCATTTCCCAAGCTCACTTGGTAAAAACCATGAATAGAACCTCAACGCTGTGGCAAGAATTATTTATATTCGGAATTAATGAGATTCTTTTTATCGGTTTAAGTTTTGGATCTATTTCTGCCAAGAGTTCAATAAATGCGGAAATATTTAAGAAAACTGTACAAAATTATTCAAAAGATAATTAGGAAGATTTCAAAAGGCATCCTACTCACAATCGTTCCTCCAATTCCATCGGATTAGAATCATCCCTTATTTTTCTTCTTTTTCTAGCCAATTCCAGAAAGCTCTGATTATTTTCAGACTCTGAATCTGTAAACCAAATTTCAGTTTAACTCATTTTGCTGTTTTGAAAAAAATATCTTATTTATATTTATTTGAAAGTAATATATTCAAAACGAACAGTAATTACTCCAAATATAAAAACTTTAAACATCTGTCAAAAGTATATAATATTCACAATATCCATATTGGCAGTTCACAATAACAATATTTTGTCGATTGAGTTACACAATACCAAAAATGAAATGAATCGATGCAATCTACAATTGTTGAATTGATTGATAATCGACAACCGCAATCGGGGCCTTTGTTGATAGTTTTCGTAATGAGCGACGAAGCAATTAGAATAAGAGAAGCGATGAGACACATTCATCGATGAGCTGAGTCTAACCTGCGGAGATTAACATCAAATTCTAAGCGGGTAGAACACGCATTGACTACGAACAACAGCAGAAGTATTGGGAGTGTACTGAAAATGCCCGAGTGATGAATTCGTTTTTAAAATAAATCATATAAAAGAGCTAGGTGGAGAATTGTCTCCTCCTCCTCCTTGTCCAGGGAGCTTTTGCTGAAATTCCAAGCCTTCTTAAATGTTCTTCGACCGATTCAAAGATTCAAAGATCAAACTCTTAATAATCGGTAGACCGATGCTACTCGTACCTTTTTCCCATAGGATAAATAGAGGGGTGCCAATTTGAGCAAGTTCATCGGTCCTAAAATTCATTGGAATCTCTCTGTGAATCAGCACCCAACATAGGTGAAAGTTGAACTGCCCTGCCATCTGTGCCCCGGCACCCAACACAGGTGAAAGTTGAGCTGCCCTACCATTTCCCTTGGCTGTCAAGGGCGGTTTTAAAGTTTTGTAAGACAGTCCATGGACTTGATAGCGGCCTGAATATCCGAAAAGATGTGGATAACCCTTGCAGATACCGTCTTTCTTTAGCCAGGACGAGGTTTCTTTAACCGCCAAAATCTCCACCCGAAATACACTACAGTGATTTAGAAGGCGGAAGGAGACGCTTAGACTAAGCTTATCGTCACTGCCACCAACCCGGTTATCAGTCTTGGATCCATCCGTATAAAAGTGGATTGACTTGTGATCCATGGAAGCATATTCCTTCCAGAAGGATCATGAAAATCTTTGTCAAACCAATGTTGGAGTATAGCGTAATCGATGTTCTGTGAAATGATACCTATTGTATTAAGAATATAACCGTGGTCCGTATTTATAGATGTAGACGTACGCAGAAAAGTGATAACTTTTTAACAAATATTTGTTATATTCACTGTAAATTCCCGAGCCATTATAAAAAACAAATGCAAACACCGACAATACTAAGCACAGTTGTGAAGTAAAAATTCAGAATTGGTTTACCGAGGTGTTATGCCCTTACGACAATAGGAAACAGCACACCAACAAAATTTATACCTACCGGCTATCCATCGGTTGTTGACAATGTAATATAGCAACGGCAGTGACTAAGTGCAAGCAACAGAAAGACCAAGGGCAGGAGAGTTGGGAAGCCCGCACAGTGGATGTTGTGGGAACTGCACTCGCGCTTTTTTTTCCCCGCACAGGTGATTTTCTTTTGTACTTTTTTTATAATTTTTTTTTTGTCTTCATACAAGGAGCGAATTTGACGAGTGCACTTTTGTGTGTGCACTCGTCGATGGCATACATAAACTAACCCATAGATAAACTAACCTAGGTGTCATTTCTATAACCGGTCAGAATTTGATAAAATGAGAGCAATTTACAAGTAAAGTTGCTAGAATGATAGGGGTTTGCACGAGTGTGTGTAATGGGGATGACGTTTTTTTCATTAAAATGGGCGTGGTTTATATAAAATGAGAAAGAAATTGCCACTGATGACCATTCACATGTATTCACAGAAAGGGTCACTAGGATAGGGGCGATCAGTAGAAAACCGGTTTTGATTTTCCATTATCTGGGAGGTTTGACATCAAACTCTACTAATGCTTTTGCAAACCCTTAACTTTCGCACAGACACACTGTAAGTATTCCAACTTTTAGCTTTGGCAAAATTTGCTAGAATGAGAGCAGTTTACAAGTAAAATTGCTAGAATGAAAGCGATTTGCACGACTGTGTGTAATGTGGATGACGATTTTTGATTAAAATGGATGTGGTTTGCATAAAATGGGAGGGAAATTGCTATTGAGGACAATTCACACATATTCAGACATTCACAGACAGGATCACACGGTTAAGGGCGATCAGTAGGAAACCGGTTTTGATTTTCCAATATCTGGAAAGTTTCACATCTAGGTTAGTTTATCTGTGCAAGGCACCTACCCAATAGTCGTGCTTTTTTGCACATCCGCTGTCCGCAATGCGATAAAAAAATTATTTGTATGTAAATTGTAACAATAACTTAGCGATGTACACTAGTTCAATTTATGTACGCTATCTGATTAGCGGATATAAAACAGTGCTTCCAAGTCCTATTTTATTCGTTTGCGATGAACTTTCCAAGGAATTTCCAGAAATGTCGGACATTTGCCAACAACCTTTTTTCAAAACAAATTAAAATTGATCAGCAACCGACATTAACCGTTATAGATATATCTGTACTACCAAGGTTTTATGATGACCTCTCATGGGGAATTGGGTGGTTTTTTTTGTCACAATCGTTAACTTACGTACAAAAAACTCAGCTATTATCCGGAACACTTTGTATAACTTTGGGGGAATAAGTGTTGTAGTAAATATAAAGGATCAAGTAATGAACCACGTATATGTACATAAACACTGCCGCTCTCTTAGTTTAGATTATACCTAGCTTGTGTAAACATTGTCACTCTCTTAAACTTGGGTTCTCAGTATTAAGAATGTACTATAAATCAACCAATGTAAAACAAAGTTAAGATCATTGAAGTGTTGGCCATCGAAGAGGCCGGACGTGTTTCATTTGTGTCCTTAAATAAATACATGTTTTAAAGATTACACTAGGTATTTTGTTTAACTCAGTTCTATTAATAACATTTCCCTAATAATTTCATCAGAAATCAAACGAAGTCACACGTTCCAATCGTTGCCTCTAAAGAACCACTAGAGAGATTCTATTTAAGGTCCTCTTTGCGTAGAACGACGTTGCCGAAAGCGGATTAAGATATTCTTGTTCAATTTGAATACATGATCCTTTCAATAATTTTTGGCCTCGTTTACCCTGCTAGAAAAATACACTTGATATGGCATTGATATGCAGTCTTCAATACAGTCTTACCTTGGTGGTGGGCATAAGTATTCAAAAATAATACCAGGATCAAAAGAATAAGAGACTTATTAAAAACACAACACGCCTTGGTGAAACAACGAAGAAGAAGGAAGTTAAATTTTATTAATCTGATATATACAGATGACCTAGTTTACAGGGTTGGCATTAAGTGGCACAGAAATTACATTCTATTTGCCTGTTCATATTGGCGACGGGATGAAAGTCCTCACCATGAACGTCGTGTTCACATTTTTATGGAGTTGAAAGACTTTTTGACAAGCGGAACACTTGAATCGGAGCATTTTTAATTTATAAACTTGAGCAGTTAGTTGGCCTGAAATATATCTTTTTTTTGTTTTTATACTTCCTTGCTCATTAACGATCAAAACTAAAATGAAAAAATATGTCAGAAGTGTAACGATAATGAAAAAAACGATGTGCTTCACCCGTTTCCATTTCTAAAGTGGATTTTCGGTGCAAGTAACCCTACTTCTTCCCACTTCAATAAAAAGCGTTACCTTTCTTTCGGAAAATCTTCCTGCCCGCTCCAATGTGAACAAGCACTATTACAACAATAAAGAACTTAGAGTACGTAATCGGACACAGTTGGCAAAGACGCACTAATTGGACTGGTTTATTGGTTGATCGTGGATTTAGGTCATTCACTTCGGACCACAGAGCCATCTAAGTAAGTAGAGCAGCTTAAATTACACTCTTGTTTTTCAACTTCTTTGCATAGATAAATAAAATAACAGTTCGATTGCAATATGTATATTTACTTTCAATCACACTCTGAAATGAAATCAGGAATCGAAACACGCTTCTGAAAACGCCGATAGAACATTTTGAAAAGAGGGTTTTGGGAGGCAAAGAAAATGCGTCTTTCTGTCTAATAGAAAATTCGATAATTAATATTGGAATAGTTCATTTATATGTACAAATACATATAATACATATAGAGTGTAAAGGTACTTAAACTTATATATATTAATTTTAGCGGATGTGTACGCTATCCGCTAAGAAATCAATTTGCGTGTAAATTATAACAATAACGTAGCGATGTACTCTAAGTCAATTTATATACATTATCAACTTAGCGGATATAAAACAGTGCTTCGAAATCCTATTTTCTTCGTTTGCGGTGAACTCTAAAATCAATTTTCAGAAATGTTGAACATTTATCAACAACATTTTTTCAAAACAAATTAAATTTGCTCACCAACTGAATTGATGAACTGCCATTAAATGTCATTGATAGGTATATCTGTTCTACTAAGATTTTATGATGAACTCTTAAGCGGAATTGTTCGTTTTAGCGCAAATAAAAATAATTCGTTTTCTTTTTGCTTTTTACTTTATTTTCCTTTTTTCTTAGTGTGGCACGTACGCCTCGATCGGGCATGTTTACAAGTGTGTACATGGCTGCCGCTTCCTGAATCATGGCCGTTCTTCCTTGGCAGGTTGGTTTCCTTTACTCAACGCTAGATCGCGTGTTTGGTATGTACTCTGAAGACATATCTGTTTTTAAATTCACTAAATTAATTTGAAGCTGTATACCAAAAAGTTGAAGTAAGTCACGGCCAATCAACAAGGGCATTGGAGTGAGCTTATCTGAAACGATGACGAGAGAAGTTTGTTTTATATAACCAGCTATTTTAATATAACCGTATGCATATAGTTTAACACCCCCTTGTAGCCGGAGTACTTCAACTTTCCCACAGAGATGTCTTCAGGCAGAAGCGATGCTCGCGCAAAAGTAATCGGACTACCGGTGTATAAAAGAAATTTAACATTATTAAATTTCGAGCAAACGAAAACCGTGGAGTCGGAACTTAAGGCGTTAACTGCAGTCTGCTTTCTGAGGGCAACTACTGAAATTTCTTCGACAGTCGTCGTGTTCTCTTTTCCGGAAGTTTCATTGCTTGTAATTTCGTGTACTTGTGAATCTGAAGTTTCGTTTGCTGAAGTCTCACTTGTTGCTGAGTTCCCGTTTTTTGCTGGAGCCTCGTCCGGCGTCCAGCCGCTAGGGTCTTCTAAGGTTTCGTCGACGTTTAAACCATATTCCTCGCATAAGGTTCGACATCTTGGCAACGGAGTGGAGCTAGGCACGTCGACGCCGATAGTATGTAAGGCATCCATGAGTTGGATGCGTGTTAAGCTTCTGCTCATAAGGGATGAGTTAAATCCGTTTGTTTTTTCGCGATCAAAGGGTCTTTCACACAATTTTTAGCGCAAATAAAAATAATTCGTTTTCTTTTTACTTTATTTTCCTTTTTACCTACTATGGCGCGTCCGCCTCGATCGGGGATGTTTACAATTATGTACGTGGTTGCCGCTCCCTGAATCATGGGCGTTCTTCCTAGGCAGGTTGGTTTCCTTTACTCAATGCTAGATGGCGCGCTTGGTACACTTTTTAAAAATAAAACCGACTGAATACAGTCACGAATAAGATTTTCTTTTGTATACAAAATGTTACTACAGTTTCGAAGTTATTTAAATTTGAAACAGATAGATATTTAAATTTTTTGACAATTTTTACAGGGATTTCTCGCTGAGCCAAGGAAAAAGTAAAGGAACCCATTTCAGGCGCCTTG
Source organism: Volucella zonaria (assembly GCA_963966105.1). NCBI lineage: Eukaryota > Metazoa > Arthropoda > Insecta > Diptera > Syrphidae > Volucella > Volucella zonaria. Next base: position 75,643,901 of record OZ014530.1, on the reverse strand, counting down.
TTAGGCCCTAAGGAGCTCATAGGTGTGTAAAGAAACCAATCTAATTTTAAGAGTTTGCGAACATAAAATTTATTTCCAAAATTGTTTAAAATACTCGTAGATTTCATTATAAGACTAAAATCAATTGATCGCAATTGAATTCTGAAATTCATTTCATTAAGCAAAACCCGTTTCGATTTCTCTTAAAAAAAAATCCACAATTACGCTTCACAAGAATGTTGGCAGCCCTGTACCTGCATTTCACAAACCCCTACTAATCTTGTCACACCAACTACTGTGACAGTCAACAGCTGTTCGTAACCAAAAAACTCTTGTCTCCTCTTTCTCACTGCTGTTCAACAATGCATAAACTTGTACATTGCACAATTTCGTGTTCAGACTCTATTAATTGTCCGTTACGTAGTATATTTTCCATTAGCACTTCAGTAATTTCGATATGAAGTCGAAAAACAAATTTCACATCAAACTATGGGACAAGAGCGTATACAGGCCGTTTCCGTGTCAATACTTCTTCACAAGCCTACAGTTCTCCAATTCAGTTTAACAAGCAAATACAGGCACGCTAGAAGTGCTTAGCTTATGCAAATCTTGAGTGGCTCGGTTTTGGATAGTTTCTCATCTTCTGCCATCCGTTGCGCATCGCGAAAGTTTTATCGGTAATCGGTTCACGAAATTGATAAAACCGATTCGTTCTATACCGGGGTGGGCAGATTTTAGTGACTGGTGTGTTTCGGTACTGTTCAAACGGTTATTTAACCCTCGAGGGGTATGTTGCCCTCTAATCTATGCCACAAAAATGTCAAACTTCGGCATCGAAACGTGGTGACAGCTGCAGCTCCAAGCAAAGAAAAACTATCAGCACCTGAAGGTCAACAGATCAGCAATCGTAGCAGCAGTAACAACATTACCAACGACTACAATCTGGATTCCTGCACGGAGAAATCTTCCAAAGTAAATAATTATCTAACCCGAGACTCTTGGGAGCACATAAAACTTTATCGCTGAATCAGTGGTCAAGAACAACGCTCCATTTGCCTTTAGTGCCCATGTTACCTTAATAATTAATTGCTTGTCATTGTGTTAACATACGTATCTATATTCTGAAACCTTTATTGTGCTTTATCATTAATAATTCTTATCTGTAATTCTTTTTATACATACATATATTTCTATCTAAAGGAAAAAGACTTAAGGGACCGTCGTCAAAAAAATTCTGATTTGTCTTCAAACGAGTGCGAGTGCTACATGACACATCGTCGCTGCAGCAGTGTGCTAAGTGAAAGTTCAGACGATAGTCAGAGCCAAATAAATCAAGCTGGAATAATTGATGATTATTGTGAAGAATACGAAAATAAATCATTTTTTGATACAAGTAATACGATGATTCGACCGAGCGATATACATCGACAGACGTCCGTATCGCAAATGGGTAGTAATGCGGCTTCAGTTAAGCCAAAATGCAATAGGTCACGAGCCTTTAACCTCTTCGTAGAAGTCGCAATTCGAGTGATGTTGATTGCTAGTTTTATGTGAGTATTTACATGTGTATGTGAATATGTAAATTGTTACTTTTAATGTCAATCATTATTGTACAAGTACATAACTTTGTTTTCGGAAGTATGTGTAGTTATTTGTTTGTTGTTTTTTTTTTTTTTTTTTTTCTTACCCAACGTGATGATGCGACACGTTTATTTTTTTATTATTTTATTTATCTGTTTATCTTTTTATTATTTTATTTATCTGTTTTTAACTGGGGAAAAGCCCCTAATGCGTCAAGGGAAGCTGCGGCTAAATGGATAAACTGAATCACGAAAGTGATTTTTATTTTTTTAACCAAGAGTTGAATCCTGCAAAAACCGTGATTCATATCCGATAAAACTCCCCCAAAAAGATTAAGTATATATTGGCAGATCAGAAAATAGATGAATACGGCAAATAAGATTATTCACCTTTGTATTATCTCATGACTTTGAAGAGATAACCACTCTTCTGAATTCTTTTTGCGGATGAGGAACTGGGTACATTATTTATTTTTAAAGCCTCTGCAGCATTGTTCGATAATTCTTATCATTCATAGGTAGTAGTGGTAGGTCAGGAATGCTTGAAAATAAAATGGACTCGGTACAGAATAAAAAGTTGATTCCCACAATCGGAAATGAGCAGCGTTTTCATTTCATTTGTTGATGCTAATTATTGGTTACTGGAGATATGCTGCTTACACTGCAGAACTGATGCCTGATATTTAATGTAGAATACACGTCTTTTATTGTAATATTGGATTAGCAAGTAATATCTTATACAGACTTCAATGATGGTGTTCTCTTACGATAATTCTATACCATTGCCTACCATGAAATCTCAGTTTCATTCTTCATAATTTTTTTTTATATGTATACTTTTATGTAACATCGTATACTGTAGTTCCTTTTGAGTTTAATATATTTCGCCTGGGCCGCACATGAGTTTTCCGCTTTTCAAATTGTTCAAGTTTCGACATAACAAATACATATTTCATTTTTGAAGTTCTACGTCGCAATTTTCCTTAAACGGTCTCCTTTTTTGTATCTGAGCTTATTTGGTTCTATTGCTTATTGATTTTTCCCACCTATGTTGACCATGATTATTATAATTAACGTAATTCTTATGCTTCACGGCAATAATCTACTATAGAACAGATATAAGCTGCCTTAATGTTTGAAAACTGAGCTGTTGTGTTCTTCTGTATTGGGGGAAAGATCTGCATATTTATATCGATCTAGCCATTGATTTGATCACTTGAAATTAGCAGAAACTACTCTTAAACGCAAAATGCTTTTTATTTGTTATGTTACTGGGGATTTGTTCGTAGCATTTGCACTTTATTGGTTTTAACAATTTTTGAGGTAGTTATCTTACAGTGTATCTATTGTCGTCGATGAATTGCTTTCAACTTTGTCGTTCAATTCGGTGTTATTTATATTGGTTATATGCTCTTTTTTTTTACATATCTCGACGTTTCTTTCCTTGGAAAACCAACATTTTACTGGTCGTTCATAACACAACCACTTGTCAAAAGTCTCAGTTTTTTTTAGGCAGCTGAAGGGAAAAACAGCTTTTTAATTCTGCTGATACATATTTGCCATAGTATGTTAATCAAAACATCTATTGTTTTTTAATAATTTTGAAATGATACCCTGCATTTTTTGTTTCAGCTTTTGACTGATATTTAACCAATATTATGTTTTAGCAATAAAAAAAAAAAAAAAAAAATTGATCAAAACATGGCCACATTGAAAGAAGGGGAATATACCAATCAAAATTTCATTTGTGGTCATAAAGTGTGGTCTAAAGTGCCTCTATAAGCAACTATGGCGACGGCAAGTTTAGACTTAGTTCAGTTTTTGTTGTACGTTCAACACTCGAGCCAATACGTTAAAATTTGTTTACTGACAAACGATTGTCACATAATGCACGTCGCGTTAGACAAAACTGATATTAAAAATAAAAACTTTATAACCAAGGTTCCCAAACTGTTGCTGAGACTGGTGCTCGCCACAATTATAGTGAAGTTCTAATGAACAATAACGAAAGTAAACTGAGATGAGGTAAATGCATATTATCGACTTTTTTTAAGTAAGAATACTCATATTTCTGATCTAGAATGGTCTGTAAGGATTTTTTAGGCAAAATTAACAATCAGCTATCTAATGTTACGACAACAAAGTGGAGATGTATTAACATTCGTCATACGATTAGCGACCAGTTATTGTATCTCCATCGAAGAGGAGAATTATGCGATGCCCTTGTACAGATTTACAACAAAAAAAAATTACAAATGACACAAGTTTAAGGCCAGTAATAATTTAATTCATTCCAATATAGGTCAAGAGCTTCAATTGGCAGAAAAGATAACGAGTTCCAGTTAACTAAACGAGGCTAATCATTGCGAAAAGAAAGACATGTTGATGAACACATATGTAATACAAAAATTTACCGATGAAGATTGTAATAAAAATAAATTAAAAATTACATATTATAAAGTTCGCAAATTAAACTTAAACAATTAAGAAAAGAAACTGACGTTATACAATAAATTTACATTAGTACCACATACCGAAAACATTGGAGAAGGTTTTATTGTACTTTTAGACCGAACCGAATTTATTTTATGGTTTTAAGGAGTTTAAGAAGCCAAAAATAAATTTGAATCGGAGTTATAAGTAAAGAATTATTGTAGATTTTAGACTTGTAAAAGGGTTTGTTTACCCATATTAATCTTGTTCTGTGTTTTTCTAACTTAATTATTTACTTAATAAAATAGGATTCTTCGATCTCTAAGGACTTACGTTTGTGTGTGAATTTTGGCATGAGCACTTCTGGTAGTATTATTTACTTAGTTTTAAAAGCTTCCTAGTTTATTATTAGAGCACAATCAATATAGTATAAGGAGATTAAGCTGCACAAGTAGATGCTTTTGAAAGTGAAAAACTTCTTGAAACGTTTATATTTCCATTGGCAAGCGATTATTTTAATCAGCATCCACCTCTATTCTTAAAAAAAACTAAACTATGATCAGTTTATCATGTACACTTGGCATCGGTAATACAAAGTCAGGCGTAAGATGTGTTAAGTTCTTGGATACATGCGGTCATCAAATTCGTTATACTTCAATCCATATGATGCTTACATGTCAGGATTAGCTTTTGTGTACCGCAGCTCTTTTTTTAAAAATTACAAGAAGATTTAGTTCTGGAAGCATTAGAGAACTATCATTATTAAAACCCACCGTTTCGATAAGGTATCAAATCCCTGATGAGGTAGGTACTGGTATGTTAAGCGTTTTCTTTATGATGTTTAAGTTTCGTTTCGTTCAACTTTTCTTTTTAAGTATATTTTTCCGTATTGTATTTTTGTCTTAAGACATGAGAACCAGCGTAAGATTGGCATTTCAAACTTTCAGTAACTTTCCGCAACTCGTGAGGTAAAGCAACTAGTATTTCGTAGATTTTTTCCTTTCAATCGTAAAACATTGTTTACCAGGTGTGGTATAGATTGTGGGAGATCGTCATCCCAATCATTCTGAGTTCGTTCATCTTTGGACTTCTTCATCTACAATATCTTCCAATTACACTTATAGCTGAACCCTATGATTCAGTTGTTGGAACAGGCATGCCCTGGATTCTAAATGTTTTTAATCGTGCGGTAGAAGTTCAACAAAGTAGTATCGCCTGTGATTGCCTTACAACTACAACTAATACAAAACATCAGCTATGCCAAGACGAATCTTTAGATCAATACGCACTTTCCTTGCCTTTGTCTCAGCTTCAACACTTCCTGATTTTTCTTGACTGTTTTTCTCTTTTCATAGACTTTTTCGTCTGATCTTTTCAAAACGATGTAATTATGTCTTTCATTATTGTAATTAATTTATGCAGATAGCTATGAAATTGGTGCACTAGGAATTTTCCGGTAGTCGCTATGGCCAAGCTGAGATCATAATTTTCATTCGAAGTTTTCATAATATCATAGTTTTAAAAAAACGATTTCGCCTATAGCTGGTGCTATTGGGTGTCCAAAAGCAAATAAAGAAATAAAGTTGAACACTGCAGTCCACGTAAGACAACGAGTCTCTCACAATTATTGTATTATTCTACATTATCAGTTTATACGTGTATAAGAATAGTTTTTTCTAACTTATTTACTTAGTGGCATCACCTGAGTCTGATTTTTTTTTTCTATACATATACCGGATGAAAGTCAGTCGTATGATACAATCTACTTAACGAATTCGTCGTGTTTTCTTATTCATTACCAGCGAGCGAGTCTACAAAAAAAAACACACATCATAAGACATTTTCATTCACAAACGTATTATAATGATAATAATCGATTGCATATCCACATCTGCGTCTTTGAAAGCCGAAAAGTAAACTTGCAGTGTGCAAACAAACTCAAAAGTAAATATTTATAGTTCCATTGTCATAGGCAGACTTGTTAGTTAAAAAATCTCTATCGTATACTTATTATTTACCCGCATTCATGTTCACTTCTAATTTCGAAAGTTTTTTTTTATTCACATTTACTAGCAGATTAATTGAATTTTAATTACACAAACAGTCATCAGCTCATACCAATAATGATAAGTTTTTTTGCTAACAGGAAAATGGAACGAACAACGCCTTTCAAACGAATCATTCACCCTGAGGAAATATGGCTCTATCAGAATCCAGTATCAATCGAATATGTTCCGGCTTCGGTTATTTTGCTGGCTGTTATTTTTGCGCCACTTATATTGATAATTATAAGCTACTTGTTCTCGCGCGACAAAAAGGACTTTGTTCAGGCAAACTATGCTTTCACTTTAGCGATTGCAATAACTGGCTTTATAACAAGTCTTATGAAGATAAGTATTGGACGGCCACGACCAGATTTTGTATATCGATGTTATCCTGATGGCATTGTACATGATAATAGTTTTGATCAATGTACAGGTGACCCTATGGCAATCAATGAAGGCAGAAAAAGTTTCCCAAGTGGACACTCGTCAAGTAAGGAATTTTGTATTCTCTTGATGGTTCCTAATTGTTTTTTTTTTATTTGCAGTGGCATTTGCTAGCTTTGGGTTTATGACATTCTACTTGGCATCAAAATTACACATTTTCAACGATCGTGGTCGTGGGCGCACTTGGCGGTTGTGTCTTGCCATTGCACCACTTGTGGTTGCTGCAGAGGTAGCTATAAGTCGCACCTGCGATTATCGCCATCATTGGCAGGATGTGGTCGTTGGATCGCTCATAGGCATATGTGTATCATATCTTTGCTATCGACAGTATTTTCCATCGATATTCTCTAAAAACTGCCACCGTTCGTATCCACGTAGTACACGAATTACAACGAATCAGGTAGATTGTGAAGTTCCTGTGGAAGACGTAGATGAAATTGGTGAAAGCCAACCGCTTATTGGCGGTGAAAAAGACGACAAATGGATTTAGAATTATAAGATTATTAGATAAATTGTTTGGATTTTATTTATTTCGTATATTTTAAAATGATCTGTAGTTTTTAGTGAATTTTAGACTGCTTTATGTAGAATTCACCTTGATCAATCATTCCAAAGTATATTTAAGACAACTGCTTGAAAGATTTCTGAATTTTTGATGTCATCTTAGACATTGCGATTGCAATGAAAAGACTCTTTGTTTTGCATTTTGGAAGTGTTTATGGTATTTTGAATGGAAATGTGTAAATAATTATTTATGGAAATAAAAATGGTTGCATCCGGTTGATGTTTACCAATTCGCTGTGGATAACATTTGGTTGGAAATCATATTAATTTTTTATATGTAGCCTAAATTGAGTAAATAATAAGCAAACTTTAATAAACAAAGCCAGGTTGAAAATTCGAAACCTGCAAAACTAACTAGCGCGATTGTTAAGCAAGAGAAAATAGCAACACTATAATGTCCTACCAGAAATAAGTAAACCTTATGAGGGGTGTGTACGACGAATGAATCAACGACAGTGCCAACAGTCAGCATGACAAATTCCTTACATGAGCTACGAGTACTTCAACATGTTTGGATCTAAGATTAATAAAGACTAGTCAGAGAGTGGGAATGGGGAAGGTTCAACAATATCTCTCACATCCCCGAAGCGGATTGCTGGCTCCGCGATATGCGCCGTCTTTTCACTGCTTTAAAGCAACCAATGGATTCTAAAAAGATGAATTTACGGTTAACGCCCCAGCAAAACAAAAAAAAAAAAAAAATACTACGACGTTAGTGTGGAGACCTATGAAAACCGGTAATAAGAGTAGTTGTTCAGAAACACCAGGTACATAAGAACGGAGGTCTGGGAGTAAGTCGTGTGTGGATCGTACAAGTGTTTAGATGTCATTAGCAGTTGGGAGAAATAAAGAATTACATTTATGTTAAATTAATCAAGTCGTTTCTATTAATAGTTTAATGGTAAATAGTAGGCTTATTCATTGGCGATGAGGTGAAAATGTTAATGTTAGTGTTATATTAAAATATTATATTGTATATACACAGGTATTTTATACCTTTTGAAAAAAATATACATATTCAGTGCTATGAGAAAATACTCGTAAATTGTGTATGGCGTAACTAGATTTTTTTTGTTTTCTTGTATAGTTTGTGGCAGGAGCAGTGTTGCCAGTTCGTGGTGAATTTCAGTCCAAAATTTGAAGAAAGGGGTAAAGGCGAATTTTCACTCATTTAGAACGAAATGAGGGGGAAATACAAAAACAATCTGGAGGATTTCCAAGATTATTTCAACGCTGAAAAAAGAAAAATATTAAGTTAATCTAAGACAAGATGGCTTGTATTCCACTCCTGCGTAGTGAGGTTATTGAAGAATTGGACAGTTCTTCAGCATTTATTCTTATTAGACTCTATACAAGCAAAGAGATCAAGGGCTACAAATATATGTGAAAGTTTGGCAGACTTGAAAGTTAAAGCTTATTTCTACTTCTTGAAGTTTGTCCTAAAGTACTTTAATGATTTTAGTAAACTTTTTCAGAGTAATCAGGTTTTGTTGCACCTCCTCTACAGTGAGTCGAAAAAAATCTTACTCAAACTAGCTCAAAATGTCATTAAAGAAGAAGATTTCGATAAACTACTGGTTTCTCAACAGTGTAGTGATTTCGCTTCAGTGTACGGAAATAGTATAATTGACCTCAAAAACATTACGTTGGTCTAGAGTGTGAACCGCTCCTACAAAATTTTACTGAGGAGCAAAATTTAGAAATTAGGTTACGCTGCAAAAACTTCTATATTCAAACGATAGAAGAGATTTGAAAACGATTCCCAATAAGAAGCAATGACCTTCTATTTATGGAATTTCTTTCTCCAAAATATACAGAAAAGGGTAAGCTGCAAGGAACTTTTTTTCAGCTCCATAAAAATTCCAAACTGGAACAGAAAAAGATAGAATGCAGCAATTGAGTGTCGAACAATTTTGGAGGGAAGTAGCAGAAATGAAGGATTTTGAAGGAAATTTCTTATTTCCGAATTTAAGTCTAGTTGCTAGATATGCACTGACATTTCCACATTCAAATGCCGAGGCTGAGCGCTTACTTTCTGTAGTAACCGACGTAAAAATAAAAAAAGAAATCTGTTAGGTGGATCTTGCTTAAACGCTATCTATTTTACAATATAAGATCAGGGTTCAAGACAAGAAATATGGAGAGCTTCAATTTTAAACCCATCAAGGAACATACCATATTTCTCTTTTTGATAACTCAATTTACAAATAACGTACATAATTAGTCATCCCACAATATTCTTGTTCTTTTTCATAATATTCGTTAATTTTTTATTTATTTTTTAGTATGTTATGATTCCATTAGTCTGTTTTTTATTATGTTTAGTCTTTATTTTGAAATGAAGTCCGATTTAATTGTTGTTAATTGTTTTTAATAAAAAAAAAATACAAAAACGTTTTCTTTTTCGTTTTTAATTATAATTGTATAAACTACCAATATTGCTTTTTGAAAAATTATTGTGGGGAATCCATGGCGAATGTCACCCCAAAGAATGGGGAAAAAGGGGAATTTTAAGATCTGTGATGGGGAATTTCACTAAAAGCGGCTGGAACACTGGGCAGGAGTGATAATTTGTTACTTAGATACCAGTAACCCTTTCGGTACTTCTTTTTCAGTTTTGGAGATAAAAATAAAGTTTTTGGTTTTTATTGATAGTAAGGGTCCTTGTAACATAAAAAAAAAATTAAATCTGGGATCAAAAGTTTTTTTTTAGATTGATGCCATATGGCATCAATTACCTTCAATGGTATCTAAAAATAAAAAAAAATTTGGTTTTATTAGAAAATCTTTTATTTTTTTGGTACTAAAGCTTGCCTTCATTAAAAAAAAATATTACATATAAATATAAAAAAATAAAACAAAAAAATAGAAAAAAATTAAAAATTTAACAAAAAATTCGAGCAAAAATTAAAAATTTAACCACAAAAAACAAAACAAAATAACTAAATAACCTTAAAATAATACAAAAATTAAACATAAAAATGTGCAAAGAACGAAAATTTACAAAATTAGAAAATATCTTATGTATAATTAAATTATGTATTCTGATGGTATTGTTTAAAGCAATTCCTATTTTCACTGGGAGTATATTATATTTTGCGCACATATATCTCGAGTATCCTGAGCATTCTTTTAGCTTGGACCTTCGTTTATCAACCGTGTGTTCTGGCCAGTGCTCAAGTACATCGTACCTTAAAGATACTGCTGGGGCTGCCTCATGCTGTTGTCTTGACGTTGAACCTGACGTACTGCTGCTCTTATCTAAACAATCAGCTAGCCGTGGCCGACCACGTTTCCGGGATGATGCTTGATGCGTTGATAAAGCCAATAATCCATCAGCAATGTCATTCCGGAACGCTAACAATCCATTCGGTCCTTAGTTTTATTAGCATCAAAGTCCGCGCGGTATTCCAACCAACAATTACAAACCGCCATGTCAATAAAATGATCAAATATTTTAAGTGGCCACTTCTTTATTCCGATCCCAATCCTGTACAGTGAAAGCAAGAAGTCCATTTTATCAACTCCTCCCATGTTTTTGTTGTACACTCCAACAATGTTCGGCTGGGGAATTTCAATTCTTTTTTTTTGTTCAGCACAATATCTAAGAGCTGTACCCATATCTTTGTCACCATAAATTGATGATGCCAGCTGAACAATGCCGCCATCAAGCCATCTCAAAATCATTGTATTATGATTTCTTTCAATCCTGTAGTCAAAGCTACCTCGTCCTGTTTTTTTAAAATCCTTTTCACTAATAAGAGGCGCTTTTCCGATTCTGTTTCATCTAATAGTGCCTGTACCCCATATTCCTTTCTGTTTTAAATTTATGAGTAAACTAATGGGAGTGAAGTAATTATCAAAAAATAACTTGAAATTTTCATGTTCTGGTATGGTTTTTGCAAGGTGCATCACGATGTCGAAGCAAAATCCCAGTTTGAAGTCACCCAAAGTTGTGTTTTTCCCTTGATAAACTTCAAAATCATAAATAATGCCTTGAGAACTACACAAACAAAATATTTTCATGTCCCATTTTATTGGCTTTTTGGGCATGTACAGCCTTAATCCGGTTTTTCCTTTAAATGGGACCATCATCTCTTCAACACAAAGATTTTCAGTTTTAGGTAATTCATGCATTTTTTTTTAAAAATGTGTTAATCAGGGGTCGAATTTTATGAAGCTTATCACTACTGTTTTGACCAACATTAAATTTAAGACTGTTCCGTAATGCATGAAACCTAGATCTCGTGAGATTTTAGCGAAATGATGGAATTTCCGTGGCTTTACACCAATACATCACCAATCGAGGATACCCCATTATTACAATTATAATTTCTAAAGCAATTAATTTTATAATTTCATCACGGGTAATATTTATAGAAAGTCCAGTTCGCATCAGAGAAACTTGATTTGTTGATTGGATGATTGTATTAATTAAATCTTTAGTAACATAGTTGAGAAAATATTGAACTGGAGTTAACAATATTTTATTTTTCATAAATTTCGGTAAAATCAGTTTGAGGTGCCTCCCAAGAACTTTTTCCCCACCGAAAAGGTTCAATTTGTCTAAAAACCGACGTAGAAGGGACACTAGCTGTCATCTCATCTTGTACCAAAATATCAGCGTCCAAATCATCACCTTCAATATCAGCCACTTCTTTTGAGCTTTGATTCAAATCAGTTTCTTCCAATACATTATTGTCTTCCAAAACATTAAAATCAGTATTTTCAAAATATTCTAATAGAGTATCTACAATATCAGGTTCATCTATTTCCGATAAATCAGATTCATCAAAATTTTATAAAATATTTTGAATCTCATCGCCTTTTAATTTTCGCGACATTTTGATAATAAATTCAACCGCAATCCTAAATAAGAGTGTTCAACAGCAATGCTAAAGCGAATATGAAATGATACCGTATGCCGTATGGCATAAGTTTTACGAAACGAAATATTAATATTCTGCACCTTAAAACAAATTTGATGCCAAATGGCAACATACGAAAAGAAAAAAATCGCCAGAACCACACATACAGCTCTATCAACGTAAAAATTACTGTGAATTACGTATAAATACTTAGCTACAAAATGCTGTTCTCCCCCAGCAAACAATATAAGCAATATATAAGACTTATTGCAATGGAATATATGCCTTAGTATCTAAGGCTTATTTATCATAAGGAATCCTGATCGTATGCAGTATTCTTTATTTTATTTCTGTACCTGATGTACGCCTTATTTTAAGTCTTATTATAGGATCTAACTCCCTTATGTAAATTTTATTATAGGGCTTATATAAGGCTTTATATACCTAATATAGAGCTCATTATAATGAATCATAATTATAATAAAAATAAGAAAAACATACTAATATATACAAATACATGTAAGTATTTAATTAAAAGATACTTTATTGAAAAAAAAATGTTTGTTCAAAAAAAACCTATTTATTTTATTGTTTTTAATTTCCGCTGAAATTTCCTTTGGTCAAGTTTATATTTGCCCCTCTTGATAGCATCTTTTATGTCCGACTAGTATTTCCCGTAAGACTTGTAGGCATTGTGAACGGAACCTGAATAGAGTAACAAGACATTTTTGCAGCTTAACTAAAGTAAAATAATGATAGCTCTCATCTTTTTTCGTCCGTTCCAATTTATTTCGGACAGGAAGTCATCTGATACCAAGACGCTAAAGCTTTTCCCTACTTTTCCCCTAATTTTGGATGAAAACCATATTTTCAAATGGTTTTAAAACGAAATGTATCATTGAATATATTTAGCTTACGCGATCTGCTTCAAATTGATCAGATTTTATTTTGTTGGCTGTCTCCACTTCCTTGCTTTCTTCCATCGGAACAACGGACATCCTCTCCTTAATTTGATTCACAAGCCGCTTATAGTGGCGTTTCGAAAAAAAGGCAGTGGCGGCTATAATTGACTTCACTTTAAAAAGTTTATTCAAATATTACTTTAATTCACTTTACTTATTGCTTAAAAAGTTTCTTCACTTTTAACAGCTTTAAAATATTTTTTTTTAATTTAATTAATCACCGAGTAATACGTTCCAAGTACAAAATTCGTCACTGAACTGCCAGTCAAGGATCTTCAGCGAAACCGATAGGAAATAAAGAATAAAGAATAAACTCAATTATGTCGACATAATTGTGTTTTCTTCTGCAGTTGCGTGACATGCACAAACACGTTTCCCAAGTACGATTCTTTACATTATAATATGCTTTATTATTAGGCTTAAATAAGTCTTAAGAAACGAAACTCTTATTTACATCTAAAAATAAGGCATACATAAGAAAATATCTTATGATCATATTTATATCTTACAATATGGTTTGTCTAAGACTTATTTTAACTATATAATAGTTTTACAGTAAGGGTTTTATTTTTGTTTCCCTTTTCTTTCCCTTATGTCTTATAAATTTGACCGCGAATTTTGCTGGGCCCTTACTCAATACCAGCAAAGAATTTTTTTTTTTAAATAAAATACAGAGTCCTCCTGATACTTAACTTTTAAGAGGGAATTTCGGGATTTAGTATTCAAGAGCGCATCAGCGCTCTCTTCGTGTATTCTTACATTTCTCACTCAAATTGGCTCTTAAAACGTTTGCAAAACAACATGAGTGAAAAAAAAATAAAAAAAAAAACTATTTTTGTGGCTGATATAACCTTCGAAATAGATACGATGCCATATGGCATCAAAATACCGAAAGGGTTAAATTGGAAAATCTGTTTTCCATACTAGATTTTGAGAAAAAAAAAAAAAAAAGAAAATCTTTTGAGAGCGCATTTAACCAACTAAACTGTGCAAGGCAAGGGAGCGTATTGGAGTGTGCAGGACAACGTCACATTAAATTGTGTGAGGCCAGGGTCCACATTGAAATGTGCGAGACGTTACATTAAACTAGGAAGGTAAGCGCGCGAGCTGATAAACTAATAAAATATACAATATCAGGAGTTGTAATACTGAATTTTTGTTGTTTCTGAGAGAATTCCATTTTGTGGAAAAAGGAAAAAAGAAGTATTCTGAAAAGCAATAAATTGTGAAGAAAAGGCAAAACCACTGCGTAAGGTTTCCATCAATCCTACTCTCACCGAAAAGTGGAACCAAAGCGAGATAGTTGCACTTGATATTTCTAAGACATTTGTCAGAGTTTGGCATCAGTTTCTTTAGTCGAAAATACGTGCATTTGGATCGGCAACTCTCTACTTCGCTGGATTAGAAACCACCTTTCGGAACATTCGAAACATTCGGAACATTCAATGGTCTTGGATGGTTTCAAGTTTGATATTCACAAAATAAATGCTGGCCACAGGGCTCCGTTCTGTCTCCGGCACTTTTTAAATTTCATCAATGATTTCTTGTCTGTTACTTCTAATCCAATATACAAAGTACTCTCAGCTTTTCATATTCGTTCCCGGACTCCCTGCTCTTCTGCTATAGAACGGAAACGGTAGCGTAAGCTAAGCTTATCGAACTCCGATATAAACTATAAAGAGCATTACTAAATGGGGACCCATCTACAGAGTGGGGTTGAATGCTTCCAAGATACTGCTGTCTGCTGTCATTAAAGCGACATTTAGAAACCCAACTATTATCCATGAATGGCACTTGCATCGTCGAAATCGAAAAACTTTCCATTCCCGGTATATGTGTAGACCACAACTTTGATATCGCCAAAAATGCTGCGTAATGTTCAGGTTTCCTTAACCGATGGAAGAAATATTTCACCCCCTCTGATCTGGCCTCAATATACTCGTATAAGGCATTCATCCGCTCAAAATTGGAGTACAATGTCCACCTCTGGTCAGCTGCTCCCATAACATCTCTGCGCTTGCTAGATCGGATTCAAAACCGTGCGATAAAACTCAGTAGCATTCCGCCCCTTCAAACCTTCAACCGTAATACCAGGCTCGCTATGTATGCTCATCAGTATACCCTCAAGCCCACTTTTTACCGTACTCTGCAATATCGTGATTCGTTCCTAAGCCATACAACTCGCTTATGGAATGCTCTGCCAAGCTCTTTATTTTCTAGCCATTATAATTTACAAACATTTAAGACCAACGTACTTACATCGGGATCTCTCTTTCTCTTCTTCCTAAGTTTCCTTCGCCCGCGCTGTATGCGAACATATTTAGGTTACACAATACCCTTGAGCACGCGCCAATTATAAAAAACATTTTAAATATTAAGGCGCCATGAAGATAAATTCGCAGTTTATTCAATCACCGAAATATGTATGTTGAAGGTGATCCAGAAACCTATTGTAGATGGAAAGAGTATTTTAACCATTCCCCAGTCCCTAGAGATCTTATTTAGATGGCGCTAAGGTCTCAAAAAGTACCCCAGACGTACATACATATATAAGAATGATAGGTACGCGATATATACGATGGCTTTAAAATGAAAGTTAAATGCACAGCAGGAATAACCGGAGAATTCGAAATTAAAGTTGGAGTATACCAAAGCAGTGAGCAAAGCTCTTTGCTTTTTACTGTCGTGCAAGATTTTCTATTGAAGCGGTGCATTTATGAGTCTGGAACGACGTGCTTCTTTTAGCCGATTATATCTCTCTTCGCTCTTTTAAGCAATGGCCTAACATTGCGATTCAGGCAACTCTTAAAAGACTTCCAATCAGTCATCCTAAGACCGAAAATCTGCATTGCCGATTTTTCGAAGTCGCAAGCCCAACTTCTGACATCTGTTTAGAAGGAGTCATAGCGTCAAAATGCGAAAAATTCAAATACTTAGGCTCTGTTGGGGGAAAGTGTGGAGTGATTTAAATGGTGTAAAAAGCCAACTACATTTTATGATAGAAAAATGCCGCTTAGGTTTGATGGTTTGTTATGCATGAAAGTTGTTCGTTCAGCTTTAACATATCCATCGCAATCTTGGACGATGTACAAAAATATAAAGGAAAAAGGACGACGACGGAAATGAAAATGTTACGGTTGTCAGCGGGTGTAATAAGGTGATTTTATAAGAAGTATCTTATCCGCGGAAGTCTCTAGATAAATAAACCGTTAGTAGATAAAGTTCAGACCGAGCAAGTCAGCTGGTTTTGGAATGTTCAAGGAAGATCGTCGGAAAATCCGGTCTAAAAGGCAATAGAGGCGTAAGTTCCACCCGAGGTTTAAAGAAGAGGTGAAAGGACAATAATTAGATCACTCAAATACGAAACATCAGCAAACATTTGATCCAAAATAGAGTGACTACAGGCCACTGGTTTTAAGGTCCGCAAATTTGGCGAACGCCATAAGCGGTACAGTAGCCATGCAGATGGATAGGAGAAATATGTTCCATTAGATGTACAGATATACGTGTCGCATACTACAACTGTTGATAAAAGAAAACGAAGAATCTATTTTAAAAAAATACCTATTCTCATAGTTTAACACAATCCTCATTTGGATTGTTTACGAAGTTTACAAGATAAAACATAAAATTTGTTTATAAACTTGTAAATCAAGTATATATGTATAATCAGTGTGATTTCAACATTTGTTGTTTTTTTTAATTTTTTTTTTTAAATATAGTCGATCTTAAAGTTCCGTGCTTTTTATAAATACGCCCCCTAACGACCATTAAAAAACTGCCTCGAGTCCTCAAGCTCAACTTTTTCAGTCACCTCCAAGCACTGCATTACCTTCGAAACTACCATTAATTTTTTGGTACCCAAACCTGACCTGCAATAAAATCTGTATTGCCTTTAAAGTCCTTCTAAGTACGCAAGTCCATTCCAGTTTCCCCTTCATTTATCTATAGTGACCATTTTGTTCACTTCATCAAAAAGCTCTTCCCATTCAATTCACACCACACCACTCTATTCAGTCCATGCCACCAGCAATGCCATCATCTGCGCTTCCCAACAGAAATACATCGCAACCTCTACACTCGATTCAATCCAACCACCATGGTAAACGGCTTGGCATATCAGTTCGTTAAGTTTTCAATTCTTTCCATCGCAAACGATGACATTCGTCCAGTCGCCATTTTGGGTTGAAGTAATTGGAAAAGAGAAGCGACTCCTGTGTTTTGGATCAAAAATACAAAAGGAAAAAGAATTAAAGTTGTTTCTGGAGGAGCACATATTTATTTTACGTTCGCCGTCTCCTGCCAATTAAACAAACGTCAACAACTTTTGCATAAATCTAGAAAATTAATTAATTATATTGTTTTTGCGGCAAGTACAATATAGAACGAATAGAAATAGAAGCGATTAGTGGAACCACCAGGCTATAGTGACGACGACGAGAGGGTTTGCTCTATTTTGTAGGATTTCCAGCGCATTTTATCTGATCCGCATTGCCAGCCGTAAATAAACACAGCGGGGTAAGTTTCAGCATTTTAGTGAAAATCCGCTCGAATATGTGCTAAATGCAGCAGCCAGTAGGCGCGTTAGCTTGTGTTCCAAATAAATTGTTTATATCATTTTTTCTCAGGTGCAGTCGTCTCTAGAGAACTGTTCCGCGCTGAAAGCCACATAATGGGGGAGATAAAGTCAGTGAAAGTGGATAATTGGGGAGTGTTCTTCCTGCAGAAGTTGCAAAATTTCTTTAATAAAACTGATTATTGCGACCTAACGCTACAGTTCAGAGACAATTCGCAGCTGAAGGTTCATCGCTTGGTATTAAGTGCATGTACGGATTTTTTCAATGTCTTGGAGCAAACATGTGAACTTATTGATGATGCTTTGGTTATGCCAATTGAATTGCAAGCAGATGTTGTGGTTCCCATTGTTAACTTCATGTATACTGGGACTCTGGAATTCGAACTAAAGATGTATGGTAAGTTATTGAAGACCGCGAAGGAAATGAATATGACTGTGTTGTTAAAACTGCTTGAGGCACACAAACGAACGATGGAAGGATCAAGACCCGCCCAACAGAGGGTAAGCTTATTTATAACTATTTTATGGGTTGCAGAACTTACAGAGTGTGTATTTTATTTTAGCCTGCCAGTCCAAAGACTAAAGTAAAGCGACTCAATGCCGGTTCGCCATCAATTGCTAAATATCTTTCGTCACCATCAACAGGGAGTTCAGCACAACAACGTCGTGTGATTACTTCGACAGCGTCTACAACACGTCGAATTCTCACTGGTAACCCAATGCAAGGCTCATTAATCATTAAGCAGGGAGTAAACTATATCCAAAAGAGATCCCCAAAATTGCAGAAAGGACCAACTCGTTTTGAATCATCCGATTCTAACATGCAGGCGAGTACCTATGAGTCTTCATTCGATGCCATCTCATACGAAAGTAAACCTCTGAAAGAAGAAGAACTAGAATATGATGAAATGCAAACTTCACACACTAAAAACCGCTCTTCGCCATTTGAACAGTTGCGCAAGGGCTACAACAACAATAAACGTCCAGCAATTTCAACATTCACTTCACCGCCAGCAAAGAAGCCAAATATCGAAGATGTTAAGGAATTCTCTGAACAGCAGCGGATGAGGAAACAAATCGCTGCCGAATATGGCGATGAAGCTGAGTACGATGGCATAATGGATGATGAATTTCATAATGATGATGATGATGATGAACCAGTTGGGGGTGTTGGTAGTGCAAGCATATCCACACCAACCAAAGCTCTGAATCCACAAATGCAACTGCAACCGCAGGCATCAATTATAATTAAACAATCGCCTAATGAAAAGCCAACCATTGTAGTGAAAGATAGCTCTAATTCAAAGATGGATCATGCGAAAATCATCAGCGAAGTTTTACGCCAATATCCGCATTTAGTAAAGAGTAACAAAAACATTAAGCTAAAAATAATGCCCAATCCAAATGGACAAGCTCAGAAGATAATCGTTAAAAAGGAACCAACAGATTCAGATTCGGAGCAAGGTAAACCTGCAGCGAAAGTCCAAACACGACAGCAATTATCGCAAATGTCTCCGCTTCTAAAGACGCAAATATCGAAGCCGGGCATAACTGTGACTTCAACCAGAACTGAGAATCAAACTACCGCCACTTTGGTTTCAAATACTGCCGCAACTATCACAACTGGAACTATTGCACCTACACAAAAGCGAAGAATCGATAGTAAAACCATGCATTCGCTGATTGCTTTGGGTGCTGAAAATACCACTGGTAAGTTGTGTTTTTTGTTGTACAGTGTGTCAAACGAATTACTCCGACCTATTTTACAGCTTAAATTTGTAACTATTTATAGCTTTCGATAGCTTGCTCTTAGAAATCGATTTCTAGTGCTCTCTTTCGTTATGAGTGCAGTGTTGTATATTCGCTTGTTGTTTTCATAGTATAGTGACCAACGGCCACATGCGCAGAGAGTAAGAATGAAAATGCGTGGGTGTGCACGTCGTTTTCCATTTTTTTTCCTCTTTCAACGATCATTTTCGTATATTTGTTGTAAATTTTCCTTTTGTTCTTAAAAACAAATTAATTTTTGTAAGAGCAAATATAAAAGACCTACGCAATAGACTCTCTAACTGTTTTGAATAGCATTATACACCAAATGATTACTGGCAGGAAATCGTTGTACAAATTAGAACCAATGCGCCGAATTTCGTTGACTAAACGTTTTGTAAGATTCTTTGCGATTATTATATTTCGAATTTCTGAAACCTTTCGTGTCAACGCTTGGAAATATTATTTTGATATTATTATTATTATTATTATATTTTATTAACACATAATTTTAATTACATTGCTGTATTAAATTGTCATACAGTGCGTGCAGTGCCTGAGTGTATGTAACAATCAATGGATAGCGGCTTTCAAAGGGCATAACACCTACAACAGTTGGATTCGGCAAAGCAATTCTGAATTTCTACTTCACAGCTGTGCTAAGTATCGCCGGTGTTTGTGTTTTTTGTGTTTGTCTTTCTTTATAATGACTCGGGAATTCAGAGTGGATATTGCCAATATACTCGGGGTTAAAAATAACCACTTTTCTGCGTAAATACAGACCAACTGCTTTGGCAGTTAGTGAAACACAGTAGGTCCTTGCCCACACCTCTCCGATCACTCTGATTTGAAGGTACATGGTTACGAACTAGTGCCATTATTCTTCGGGCGATTGTAATATATATAATTCTGGGTGACTTCGACACTGGACAGACAACACCCGAAGAACGGCGTGTTGAGATCTTTGCTGCCAAAAACAAATTGACTCAGCTTGTAAATGAGCCCACACGAATACCAGACGTTGATAGTCATACTGATAAACACTCTGGACTTGTTTTTAACTTCTCACCCTGACAAATACAAGATTATTGTGATATCCACCTAATTTCCCGTACACCGACCGCACAGTTCGAGAAAAGAATCCCGAAAGAATCGTATGGCAATTGGAGCGGACTTAATAACTTCTTTAGGAATTTTAACTGGTCGTTATGTTTCCTCGATAGCGATGTGGATGCCGCTGCCAATATGATTACAGACACTATTCTCTTTGGAATGATATCCTTTATCCCCCATCAGATGAAGAGTATCAGTCCAAAAGAAAAGGCATGGTACGACTCGAGCTGTAAAGAGGCTGTCAGAATTAGAGAAATGTTTGTTTTGGAAATTCGGAAAAAGTTCAAACGAGCCAGGAATGACTGCAACGTTTTTCTCAAGAGTGAAATTTCAACATGACCAAAAACCGAAGCAAAAAATACTACGATGTCCCAAAGGTACAAGGTGGCGCAAAATTAATCATCCAATTTTATTTTTTAATTCCTTTTTTACTACATAAAAAAAAGATGATTTTGAGTGGTGGAAATCTTTATTTGGACCTTTACAATCCGCCAAGTAGCTGCCGCCAGTGTTGATACACATTTGTGCCCATTTTATTGCAATTTACATGACTTTCCGCAAGATTTTCGGTGATAAATGTTCGCATTCCTGTCGAATATTCTCCTTAAGGACTGCGATTGTCTGAGGCTTGTTGGCAAAAACCCGCGACTTCAAGTAGCCCCAAAGAAAGAAGTCTGGGATGGTTAAATCGGGCGATCTTGCTGGCCGTGCCAAATCGCAAAAAGCAAAAGATTACGCGACCAGGAAACGCTTCCTTCACAATATTCATTGTGCTCGTGCTGTGTGTGCGGTTGCACAGTCTTGTTGAAACCAAATGTTCACCAAGCCCCGCTCATCCAACTCCGGCAGTAAGAAGTCCTTTATAATGGCTCTGTAGCGTTCACCAGTAACAGTGACCGTATTGCCGATGGAGTCCTCAAAAAAATACGGCCCAATCACTCTTCCCGCGTGAACGCCGCACAACACAGTGGCTTTGAGTGGATCTAACGGCCCGCCGTGAATCACAGCGGATTTTCAGTGCCCCAAAAATGAAGATTTTGCTTATTGGCGTAACCGCTTAAGTGGAAATGCGCCTCGTCGCTCATGATGATTTTCGACACAAAATCGTCCTCTTCGTTGTTGAGATTGAGGATGGCTTTACAGTAATTCACATGCGACTAACGGTCAGGAGGCATTAACTGATGCACGGTTTACACTTTCTACGGGAACATTTTTAAGTCTTTCACTAAAATTCGCTGTAGGGTCCGTCTGGTGATGCCCAATTGCGTGGCCCGTCGTCTGGTTGATGTTTCTTCTTTCTTAGCGACATCGGCAGCCACAGCCGCGATATTCTCGGCCGAACGACCAGTCCGGCTGCGGTCACGCCCTGCTTGGTCTCCTGTGGTTCCACTCTGTTCGCGTCGAATAGATAAGCGCCGGAATGTTTGCCCAGTTGACGCGACACGATTAGGAAATCGACGTCGAAATTCATGCTGCGCTAACACCACCGACCCATTATTGGTCAAAAACATCAACACAATTATTCCCCGCTCTTGCGGAGTATAGCGCTCCATTGCTTGTCTGCTTGTATACTGCAGCTGTCTAGTTCACAAATGTCAAATATGATTGACGTACGTCGCCATTTGCAAAAATTATACCATCCTGCGATAGTGTGATTAATTTTGGGCCACCTACTAGTAACCATTTTTGGTCGTTCGTCAAAAACATTAGAAGTTCTGAATCATCTTCCATTTCAACACTCATTTACAATGACATTCCCGCTGTCCGCTTTGCCAATCTGCTGAAAAGGCCAATCTGCTTGCTGCACACTTTGCGGCCAGCTCAACGCTTCCAGATTGTGCTTTGTCCCCACCTACTTGAGTGCGTCGAATTTTCAATGAGACGAATCTACTTTCGCACTCGTGTAGTAGCAAGAGTACTTAAAGATCTTAACATACACAAATCCGCTGGTCCAGGTGGCATATCTCCCCTTCTGAAGAGGTGTTCTTCTTCGCTGGCTGCGTAAGCTCTTTCGTCAATCCTAGGATTCTTTCCGAGCAGATGAAAAACAGTTTTGTCACGCCCGTCCGTAAATAAGACGAATCTTCTTCCGTCTCCTCCTACAGACCCATTGCACTTACGTCCCTGTTTTCCTAGGTCATGGACACGTTGATAAACCGTCAGCTCATGAAGTATCTCGAAACACGAAAACTTCTTAATGACCGACAGAACGGTTTTCGTAGCAACAGTTCCACTGGTGATCTGATGGCATGTCTCATCGAAAAGTGGAATAAAAACGTACATCAATCTGGCGAAAGCAAGATAATTGCACTTGATATTTCTAAGGCATTTGATAGGCTTTGGCATCAAGCTCTTTTGACGAAATTGCGTGCATTTGGGATTGATGGATCTTTTCTTCAATGGATTAGAAACTACCTTTCGGAACGTTCAATTCACGTTGTCTTGGATGGTTTCAAGTCTGATATCCACAAATAATGCCCCAGGGCTCCTTTCTGTCTCCGACACTTTTTAGTTTTCATCAACGATCTCTTGTCTGCTACCTCTAATCCAATATATTCCTTTGCTGCGTATGGCAGCGTATGTTAAGCTCATTCAATTCTGGGATTAACAGAACGTAACTAATTGAGGAACAACTAACAGAGTAGAATTTAAAGCTTCCAAAACACAAGGCTGTCTGCTGTCGTTAAAGCGAAATTTAAATACCCAGCCATTGTCCATCAATGGCACTTGCATCGTCGAAACCGAAAAACTTTCCATTCTCGGTATGTGTGTCAATGACAACCTACGTTGGAATGACCACATATTCGGTGTCGTCAAAAATTCTTTATCCCCTCTGATCTTGCCTCAATATAGAAGGCATTTACCCGCCCGAAATTGGAGTACAATGCCCAAATCTGGTCGGGTGAGCCCGAAACATTCTGCACCTGCTAGATAGAATTCAAAACCGTGCGATAAAACTCATAGTTGATATAATATCACTCAGACAATGGACACACTCGAAAATCGACGTAATGTCTCGTGTCTCACTCTGTTTTATCGCTATTTCCACCACTAGTGCTCCATAGAAATCGCCAGTAGCACTTCACCCCTTCAAACTTTTAACCCTCAAGCCCACTTTCGGACGTATTCTAAAATATCGTGATTTGTTCCTAAGCCGTACAACTCGCTAATGGACTGCCCTGCCTACAAACATTAAAAACATTGGTACCTCTCTCGTTTAGAGGAGTCAAAAGTGAAGATATTGTTGATCTGTTTTTACGATTCCAAAGAGTTCGTTTCACCGGGGAAAACAGTTATGCACAATTCTGTCTTGGTGTTTTGAAACTTTTGGTGCATCGTATTCGGCCAGCATATGGCGCAGAAGGAAGTTGTCATTTATTGAACGATAATGAGCCATCTCATCGATCAATATTTGCGACCAATTTGTTGGCCAAAAATCGAATTTTAACTGTCAACTACTGCATGTATTCGCCTAATTTGGCACGGTGCTACTTTTACCTTTTCAAAAAAATGCATTAGCCGGTAAAGGGAAAGCGATTTGTGGACTTAGAAACCATCCAAAAGGTTTATACCTGGAGGACATCCTAGTCGACGATCTAAAACACTCATTCGATAAGCTTTTAGACTCTGCAAGTTGCTGTATTGAGTCGGAAGGGGACTATTTTGAATAAGATATATCGGTTTTGCGAAAATAACTTTTTGTTGTTCTTATTTTGAAAAAATCCGGTTTACTTGGGAACGCACTTTGTACATATAAAAATGTATATAGTCAGAATTCATAAAGTAATGCGGCTTCAGATTCCCTATTGGGTTTTTCAACTATACAAAGATCAAATTTCTCTACTTGACAATGTTAAACCGAAGAGGTTGTTTTACGATTGCATCGCTTAGAACTTTAAGTATACTGTGTTCAATAAATTTCTAATGTACTATATTCTGATTAGATTCCGATATTTTCCCCTTCTGTGATAGTGTACATATTTCGGAAAACATTCAAATGTTTAGCATGTTTTAAAATATTTAGACCTTCTTCTTCCAGAATAGTTATGATAATAGTAGTCTTTCTACATTTTACTAAAGTTCGGTATTGACTTTCGATATAAATGGTTTACTACACCACCGAGTGATCTAATGGTGTTTCGTTTTCTCTATTGAATGCTTCCCCGTGTTTTGGCAATAAGCCCAACCCTCACAATGTATATATTGTGCAGTTCCTAAGCTTATACTAATTTGATGAAGGTGATATTTAAGGCAAGAACTATTCCCTCAGCAGTGATCCGATTTTTGTCAACACTTCGACCTTTTTGATTTAAGACCCAGCTCTCTTTCCAACATATGAATGGATTTACTTTTATTAGACCGGTTATTTTTTTAGTATTTGCACATTCTTGATGCTGAGTTAATATCTCAAGATGGAGCTGTACGAGCTGTCAGTCCATGGGACTAATGTATATTTGCATTAGAGCGCGGGCTTTCATTCAATTTCTGAGGAGATACTGTAGAATTGTGCGGAACTCACAAGTTAATTCCAAAGGCACCATCTTTTGAAAGTCTGTTCAGTTATTCGCATATGCAGGAGATCACAACTAGCTGTCAATGGAGCGTTTGCGACTATTGAAGCAGGAGGGGTAAAGATGGGTTTAGCGGTCAATGAAGGACAAACACAATATTATATATGCTGTCAACAACAGAAAAACACTTAACATTGATGCTTAGGACAAATCGTCACGATAGACAGCTATAACTTTGAGCTAGTAAGAGACTTTATCTACCTCGACCCTGTTATCAACTCCGACAACGACACCAGCCGAGAAATCATGTGAAGATTCACTCTTATGTTAATCACTGCTTCTTTGTGCTTAGAAAGTAATTAAGTAATAAAGCCCTCGCTCGATCAACTAAAAAAACATTATACAATACACTGATCATTCCAATCCTGCTTTACGGCGCAGAAGCTTGGACACCCTCCGAAAGCGGATGAAAATGCTCTCGGACGCTCCGTGATGAAGCTCTTCGGGGAATGGAAGAGAGGTTTCAGCACTCAATTCAAGGATTTCACGAGAGGTTGAGTGATACACGATTGGCAAAGGTTCTGGCAGTTTCTTACGGTTTCGGCCATTCAATGTTGAGTTGAGTAAACCGTGTACGATTTTAACGTCATACTTAGAACCTTGCTCATAAGCCTTATCGAAGAGCTCGTAGAGACGTTCTTTGGTAGCATCATCTATTTCGTCTGTGGGTGCAAGATCCTGATGTCCGCGTCGAAAGCTCGAGACTTCTTGCTCTGCCGCTTACAATAAATTCGCACCCAAATATCACGCCTAAGGTGGCACATGTAAGTGGAAAGCGACCTCAACTAACTGAGATAACTACTACTCGTATAGCGAATGGGCATCAGCACTGTGACCCCCAGTTTCTACGATTTGAACATAGAATATCAACAAATTAGAGGAAGGTCTTGCCTTATGTGTCGCTTGTACTTGGCAACTTTGATATACAGGGTGTCCCCTAATTCCAAGGATAATTTGAGAAATGATTCTTGGACATATTCTAAGAAAAAAATCGTTCTACAGTAAGAGTTTATCTCTAACGTTAACATCATTTATCGAGGATTTTAGAAAAGGCTTATTTTGGTGTACCCTGGCCACTTCGTTTAGAACTTTATTTTTTATCCAATTTCTAAGCCTTTTCCACTTTTCTCCAGAAAATGCGTAATAAACATAACGTTTTACTATTGTTTTCTTATAAACGTAATAGTAATAATAAAAAAAATCATCAAGTTTACAGAAAAACCCACAGATTTTATGATACTTGGAAAACCAGCAGCAGGTAAAAAAAGGAATTTATGATTTTTTACTTAAGTTTCTAACAACAGTTGACAATAAGAGTGGTTTTCTAAGAATTAATAATTTTCCAATTATGCAATAAACAAACAAAAATACTATAAATGATTAGAAAAAAAATTTAATTCGTCGGTGTAATTCTTTACACTAAGGTTACAGTTGGTTGGACACGCTATTTGAAATCTTTGCATTTACAAATCAAGAATACACAGACCTTACTTACATTTATGAGCTGTGCAATGGAAGTTTAACTAGAGCGCAACAAAGATACTATGAACTTTATCCTAACCGACGACTTCCTATTGAAGGAGTATTTGGAAATAGGTATTGAACACTTCGAGAAACAGGATCAGTTTTAAATATACGACTTAACGCGAGAGCTCGTCAAGTAAGAAGAATTTCGGTTGATGAAAGAATACTGGAAGCTGTTACAACTGATTCACCAATCAGCATCAGATGCTCAGCTTTGCAATTCAATGTTTCCAAACATAAGATTTCTAATGTACTTTCATGGAGAAAATCTTTATCCATACCACCTGTGCAAGAGCAGCTTCCCGATGGTTTAAAAGAAGAGACTTGAGGTTTTTAACTGGATGCTGCAGCGGAGCTTGGATGACAATGAGTCTGTTAGTAGAATTCTTTGGACGGAAGAATTTCAATTTACAAGAGATGTGATCACAAATTTTCATAATCTTCATACATGGGCTGCGGACAATCCACATACGAGGAGACATAAATCATTTTAACACAAATTCAGCGTCAGGTGGAAACAAGTTAATCGGCCCCTTCAAACTACCACCCAGGCTGGATTCTACAAACTATCTAGAGTTTATGCGAAATGATTTAGCAGAACTATTGGAAGACACTCCACTGATTCAACTAGCTTCGTCATATTTCCAACAGGATGATGCTGACGCCCACTATGGTCGTGAGGTTAAGAATTGGCTGAATGATAGTACGGTAATCGTTGGATAGGAAGAAATAGACCAGTTCACTGGCCTGGAATTTTATGTATGGAGAAGAATGAAAGAATTTGTTTATTCAACAGAAATATCAACTTTAAGTGAATTGGAAGAGCGTATTCTCGAAGAGTCATCAATAGTGAGGCAGCAGTTGGCATCAATAAACATTCGCAGTGAAATCCAAAAACGAGCTCTAGAATGCATACAAAACCAAAGAGGACACTTTCAGCACCTGTAATAACTATTTTAGTACACACAAAAAAAAAAATAAAAATTATCTAAAACCACACAAATTCGTAGCCTTAAGGCAAAAAAACCCTTTTTTATATTTTACCTGCTGCAACTCAAAATCGATGGGTTTTTCTGCAAACTTGATGACTTTTCTATTATTATTGTTACGTTCATAAGAAAAAAATAGTAAAACGTTATGTTTATTACGCATTTTCTGGAGTAAAGTGACCTCAAAGTCATCCTGTATACCATATTAAATGTTTAACTTATTTTATTTGAATGACTTTAAAAGACCTACAATAGAATTTGAAAAAAAAAGTAGGCTAACAACATAATGGGTAGTTAGGAAGATTGGCCATATGTCTGTCATACTATGTGTAATCATAAACCAACAATCATGAGGCATTTATAGTTTAGTGAGTTTAGTTTGATCAAGTTTGACATCTTTGCTTGATACGCTCTGTTATTTTTCCTTACTTGACGTAAACAAAAAAGAATAGGGGGTTCAGAACAGATTATCTTATCAAGCTAACAGTAAATTGTAAATCATGATGATATTGGGGATTAACGGTGGAACCGTGATTCCTTTCTCGAACAGAATCTGTTTAAGGTAATTGAAAATTGCAACTTGGAAATTAAATACTCTGACAAGATTGCAATGTTTAACTTAACTATTTCATATGTATTAACTCTATTTCTGCTTTGTACTTAAGTTCTCATATCGTATTTATTTTTGCAGGACCGTGGCTTTGCCTTCGGTGCGGTGTTAATGGTCGCCCAATAAGCATTCCTTCTTACCGTGGATTCCGTCGCCATTTGATAAATACTCACAAGGAAACTATTGATCTAGCCCTTTGTGAACACTGTGGTTGGCGTTCGGCCAATAATCGTTCACTTCATCATCACATGCTCGTGGAACACAAAATAACTTCAGCTCTTTATGTATTTCCAAAGTGCGATCACTGCGGTGAACGTTGTCTAGATGCAAATGTTTTGAACACTCATATCGTTACAAATCATGCAGATGCACATAAACAACAGTGTATTTATTGTAACAAAGTTTTCTCGAAAGAGATGCAGCTATACACTCACATGAAGACTTTCCACAAAAAACTGGCACGTGAAGACGGTGTAATTGATTTCTCCGACGAAGAAATGACCGAATTCGAAGATGAAATCAAAGGCTTAGTTCCACAATCGGAAAGTCCAAATAACAAGAAGATAAAGATCATCTCGGATATAAGTTTGCCTAGTACGTTACTAAAATTAGATGAAGTTGGAACTACAGTTGAGGAAGAGTACACCAGCGATGCCGGACCAAAATTCGTTAATGCCGATGGCAATGAAATGGTTCTAACTGCTGAACAAAGAGAAGAAATTATGTCGCAATTGGAGCAGGAT
Source organism: Volucella zonaria (assembly GCA_963966105.1). Classification (NCBI taxonomy): domain Eukaryota; kingdom Metazoa; phylum Arthropoda; class Insecta; order Diptera; family Syrphidae; genus Volucella; species Volucella zonaria. The sequence goes on along the minus strand of OZ014530.1, from coordinate 75,615,133 downwards.
CATCATGACGGTGGAGTAGTTATGGTATTAAATGAAACAGGCTTCCCAACAGAAGGTGTTATTGTCGGCCAAGAAATAAAGCTTGAGACGGCAGAGGCATATGATGATCACAATATTTATAACGAGTTTGCAGCAGAAAGAGAAGGTGTAGAGAGTGAATTTGTCGGTAATGAAAACGATAATTCAACAGAAGAAAGTGCCCTAGAAGCTGCTAAGGCAGACGAAGAACAAGGAGACGGCGAAGAAGAAGAAGAGACGCAAGATCATAGTCGACACGATTCAGAACATGAAGAACGGATGGAAGAAGACCACATGGAGTGGGCTGAGAACGTGATTTCCGCTCATGATGTTGATGAGGAAGAGAAAGATGATAATGCTGGCGAAGAGAAGAATGTAGAAGATGAGGAAAAAGATGAAGATGATGATGAGGAAGAGGATTCTGATAAAACCGCAAACCAAGAGGAAGCCAAAGTAAGATTATTTTTATAAAAAAAAAAACTACTGTTTTCTACATTTCGGTACGTTCTTAGTATTAGCTTAATTTAGAGTAAATGGATAATTCAAATTTAAAGCTATTGATTCTCCTTAAACAACTAATTGTTGCAAATCATAATTTTCAGGGCACTTGCGTACCTTGAATAAAAAAAAAGTGTTTATATGATGACATTTGAATTAATGGTGACACCTCAAAAGTACAAGCAGCTGCTTTTGATACCATCGTTTTGACATTTACTATTTTAAATCACTTTAATGTCATAAATTGAATGTCAAATGCAATGTCATTATTCATTCACGCAGTTCATTGGTGGTGTTGTTTTTCCAATTTTTAAACAGCTTAGCAAACCAATGTTTTTACTTCTTATAAACTGAAGGTGATTTCCCTTTTTTTCCTGAAATTGTCTTATCTGTTTCCAATTTAGCAGGTGCTGTTGACAACACTTGCTATTTTTTACACCTTAATGACTAGGAATAACCCTAGTCTGTTTCCCATAAGTTTTGGTTTTCAATGACTTTTAGCAGTCTATTACATTACTTTCATACAATACGTACATACTAGATGGAGTGAAAAGTGACCTCCTTGGGAATTAAAAATTTTTTTTTTAAATATTTTTTTTATATTATTCAATATAGTTTTAGTTTGATACACTTATTCCAGCTATTTTCCAACTTCTTGATCCCGTCCGAAAACTAATTTTTCGGAAGGTCTGCAAAATACTCCTCTGTGGCGTCGATGATTTCCTCGCGTGAGCTGAATTTTTTATTGATGAGCCAGGGACCCAAATCCAGCTACCAATCGACGCCAAAAGTCGCCAAATCAGCAAGTCCAAACACTCTTTCGATGTGCTCTCGCGTTCATGTTTTTGGTCATTCGCGGCACCCAGCGGCAGGATAACTTTTTCATATGCAGAATATTGCCCAAAATATGGCGTGTGCGCTCAGTACTAATCTTTGTGGTATCTGCTAGCTGGCGCACCTTCACTTTCCGGTCAGCCAACACCATTTCATGTATTTTTTTAACCGCTGCGGACTTGATCGATAGTGCAGTTGCGGCCACCACGAAACTCTCCAAACCAATATTTGACGGTGTAATCTGACGGAGCATTAGCCCCATAATATTTATCCAACTTTTCTTTTGTTTCCTTCGCCGTTTTGCCTCTCAAAAAATAATGTTTTATGAAAGAACGAAAATCTTTTTTGTCCATACTCAACATTATGCCAAACACGTCAACAACAATCAGCTGTCAAAACCAAACTAAAGACAGTATCACACTGAAATTTGGCATGTCTGCCTAAATATGAACGGACTTCAAGGCACCATAACCTTTTTCGCATTCTGGCGGTCAAGGAGGTCACTTTACACTCCATCTAGTATACAGGCAAACAGCTTGAACATTTGTTGTAAGGCACAAGATCGGTAGATGGCGTTTAGTCGCGCAACAAACAATAGTTGTGTAAAGCGATCCTGAGAGTATACACCAAGTAGTGTTCTGTGTGCTCTGTGATGGGAAAAAAATTAAATGGAACCATAAGGGTGGTATCGTTATCTGCTTCACTCACACTAGTCGAAATGGCGTGTTTATCCGTCTCAATCACAGCGTCACTGTCTGTCTCGCTCATGCTTGGTACTCATTTTAACTTATTAAAAAGAACTAACTATGAATCGGGTTTCTTTAACAAAATATTTTTTTTGTCCCCAATTAAGCGTTAGTCTAGCAAGTGTCATACCATTTCGGAATCCAGACTAAATACGCCATCTTTAAAGTTACTTGCCAAAATGGCACAAGTAAATGTTTTTGTCAGTACAGTCAGTTGTGTGATTAATGATTTTCAGATACATGGATGGACAAAAAAAGCAATATTTTAGTTAAAATCGATATAGTTATGTTTCTATTTTGGACGGTAATTTACAGAAGAATTACTCAGGGTTACGTGAAAAAAAAATCAAAAAGTAAAGATTTGCGGTCACAGTACTTAAAAGATCGTCACAGGGTGTCAGATTTGCCGATTTTTTTTGAGTGCCAATAATATTAAAAGTACATGACTTAGATTTTTTTTTTTATTATTTTGTGATAACCGACACCACTTGACCTATCATCCGTTTCCGGCTAGACGTTGATTTTTGTGACACACTGTATATGTAGGTTTTAGACAAATTAACTATGTTAATTAAATGTGAGTAAATATAAATAAAGCTATAGGTATACCATTCTCTAAATGGAATACAAATAATAATATTCCTTTATGGGCATTACACGAATTTTTAAATAATACAATTTATTATTAACAAATCTTGCGCATTCAAGGCATATTGATCATACATATATTTGCAAATTTATTTTTGTTCTATTTTTTAACAATTAAAAATTAGAAATATTAGAATAAACGCTAGAGCCGTTTAAGGGGGTCTGACACGGTAAAAAAAAACATGTTTGCAAATACACCGTATTGAAAATCGCACATAACTCCTTTACTTCGGGTTGATTTATCTCCAACTGTACTTAATTTCGGCCGAAAATGCTATCGAGACATTTTAACAATATATCCCGTTAATCGTTTATACTGATAAGTAACAATTTTGAAGGGTGCCTTTTTTATAGCGAAAAAAGAAAACCTCCCATCGGAATAATTCTTGGTGCATTCACAGAAGAATAAAAATTCAATCGGGTGTCGATTTTGTTGCGATATATTGTAATAAAACCATTTAAAACAAACAGTTGTTCATTTCAAGCTCAGGGAGAGATGTATTAGATTTTGATTAAACAGGTCTGGGCCACCCTTGGGAGATACGAGTATGTAATATTAAAAGCTTGTAGTGTGGCAAAACAGAACTTTAAAAAAAATAATTAATTTAAAAATACGAAGTCTTTTTGGCTGTAATGAAATAATCGCTGAAACTAATTGTACGTGTTTCTTATTCACATGTTGATTGGCTTTCTGGTGAATAATTCGGATATTACGAGTAGTTTGATTGTGGGATTTATCGATATAGTCATAATCTTCACGAAGTTTTACGATGTTGCTAGTGGGTGGTCCGGTTTATTACATTCTTTCAATGTACCATTACAGCTTTCTCTAAATGTTGGCTAATATTTTATATTCGTTTCATCCATCTCTTTGATAATGTGTCCATATAGGTTAGATACATGCATATGTACATGTGTATATATGTATATTTTTGAAAGCACATAGCCTCTAATGCTTTTTATACAACCTTACTATTGTTGTCCATGCAGAGGTGTCAAACGAAAGATTTATGCTTGTAGGCTTTCCCAACGTTTCGTTGAAAGTTATCAATCGCTGTCAGCGGAGTATGGACACACAACGAAAAGCACAAGACACTGGTACGAGTTTGAAGTTTAAGACCGTATTGTGTATGTTACCTTTCTTTTTGGCGCTGTTCTTTGATGTTACAAATGTCGAACTATATAAGATTTTATATGTATGAAGAGCGACGTTTTGACTTTATGCCTTTAATCTATTTTTACTTATTAATTATTAATTAATTTATTTGTAACTTACTTTTGTTTTGTTCAAGGTGTCGCTTCCGAAACAGCCAGCGGATACAAATAAAAAGGAAGAGGAAACTAAAACAGATGATATAAGCCTTAAATTAAAAATGTTAACTGGCGACTGGTCTGACGATGAAATCGATGAAGACGAAGAAGACATACTTGCGGAGCAACCCGAAAAGGATAAATCTCTCGAACAATCTGATGCAACGGAAGATGTTAGAAAACAAACGGTAGAAGATGACCGTACACAACCGCAGGAATCAGTAGATAAATCTAACAATAAAAAAGAAGAAGAACTAACATCAGCAACCGAAACTGATACACTGAAAGAAGAAACATCTCAATCTGCACAGTCAGAAAAAACCGATGAGAATAGTAAAAAAAGTTCGGGTGAAAAGCTGACACAATATTCAAGACCAAATTTAAGAAAATCTACAGAAGATAAAGTTATGTTGGATACCAGTGAAGTAACAAAAATTAAGGGAAAGTTGCTTAATCCTCTCAAGGAAAAACCTGCATCTAAAGAAGTATCTACAAATGTTGATGATGAAGAAGAAGAAGAAGAAGAAGAAGAGGAAGAAGAAGAAGAAGAAGAAGAAGGTGAGGAAGAGCAAAAGAAATTGGAAGATTTTAATGGGGAAGACGAAGAAAAACCTTTAAATGTAAAAGTCACACCACCGGAGAAAAATGTCGATGATCCACTTGACAATTTGGAAAAAGGAGATGATAAATCTCAAGTAAAAAATAAGATCGATTCTGATAAAGATGAAGGTACTGTCACATCCACAAAGTCATCAAAAGACGACTCAGTTAAAACGGCGGACAAATTGAAAAGCATAATGAGTGAATGGGTTGATGACGAAGATGACAATTAGGTTTCTTTTAGTTAAGCCTTCATTTTGATTTCTCTTATGTGGTTAAATGTTAGGTTTTTACTTAAAACAAAAATACAAATTTAGTTTGTAGCTTAAATTACGGCAGTATGAAGCAACTTCGTAGAGCCTGAAATCAAATTGTAGCATTAGTATTTTACTTTATATTTTCTTCTTTTAAAGTATACACAAATACATATTATGCATACATGCAATATACAAATAATTATTTACCCTACGCACTTACTGCATCTTGTACGAGATTCACATCTATTGTATGTTAGAATTCATTGTTTTGACTTTTTAACCAATAACAGACAGACCAATGAAAGTTTAAAGTGTAAATGTTGTTTTATTTATTGTATAAATTTTGCAGATAATTCTTGTTATTAAAAAGGGAACATTATTATGCGAACAAAAAATGTGATATACAGTTGTGGCGAACTAATTAAGAACGATACACTGGAATCATGTTTTTTTATTTAAACTTTTATTCATCTTGTTAAATTTTTTTTGTACCATGTATCAGCTAAAAACAGACAATAGCAAAAAGAGTAACAAAAAGATAAAGGAAACATAAAATTTAATTTAAAATGTTTTGGTAACAAGAATTTAGCTGGCGATCTAATTAAGAACGATGAGAGAATATGTAAACTTTTCATTGTATTTTGCGGTTTTTCCTCAATATTTTGTCGGGAATCCTTTGTTTGCAATTACAGCCGTACATCGCATTGGTATTGACAAAATTAGGTCCTGACGGTTTTCGATGCTATTGCATTCTTGGAATGGACTTGCGATTTCATACAATTCATTTGTATCGCTAATTTTATGCTTTTTAACTCTTTCTTTTTAACTCGTACCAGGGTTTTCGATTGGATTTAGGCCCGGACTGCATGACGGGCAATGATGACATCCACAGAATTATTCTGAAATCATGCTTTCGTTGACCTCGCAGTATGTTTCGGGTCACTGTCCTGCATAAATTTCCAAGTTACTGGCAATTCTGCCTCTGTTTAGGACAGCAATAAATTTTGAAGTAATCCTATGTAGCTTTGAGCGTTCATTATACCTTCCACTCGGTGTAACGGTATGGTACCTTTAAAAGACATGCAACCCCATAGCATAATACTCCATCCTCCATGTTTGAGGGTGTGGTGTGGTGTACATAGGATTGAATGCTCCATTTTCTGGTCGTCTAACATCTAACATACTGTTTACCATCGGAACTCATTCCATTGATTTTAGTCTCTTCACTTTAGAGTATTTTTTTCCATTGTCAGATGGTCCGATCTTTGTGTTCTTTTGCAAAAGCTACCCTAGCCTTTCGGTTTTTTTAGCGAAAGCATTGTTTTTTTTCTGGATGATCTCCTAAAAACCTGGCTTTCATTCAATCGCTCTCTAATGGAGCGTGCAGGAATTGCATTTGGGTCCTCGCCGAAAACTACTTTCCGAATACCGTTCGAGCTCAACAAATCATTTATTTTGCCGTGCGAACTATCAACCTATCTTGAGCTTCATTCGTTTTGGGAGGTCTTTTCCATGTTTTTACGCTTTCAGTGGTTCGATGTTTCTGGACATATTTTACGCCGTTAAAAATCATTGTTTTCGAGTAATTAAGTTTTTTTGCGATATCATTACAGGACAATCTTTCAATATTGCGAAATTTTAGTATGGTTTCCCTCATGTGCTGTGCAGCTCTTTTGCACCACATCACGATCAAAATATCTCTAAACCCAACAAAAACTAATAATATCCCTTCAATTTCAAATGAATTAGTATGTTTACCAAAAACTTTTTCCGTGGGCAGTGAAATTCTACAAACAAACCTGTTTTAGTGATACGTTCTTAATTATATCGCCAAGCGAATACTGGACCAATATGCTTAAAAACCGATTTAAGCTGTTAAATAATGTGCAATAACATCGATAGTTACAGTTTAACATGAAAAGAGACATGACTGATAAGATAGCGGTACTTTTAATTTTGGTTGCCATCTGTCTTATTATTGGTGCGATGATGTTGCCAGTACTTACGACCGTTCTTAATTAGTTCGCCACAACTGTAAGTACGAAGAATGCGTTCTTGTCCGCTAGGTTAGTCATCGTTGGATCTTCACTAATGTTTCATTTTTAAGTTTAACATTCATTCAGGGGTAAGTGTGCTGCTTAACTTCTTTGAAATTAAAGCTGTTTTAAGTTTTACTTTAAACGATAAAGAATGACTTGGCAAGAGTAAGGACTGAAACGAATAAAATCTGTAAATTTTAATACGGGCTATACTTCCAATGCGTAAAAATTGCAATCCCATTTTGTACCCAAATTAGCTTGTATATTCTCTAGTTTCAGTTTGTTATTGATTTTAGTTCGGTGCGGTTTAAAATATTTATAAAATATGAGTCAAGAGAAACGCCGTAAAGAGATCATCGACAAATAGCTCGAAAATACTTGGCGTCCAAACCATTTCATCGCAAAAAATTTAAACATAGCACGCAGTACAGTGGATTCTGTTATTAAACGATATTTGGAGACGTTGGCAGTTAAGCGAAAACAGAAAAGTGGAGCACATGATACAAATTTGGACAGGAAAATTGTGGGTACCATCGTAAAAAACCGGACTATGGCATCTAGAGATGTTGCTTGGAAATGTAATACCAACCAAACAATGGTACAAAGATCTAAAAAACGTAACGGTCTAAAAACACGAGAAAAACAAAAAATGCAAAAAGTTACTGAAAAGCAAAAAAAAAGTCATAAAAACAGGAGCCCGAAAGCTATACGAGTTGGTCGGCAACAAGAAAGCGTGCTTGGTTTTGGATGAGGAAACTTATGTCAAAGCCGACTTTACTACTCTTCCAGGTGCGCAGTTTTACAACTCGCTTGAAGCTGAGATTCTTCCGCAATCAACAACATCGATTATGATGGAAAAATTCGGGTCAAAATATCTCGTTTGGCAGGCCATTTGCCAATGTGGACACAGAAGCTCATCGTTTATTACAACGGGAACAATTAACGGAGAAGTGAACATTAACGAGTGCCTAAAGAAACGATTGATTCCTTTCTTAAACAAACACGAGGGTTCAACATTATTTTGGCCAGATTTAGCTTCAGCTCACTATGTTCATGCGACGTTGAGCTTTCTTGTTGCTAAAAATGTCGACTTTATCCCAAAAGACATGAATCCACCCAATGTTCCACAGTGCCGTCCCATTGAAAGGCTTTGGTCAAAGCTAAATTGAGGAAAAGTGAGCAGTGTGCAAAGGACGTAAAAGATTTTAGTGCTAAATGGAAAAGAGCGTCTAAAAAGACCACGGATGTAACTGTCTCCAACCTTATGAAGGACATTCGAAAAAGTTGAGGAAAAAATGGGAACCCAAATAATTTTTTTTATTTTTTGTAATTGTAAATGAATTTAACCCTTAAATACTAACCATCATTTGAAATTACGTTAATACTAACCATTCGTAAATTTTACGAGTTTTTTTATTGAGAACAAAAATTATATTTTTCATTAAATTTTCCTACATAAAGGGGTTTAAAACCAAAAAGGAACATAAAGGAACAAAACAATTCATAAATTGAGACCAAATTATTTTTGGTTATCGTACGGTATGCAGCACCGTGCACGGTGCTCTCCACAAAAAGCTCGATTGCAGTGTGTGCAATAAAGTGACGTCATCCTACGCTTTTGAAATGGGCACAAATAACAGGTTGTTCGCTTTTGTACAGCAGTGTTCACTTGTTGATCCTCCATATTTAATTAAAACCAAAATATTAGCGATCATTTGTTTGAGTAGGCGTTGCAAAGTTAGCAACCGAAACCGATACTCAAGCCAAGGTTTTGTCAATTGATTATGAAGATTAATTATATATTTCTTTCTGTTAAGCAGCTGCGCACCATTCCTTTGACTGTTATGATTATAAATAATGTAAGAGTTGATGCAAGCAATATTTAGCATATCATAAAAAATGCACATCGACCATCTACGAGTTTTTCGACCGCAGTTCATGCTGCTGCACAATTGATCAAATGTATCCACACCGAACTTGGTATCGTTATATAAGTGTATAATCTCTGGCTTCTGAGTTCGTGGCCTAATTGAGGCTCCTTCATGCATTGTGGATAGTAGAAAAACATTTTTATTTTTTTTTTGCTTTATACGAGGGCGGGTCAATAATTCCGTGCATTTTTGAATTTCTGACCTCTTTACTGAAACAGCAACCCTGCTCCTGTCAACAGGCATTTGTCAGTTGACTCCTGTCAAAATTTAAACTTGCTGCGTCAGTTAGTTTGTGTTTGACAGCTATTTTTGTCAGACAACTCACTAATTTGAGGAGAAAATGGAAAAAAGTGAATTTCGTGTGCTTATTAAGCATTATTTCTTGCGAAAAAAAACCATTACCGAGACCAAGGCTAAGCTTGATAAATACTATGGGGACTCTGCACCATCGATTTCAATGGTAAAAAAGTGGTTTACTGAATTTCGTTGTGGCCGTACAAGCACTGAAGATGCCGAACGTCCTGGACGCCCAGTTGAGGTCTCTACACCCGAAACAATCGAAAAAATTCACGATATGGTGTTGGCCGACCGAAGATTGAAAGTGCGAGAGATTGTGGAAGCCGTAGGGATCTCGCATGGCTCAGTGGTTTCAATTTTGAATGATCACTTGGGCATGAGAAAGCTTTCCGCAAGATGGGTGCCGCGTTTGCTCACAGTCGACCACAAACGCAATCGTGTAACAACTTCACAGGAAGGTTTGGCGTTGTTTAATCGCAATATGGAGGAGTTTTTGCGCCGTTTTGTAACCGTGGACGAAACATGGATCCATCACAACACACCAGAGAACAAACAACAGTCAAAACAGTGGGTTTCTAAGGGTGAATCGGCGCCAAAGAAGGCCAAGGTGGGTTTGTCAGCCAATAAAGTTATGGCGACTGTTTTTTGGGATGCACGCGGGATAATCCACATTGACTACCTTCAAAAGGGAAGAACAATCAATGGGGAATATTATGCCAACTTATTGGACCGATTCAATGACGATTTGAAAAAAAAAACGACCTCATTTGGGCAAGAAAAAAGTTCTTTTCCACCAAGACAATGCAAGGGTGCACACATGTGCAGTTGCCATGGCAAAAATCCATGAATTGGGCTATGAATTGCTCCCTCATCCACCCTATTCTCCAGATTTGGCTCCGAGCGACTACTTCTTGTTCCCAAACCTGAAGAAATGGCTTGGTGGAAAAAGATTTGACTCCAATGATGAAGTCATCTCGTCATTTTGAGGACCTCGACAAATCATTTTTTTTGGAAGGGATAAAAAAATTGGAGAAGCGTTGGACAAAGTGTATAGAGCTCAAGGGAGACTACGTTGAAAAATAAAATTATTTTTTTATCAAAAAATCTGTTTTAATCCAAAAGTCACGGACTTATCATACGCTCGTATGAAATGAGCGTTTTTTCCTGATCCAAACAGAAGAGGGAACTACCTACTTCACGGCCTTTGACCTTAAGTATTTCGCTTGGTATTTCAGGTTTATTTTGGCGTAAAGTTCCAACCAAATATTTTGTGCCAACATCACAGGTCATAACTATTTTTATTCCGTACTTGGCAGGCTTGTTGGGTATGTACATTTTAAACGGACATAGACCTCTAAATGCTAATAATTGTTCGTCAGTAGTTATATAGCTGCCGGGTTTATATGATTCATTGCAATTTAATATAAGCTCATCCCAAATTTCACGTATTGGAGCAAAACGATCGTTTTTTATCATCAAATCGTAAACAGTCCAACAGAAACGCAAAACGCTCGCGGCAAATAGTTGCCTTATAAATCGATCCAGATAATTTGGAGTCAAACATATCTCCGGTGGATAGATGATTATCTTTTTGTGCTGCTGCAAAAATTAACAATCCAATAAGTGCCTGTAATTCTTCTCTGGTTGTTTTGGATGTTTGAGGTTCATTATGCCTTCTATAATATGAAGATTTCCAAGAGTTATTTAGAAGAAAAACTAAAAAAACACCAAATTAGCAATAAAAATGACCTGATTTCAACTCTGAAGGATGAATAGTGAAAAATTTCACCTGCCTAATCACCTAGAAGCAGTAATACGGCAAAACGGCCCTCCAACAAAATATTAAATCTTAAATTCTGAGACTGAATTAAGCTATTTTTGTGTATTTATGACGTGTGTCCCATTATTACGTGGAGCTACAGAATGTGACCTTTTTTAGTTTTTGGTTGTTTTTTTTCCTTTGTGTTAATGAATTCATATGATTTTTATTTCTTAATAAATTGATAGTATGAACATTCAAATTCGATATCTATTTCATCTATAACATTTATAAGTTCCTAGAAAATAATTGATATTTTCCATTTTTGTAAGTGTCCCCTTATAATGTTGAGCCACTGTACGTGGTCTTCTTTTGAGGTAAGTGAATGAATAATAGATTAAACGTCTGGCAGGCGCCTATATAATTGACAGTATCCTGGTGGACTGCTTCGCGAGATTAAGGGATTTAAACTCTCTTTTCGCATGCGGCAGGTCCCGCTTACGTAACTTCGTTGCTCCGCTCGGGATAGGTGCTTTTTGTCAAGCAGGCTCCTATGTCATCAATACTCTTCATCTACAGTACTCATTCCAAAATTACAAAGTTCAGATTAATGACAAAGTTTTACTGATTCGCATTATAGAAAATTCATATTGTCGAATGTTTCAACAAATTATTTACTTTGGGTAATATGTAATAATGTAATGGTAATATATGTTTGTACTTATGTAATATGTAATGCACTTGATAATGATGCAAAAATATAACCGATCAAACGTTTGACTTTTGTACCGTTGTTTTTTTCATACACATGTCTAAACTTTTTTTTTCTCAAAATGTTGAGTTTGCATGCGAATTTTTCAAAAACTATTGACATATAATTTAATTTAAATTTAGGATTAAAGAAGAGGTTTCTGGCTTTCAAAACCAGTAGAGTACTTCATTTTAAGTGTCGCCATTTTTTTTTAATAACTTTTTTTCATTTTAAGTCTTTTTTTTTTAAATTGCCCCTACCTCCTAAACGGGCCCCCCCCTCCCACGTAGTAAAAAATGCTTGTATTGAATTGTTCTACAAAAAAATCCGTTATCAATTTTTGGCTCCTAAATTATCGTACTCTATCCTGCCTTTCTTTGTCGATAAACCAACAAACTCTAAATGTTGTGCGTCGTATTTTAGACTCCAATCTGGGTTGCAGTGATAATTTATTGGCATGAACGCCATAGCCTTCGGTTTGAGCTGAGTTCCCACAGTGAATTGACATATGCTTGGCTGTTCCAAAAACTGTTTTCCACTGATTGCCTTTATGCGTGTGACACTGTCTGGATTGTCACAAATGTCAATTACCTTACATATCACAAAAAAAACGTCATCCATAGTGCATAATTAACTTTACGTGTAAATTGTTGTTATTCTTTTAAATTTTAGGAATTTACAAGGTTGAAAAAGTGTTGGTAATTCACTTACAGTGTATTTGTAAGGAGTTTAAGGGATTGCAAAAGTTTTAAAAGTATGGTGATACCTAATGGCGTTTTCCATTTGACCGTAGAAGCCTTCTTTTTCGGATTCCAATGGACTATAAAAACTTTTTTTTTTGACAACCACAGAAGACCGATTTGTTGAGATAAAAACTAATAAAATTGTGAAAGATTCCAACAACGAAGCAAAGCACTCGATTACTCGAAAGCAAAAATCTGGTTTGACACAATACTATTTAACATTTATATTTACATGTGTTAATACATTTTGACATAAAATCCAAAAGAAAAATTTTGCTTCTGAAATAAAATCCAGAAAAATCATGCTGGAGAACCGCATCGTGCGAAGCGTAGACTTTGATAGTGGTTTCTTCACATCATTTCCTAGCACACCTGGTTGGTTAAGAGTCAAGACACCAACAATGGAAAACTTCACCTCTATACAGACGGCTTCAAAATGAGGAAAGTTACTTGAGCTGGAGTTTACTGTGAAATGCTATAGATTAAGGAATCATTCAAGGTTCTGGACGAACGTAGTATTTTTCAGACCGTTCGTAAAGCTGCACAGGCTGATCCCTCAGAGATCTTTATCTTTATGGTCCCCCAAGCAGCCATAGAAGCTTTGGCTAAAGGTATAAATTTCGTCAAACTCTGAGTATCTGCTGGGTATCTGGGCACACAAAAGTGAAAGGGAATGAGATGAGTTAGCAAGAAAGTGTGCCTCTCTACACAGAACTAACACACACAAGGACATAAATATACCAATTAAAGTTATGAAACACAAAATGGAACTTATAGCAATAAAAAGAACCAACCAACACAGACAGTAGGAAAAACGTAACCTCCTCGGACTTAACGAAGAAGACATTCATATCGCTGCAAGTGTTCTAACTTATCACTGCCTCATTGGCTGGATGGCCACCAGAATAGAAGCTTCTTCTCAAGATTATAGTAAAAGCTGTAGAAACGAAGAGGGAATAGTGCGACTGCCCTTATCTCCAAATACGGCATGACACAAACCCGGGGTACAGACTTTTTCGAAAACTTGAGGACGCAAACTGATAGAACTCATTAGTTTGATAAACGCTCTGGCTGGTTTTCAGCCAACAGAAGCTAAGTAGGGCCAACCATAATAATAATAATATAAAACGCAAATAATATCAATATATTGTAATATACAATATACCAATAGGGCTCCGTGTATGCCCTTAATGACTAACACATCCTTTATTATCACCTACCTTCTATTTACTTATAAGTCAAAAAGAAGTATCATATAGCGTGTTGTGGAATTCGATGATACTGTTCTTTAAATAATGATTTAGTGCCTATATGAGTTTGAACCACCTGTTGTCGCCTTTACAATCTCGTCGTCTTTATAGAACCATTTTACCTACAGTCATAGCTTAGATACAGGACAATCGGGAAATTTATCAAACATTGCGTATTCCTCTCGACTCAGGATCTCAAGGGTTATTCGTTGCAGAGCAAACCGCTCAACGCTCTGGTTCACGAGAGGTTTCTGTTTCTTTTTTCTGTTTTTTTTTTTCTTTAGTTCGTTCCTTCAATTTTAGTTTGTCTTCAATGTTTCTGTCGCTTCGGCTGCGAACTCGTAACTTTTTTCCTTTCCAGTCTTCTTTCCCTTTTATGTGTCTCGATTCTTTTCTCTTTGTCCTGCTGTTTTTCTTCTGTTTGAAGATCTCCACGATGTACGACCGTTGTAAAGTCCTCAAATCCACCGCTCGTTCTCAGACCACTTATAGCTTGGGAAGATCTACGTCACAGGAAACGACAACTATTTTCTTCATTGACTTTGTTCATTTTTCTTCTTCCTTTTTATGTGGTGGTGTCCCGTTTTATTCTTATCCCTTTAGTTGACAGCTTGATCTTTTGCCATCTTGAATGTAAAACTGCGTTCGACAAATAGAACTTCTCATCAAGCTGTCAGTCACATTCGGGGTGTGTAAACAGAAACGTGAAGTAATCGTAGGTAGGAGTTGGATCGTTGTTTTCGACTATTTTTTTTTGATTTCTTACGGATTTTACGTGTCGTTTTATGTTTTTCCATATTCTAAACTTGAGTTCGCAACGTTACATATTCACAGACAGGGTCATACGGACAGAGGTGATCAGTGGAAAGCGGTTTTTGGAGCGTCCAATATATAGAAAGTTTTCCAGCTATGTTAGTTCAATTATGATCTGGTCTTGAGCATGAGCATGAGCATGTAACATTGAATTGATAAAACACATACATATGTACATAAAAATTAAATGAATTGTTTTTATACTTAAATTCTATGTAGTTGAGTCGAGTTTTATTATTTTCACCCCTTTTTTATTGCTAAACTAAAACACTTAAAATTGACAATACACAATTATGTCGCACATGGAACTACCCTTTAGTAAAGCTCGCAAAAAGCCAATCTCACATGTTCAATTTCGAACAAAAGCATCCTACTTGATTCGCATTGAACATGAGCATCTCACATTTCGCGTTATGCACAAATGCAGCTTTTTTGTAAATACAACAGTTTTACCTTACACGCGCAGACAATTCTTAAACATTTGACACCTGCGTTCCATTTATAGATAAACTAACTTAGATGTCAAACTTTTCAAATATTGGAAAATCAGAACCGGTTTTCTATTGATCGCCCCTATCCGCATAGATAAACTAACCTAGATATCAAACTCTACTAATGCTTTTGCAAACCCTTAACTTTCACCAGACTCCAACACTTTTACATCACTATAACTTGTTGAAAATTTTCTAAAATGAGAGCAATTTACACGAGTGCTCAAAGGCAGGGGCACACGGATAGCGACGATTAGTAGGAAACCGGTTTTGATTTTCCAATATCTGGAAAGTTTGACATCTTGGTTAGTTTATCTATGCCTGACCATGTGACCCTCTCTGTTTATAGAAATATTAAAAATGTTAGTGCGAAAGTTAAGCGTTGCCATCTAGGTTAGTTCATCTCATGATACGAGTACAAATATAAAGGTAGTATGTTGCGCATGTGTCAACAAAAGAAAACAAGAAAAAAATTCAAGATGGCGGACCGATGTGACATCAATTTTTGTTTACGTTTATTAGTGCTTTGCGAAATACATATATTAGTTTGAATTCTTTATGAAAATTTTTCTTAGTTTATAGTTCGAAATATTAATTAATTGAAATTCAAAAACAATAATCGCTT
This sequence comes from Volucella zonaria, assembly GCA_963966105.1. Classification (NCBI taxonomy): domain Eukaryota; kingdom Metazoa; phylum Arthropoda; class Insecta; order Diptera; family Syrphidae; genus Volucella; species Volucella zonaria. The sequence continues at coordinate 75,599,522 of OZ014530.1, read as the reverse complement.
GTGATTTAGTACCGGGGTGTCTGAAAATAAATTTAATATGTGTACGTATGAGACAAAAAGACGACTTCTATTGTTTGAACACATACTTACATATGTATGGCAAATGCGGTTTATTGACACATTATTCCATGTTTAAAAGGAAATATTACAAGTTCAAAATAAAATTGTTTTCGTAATTTTTCTTTTTCTTTTTCGATTGCATAATTAGTGCTTAATTCTGAAGTACATTCGCGACCGAAAGAAAATTTCTTTGACTTTTCTTTCGGACGGTATGTTTTTTGATAAATTTAGCAATTGTTTTAAGTAACTACGACAATAAACTATTTCATTCTTATTAAAGTTTTTAAAAATTGCCTCCATTCTTTCCATATTAGCCATCATTTCGGCTGTAGGTTTTTGAAAAAATTCCTCCGTCAGCTGTTTAGTCCAAGTTAATGACGATTCTTGCTGCATATCTTGAATAGATAAATCCGGATTTTGATGCTGTGACAAATGTAGCCTACCAAATGCTCCAATCCATCGTAGTGCAAAAATTCCAGTTCATCCGCCGGTTCTTCAGTCGTTGGAAATTCAGGATTTAGTGTCATTAGAAAGCTACTTAAATAGCCCGTACCTTCCAAATCTGGTGTGTCGTCTACTGAAGTATTGCCTGCGGAAGACACAAATAGTATATTGACTTGCATTAAAATAATATAGGTATAATTAATTGAAGAAAATAAACAATATATACCATTTAATGATAAACTTCCTTCATTTCGTCCAAGCATACATACCTATATGACTGGAATCGGTACATGAATTCCAACCGGTTTGGATGATCATATAGGCCACCTTTCGATCGAATCATTCCGAAAAAAAAAAGTGTTAGTGAATTATTCGCCATGGTAATGCCTAAAAGTGATGTAAAATTATAAAAAAAAAAAACGAGTTTAATTCAACAGTACCTTTCTGGAAGGGCATCATGCTTTTTTTCCTTGTACTCTCATGTTAAGCATAACTTCCGTCATCTAACCGATGATTTCGAATTGAAGCGATTATGAAATTCCAATACCTTGAACTCTTTCGCGACTGTCTTGGCAAGGAACTTTTGCGTTAAGACATTCGAACCAATCATTCACCTGAAATTGTAAATATGGTATATTTGATTCTAAAGAAAATTACTTGTATTAGATACCTGTTTGAAAAATTCAGAACACTTAAGCCATCCTTTGGAACTTAATTCACCCAAACTGCCAGCACGCATAATAGCTTGAGATACCGTGGGTGGAAAAAGTTTTGTAGCTAGCTTCACCTTTTGACGCTCTGCACCTTTAATATTCGAATTCGTTAGTGATATTTTGTATGACGGCTTTAAACAGAGCATGTTTAGAGAGATTCAAATAAGTGCAAAAGAGAGGGATAAGAAGGAAAACGAAACAAAAAAAAAATTTCCCGATACACGACCGGTAAGATTTTCTTTGCATGTTTTTGACATTTCTTTTTCTCTTTATTCTTTTTTTTCGCATTTGCTTCATTACTTCTTTGGCTGTTGTTACGAGCACAACATCTCAGAATGTCGGATGAATTTAAATGGGCCAAAGAATTAACAAGCGGGCTCGTTTTCAATGAAATGTACCCGTCCGAACTGCAGTTGGCATCCATGCAATCAATAATCATTTCCGCGGAGTCCAATAAATTGTTTAGCTCTGCAAATGCCATTTTTGCTTTTATAATTTTTATTTTCAACTTTCAACACTGAGCACCAAAGATGAAATGAAAGAGAGCTGTCAAATAGCATGAAAAATCAAAGAATGAGAAAAAGGCGAGCATCACAGAAGGACAGTTCTAAAGAAAATAACCAAAACATGTGCATCAAACTCATGCGCGGTGTAAAAGCCGTCTATGCAATACTTACATCGGACTTATCATTCGTTTTTGAAACAAGTTCTTCAACGATTCCTTTGGAAATGATTTGCCCGTCCAAAATGAAACCATCACTATCCACAAAGTTGTTCCGGATGAGTTTTATAAGATGAGGCACGTCAGCAAATATATATACTTTCTTCGATTCATCCGTTGGATTTCGGAAAAAAGATGTTGTGATTGTTGATTTCAAGTTCACGCAGCAAGCCTTGATTTGTCCCCCCAAGATCACAGACGATTGCACGCACTTTGAAACCACACGCACTTAATTGCGCGATATCACTAAAAAGTATTTGTTTGGTCATCCGTTGGTCGAAATCGTAAAAAATAGGCTGTTTCCAATTGACAAACAAGCCCCTTATCATTGCCACTTGAACGTATTTTGCAGCTTTAAGGGTCTCATCTTTGTGTTTGTCATACACTATTTTCTCTTTGACTTTCATTTCGTCAAATGAAAGTACACAGATTCTATCCATTTTTTCCATATTCACGTTTTTCATTATATTGAATTATTCCAGGATACACATCTAGCTTTAAGCACCACTTTTTCAAAGTAATTACAGCTGGAAGAGGATACTGCTTTTTGAACAGCAATCGGTAAGCTCGGGGGCCAGCTGCATGTATGGCTATTGCATTCGCAATATCTTCAGATGACCATTTTATCCGCTTGTGATGGCATTCCAATTTCTTTATTTGCCGCTTGGTAAAAATATGGCTAACGGAGTCAATTACTTTTTGTTGTTTCCAGATCTTAGCTTTCAGCTCTAATATTTATTCCAGTAATCTGCAAAATACAAACATATGAGTTGAACTTGTTTTTTAGAGCGTTACACTCATTTAATTTATGATTTACTTACTGGGAATATGTCGGGATGAGTTCCTCAGTTTGCGTGCTACAATTGATCATGGTATCTTCAATTTGTTATCCGCAGCCTAACTTAGTAGTCTTCTTGCCTGTTTGAGTGGACCAATTGATATTGTTCGATAGGAATAAATTGTTCGTGGGGACTTCCAGCTCTATGTTCTCCTTGTCAATTACTGGATCACTAAAATTAAAAAAATAGTTGATCTTAGCATACTTGAATAACGAGTATAATAATTAATCTGCACTTGCTTGGATACGTAAATCCCGAGGAGTCGTTTCGTTTTTATCATTCGGAAATGGCAAACGTCTTGTTTTTAAAGATACTCCATATTGTTCATACAGTGTCTTCTTTGGCACAAAATCACTTTTTTCAAAATGTTTAGAACAAATTCGTGCTGTTTTCGTGTTGAACTTATCTTTTCGACGGCACAAAAATACCCACTGCTTGCACATTTTGTTTTGTTTTGGGAATGAATGATATGATACATCTTCATTCCCAGTTTTGTTTTCATTATTATTATTGTTCACAAAACACCCAAAAACTGCACAGCGCATTTTACCACTTTTAATCTTCTGTATTCACTTTAAATGAAAATATAACCAATGTAAACACAGTTTCTTTCGTCTAATTATGTCACAGACGGCGGCCATATTGAGCGAATTTGACAGATGCGCAGAACGAAACCAAAATATTTGCACGAAGTATGTTACCTTCTGTACATGTACCTAGAGTTTATCTATGGCTTAGGGCCTGTCTTCGATTATACAGAACACCAGAGCCTGAGTACATAAAATTCTATCCCAATTAGGTTTTGTATTGTACAATAGGGGGAACCTATTAAGAGTGGACAATTTTGTTATTAAATTGACTCGAACACACATTGCAAGATCAACGACCTCGTCGAACAACCTAATGTCTGGGGCTTACTACCCCAATTATATATATCACAGAGAGTGCGCTTTAACGCCTTTATTCCCCCAAAAGCGTTCCTCTATCTTGATATGAAGGGTATGATCCAGGACAGATTAGCGGTGCCGCTAACCTTCCATGTCGCTCCAACAGCTGCGGACAGGCGGCTCAAATACGACAGAGATGTCGCACATGCAGTGCGGAGCGTCTCCGGTTCAGTAGGGTGGTAGGGCGTCGCGACATGAGCGATGTTGCTCGGTAGCGTCGTTTTCCTCAAATGCTGAGTAGCTCCAATAGGGAGCAAAGTCGGTCAGTCTAGTTTTTTTAGCCATGGCTCGCATAGGTTTAGGTAGGTTTAGAGTAGTTTTAAGAAAATGAAAACATTATGAAAATAATGAAAAAAAAAATAAAAGGAAAACAAAAAATAATAATAAAATAAATAAAAATTAAAAAAAAAATGTTTTTTTACTGATCGCTCCTATCGGTGTGAACCATGAATGAATACGTGAGAATTGTCAACAGTGTCAAAGTTCGAAAAGTTTTAGGAGTGGTGTGACCCATATAAAAATGACACTGTGAATTTCGATTTTGACATTTCTCATGTTTACAAATCTAATTTCGTGTAAGTTGCAAAAAAAAATGTAATGTTGGACAATAATTTTCTTTATTATATTTTCTAGGACAACAAAAGAAGAAAAATCAAGACATCTGGGGCAAGAAGAAATAATCTCCTACAGAATACTGCTACCACCAACAGATTGCTTTGGATTGGATGTGGCAAAAGCAGTTGGAAAAGTTTGTTTACATTTTCTTGTGAGTAAATGAAAACATTTTAATTTCAAAATAATTTATTTTACTTCTTTTTCACAGTAAGAATAATGAATCCAAATGCAACACTCAAGAGCTTGAAGAAATGTGGATAAGTGATGCTAACTAATTACATGTAAGTAAAAAATATGCATTTTAGTTTAGTTATATATTTAATGCCTTTTTCTTTGCAGATTCAATATTTGGAGTGCAATGGTTCCAACAAAAGCGTTCCAAGGATGGAACCATCGTTTGCTGTCCAAATATATGTGAGTAAAATGTATACATTTTAGTTTAGCTATATATTTAATACCTTTTTCTTTGCAGATTCAACATTTAGAGTACAACGACAGAACCAATTTTTCTTACTACATATTAACTATATGTTTAATGTAAACACTTAATGCCTTTTTCTCGATTTTTATTTAGATTTTTTTATTCAATAAATAAAATAAATTTAAAGAAATACGAGTAGTTTTTTTTTTTCTTGGATTATGCAATTCCACATTACTTTTGAGGCATGTATAGCGGTGCGTTAACCAATTATTGGGTGTTCAGTCTCCCCTGTAGGACTATTGCACCCATTCTGCATTCTGAAAAGCGAAGAATAAAAAAAGACTTAAATTAAAAAGATTACATAAAAAAGAATGCTTAATTTTTTTTTTCTAAACCAAGTGGTATTATGTGTAATATACATATGTATGCATGCGTTTATATATTACAAACCATTCGTTATCAACTTCGTAATCATCTTCCCCTGATTTGCCATTCAGCCAAGTGATGCGCCTGGTTCCTCTTCCTTCCACTCATAATTCGAATCAGCGTCGTAATCGAAGAATTTCTATGAAAAAGACAGAACCGGTAAGTTCTGTCTTTCTTTCTTTTAGTGGAAAATATAAATGATAAAAACAAACAGTAGCAAACTGTCTTCTTGGAGTTATCACAGTGTATGCATGCACAGTATCTCCATGTCTCGTAAAACGTTTGGCGGTGACTTTCACGGAAAAAGTAGAACTTAATTTTCTAAAAAAATATTTTTACTATGCATAATACAAACTTACCTGGCTTGCTCGCATCTTGGGCGGTACAAGTGGATGTCTTACATCCGAAACTGGATTTATTGCTTTTCTCCATTTTGATCGATCCATTGAATAAAAACGAATTAGTGTTATTGAATTAAAACAATATAAATTTTTTTCACTTACATTTTCGCTGCTTCTTCAATAAAATACTGACCTTTGTTCATTCCATTCCAATTTTTCGCCTCACCATTAATGTTTTTATCAGGAGAGCATGTTCCGAAAAAATGTAAAATAAAAATCCTTAAAAAAAATTGGTGTATTGGATTAGATGGAATATATATGTTATATATGTATTATATTATTATTGTATTAACTTTTCAAAAGAAGTAATAGATAAGGATTAATGATTATTTCGACTACTTTTATTTGTGAAAATATAACTTTGGACAATCCTTTTGCAAAATTGCATTTAACAAAACAATGTAAACTAAATGTGTGTTTTATAGGTCCATTTGGTACAACAGAAAATTGACTAATTCTTTTTTAAAAAAATATGGGTGCGATTGGACACATTTAGCTTATATTAATGTTTTTGTGCCACTTATTTTATTACTAACGCAACATTTCCAAATTCGTTGCTCAGTTTTTGCATCAAAAAAATTCCGAGAACAAAACAAGAAGGACACAACGAACTGAGTATAAATCCTATACCGCTAGAAAGAAGCCTTTCGTCAGCGAAGCAAATAAAAAAAACAGAAGACTCTACTGATATATACGAAAACAAAGGATTCGACTTCTAGGATTTTTTCAAAAGACTAAAAATTTAAAATTTATGGATCAAATAGGCCTTCGAAAGAATGAAGACAACCAAATGAAGCTTTGAGTCAAAATACACAAGCAAAAAAGTAAAGCACGGAGATGATGGTTGTATGATGTGGGCTAAATGCCCACTTTTAGGATCGCTAATTTAGTCATAGTCATTGAGATCATGACAAAGGAAGTATACTACAACATTTAGCAGGAAAATTCGTTTCAAAATACACAAAAAATGGTTATCGCGAAAAATTTTTACTTCCAACAGGACAACGATTCCAAGCATGTCACACAAATAGTGAGGATGTGGGTGATACATAAAGTCCCTCGCTTTCTACAATAGTAACACCACCACAGAACCTCTTTGGAATCATTTAAAGAGAGGCTTACGAAAACATGTCGTTACATCAAAGCCTCAGTTAAAAGCCTTATTGTTAGCGGAATGGTAAGAAATAAAAAGTGAATATCTGGAAAAGTTAACGCATTCCATGACAGACCTGGTTAAAGAAGATAAAAGGCTTAAAGGGTAGTCAACAAAGTAGTAGGTAAGTCTTTTTCCTGCAAAATTAAAGTATAAAATAACACTTTTCACTGTGGGCATCAACACTTTAGCTGTGGTCATTTCATTTTTATTTCTATATTTTTTTTTTCTGAACGAAATATTAATGTTTTTGTTTTTGCCTATAAGAAAGTACAAACAAACATTTATTACTTGCAAATAAACGGATCTGTTGAAAACAATTATAAACATAATTCCCTTCGACAAAACCAAATTAAATTGGGATATCAAGAGTTTTGCTTCACATTGTACGTTGGCTAATCTGGCAATGTTTTTTAAACAAATGAGCAACTAAAATACCACTGCTTTTGTACTTTATAATGTGCGAAAAAAACATTCTCGAAATATTTTGGAAAACATTTACATTAAATTAGAAAAACAAATATGTTCCTAAAAAAACTAAATAATGATCAAAAATGTTAATTCTACTTATCAGTATTATTTAATTAATTTATTTACTTAATACATGGCAAACTAAAAGAACAGCAAGGAAATGAATTTTAAAAGTGCCATTAATTAACAATCCTTTTCATTGATGTCCAGATTACAGAGCTTGTGCCTAAACATGCAAAATGATTATACATTTGACTTTCAATACAAGCTTAAGCTTGATTTTAGAATTGTAATAGTTTCCATTCATTTATATCTTAAAATGAAACGTTCAAAATATGATTCTTCGGTCCTTTTTTAATTTTATTCTGAAACTATCCCCTTTGGTGCACTTGAAACAAAAAAAAAGTGGTTTATTTATTTTATTCTATTATTTTCACTTTTTCACCACGTTCAATTAAATATTCACCAGCGTAAAATATTTTTCCTTTTATTTTTGCGTTTATTAGTGAACATTACATGAAATTTGCTGTCATTTTAGCCATTCTGACAGGTTATAAAGATGGAGAATGTGTTGGTGATTCACTTACCGTGTGTCTGTGCGAAAGTTAAGGGTTTGCAAAAGGATTGGTAGAGTTTGATATCTAGGTATAGTTAGTCTACGGCATATCGCTCTCGTACAAAATTGTGTAATATGCAGGCACATTTAGTTAAATTAATTGCAGTGCCATTCTTGGGATAAAATTCCAAATGTGCATTCAATGCATTTTCTTGCCGTTGAAAGTCGGGTATTGAAATTTTCTGTTAGCGCATTCAAATTTCTGCATGGATTGTGGCCTTAACAGATAAGTTTTAAGTGGGTAAGCTTCGTCACCAATTAAAAAAAATTGGAAGAATAATATCTGATCCAGGCAATGCTTGTTAAGGAGGCACATTCAATTTATCAGCTTCCAGTAGTCTAAATAAAGTTGACCCAGCAAAAGTTCCCCATCACTTTGCTTTCCCCTACCGCCCACCTGGATAGTAATAAATTTTTGTGATTAAAATAGTTAGAGCCGGAATTCGGGGGACACTTTATTTGGCAGTGTTTTCCATTAATGCTGCCAACACAGTTGGGCAATTTCCAGCGCCTATAGTAGCCAATTATAACTTTTTTAAGGTATTCGGTAGTTGGTTTTGGAATTTATTCCTCGACAAGTTCTACACATGTCTCTGTGGCAATATTGCTGACTGTGCTTCCGCCCATACGAAAAGCGAAAGCTAAATCACGAAATGAATGTCCTGTAGCAAGAAATCTGCAAATATTAAAAATTATATGTAAATAGCAAGACAAAACATTAATTTTCATATTTTTATTTTCAGGATCAACAGCGAAAGGTAGATTGAAGAATTTGAAGGATTCCTACAGAAAGAACCTTCAAAAATGACCACCAACGAAATCGGGTGCCGGGGCAGTTGATGTTTATATTAAATGGCCATTTTGTGAAGTGATGTCATTTATAAAAGACTTGCTTCGAATTCCACTCAAGGAAATTTACGGAGGATTACGAATTTGCTCAAGAGGCCAACCTTTCAAATATTGTTAACGATTTGTTAAGCGAGGAAATTTATTTTACCGGCCGCCACCAGCACTCCTTGCTCAACCATCAATTCAGCTAGCTTCTTCCCAAGTAACAAACGGCCGAAAATAGCAGACGTGGGCGAACAATTGCTTAATATAAAGAGAGAACGTCTCGAAATATTAAAAAAGGACATGAAAAGGGCGGAAAACAATGTATACATGAAATTTTTCCAAAGCTTATTACTATTTATCGGAAAATCAAAAAACTCAAGGTCAGAGGAGAGTTTCAAAAAAATGTTTTAAACAAATTAAAAGCCAAGGAACAATAAACAATAAAATATAAACGTGTTTTTTTTTTAATTTACCTTAACGTTAAAACAAGCCTCTGTTATGCAGAAATTGGTTTCCTTTGTTTTATAATTTTAGAACGAACTTTGTCCAACAGCAAATCAAATGATTTTATTGACATATGTATTATTGCCTGAATCGGTCTTTATGATGTCGAAGACTATTATACAGATGGCGAAATTCGCCATAACCTGATATTTTTCGGTTTATTGGATGAACACCAAATCTTCTTTTTTTTAAAACTTAAGATAATTCTGTAAATTTTAACACGACTTTCTTGTAAAAAACTGCGGTGAGCAGCACTCGATAACGACATTTTCACAACTAATCGCTCAAGAATTGCCGCTCAGTAAATGACCACTTGTTGCTTAAGCTAGCCGCTCACCTTTTTTCCGCTTACTGCGTGGCCTTAGCCTAAGTAGGTTAAGATTTATTTTGTTTCTAAGTTTTTAGTTTGTGTGTTTTAATAAGATCAAAGGAGTCCATTTACTACGTTTGTTCTACTTAAAAATGTTTTCTTTCAGAGCTCGACAACATCGACATATCCGAGCTGTGAATCCAACAAAACGGCACTACATGCCATACAAGCAACGCAACGCTCGAAGTTGTGAATTAGAAATTGGCGACTGGGTCATCTCACGACGAGCGTTCATCAGTTGGCCGCCGCGATCATCCGATTTGACACCACCCGATTATTTTCTTTAGGGCAACATCAGGTCCTTAGCTTACGCTAACAAGCTAACCACTTTGGACGAGCTCGAGGCCAACATTCGACACGCTATTGCTGGAATAACGCCGTACATGTTGGACCGAGTCATCAAAAATTTGACCGACCGCTTGAAGCTCTGCCAGAGAGTCGAGGCGGCCATTTGAATGATGTGCTATTCCACACATAATGGCATGAACGTAGCTTCAAGATAAAGACAGAATCAATTTTACATATATCTCACACCGTTGTTTTACATATTTAAATTTTTTTTCTTATCGTTCTTATCTGGTCACCCTTTACAATGGGGCGAACATACATATCTCTGGACAATTTCGTATTGATGCTAAAGCATTGCACTCAACGAACAACTTGATGCGAGCATACTGCCGCAACTATTTATATCACGAGAGTGCGCGCTCTAACGGCCCTTATTCTTCCAAGGCGTTCTTATATTTTAAGAGCCTGATTCTTCGTCCTTTCCTTTTAAATTCAAAGTCGGTATTCTTATTTGCAAATCCAAGAGTGCCTTATATATTGTAGTTGAGGTAGATATAAGTTTATTTAGGATTATAAAAACAGATAATTTATCAAAAAAAAGTAACAATACCGTAAATTGGGGTAAATTGTAACTGCAACAAAACAACGTTTTGCAGTAAAAAGAAATATCGTATATGGTAGGACGTTCTACGAAACTCAATTTGGAGGGAAATTAGCTACCAGTCTGGTTGCAACTTTGAAAGTATTGTTTAGTTAAAGAAACTTTTTTATTTTCTATGCGAAAAGCCGAAGCCTTTGTGAAAGAATTATACTCCTGCCATTGTTTATTAAATTAGTTTTAAAATAAAGGTTATATATCACATAATTTTAATTAAAACGGATGAATAACAACGACTCACGGGGCGAATAGCAACGACGAATGGGGTGAAAAGAAACAACTGATATCTGAAAAAATGAATAGATGAAGAAAAAGCTACTACTACCCGGTTTTGTACCTGCGATTTGTTAAATAATTTTCGTTTACTATCTGCAAAACTTCAAGTCTTTTCTTCTAAGAACAATTTCTTATATTTGTAAGAAAATCGAAAATGCAATACAATATTTAAGACACGGTTTTGTTTCGGCATGCCAATAAAATAATGAAAAATCTTGAAGGACATACTGCTCTTGACCCAGAAGTCGAAAAAATAATCTAATACTTCAGAATATCAATTTATAGTATGTTCTGATTGGGACTATCCAATGGGCCAGTATGATTCTGGTAAAAATGTATCATGACAAAAAAAGAACTGTCCACAAATTTAAAAATAATTTGTCAAATCCTGATTTTGCCAGTGGGTTTTTGAAGACATAAAACCCTTATATTAGAACGATATGTTCAAAACATAAAAAACATCTCGCGCAAATACTTCTTTGGAAAAAAAACGCGATCGGCGTTCCTCCCGAAAACATCGTTAATTACGATGAAACAAATTTTCCCGGAAGGAAAAAAGTTCTAGTAAGAAGAGGCTCCAGGTATCCAGAATGCATAATGAACCAAACGTAGTATTCTATTTCCATAATGCTGGCTTCAACTGCTGCAGGATATTTATTTCCTCTTTATGTGGGTTATAAAGCACAATACCTTTATCATCTATGGAAGACAGGAGGACCAAAAGGGACGAGGTAGAATCGCCCTGTATTCGGATGGATGGACATAACCACATTTGAAGATTGAGTTCATATTCTTTTAATTCCATATGCTAGGCAGACTACTGGAAATGTATATGTGATTGGTGACAATTTAAGTTGCCATCTTTCCCTTGATGCTATCAAGAAATATTAGGAATGTGACGTCCATCTAATCTTCTTGTGCGCAAGCTCGACACACCTTACGAGTACCCAACCCCTCAATGTTAGTTTTTTCATCCACTCAAAGTCGCTTGGCGTAATAATTTAACAACGTGCAAGAAAAAAAAAGATGAAGAGAAAAATTCTTGCTAAAATCCGTTTTTTCGCAACTTCTTAACAAGCTCTATTCCAAAATAGAACCAAATTCACAACAAAACTAAGTTTCTGGATTTAGGAAGACTGGGATATACCCACTGAATAGGCGAGAAATGTTAAACCATCTACCAAAAGAAACCCGAAAACCAGATGCCAGGGACGTGGAAATACTCAACGCCTCAGTATTATCTTTGTTGATATCTTTTCAATATTCTGAAGATATTACTGCTTCCAAGAAAAAGAAACGGAAACGGAAACAGAAACGGAGCACACTTTAGTCGCGATCTCAGAAAAAGAAAATTAAGCCCCAAGTCATGAAACAGTGTCAGGAACTTTAAACGCTCTAATGTGCACTGGTGTGTCACACTATTAAAAAGAAGGATGATAGTTGGCTATGCGCCTTTTCACATTGGCGAGGGGATGAAAGTCCTCACCATGAACGTCGTCTTCACATTTTCATGGTGTTGAAAGACTTTTGGAGAAAGAGCATTTTTCATTTTTAAATTTGAGTAGTTGAGTAGTTGGCCTGAAACATACCTTTTTTCCTCTTTTTTACACTTCCTTGCTCATCAACGATCAAAACCAAAATGAAAAAATATGTCAAAAATGGAACGATATGGAAAAAAACGATGTGCTTCACCCGAGAATCCACTTCAGAAATGGATTTTTGATGTAAGTAACCCTTCTTCTTCCCACTTCAATAAAAAGCGTTTCCTTTCTTTCGGACAATCTTCCTGCCCGCGCCAATGTGAACAGGCACTATGGTAACATGTAAAAATTTGATTTGCCCGAGGTATTCTGGTTCAGGTGACAAGTTTGGTTTTATTTTGAAAAACTGTTTCGATATATGTATGTAGATAGCGACGACAAGGCAGACAGGGACTTTAAACTTTGAATTCTCTCGTTATATGGCAAATTCTGAAATAAAACACGTTTTGTTTCGATAAGGAACAAAAATTAATTTTTTTGGTTTATAAATTATAATTTTATAAGAAAACATAAATATTCTGAAGTTCTTATATCAACCTTTTGTTTTCTTTTATAACAATAAAAGAATTATTCTATTTTTGCATTATATTATAAATAAAAATTTGCATCATCAAAATTAAAAGTATTGTTTTTCACCGTTGCAATTAACCCCTACTCTGATCTGAATTTCAACATGTAATATTTTGCTTTAAAATTAATGCATAGGATTGCTCTACAACAACGAGGCGATTAAAAACAAAAAAAGGAGCTATGACTAACGATTCTCAGGTTTTATATATACAGTATTGTGCAAAACCTAAGCAACCAAATAAAAAGAAATGAATATGGAATGATGTATATACTCGTAAGAATATATTTTAAAACTTATAGCTTTTTGAGAAACTTATAGTACTTCAAAACTAAAAAATTACGAGAAGAAAAAAAAGGACCAAATTCAGCTGTGCAAAACCTAAGTAACTTTGCAATCCAATGTAAAAAGGAAAGAGCTAACAGTACTTTTCCAGTCAATTCACACATATTGTAAAATGTTATGAACTTTTTGTCTTTGATCTTGGCTTATTGACTTTGATCAGATCCGTAATTGATGAGATTTAATAATTTCGCGACAAAGATACTCCATCTGTTTTAAACTAAAGATTATTGAAAAATGTAAGTCTGGAGACTATCAGGCAACATTAGGTAAAAAATATAAAATTACTAAATCCATTATTTCATGTCTAATAAAAACATATCATGAAAATGGAGTCGTTGAAAATTTAAATTTCGGTGGTAGGCCGCGTAAGACAACAATTTGAACAGATAGAAACATTTGTGGTTTAATTAAAAAACAACAAAGTTCAAATGAAGTTGCAAAAGTACTAATTTTAAGTATTGATGCGAACATGGTGCGTAGACGTGCTATTGAGAACAATCTTCGAAGTTATAGGACTCAAGAGAAACCGATGCTCACAAAAAGGCATTTAGAGAACAGGTTGTGCAATTAAATCATTTAAACATAATTCAAACTTAACTATTTTTTCATATTAGGCTAAACTTTGCAAGAAAATATGAACACTGGACCCCTGAATAATGGAAAACTGTTCTTTTCAGCGATGAGTCTAAGTAAGTCTAAGTTAATTCTGATGGGATTTGTCATGTTAGACGGAGTAAAGGCCAACGACTTAATCCCAGATTCTGCACACCCACTGTTAAGCATGGTGGTGGTAGTTTGATGGTATACACGTGTTTTTCGAAAGTAGGTGTAGGTCCATTTCACAAAATCGAATGAATTATGGATCGATTCCAGAATCAGTAATGCTACCACATGTGCAGTGGAAAATGCCACTTCGTTTGGTTCCCATCGGAATTGATAAAGGAGTGGATAAAGGATAGTAGGATTCAAGCTTTTGATTGGCCGGCCCAATCACCGGACTTGAATCCCATTCTAAATCTGTTTGGCATTCGTAAAAGCCGGGTCGCTGGACAACGTTTTTCCAACAAGATAGGGCTGTACAATGCTTGAAAAGTGAGTGGGAAAATATATGCCAGGATACAATTTCAAAGCTAATTGCTTCTATGCCTCGTCGTTGCGCTGAAATTAATCAAAATAATGGATATTACACCAAATATTCAAAAAGTTGCTTCGGTTTGCACAGCTGAATTTGGTTATGTTTTTGATTTTCGGGTTTTTTTTTTTTTGTAAATTTTCAAGTGTTACTATTTTCTTAAAAAGCTGTGAATTGAAAATATTATTATTATTATTATTATCAAGGGAACGATACAAATTAATTTGTAGGGTCCGGGATTTAACGCCGGGGTACTATGGCCATGTGGCGCGTTTTGTCAACAGCACGCGGAGTACTGAGTTCCCATGTGGTCAACCACCTACGTACTTACCGCGCCCAACACTGCTTGATTTCGGTGATCTAGCGGGAACCGATGCAATTTTTCAATTTAAATGCATTTTTACTTATATATTGGGTCTGTATATATCGTGCGATTTTCTAAGAGATGGCGTAACTTGTATTATTCCATTGGAACATGCGTTGGAAAGCTACTATCATTGTACGTCATTTCAGTATATGTCATTCATTTGAAGCGTAAACAACAATAATTTTTTTTCACTCAAATATGTCGAACTGTGTGTCTGAAAAAGTGTTTTTGCGAGGAGTTCTTTTTCATGAAGAAAACTGCTGCCGAAAGTCATCGTATTTTGGTGGAAGTTTATGGTGAACATGCGCTAGCTGAGCGAACGTGCCAAAAGTGGTTTGCACGATTTAAAAGTGGTGATTTTGGCTTGAAAGACGATGAACGTCCTGGGCAGCCAAAAAAGTTTGAAGATGAAGAACTGGAAGCATTACTCTATGAAGATTGTTGCCAAACACAAGAAGAGCTCGCAGAATCTTTGTGTGTCACTCAAACAGCCATTTCAAAACGTTTAAAAACAGCCGGATATATTCAAAAGCAAGGAGATTGGGTTCCACATGAACTCAAGCCGAGAGACGTCGAAAGGCGGTTTTGCATGTCCGAAATGCTGCTGGAACGCCACAAAAGGAAGTCATTTTTGCATTGGATTTTTACTGGTGATGAAAAATGGATCCAGATCATGACAACGCTCGGCCCCACGTTGCTATTCCGGTTAAGAACTATTTGGAAAACAGTGGGTGGGAAGTCTTACCCCACCCGCCTTATAGCCCAGACCTTGCCCCTTCTGACTACCATTTGTTCCGGTCGATGCAGAACGTTCTCACTAAAATACGGTTCACATCAGAGCAGAATATCAAAAATTGGCTTGATTCATTTTTGGCTGCCAAGCCGACGCAGTTCTTTTGGGATGGGATCCACAAATTGCCAGAAAGATGGGAAAAAGTCAGAGCTTCAGATGGGCAATACTTTGAATACTTAAAAAAACTATTGTACATGTTTTTCTTAAATAAACGTTCAAATTTTGAGAAAAAAAAACCGCACAAGTTAAGTTATATACCCAATACTTAATTTACTCTTACATGCTAGACAAAAAAACGCTTAAAAATTAGCTTAAATAACTTACAAATATTCTTATACTTACTTACTGGCCCCATGCGGGCACTCTAAGTTAATCCTAACACTTAAACTATGTCTTTCGATCTTTTGACAGGTTTTGTTCATATTCTTATATTTAGGACAATACAGCTTAAACTAAGAAAACATTTTTAAAAAGCAAGAACTTAGTATATGGATTCTTTTAATTTTATTATAAAACTTAAAACTAAAAACTTACAGACTACCTAAAAAACAAATCTTAATCTACTCGTACTTAACCTACTTACATATAATACATTCATACACATATATACAATACACAATACACATACGCTTCATGTATATGCATATATGTATATATTTATATTTTTTTTATCATTTTTTATTTTTATTTATTTTTTTTGTTTTTACATATTTTTTTCTTAAAAAAACTAACTTAAACCTACCTAAAACCATGTAAGCCGGCCATGGCTAAAAAACAAAAACAATTAGGCTGGCCCACTCTGCTACACATGAAGCTAACTATCACTGGAGGAGTTCGATGACGAAGCATCCTCGCCTTCATTAAGCCAACAAAATTGCTGGTGCTGCTGAGCAACATCCCTCCTGTCGCGACTCCCTACCGCCCTACTGAACCGGAGACGCTCCGCACTGCCATGTGCGACGTAGTTGAGTCGCCTGTCCGCAGCTGTTCAAGCGACGTGGAAGATTAGCGTGACCGCCAATCTGTCCTGGATCAAGCCTTTACTATCTAGACAAAGGAACGCTTCTGGAGGAATAAAGCCGTCAAAGCGAGCTCTCTCGTGATACATATAATTGGGGTAGTAAGCCCCAGAGATCAGGTTGTTCGATGAGGTCATTGCTCTTGCAACGTGCCTTCGAGTCAACTTAATGGCGAAATTGTCCACTCTTATTAGGTTCGCCCTATTGCACAAGACCTCATTCGGATAGAATTTTATGTACTCAGACTCTGGTGTTCTGTATAAGCGAAGACAAGTCCTAAGACAAGCCCTCTCAAACACTCAAATCTTTTCCAATAAACTTGCTCTCACGTTGAACCACACGGGACATCCAAATACAAGCATGGGCCTGATAAGGGCCATGTAACAGATCACCTTCACCTTCGCATCGAGTTGGCTGTTATAAAACAGTCTCTTTGTAAGGGCAAAAGCACCTCTGGCTCTGGCCAGAGCAACATCTATATGTTTGTTAAAATACAGATATTGATCTGATCCCAAGGTATCTGACTACCAGATCCCAAGGTATCTGACTACATTTCGACAAGCAAGTGGCTGTCCATGTTGTCCGACGATAGAGAACTCTGGTATCCCTAGAGGACCCAGACAAAGGCGTCCTAAACAGAATGGTTTCCGATTTCTGAAAGTTGATTTTCAACTTCCAGTCGTTGATCGCAATATCGTTTGCAAAAGTATGTTAATGACCTCAATCTTTGGACCTGATCTGTACGCGATTAAGTCGTCTGCGTACGCTATGGCATGGTGAAGTGAACATATCAGATCACTTGTGTAAATGTTGAATAGGATCGGCGAATTTACCGCACCTTGTTGCAGACCGTTTTTAATGTTAAATGTTCCAGCAGAAGTCACATCGCCATTCTTCACGATGAACTGTCTATTGGAGAGCATATCAAAAAGAATATACAGCAGTGGCTTACTAATGCCCAACCTGTCCAGCTTGAAAAAGAGTCCTTCTAGCCATACGGTATCGAAGGCCTTCTCCAAATCAATCAGGCAGGCACCAGTGCACTGGTTCTTGCCTTTGTTCCATTGGATATCAGAAACCAGTTTCGACACAGCATGAATGATGTCATGCCCCGCCTTGAAACCGAATTGATTATCCGGAACTATATGTTTGTCCTCAACCCACTTAGTCAGGACTCTATTGATTACCTTCTCGAAAACCTTACTGATATTTGGAAGAAGACTGATCGAGCGGAGATTCGCCGGATTGGAAGTATCTTTATCCTTTTTAGGTATGGGATGTACCACCGCAGTTTTCCAATGCGCTGGATAAGAGCATATTTAGTATACATCATTCTATATTCATTTGTTTTTATTTGGTAGTAGCGGTAGTTAATCATTTATTTTTATAATAATACTTTAACCTTTAACTATGGAGGTGGTGGTAAATTTTACCCTCTCTTTACATTATTTTGAATTACTCTCTTCTATTGGGCTCTCTCAACTTAGTTCTCTTAGTATCTTCTCATATCGTCATCTATATTACTCAATTGTGTTTTGGCTGCGGTAGGCATAGCATGAGCTCGTCAACGTTTACGTAATTTTTTCTTCGAAAATATTTTACCACCACGTCAGCGTTATCGCAAGTATACAGTGTGAGTTTTTTAACTTGAGACATCCAAATTACTCGAAAAATACGCGATATCGTGAAAAATGTTTCAGACAAAAGTCACAAGGTTCTGAAGGGGACATAAGATGGTGACCACGAGTTTGACCTTGAGCCCCATTTTCAAGGTCAAACGAAGGTCACTTTTGATTTTTTAATGGGAACCCCTATTTTTTTTGACAGATTCGTAATCTGCGTGAAAAATTACAATTCTTTTATATGAAACACTTTTTTCAAAAATGCGTTATTTTCCCGTCAGAGGGCGCCATAGAACTTAAGATATCAAAATTACTCGAAAAGTACGAAATATCGCGAAAAATGTTTCACACAAAAGTCACAAGGTTCTGAAGGGGACATAAAATGGTGACCACGAGTTTGACCTTAAGACCCATTTTCAAGGTCAAACGAAGGTCACTTTTAATTTTTCAAATGATAATTCCTGATTTTCATTCCTCAGTCGTATTCCTCAATGGGGCACACGACTTTGTCTCAAAGGTCTTATTCATTCAGTGCTAGATACCACTGCACTGGCACGCCTAAATCATTAATCGGTTTTCAACGTTGTTAGGGTGTTAGAAGGTCGAGATTTGTTTTGAGGATGTCATTATTGCCTCGAGTGAAGTTAAAACTCAAAGAAATTTCAGATAGAGACAAATTGTTCTAAACTTATCTGAGAGTGTATGATGTGCGCTCTGCTCTGTTTTGCTACTTTAACGGAACTGTACTTCATTTAGAAGTTCGATATTTGTTTTGAGGAACTGATTATTATTAGTAACGTTTTCCAGATTAATAACGCAGGCTATTTCAATTCAAGAGAAAATTGAAATGATATTGATTTATGGAGAAAGTGGAAGGAACATCGATGGTGCTGTTGCTCTTTACGCCCAGTTCCGATAGAACTGATGACATGATTGTTGAATAAATTCAGGGCAATGATGAAGAAGAACGTGTTGTTGAAGCAAATGTATGTGAATCTGAAGTTATCTTTTTTTTTTATGGAAAAAACGGGTTCAAGTGGTCAGCCTTGGAGTCAATACGCTGGGTAAAAACTCCTCTACATAATATTGTGCGGTTGCCAGCAGCCTTACAGCAAAAGTCGGAAGATTTATGTAGATGTTGGTCAAGAATTTTTGATAGCTATATGGAGAACATGATTTTAGAGCATACAAATACAAATTAAAAGCAAAATTGGATCTATCAGCAAAATCTGAAGCGAAACCTCTTGATATAATTGAACTGCGCGCATTTTTCGGTATCTTGATCTATAATTTGTATTCAAGTCTAACCACGAGGCCACAAAATTTATTTTTGCAACTGATAGAACGGGTACGGAAATTTTTAGAGCTACCATTTCCGAGCCACGATTCCTTTGCATTCTTAGTTGCTTACGATTTGATAACTCTCGTGATAGAAGCCAACGATTATTAAGCGACCCATAAACTGCAGTTTCAGAAATACTCAACATATTTATAGAAAACTGCAGAAGAAGTTATTTAATTGGTACTCATGGTTGCATTGATGAAATGTTGGTACCATTTCGAGGTAGATGCAAGTTCAAAGTTTACATGCCAAAGAAACCCGCAAAATATGGCATTAAGATAGTGTCATTGACTGATACACGCACGAGTGGCCGTGGACCAAGTGGTAGTGGACTGGCTTCCAAATCGTAAGATTCGGTGTTCGAATCCCAGCCTTGCCCGAAAGACATATCATCCATTTTTTCAGTTAACGAAAATCAAGTAAGACGAGTAGTTGACTAGAAATCAACATCAAGCCAACTTCCACTAAGAATTTAGTCTCTCCATTAAATGTTGGATGCCACCCATGGAGAGAAACAACCACTTTCTTTCTCTCTCTATCCCATTTTCTAAAAAAACTTAACACATGCTGAGGCATTATAAATGTATTCATACCCTCTTGAGTGTTAAGTTCTGTTTTTTTTTTTTTTTTTAAGTATCTTGCGAATGCTTATATTTAGTTTGGAAAAAACTCTGATGTTGTTGGTCTAACAAATGAAGAGAAACGACTTACAGTACGAACACAATCAGTAATAGGGCTAAAATATTAGAAGGTCGTAGGAGAAATATTACTGCTGACAACTGGTTTTCATCACTCCAGCTAGTGGAAGAACTAAAAAAACGACAAATAACTTACTTAGGGACACTGAAAAAGAAAAAAAGAGAGATCCGCCAGAATTTCAGCCCAGAAAAAATAGACCGTTGGAATCCTGCGTATATGGTTTTACCAAAGCTGTAACAATTTTATCCTACGTGCCTCGTCAAAACCGTGCTGTTATATTATTATCCTCCATGCATCATAAAAAAGAAACTGACCAACTCACTTTAAAACCTGCACTGATAGCTGATTACAGCAATACAAAAGGTCGAGTAGATGAGCTTGATTAGAAATGCTCGCGTATTCATGAGATCGACGTACACAAAAAAATTCTATTTTATAGAATTTTAGATGTTAGTGCTGTACGCGTACATTATTTTTCAATCTTCAAAGGATTTTGATAACAGCTCAAGGGCAGACTTTTTAAAAAAGCTGGCAAGACAAATGGTTTTACCACATTTGCAAAGACGATAACACAACCAAAGGCTCCCTCGGCCATTAGCAGACACAATTGTTAACATGTTGGGTCCGGACTCAATAGCTGCAGCAAACGGATATGCGTACTCTGGGCAAATACAGTATTTGATGAATAAAAAAAAACCATCATAAACCACCACAAAGGAGGTTTTTTTCTTTAAATATAAACAGTTGGCTGTGAAGAAATGCCTTTTAAGTTTTTGATTTATTTCCAATTTATAATATTTGTATAAGTTACTTATGTGGTTTTTCTGTATTAAAAAAAAACGTTGGTGAAGTAAAGTGTCTGTTTCATGCAAATGAATGATAATAAATGTTCAATTTTTGTTTTTGGTATTTGGAATGTAGTAGCATACCTTAAAAAAAAAAACAAATAATTATGAAGAAATTTTTTTTATTAAATTTTTTTAGTAAAATTAAAAGGGGTAACATTTACCACCACGTCACTCACTATGTCCTTACATTTCACCTCCACAGTTAAAGGTTAAAAATATCTTAGCAATATAAGTACAAGTATAAATATAGCTTATAATATTATTTTAAACATAATCAGTCTTAATTATGTGGTTATTCTTACAGTAATTCAATTGTTTACTTTAACAAAATTAATACACATTATTTTGAATAGTCTAAAACTGTTTTCGTTTTATATATTGCTTGGCAAGGAATCATATAAATGTATTCCTTTTGTTCTGAAACGGGGAAAACGAAAAGGCGCACGCTCAAACTCTGCTGATAATTCTGCCGTTTATTTCTAAAAAGTTATTTTCATTATTTTACATTTTTGAGATTTATACAGAATCGGTCCGATTCACTATTAGCTTCAACATCCAATACGGCTAACCTCGAGACTGGACGACATAAAACTCCGGTGCTCGTCTGTATTTCGGCTCGTCTAACCACTCTGTCAGATCCTTGATATACACGTAGCACTCTGACCTCCACTGACGTCTCGGAATATTGGGATCACAAATGAAGATTAAGTCTCCGATTTCGACTGGCTTCGTCTTTTGACACCACTTGACTTGACGCGTCAAAGTTGGAAGGTACTCAAGTACCCACCGCTTCCAAAATCTGTCTCGCAAAAGGCGGACAATTCTCCACTGTTTCCTTAATCAGTACAGCTTCTCGTCTGGTTCCAGGGTTCTCGGTGTATGAGCTGTGTTAGCTGCACCCAGCAGAAAATGATTGGGCGTAAGCGATTCCTCTTGGTTGACGGTCATTGGCAGGTGAGTTAGCAGCAGCGAGTTAATAACATTCTCTGCCTCTATTATTAAGCAGCGAAGTGTGTGGTCTCGTGGCGAAATCTTCTTGAGCGTTTGTCGTAAGACACACTTAACGCTCTGCACCATTCGCTCCCTGGCACCTCCTTCGGACAGTTGAAACGCCAATCGACCCCCTTTGCGGACAGATGTCTCTTGTGTTTTACGTAGGTACCTGCCCTGAGGGCTTTAGCCTACGGTGCGTCTTCGCACAAGATATCAAAATAATGCGTTGATAAGCGCCCTTCGGGTAGTACAAGTACTACCACCAGTACCAGATTCGAAGTCGTGTGTAAGGCACGAACTTCCCCTTTGGTGAAGGGTCGAGGCCTATCTAATACCTCAGCCATTCTGTGGGTCATGGCACCCGGTTGCAATGCAACTCCACATCGAGCAGACCAATTGGTACCATAGCAATCCCATGGTTTAGCACAGGTCGTAGTAAACTACACATGCTAAGCCATGAGATGTCCAAGATCCATTCGGTCCATTCTCCCCGCGATTTTGGGTTTAAACCTACAGCCACCACGATACTCCCACAAGGGGGCCAACTCCTAGGTCAGGCCGGAACCACAGTTCCGGGGGCTCCTGACCTCCCGTGGTACCAGAATATAGCTTCCGGTCGAGCTTCGCAACCTTGAGGTTACTTCCAGTTGGGCACCTCACTGCCCAGGACTGGCGGCCTTGCAACAATTTGAAAATCTACAAACTTCCCGCTAGCTGCCTACTGCGCCTTCTATTGAATACATCTTTTGCAAAACTACGGGTTCTTTCAAACCGTATGGTATCAGTGATAATTCCATTGACATCGTAGGTCTCACCATTAAAGGTGATGCCCATGGCCTGCAAGTTCCTTATGTCAGCATAATTGGGACACTCACATAGGACATGAAGCCAGTCCTAATAGGTAGCTCCACATGAGCAGCTCGCAACCTCGCTAAGCCCCCTCTTATGCAAGAATGCATTGAGAGAGCCATGCCCGGTCAACAAAAAGCCCAAGCTGAGGTTAAAATTCCGTTCAGGAAAAATTCTCATGGTTAGCACATCCCTTAGGAAGCCGTAAGTAACCCTACCATTTTCGCTAGCATCCCATCTAGATTGCCATCTAGATAGAACACATGCGTGTAGCAAGGTTTTACGCTACTTCAGGGATAGGCCATCCACTTCTTCCGGGGAAACCCAATTTAGAGGAAGAACTTTTCTGATCTTGAAAGCAATACCACGACGTATCACTTCCAGATCCAGAGGTGGCACTCCCAGCAAGACCTGCATTGCCTCTGTGGAGACAGTGTGGCACACCGGTAAACAGCCAAGCAAGGCGACTCTTTGACAAGCCAGGATCCGCTTTCGACCATCAACAGTCATAACTCTGTCGTACCATACCGATGCTCCATATGTTGCACAGGCAGCAAAAAGGCCATCGTATATGATACGAACAGAACGCCTGCTGAGTCCCCAGTCGGATCGCAAAATGCGCCTTACCTGGCCTACGGCACTCAGCATACGTAGTCTAGTACGAACCAGGTGAGGCATGAAGTTCATACACTCACCCATCGTTATGCCCAGATATGTGACCTCAGTCACACATCTAATGCCAACGCCGTTCAAATGTATCTTAGGAGCCCGACGTCTTACGTTCAACTTGTCCTTGAGCTTCATTAAGACGGTCTTATCCTGCGACACACTTACTCCTACGCTTTCTCCCCATTCAGCAACGACTGCTAGAGCTCTTTCTCCTATTGCCTCGATTTCGGCCCTAGACTGGCCTTCAAGGATGAGGAGCAGGTCATCTGCATAGGCGCAGCACCCACAGAGCTCGTTTAGCCGCCGCAAGATCCATCATCAGGTTCCAAATAAATGGACCACAGACCCCTGGGGGCAACCTCTCTCAACGTTAATTGAGACGTTGGTGCACTTACCACACTCGCTTTTCTGTCGGAAAAGTAGCTTACCCAAAGCCCAATTTCCCGACAGCCCAATTCCTGCAACCTGGTTACTATTTTCTGCCAGTTTAGGTTATCAGAGGCACCTTTGAAGTCAATAAAGATGCCTATAACCACACTGGCCCTGCTTCTGAGGACTCTGTCTTTTACGTAAGACCATGCATCCTCGACACACTTGCCTCTTCTAAAGCCGAATTGGAAGGGGGACATTGGTTCCGCCATGCTCTCTGAAACCCTTTCCACCATAACCCTTTCCAGTACTTTTCCCAGTACCGGAAGCAGGCTGATGCCCCGATAAGATTTAGGGTCAGACTTATTCTTATCGGTGGACTTCAGGAGCACAACCACCCTTGCCACCTTCCAATCCTTGGGGAAGTAGCTACAAGCAATGCATTTGCTGTACAGTCCGAGTAGGTATTCTGGAACGGCCTTCCAGATAGCTCTCACCATCTCTCCGGTCATTCCATCAGCTCCAGGACATCTCCTGGAGCGAAGAAGTGAAACACCATAGTCGACTTCTTCAGTTCTTAACTCCGGAGGGATCGGAGGCTCTTCATATGAGTTCTCAAAGCGCTCCTCTCTCGGGAAGAACTGACTAAGCAATGCAGTAAGGCAGTCTTGCCATGTGGATAAAACCGTATTATCCACACGTATGCCTTCAATGTCGGCAGTCTTTTTAGTTCTACGGCAAATCTTGTATAGTTTGCCCCAGGGATCATCTCTATTATTAGAGGCAACATTTCTCCAGTGAGACTCCTTTGTGCTGACAATGAGCCGCTTGTACTCAGCGAGCGCTTGCCGAAAGGCAATGCCCATCTGAGCCAGGTTCTCAGCGTTAGCCGCCCTAGCCCTTTGGAATCGCTTCCTTAGGCTTCTGACCACCCTTCGCTTTTCTGTCAGACAGCGGTTCCACCAACTTATCCTTTTTTGATTCGCCCCTACGCTATGGCCTAGGCCATAACATCTGTAGCACCCCAGTCGGGCCTTGTATTCCCTTACCGGGAATGAATTTAGCCCAACATAGCATCTCCCAGATTTAATTAAGGCCTTTACGGCCTCACTGGAGCCTTCAAGTAGCACATTTGTGGTACCGCCTACTGCCGCCGTCCATGGTCGTGAGACCAGCTTGAAGGCACCCTTTTCAGAGTAGTTCAGGCGGTGCAGATCCGTCAGAAACTCCTCCGGACTGATGTCGGTGTTGACACCTTGTACCACCACCCTGTCACCGGGTTTCTGTGGTACCGCAGCTTTAAGGCCTATGGCCTTGAAATTTCCACTCTGCAGGAGCTTTTCCCTCTTAATGGAGGACGGCATTCTTACCAGAACGCTACCATTTTTGAGCTCCACCACCTTTTCAACCCTCACTCCCAATGGCCCAGCCTTCCTCAGAGAGGTTACAATTTCCTTCGAGGAAGCGCCTTCGTTAGTGCTGTTTAGCACGACAGCATAAGTGGGCGGGGGCACCTTGATTGCGTGCTTGGTCACCGAGGATGCGGCTGGTGTAGCAGCATTTTGCGCGTTTTGCGCAGGAGTTTTTATTATTTTCCTCGCTACTTGGGCATAGCTTGGGATATTAGCAGCCGTGGAGGCTTTTGTGGTAACCTGCTTGGAGCAAGCACCACTCTGAGTCGCCACCACCTGGGGAACCGCCTTTGATGCCTTTAGGGCTTCATTTGAGCCCCTAAGGTACTCATTTTGGGCCACCAGTTGCCATACGATGCTATCGACCGTACCGTCCGTACCTCCCTAGCCAATTCGGGGTCGACGATTTTGCTAAAAACGACATCGACTATTTCATTCGAAATAGTCGACAAAGTCCGCGTAAGCAGACTTACGTCACCAATATCGACTTTCGTACCCTCTTTATGTGGATTCCCACAATGAATCTTATTAGTAATATTATTATTTACAGGACTTACCAATTTTTAATGCATGATCTCGCTCGCTTCCTCTCTCTTCTCGTCGCTCTTCCTGGCTTTTTTCTTTCTCTTTTTTTTGACCTCCTTAAAGCCAACGAAGTCCTCGGCGTTACTCTCTTTACAGCTCTCCTCGCAGGTCTCTTGGGCGCATTTCTTCGAAGCCCTCTTCCTCTTCGTCGCCTCCATTTCTACTTCCATTTCCACTTCACTCACTTTTTTTCACTTGAAGTAATTAAAAAGTAATTAAGCACGGTAAATATTTTTGGGAATTCCTCCTCTTTTAATCGTAATAAAAGTACGGCACAAAATTTACAACACAAATTGTGGCAATTTCTGCTCTTTTAAATGTAATTAAAAAGTAGTTAACACAACAACACTAACTGCACTGATTGTGGGAATATCTCCTCTTTTATGCACTAAATTGTCAGTGCGGCCGTAATAAGAAAAACGACCGCAATAAAAAGTAATTAGTGAATGGCACAACACAACGACCGCAATTAAGTATTTAGCGTTTAAAAATGCTAAAAATACAACGACCGTAATAAAATTTAATTAAACGTTATACAGTAAATTCTGCGCTGAAAAGTGCATGAAAAACCACAGCAAACCCGAACACCGCAACACGACCGTACACTTTGAAAGTCAAGTGATAACTGAGTAGGCCCCCTTTGCGGACAGCTCGTCTTGTATCCGACTGCAGTCAAAAACATAAAAAAAAGCGCTTCGCTTCTTGGTTGGCACCGATGATGTTTTTTCCGTTGTCGCTGCGAATTCTTAGAGGCACACCTCGGCGGTTAATAAAGTTACGGATGACCATAATGCACGCATCCGTCGACAGGTCATATACCACTTCCAAGTGAATGGCCCTTATTGTCAGACAAGTAAACAGCGCAATCCACCGCTTTTCAATTCGACGCCCAACTGTCACTGTGAGTGGTCCAAAGTAGTCGAGACCAGTATACGAGAATGGCCTCAGGTACGGTATGACACGATCCTCCGGCAAGGAACCCATAATTGGTGTAATAGGCGTGACCTTGTGAAGTCGGAAAATCCTACAGTTAGAGATGACTTTACGCATGACCTGGCGCAGGCGAGGCACCCAATATTTACGTCGAACCTCACAAATCGCAGCTTCGGTATTCTGATGCATCATTTTGTCGTGGTAATGGGCGACCATGAGCGTTGTGAGACGATGAACGGATGGCATGTTAATAGGTCTTCTGGCGGCATACGTCAACCAAGAAGCAGCGTCAATTCAATACGGCATGAGCCTGAAGAGTTCGTCTTTACTGGTACTGGTAAGCCACGCTGAATAAGGCTTATTTCCGTGCAAAACGCTTCAAGTTGAGCTTGGCGGCAAAGCTGCTTTTCTGCGACATCCAGCTCGGCAGCTGTTAAGGCGTCATCTTGATTGCGGTTAAAAACACGAAGTATCCAGGCCATTGTTCTGATAAGCCTTCTAAAAGAAGAAAAACGATTCCAATCGATCAAGTTACTACTTACCACTACAAGAGCGTATTTTGGACGAAGTTCTTCCTCGACATCATGATGACCCTGAACTTTAATATTGTCTAGCCATTTCTCCTCTGGTTGGCGTATGAAAGCTGGACCATTTAACCACCTAGATGATGGACTAAAGTCAACATTACTTTTAGCCCTCGTGGCATCATCTGCTGGGTTCTCGGTTGTGGGCACCCATCTCCAACTTCTCTGCTCCGTGGCATCCACAATTTCAGCGATCCTATGGGCTACGAACGGCTTATATCTCCGGTTTTCACTGTGGATCCAGTCGAGGAATCGCTCCAAATGACTTTTTGGGTGACAGCAACCGAATGTCCTTCCAGGACAGCGACCTGAAGCTCAATACGAGGTACGGGCATCGGCTTAAGTGGCGAACATTTGGTTTTAGCGCATATGAATGAGGTCTCAACCAAATCGTCCTGGTTCACTGCCCTCCAATACGCGACTACAGCAAAGGCATCCTCGCTTCCGTCGACAAAAACGTGGAGCTGCAGATTTTTGGGGACACCGGCGTTGAAGTAAAAACGAGGAACTGCCATAGCGATCGTGTTAGGTAACCGCAGGCGCCGTTTGTTCCAAAGCATGCAGATATTTTCAGGAAGTTCTTCATCCCAAAGTAGGTTCCGTCGCCAAACCTCACGCATCACCAACTTCGCGGCTACCACAAAGGGGCTCAAGAATCCCGGTGGATCAAACACCGACATGACTATGCTGAGCAGCTTTCGTTTTGTGGTTCGTCTGTTTCCATCTATGACGTCCTTACTCACTCGGTCAAACTGTAGCTTGTACTGGAATCTGTCGCTTTCTGGATGCCAGAACATGCCCAGAATTTTTTCGGCTTGCAGAAGAATCTCTTCGTTGACTGGCTTGGAACATTCTAAGGCTCTGACGACAGCTTTTGAGTTGGAGGTGAAGTTCCGCAATTCAAAACCGGCTGCTTTGTGAATCGTCTTTACTTGGGTGGATATCAAGATTGCTTGTTCAATGGATCCGAAGCTATCGACAAAGTCATCAACGTAATGAAATTCGGTGGTGGCTTTGATGGCACGGGGTTCAACGGTACTGCTGTGGTCTAAGGCGTTCTGATGTTTAACGTGTTGAGCAATACTAGGAGAGAAGGCAGCACCAAACGCCACAAGAACCGTTGGGCACATCTGTCTTCTGGACGAATTTGGATCTGGTGGAACATCTTCCTGATATCCCCACACACGGCGATGGCTCCTTCCCGGAAGTTGAAGAATACAGATGGCAATGACTGGTAATCCTGAGGACCCTTCCTGAGGAAGGTGTTGAGTGACACTCCATTCACCTCGGCGGCGTCGAAAACTAAGCGGAGTTTCTGAGGCTTATTTGGGTTGACTACTCCGAAATGGGGCAAATACCATGTCCTTGGTCCTATGACGGCGGCCTCTGCCGCCGGCTGCAGCTTACGGGCATAGCATTTGTCCACATAACCTCGCACGATAGACTTATAGACAGCGGCGAAATCTTCGTTCCTCTTCATCTTACGTTCTACACCCACCAAACGCTTCCTTGCCATGGAAAAGCTGGGTGGCAAAATAACATCGTCAACTTTCCACAGCAAACCCACCTCGAACCTTCCATTTATCTTCCTCGTTGTTAAATCAAGGATACTTTTGGTCTTCTGTTGATTCAACTGGCGTGGATGCTCGTACTCCAAAGCTATCTGTTCGGAAATACTCGTTTACCAGATCATGCAGCAAAACATCAGCGGAATTAGTGTAGGTCAGGAGACACGAGGACGTGCCTTTGTGCGTTGTCGTCGGCGTTGGACCAAATACAGCCCATCCAAGCTTCGTACGTGCTGCATACTGTCCGCTCTTACGAAATCTCCGTAGCTCCGTCGTCAGGCCCAAGTGGCAGTGATCGGGGCCGATCAGAAGTCGAGGAACAGCGTTCGAATATGATAGCATCAGGAAGTCCTTTAGGCGACTTGAAATGGTACTCAATTCTGAATCCATGAGACTTTGAGTCGGCAAGTTGAGGTCTGAAACACCATACACATGACGAAGAGAGTATTTCTTCTTCATACCTGCTCCGCTTACCTGAAGATCTACAACTAACGATGGCTCCTGTGCTTGTTTTCCGGCAACCCATTGCATACTGAGCTGTCGTGGGCTGCCCTTCAGGTCCATTTCCTTAATCAGAACAACATCGAGAATGGAAATCGAAGATCCATCATCAAAAAGCGCATACGTGTTTATGGCTTTATTCGGGTCGTACAGAGTAACCGGAAGGACTCGAAACAGCAGCTTTTTATTAACATCGGCAATTTCCTTAGTAGCTAGGATACTAGCGGCATGGGAACATCCAGGAGCTTGTTGATTAGCTGGCACCTCGTTCGACGGAGTAAACTTAGGTTCTTCGTGCAGGAGCTTATGGTGTTTACGTTGGCATCCGTTAGTAGTAAAAACACTTTTCATTCGGCAGCTACGAGTAGAATGTCCTTTCTTCAGACAAAAGCAAAGACCGTGGTGCTTGACATTCAAACACCGTTCCTGCACCGTTGCTTTGATGAACTTTCTGCATTCATTGACTCCATGTGTTGCTTGGCACAAAGGACATCTCTGCTCCCATCGTTCCGCAGTATGCAACACCGGCAGACATCGCTTCGGCTCCTTGTCTTCGTTGTCTTGGACGGAACAAACTAATCCGGCTTCGTCAGAAAGCCAGTCGCTGAAGTTGACAATCGTTGGATAGGGCTGAATCATTGTTGCGTATCTCGCCCATTCCATTCGCTTATTCATAGGCAGTTTGCAAACTAGCTCTTAAAGCAGTGATGGATTCTCAATGTGCTGCTGGCCGTTGACAGATTGCAAAAACACTGCCAGATTCCTCACCTTTGTTGCGAATGGAACAAGACGAGCCATGTTGGAGTCACCGACTGGCTGTATCTCATGAACTTGATTCAGCTGGCTATTGATAAGTTGTTCCGGACGACCAAAACGAAAGCTTAATTCTTCGAGAACATTTCCTATATTGTCCGGATGAATTAAGAGGGATTTGACAGCTTCTTTGCTTCACCTTGGAGAAATTTTTGAAGCCTCTGGTTGTTTTCCAAGTTCGTGTAATTAAAGGCGGCATTTGTTTGCACGAACGTGTTGTAAAACATTGGCCAATCATCTGGATTCCCGGAAAACATAGGAAGATCCTGGACCTTACGTGGCGTCAACGTGTATACACTGGTCCCAGACAACTGGCTCGGAGCATTGCCAAAATTGGGCGGCTGTATGTTCAAATGCGGCGACGGCCGTTGCGTATGCAAGTGTGACGGCGATACATATGTGTTGGGCATCATGTTAACGCTCGAAGACGAAGGTAACGGCGGATACACAACTGGATGCAGTGCATACGTGACTGGCGGCTGCACATGCGGAGCTGGCTGCGGTGCGTGTAAGACTGACGATGACAACGGCGTATGCGTGAATAGTGGCTGTACATGCGGGTCTGGCTGCGGCGTATGTGATAATAACGATGACATCGGTGTGTACGTTGGTAAGGGTGGCGTCACATACGCGGCTGGCTGTTCATGCGGGTCTGACTGCGATGCATGTGTGATTGGTTGCATGGCATACATGGCTGGCTGACGCAGGGGCTGAGACTGCAGTGCTAGTTCTAGTGTGTTGCACTGCGAATCGCTGCTCCTCAACTGGACTTGCGTAGCTTTGAGCTGTCCTTCTAATGCAGCAACCTGTTCCTGTAAAGACTTAATGTACATTTGCTCCACGTGGACAGCGCCAACGCCTCCTGTAGTGGTTGTAGCGGAAAATGTAGTACACACAGCAGGCGTTGGGTGCACAAGTATTTTGCTAGTGGCAGCTGAAGAAATCGAAGTTAGAACTGTGTTGGCTGAATCAGTTCGTGTCCCGCTCGTTTCTGAAGATATCAGCGATTCACTGCCAGACACTGTGCATCCTGAAGTCTGGATGGTGGTTGGCGAAGTCGATTCAAGGCCCATTGTAGCTGGAGGCGCAATGTACCCAGGAGTCTCACTCATGGCGAAGATGCTGACTGCGGCTGGAGGAATCGAAGCAGGAGTTGCTGTTGGTGCAGCGGCCAGTGCAGCTCTTTCAGATGTTCCTACGGTGTCGGCACTACTTGCAATGGCTGAGGAAGTAGTTGACATGATGAATTCCATGCCCTGGTTGCGTGGACTACGTCGACGTGGCGGTGTACGATTCAGCATGCTGTGGGCAGATTAAAACCACGCGAAATAAAGGTGTTCTTAAACAGGGAAAACGAAAAGGCGCACGCTCAAACTCTGCTGATAATTCTGCCGTTTATTTCTAAAAAGGTATTTTGATTATTTTACATTTTTGAGATTTATACAGACGTACTTACCGCGGTTTGCACCTCTTCCCATGGCTTCAAGAACAAAATGAAAGATGGCTGATCAGCCGGAAATTAACATAGCTGCCAATGACTGACCATGGAAAGGAGTGCCAACCGCGGCCAAAGGAGTAATGCCAAATCACGTGCAATATGCGGTGATACTATTGAGAAGTAGATGCCGTGGACGGATAATTAATTTACACCTTTATATAAGAGAGCGTTTTGAGCGGCTGTAGTGCTCTGATGACAAACTCTGAAACTGTTTATACATATGTGCACGTGAAAGTCAACGGAAGCAAATTTCTTTTGAGTAAATAAAACCGAGTATAAGTATATAAAACCGAAAAAAAAACATTTTAAATTGAATTTAAATTTTAAACAAAGTTGTTTATAAACGGTGGACGCAGCCAAAAAATATAAACAATAAATCATGTCGAAATGCTCCAAATGCAAGTTAGCGATACTATGCGAAACAGGAGTCGGTTGCGAAGGCATCTGTAGTCTTTCACTGGTCCACAAAATATTCAGGCTTAGACGAATACAGCAGCGGAATAATAAGAACTGGAAATATGGTAAGGTTTATCTGCGATGAATGTATTTAATACATTCAGAACATGGACATGGTTGTAAAGGAAGTGCAAGAGAACGTCGATAAAAACACAGACCACTTGAAATTATACAAGGAAGAATTTGAACAGTCACTGAGAAACAACGAAAGTGAAATTAAGAATTTATTGGAGGCGATCGAAAATAGATATAGGTACAGAGCGATTAGAAGACATGAAAATCGCTCAAGAAGTATGTGAGAGAAGTCTTCTGGAAATGAGGAATATGTGTAACATAATTGAAAAGTTCAAGGTGGACAATGATAAAATTCGTACAGAACTTAGGAATGTATGCGACGAGGTAAAAAAATTGTCAATAATAACCCATTGGCGCGAAACCAAAAGACATTTGCTGAAATTGTTAAAAAAGTAAACAACAAAACTCAACAAAGTGTTTTTATTTGGTGTGGTAGAAAGTTTAAAAAATTTACTGTGGAATTTGGTTTCAGATGGTTGCTTAGGTTTTGCACAACACTGTATGTATAACCAAAAATGAAAGATCCGTTTAATAAGATTTTTTTAAAACAAAATTTATTTTATGAAAATTTATAAATATTTAGTGTAAATTACACATACTTCATAGAAGTATACTGTTATTATTTCGTAAACTATTGAGTGTAAGGTTTAGTTTAACGCGCCCTCGTTGGGCCAGTACATAAGTTAGAATAACACTGTTAATGGTTAAATTAGTTATTCTGGTATTTAAGCAATTTTTTTGTATACTAATTATATATTACTCAAATAAAGAAATAAATATACGTTGAAATGAAACGACAGCAGCACTTCACCGTTGTTTTTTTTTTAATCGTTGAATGCAAATGCATGGAAAACTATTACAAATATGTTCCATGACACATGTACGATAAAGCAGAAATATGAATCAACTTTTAAATAGGTTTTGAATTTAAAATCTGTTACACTGTAACGCATGACTACCAAAAAGAACAAAAAATCAATTTTTTTCAATAAATCTATATAAAAAATATTAGATTAACTTTATTTACTTTCCTCTTATTATCTTTTTCTACTACACACTGACTTCCCGTACAATCTACCCTATACATATTGATATTTATCACCTGATTGCACAAAGGAATAGGGCTAATCTTTCTTTTAGATTTTGGTTTTTCCGTAGAACATTCAGTCATCCCCTGAAAAGAACAGGAATCCAAAAGATATTAAACTAAAATTAGCGCCTTCATGAAAATAAATATATTATATTTGAAACTACCAATAAAGGAATTTATAAGGGCTATGGTTGCGAATCCCACGCTAACTGCCAAGAATTGAGCTAAGCCAGCAGATTTTCTTTCTCGGTTCTGATGCCAGCGAGCCTTTTCTCGAGGCATTACTTCACACACAGTTACATAAAATAGAGTGCCCCCGGCTAGTGCTTGAATAATTGGTAACGTTATGATTGACCAATTTGATGGAACATCAACCACTGCCATTCCAACACTTATGCCCAGAACGGCACCCAACGAAAAAGTCAAAATAGCCAAAACTTGAGATCGAAGACTTGCTCCTGGGTTCGATCGGATCTCTAGTCCTAGGCAGAAGGCCATTACGAACTTGTGACAAGCAACGGCGCCAAGTAGAAAAAGAACCTGCAACAAACTTTACTTAAATATTGACTAAATTTGCCCCAGAAAAATTTCTTACTCTTGAACTGGAGTTTTGAACACCTATAGCAAGACCTTCGACAAATGAGTGTAACGAGAGGGCTACAAATAATCCAATGACTCCGGTCATACTCTGTGCGCATGGTTCTCTATGACTAGTGTGACAAATTCGTTCGTTTGCTTGGCGAATTTCTATCTCACAAATCTGCTCGGATTCTGCTTCTACATTTGTATCACTAAGGAAACGACGAGGAATTTAATCATTTAGGCAAATTGTTTCCGGTTATCAACTTACAGGGACTGTATCAGTGGTTCTGACTCGCCATTAGAGCCATAATTATTGTGACTATGATGATGACCATGGTTATGCTGTTCCTGGCGTTGATGATCAGCATTTGCAGGCGTCGTCGGTGGATTGTGTGAATGTTGAATGGCTTCGCCAAAAAAATAATGAATAAATTCATCGATGAAGTATACAATGAAAAAACCCCCACAGAAGTATATCTCCGCATTATTTGGCATTGCTTTGCGCACCTAAAAACATATATAAATTAACAATTTTTACAAACTTTAAGTAGATTCTCTTACATCCGGTAACATATGTACCATAGCCGTTGCTAATAGAATACCAGCTCCAAAGCAAAGCATCAACGAAGTGGTTAAAGGAAAACGCCGACGATTTCTTTCCGATATTGCCGCTGGTAAGATACCTGCAATAAAGCTGCCCAGTCCAAGTGATGCCATTGCCAGTACTTTGGTTCCATCGCCAGTCACTGGAGAGATTTGTACTGTCGAATTCATATTCTTAAAAAACAAACCTTAATTAACTGAATTTCCGACAATATTTCTACTAACGTACTTTATTTTAAAGAACTTTCAGACACAGATGCCCATGAAACACATTACCCAGCGAGATGATGATCTCGTCGGAGACCCAAATAGATAAATGTATTTAGATGTGTTTAAGACGCTGATTAGATAGGTTGACCTTTTATCTTTCCTAAAGATAACGCCAAACAGAGCACGATGGATTACTTTACACGATATGCTAATGTCGCACATGTACTCCGACTGCGATTAATCATGGGCTTTGTTATCGCTCGTGCTTGTGGGTAAACGATGTTTTTTTTTTCCAATATCCATTATCAGAAGTCAATCATAATCATATGTTTTTGTTTACTGTAGGTTAAGTCACAGTAAACATTTGACAATTGATTCACAATAAAATAGTGTCATAATTGCATTTAGGTATATGTACTTAAAAAGTTTAATTATAATGAAAAAGTCCGGACCGAAGAGCTCCATTACGAATTATTTATCCAGATATTAAAAGTTCATTTATTTAATTGTTTTGAAAGCGAACACGTGCGTTATAAAAATACATAAGCAAACACAAATGAGCTGTGCAATTTGTCAGTTCTGTTAGAATCTCATTTATCTTTCTTTGTACTAACGATCACATTGATATGCGATGCGACAGATTCTTTTTGAATATTTAGCTAAGTAGGGACTTAAAATCGAGTTTTCATTTTCCCCTTACGCTCTTGGCACGTAGCGCTATTAATTGTAACCCGATCTCTGGCCTCATATTTGAAAAAAAAAAGGACAGACGATGCCACCACTGTAAAGACCACACCAAACAGTATACCATTATGGATGAATGTAATTGAATTTTATGAAATTCTTCTGTATTTTTCGATGGTCAAGCTGGTCAAAAGCCTATTCGTTACTTTAGTTGCTTACGGTATATAATTGTGAAGGCTAAGATCTCTCTCAAAATTGTTCACACAGTGGATAGACAAAGGCCAAACTGTTACGTCTGACGTCCAGTTGACGCCCCACTTGTACTTAATTCGGCTGCAGTTTATCCTTTACAGTATGAAAAGCGAGCCCACTTCTTCGATTATGCGGACCATTTAATCACGTAACCTTCATTACAGATCGAGTTTTCAAATAAGTAAGAATTTTACGGCACAATTATTCTGATGTAAGCTTATGTAAAACACAGATGAGCTGTGTTAGAGTTGCGTTTATCTGTCATTGTACTTACGTTCAGACCCCGACCCATAGAATTCGCCGACGTCGTTCCATTGAAGGTTGACGTTCAGGGGTTTCCGAAAACAAAAAGTCCATCGCATACCCAGGTTGACAGATGAGAGCCGATGACATTTTGTTATTGCTGAAAGTACTTTGTCTTTAAGCGATTACAGTTTCTCTAGATTCTCTGATGCTTGCATCTACCAATGAATGTGCTTACTCTCAATTTGTGAATTTTGGATTGGTGGACTGATAGTGGACGAGCATCCACACAAGTTGAATCTGAGGAAGACACTCATGCTAGAAATATTCTTGACTTGACGACAAGGAGAATCAATGGAAAATTTTAGGTGAGATTGCTGTGGATTTTTCAAAAACGGAAACCTCGCCGCCGCATATAAGTCTATCGTGGGAGGTTAGCCGTCGCCGTGTGTGGGATATCAATGAGATGCTCAACCAGATCCGAATTCGTCCAGAAAACAGATGTGCCTAACGGTTTTTGTAGTGTGATGGAGATGAGCGCAAGCCACCTGGCATATGGTATATGAGTTGGAAGTGATGACGTTTGGAGCTGCCTGCTTCCCTTGTAATACTCAACATATTAAGCTTCAGAACACCTTGGAGCACAGCTGTATCCATGACCCCTGTGTCTTCAAGGCCATAACCGAATTCTATAATGTTAATGACTTTGTCGAGAGCTCCGGATCTATTGGACAAGCAATCCATCTGGTTTCGAAAAGCAAAACTCAGCACTAGCTCGAAAGCCATCATCAGAGCCTTAGAATATTCTGGCACCCGAAAAACGATATATGGTATTCCAGCACAAGCTAAAGTTTCATCGAAGGAGCAAGGACGCCATAGATGGAAACAGACGTTCCACAAAACGAGAGCTGCTCAGCATAGTTATGAGCCGTTTTATGGTAGCCGCAAAGCTGGTGATGCGTGAGGTTTGGTGACGGGACATAATTTAGGATAAAGAACTTCCAGAAAATATTTGCACAGTTTCTCGTTTTTACTTCAACGGTGGTTTCCCCAAAGATCTCCACCTCCACGTTGTTGTCAACGGAAGTGAGGATGCCTTCGCTGCCGTCGCAGGACGATGTGGCTGAGATCTTACTCCTATGCGCTAAAACAAAGTGCTCGCCAACTAAGCCGACGATGGTGTCTCGTATTGAGATTCATGCCGCTATTCTGCGCTCACGACTCATGAAGGCCGTACTTGAAAGACATTCTCTAGCTGCCACTCGAAAGGTCCTTTGGAGGGATTCCTCGACTGTGGTCAAATGGATGCACTGTGTAACTCGGAGACATAAGACGTTCGTAGCCTATAGGATTCCTGAAATTTTGAAGACCATGAAGCAGATGAGGTTGAGATGGGTGCCTACAACCC
The DNA here is from genome assembly GCA_963966105.1 of Volucella zonaria. Classification (NCBI taxonomy): domain Eukaryota; kingdom Metazoa; phylum Arthropoda; class Insecta; order Diptera; family Syrphidae; genus Volucella; species Volucella zonaria. The sequence goes on along the minus strand of OZ014530.1, from coordinate 75,562,112 downwards.
GGAACCCAGCAAACGACGCCACGAGGGCCAAAAGTCATGACGAATTTAGCCCATCAACTAGGTGTTTAATTAGTCCAGCTTTCATACGCCGTCAGAGGAGAAATATCCGGTCATTAAGCTTCGTCCGAAATACACTCTTGTAGTGGTAAGTAGTAACTTGATCTCTTTTAGAAGACTTATCAGAACAATGGCCTGGGTGCTGCATGTTTTTAATCGCAATCAAGATGACGCCTAAACAGCTGATGAACTCGATGTCGCGGAAAAGCAGTTTTGTCGCCAAGCCCAACTTTGCGCATTTTGCATTTTGCGCTGAAATAGGCCTTTTTCAGTGTGGCTTACTACATATACACCATTATCTAGTACTTGTCATAGGGTTTTTGTTTTTCGATACTTAGTTTTTGTTTTATAAGCAAAATATTTACTAATATTTGGTCCAAAAATCACTATTTATGTTCAAACGTCCGCCATTTTGTCATAGATCAATATTTTTAAAATCGGCTATGACAAGTACTGTATTAGTATCTAATTTAATAATCTGTTAAGTTTTTTTTTTCAGATGATTTTTGAAGAAACGTCAGTGGTAACCGTTTATCGTGGGTATCCCATCCGAAGACCTGCCATCCTGCAGCCTGTCTATCGTCTTACAACGCTCGTGATTACCCATTACCACGACAAAATGATGCATCAGAATATCGAAGCTGCAATTTGTTAATTTCGGCGAAAGTGTTGGGTGCCTCGTCTGAGTCAGTTCATGCTTAAAGTCAACTCTAACTGTAGGGTCTGCAGGCTTTACAAGGCCATGCCAATTACACCAGTTATGGGTCATTTGCAGGATACATGAGACCATTCTCATATACTGGTCTCAATTACTTTGGACCACAATGGAAAATGCTGTCGCATTGAAAGGCGGTGGATTGCGTTGTTTACTTATCTGACAGTAAGGGCCATTCACTTGGAAGTAACGAATGACCTTCAAACGGACGCGTGCATTATGGTCATCAGTAACTTTGTCAGCCGCCGATTTGTGCCGCTACGAATCCGCAGTGAAATCGGAAAAAACTTCATCGGCGCCAACTATGGCGTTTCACCTGTTCGAACAACCCGCCCGAATGAGGTGCCTGGGAGCGAATGGTGCAGAGCGTTAGGCGTGTCCATTGTCAAACGCTCAGGGAGAATGTTATTAGCTCGCGGACGCTAACCCTTCTGCCAGTGACCGTCAACGAAAACAAACCGCTCATGCCCAACTATTTCCTGCTGGGCTCGGCTAACACAGCTCAGATGCCGAGAACACTGTAACCAGACGAGAAGCTGTTCCAATTGAGGAAGAAGTGGAGAACTCCCCGGTTTTTGAAGCGGTAGGTACTCGAGTTCGTTCCATCATGCCTTTTGGCCGTGGTTAATTCTGAATAGCTCTCTCTCTCTCTTTTTGTTCTTAAAGCCACTGGAAGACGTGCAAACCGCGAAGTAAACCACAGAATACAAACAGAGCTTGAGCGCGCTCGATTTCAATTTCCCGCTCAAAAATACTCCTCATAAAAAAAATCAAACCGAGAATTCTTGCTTGTAATGGAGTACCCAAACTACAATAAAACTTACATGTTTGGTACATTAAATATAAAAATGATCTAATGGTAGATTTATTGTTTATCACCATACAAAACAAAATAAAAACAACAATGTCTTATTTTCACGAAGGAAAACCTATTAGTATGATATCATTGGGAGCAGCTGGCCAAAAAGACAAAAGGACACTCTTTAACCAAAACGAAGCACATAGGTGTTAAGGATGCACTTCAATTATAAAATCTTGTCAATTGTGTGAATTGCATAATAAATCCTAATTATTATAATGTGGGAACTCTAAATTAATTAATTATAATTTAATCACAACAGATTAATTTTAAGAAGCAAGCCAGCTAATAACGATCAATGGTACATATTTTGAAAGCCAAGGAATACTTCGGCAACTGTTCCATCGCGACATCTTGCAAAATACGAGTAGCTCTATCCAGCACTTTTGAACGCATTTTCGTTAACAAGCCTTAAAGAACAAATTTTTTACATGTTATTATTCATTCGATTTAGCATAACATTTTTCAACATTTCCAACGGTTTCAAAAAAAAAATGGATCTTTATTGTAAACGTATTATCGTAAACGTATTTCCATCTGTACTTACAATGCATAAGTGTGTATATCTCACAGCTAAGGGTGTTAGCTAAAAAGAGATAGATTGCAGTTTTTTCATTTAATTTTTGTTAGTAAAAACCCGAAGTGAAAACAAAAACAAAAGTGTTTTTCATATACCTTACCGATTTCAAGTCTTGTCAAAGCAACAACTTGTTTCGTTCGTCACAGTCGGTGGTTTCCAGAACACATCTTGTTGTACTAAGCTTTTTTGTTATATTTGGTAATTCGAAAGCTGTCGGATCTTCGACACATTTATAAATATTAATTAGTGAAATGCTGCAATTGGTATTTGTCAAATAAATAAAAGTAAAGTCAGCAGTAATATTTGAATACTGCGTAGCAAAGACCATATTTGTGAAGACGAATACAATAAGCAACATAGTGAAAACGGAGGTGCACTTGCTTAACAATGAGTTCATCGGTTTCCACGAATGTGATGTTATCACCTAATGGCAATTGCCATGATGTTCAATATATATACCAGCTCCCATCCGCGGAACGTCGAGCATTATGCGGGATCCTTGACGAATTGGATGTGTGGTCAGAATTAGCAATCAATCATATGGGTTATTCAAAAGCAGACTTACAGGTAAAAACATAAGATTTGAAATAATGATAATGATAACTAACACGCAAATCTTTGTAGGACATAAAAAGAGCTATGGCCGTCGGTAATTCGCCATCAGATGAGTTGTTGAATATGTGGGGCGACTTAAACCATACGGTCACTGAACTGTTCATCCTCTTATATAGGTAAGATATACAACTCGCCCAACAAGTTTACATCGTCAACCAAGAGAGAGGCGACGTACGTGCAAATATATTGATTCACTAGGTTGGTGGTAGGAGAAGTTAGCCAGTTTCTTGTGGGGACTGCTACATACTGAAGGGTTTTGCAAAATGTAATTGTACCGCAAACATCGGCGCACAGCGTGTGCAGTTTTTTAATTACAAGTAAATGCTGCGCACTATAACTGTGTTTAGTGGATGCTGCATAGCAAGTTTGTCAACTAAATTCTCATTCAGATTAGCTGCAATGCGCTGAATGTTAGAAACTTGTTTTTACTGGCACAGAAAAAGTGCGTTGCACTGCTGTTTTAGGAGTTTCTCGCTAGTAAGTGATTGCTTTCTAATCTAAACAGTTGGTTATCTCTGTGTACTGTATATGCTATGACTAAAACACATGGTAATTGAATTAATGTTATGGCTTTTACCAACTATGTATGCGTATTGAATGGCCTCGTGTAACATGAATAGGTTGATTGTCCTAAGAATAGTTATAGGCTCCTTATATTTGATCGATCGAGGTTGCTTTCAAAGCTGGGATATCGGATTGGTACCTGGTACCCAGTACATTTTGGTTATCATTCCACTTATGCATATTTTCCTTTGACATGTTTTTATTTTGCTATAATTACTGGCTTGAAAAAAGAGATTTAAAGTGATGATGGCAATGGATTTATTCTTTATGTAGTCATTTCTCACATTGCAACACCTAGTCTTTCTAATCAAGTATATCTAAATGATGTCTAACGTAACGGTTAATGTCTAAATTGTGATCAGGTCAAAAAGACATATGTTTCTCCAGGCATCTAACATAATCAAAACATTAGGTAATTACAAATATATTGAAAAATATATTCCAAAGAACAACTTCATGAGAAATGGGAATTAGAGTCCTATCTGGGTTTTTTCGGTATTGTTGTTAAACCATCAGGATTCAACCTTCGATATCGAGCAGTCAAACTCTGGATTTTCCTGCATCATTATCAAGTTGCAGATCATTAAAGATTAATGCGTCGCACATACGAGGGGCGTTCAATATATTCTCGGTATCGATATGAAGGAAAATGCGAATTCAATTTAAATTGTTTTTATTTTTCAATATAATCTCCCCTAACATCAATGCATTTATTACATCTTGAGATAAGCTTTTTTAAACCCTCAAAAAAATAAATTTCCTCCTCCTCCATTTATAGCCGACTTGAATTCTTCATCATCCGAAAATCTTTTTCCACGAAGACATTTTTTCAAATCCGGAAACAGGAAATAATCACTAGGGGCAAGGTCTGGAAGGGTGGGTGTTGGATTTCTTCGAAACCACAATCTCGCGCAGCAGCCTTGGAAACTCGCGTCGTGTGAACAGGAGCGTTGTCATGAAGAAGCAACACACCCGCTGCGAGTTTACCCCGTCTTTTCTTTTTAATTTCCTCCCGCAAATTATGCAAAGTGGAAGCGTAGGATGTGGCGTTGATGGTTTCACCTTTTTTTTTGTACTCAATGAGCAAGATTCCCTTTGAGTCCGGAGTGACTTTGAACTTCTTCGGGGGGTCTGTTCCTTTTTTATGCCACTGCATGGACTCTTGTTTGCTTTCAGGGTCATAGTGGTGGACCCATGTTCAATTCGATCCATAAAACCGTCCGCGTTCTCACTACACATCTCCAAAAGCTCTCTACAGCATGCGATTCTCACTTTTTTCTGAGGCGCTGTGAGCATTCGTGGCACCCACCTTGCACTGACCTTTGAAAGGTTAAGATGGTCATGAAGAATGGTGTGAATGGTACCAATTGAAAGCTTGGTGATCTCTGCCATCATTTTCACCTTTATTCGGGCATCCTCAAGAACAAGTTTTTCGACTTCTTTGATGCTTTCTCCCGTACAAGCAGTAGCCGGGGCGCCGGAGCGGGGGTCGTCTTCAATGCTCTCTCTGCCCCTCTTGAACTCACTTGACCACTTTTGCACAGTTGATAATGAAGGTGCGGAACCCTGGTAAACAGCCACCATCTCTTCGTGAATAGTTTTTTGACTTTTTGCTTGCTTAGTGAGAAATGTAATTACAGCGCGATGCTCAATTTTCACCATCATCGTCTCAGTTGCCATTATGATTCTGTTTAACTAGAGATAAAACGCGAATTAATAATCACATTTATATGAAATTTTACATGAATGCACTAAAATAATAGTATTACTTGATAAATAAGTCAATTTATATATACAACCACAGCTTCACCCCCATATCGAGAATATGTTGAACGCCCCTCGTAGCTCTCCGATACATTGTCTTTTCGTCGACTTTGAGGAGGCCCTTCACAGACTATTTTATTTGATCGGCCTTGCGCAGGAAAAATTCGGTGGTATAATTCTTACAAAGATATGCTACGAAAAAATCTGTAGGGCAAATGTGTGTAAGTCAGGGTGGCGTATTTCCCCACTGCAATATTTTATGGCCTTCAGTAAATTAACGGATGAAAGCGAATGCATTCAATGGAAAATACATGTTAGCATATGCTAAAGAAAGTAGCGGCGGATCAGCCCCACATAACGAATAGAATTTTGTTGCGACTCATCCCATAACATAGAATTCATCCATCCAATCAAGATGAAGCAACCACATAGAAAAAACCCTGGTCATAGTAGACATCCCTCGCTATGCAATATCATTATCGCAATTTCCCTGATTGCTTACGACTGACAAAATTTTTAAGTTTTTTATTTATGACGATTAAACCTCTTTAAATTGTAGGTATATTAAGTTAATTTGCGGATTCAGAAAAACGGTAATAGAGTTAAAAGAAAAGTCGAGCCTTATTGATGTGCCCTTTCTGTACAAAATCTCTTACAGCCTTCAAAAGCAATGGACCTTTACCACTATAATAATGTATTCCGACTTTCACTTTGAATTTTCCGTTTATTGCTGAAAGTTTCATTGATTATATTGTGCTGAAGAATGCCTAGTATTCACTTGCATACTTTCATTGTATGCGATATTTACATTCACATATCGCTAGTTGTTACAATTTCTCGCGTCGCCTTTGCCCTTGTGCAGTGCAACAAGGAAGCTCTCACTCCACTGGTAATTGCATCCTTTTTTTTCACGATTTCGGGTTGATCTTTCTATTATTCTTATTCGTTTTGTTTTTCCATCACCAAGTTTCCTTATAAATATAGAACCTGCCATCCGAAATGTCTTTCAGGGCCTTTCGTAGCCGTTCCGAGCTGGTTGCCTTTCGGTTGTACCAGTTCATCTTTTCCACTCACTCGGGTCTCGATTGGTTTTTCTCGACGAACAATTCAATTAGCAAAAGTCGGTAATTATTCCTGACTTCGCCTCAATCTGACATACTGGTTATCGAATTAAGTTTCGTGTCGGTATTTAGAATCGTTTAACCGTGTAAGGGAGTTTTAATAAATAACCACCTTACCTTTGGTAGGGAGATAGTTATTTATATAAGTGAGGCATCAATTTGGCTGTGACATTATTTTTGGCTTTATTTAATTAAAGTGCTGGCTATTTATACAATTTATTGATTGCTTATTCTAAATTTAAAGTACTTTAACTGGGTCATCGATTTTAGCCGATGCGCAGTTTAACTTGATTATTTATTTAGGGGGTCTCGTGTTGACTGCAGCTTAACTGCTGAGTCGTCATTTTGGTACAGTTTGATTACTTTAGTAGCGTTTCATAAACATCGTGTGATTTTTACGAGTTAAATATGTCTTCTTCTGCAGAATGTTTGAATTCTCTTTGGCTTTAACAATATTTCAGGTTAGGTTGTAACTAATCATTTTCTTTGGTTTATAAACGGTCTCTGGTAACATAATTTCAACTCCGATTGCATTTTGTTTAGTTTCGTAATAAAACATCTTCTACGCTACGGATTGTTAATAATAGAAAAGTAAATCGCTTTCTTCCGGAATATGCCACATTGGTTCTTGAACGAATGACATTATGTAATAAGTTTTTCATTTTGAAATGTTTATACTTTACAGGTTTCGATGCTTGATTTGTGTTTGGGGGTATATCATATTGTACACCCAAGTCTCGAATTCTGAATGAATAATTTCATTCGCCTTGAAATCATTCTTGCACTGTGCAAAATGCAATAGGGAACTGAAGTGTAGTGAACTTATTTACGGTAACATCCTTGATGTGGTACAGTTGTACAATTGTCTTATTAGACTTGTAATTTCTCTCGTCTCGTTTTACTCTGGTGCCATTCTTGTACTAAGACTAGCGCACACTGGAGCGGTCATGATACCAATGATGACTTGAGCACATCAGCGTGATTACGGAAAAGAATACAAGCAATTAAAAAACCATTGTAAACAATGAAAGATGTGTTGTGCATATGAATACGACATGCTTTCGTTGCTTATTTTAGCTGATGATGAAGATAATAAGTTCATATGCCCATAAGCTCATCAAATTAGCCGAAATTTAGTTGATTATCTTAATATTCGATGTGATCATAATTTATAAAAATTGATAGGGCGTTCGTACACATGTTTGTGTTTTAAAGCACTTATCAATTTGTTCCATTTTTTTTCTTATTCCTATAATCAAAACATGAAAAACCAGACAATATTTTTGGATTTTGCTCACAAGTAATCAAATTTGCAGCTAGACTATTCATCGCAGTAGAGCGATTGAATATAATAGACAGACCAGAATGCATCCGTTGCTATGAATCACTTTGGGTAATATATGTACAATAAATTGATGTTATTGCGCCACAGAATCAGCCTTGGTTAGAACCTGAATATAATGTTCGCCCTTTATTTGTTAAATTGAAGCTGCTGGTTCAAAAATTTTCCACTCCATAGCTACTGCATGTAAAATATGGGCGGACAGCATGTGAACTGGCTGTTTCAAAATGAGGTCAAACAAAGATAAAGGAATATAATAATACATATGGGGTGTCACAGTTTAGCAGTATAATCCTTTAACCCTTTCGAACCTACTGGTACAAGGTATGTAAAAAATCCTAACTTCTGAAATTGATATGGAAATTGGTTGTAAAGTGTACCATTTCGTACCTTGAAGCATAAAGAACAAATTTTTTATCTCCAAACGGTATATTTTACAACTATGTCATGATCTGTATCGCTGTTTTTACCGTAGGTGCACGCGTCGTGGCAAATTTTTTTTCAAAAAAAAAACAGAATTTCGCTTCTGAAAATTGATTGAAAGTGTATAAAGTAGTGAATCCACCTAAATACCTGACTATTCAAGTTTCTAAACATAATTTTTAGGAAATTTTGCAAGGATAAAAATTTCAGAAAATTTATTAAGTAAACATTTTGAGAAAAATGCATTTTAAGTAAAAAACTGGAACAGAAAATTTCCATAATTTTAAGTTTAACGAGCCGTAACTTTTTTGTTGCTGCACAGATGTACCCAAAGCATTTAAGACTTGCATGCACTACTAAATTATCTTTCAAAAATGTCCAAAAACATTTTTGTACCTGTACTAGTTTAGAAATTATAGCGTTTAAAGTGGTTACAGCTCCAAATTAGAGGTCCCCACTTTGATGGGCTGTAACTTGAAACGGAGTGAGAATAGACATTTAAGGGAATATGCCCTTAAAGGATTATACTGCTAAACTGGGACACCCCGTGTATATATATATGTTATATATATTTTATCATTGGCGCGCATACAAGGGATTTTATTTACCTTTAAAGGCGAGCGAGGGAAAGTAAGGAGGTCCATTGGCACTGTGGCAAACCTCTCATTCAGTTGCTGAATTACAGGTCGGATTTTATGAAGCCTATCTTGTTTTGGATAGCCTACAGGCTTATGAACTTCATTGGTGTTGAAATGCAATGATAACTTTATTTGTAGATGAATTGGGATTGCTTTGTATTATTGGGTCTACAAGTAAGTTTCCAGCGTTTTTTTTTCCAAAATTTGAGGTTTTATTATGAAAACATAGTTACAATGCTTTATTCAAAGTATCGTCCATCGGAAGCTACAACTTTCCCCCATCTTTCTGGCCTTTTAATCCCACCATATGCAGAGCATGACCTTATTCACGTGTATATTTCGTTTCGGCGTCGATTGGGCGTGCTCGCCGGGCTTTGTATACGATTTTCTGCGTTTAGGATTATCATAATAAATCCATTTCTCATCACCAGTGACAATACGATGCAAAAATGATTTATTTTTATACCGCTGCAGTAACATTTCGGACATGCAAAATCGCCGTACGACGTCTCTTGACTTCAATTCGTACGGCACCCAGTTTCCAACCTTTTGAATGAATCCCAGTGCTTTTAGGCGCAGGGAAATGGCTTGTTGCGTGACGCCCAATGATGCAGCAAGTTCTTCTTGAATCTGACACGGATCCTCATCCAGTAAAGCGTCCAATTCCTCGTCTTCAAAACTTTTCCACTTTCCGGGGCGATCTTTGCCTTCAACTCCAAAATCACCACTTTTGAACCGTTTGAACCACTCGCGGCACGTCGATTCACCAATACATTCCGCCCCATAAGTTTCGGAAAGCAAACGTTAGGCCTCAGCCGCACTTTTCTTCATACTAAAGAATAAAAGCAGCGCTTCCCGCAAATGACGTTTATTTGGCTGGAAACTTGCCATGATTTTGCTCGACAAAATGTACGACACCGATAGAACTGCTCAAATATAACGCTGCAAAGTTGTTGACAGATACAAAACCTACAAATAAAACACATGGGCATTTCTGTCCGGGATCCACTGGTGGCGCCATCTCTGACAAACGCTGGGAACTGACTTGTAGACCCAATATATATAAATTGGTTTGTTCTACTATTTTGTTAATAAAATCTTTTGTAAAAAAGTGAGCGAAACACTGATATGGGGTTTCCAGTTTTGGTATCTCATCTGAAGCCGTAGAATTCCCCAAGAAGCCAATTTTATCTTTATCATACATCATATAGTTGGGTCAGAAAGTTCCTGGCTTTCTATTGTGTCCTCTTCTATGTGAAGAGGATCAGATTGAGCAGTTTCATCTACCACATCATCATCGTCATTTTCCTCTAGCAATTTCAATAGCATCATGGTGCTCGTCGTCAGAATTTTCGGTATTAAAACCGTCTTCTGATAGCCAATGGTCTTCTAATTGAGCCAAATAAGCTTTAATGTCTCTATCGTCCATACTTTTCTAAAAATAACGTAAAATAAAAATATACTACAAATGCATTTTCGCCATATGTACACAAAGTTGGGTTATTGCATAGTGATGTAAATTTCTGCCAAATGGTTTGGCAGTTATTTCGATATCATTTGCACAGAAAATAAAAGATGCAATTAAAACAAACCTTTATTTCACTTATTATCACTTTTATATACCAAAAATATGAAATTACTTTACTAAAAGCACTCAAGAGTTTGTACGTTTTTTCCAAACACGAAAAACAGCGGAATGATAAGTTCAAATCTGCTAAGATAACAGTATTGTTGTTTTTTTTTTGACAGTTACGTTCCGTTCCAATCTACAGTTTTGCGTGCATTTTTTTTTTCATTAATTGTTATGATGGAAGTTTCCATCATCATGCAAAGAAGGGTTAAGACAGTAATATGCAAAGGAAACGTTAAGATTTAATTTGCATGTAGCAAAAAAGAACATAATGTCCAAGTTTTTGTCGTAGCAAAATTCCTTAAAGGCAATTACCAGTTCTTTCAGTTTCAACTCATTATCGAGACTTTGTCATACAATTATATAAGTTCAACTATTTTTCTCAGAAATCGTCTTGCATTTTACGTTTAACATGACTCAACGGCATACAGATTCATTTTACCGAGAACTTTTTAAGTAAATTGCATTAATTCTCTTTTATACAGAATGCAGCAGTATACAGCAATGGATGTGATCAAATCGTTTGTTGACCGCAAATATCACAAACTAATTACCCTTGGCCAGCCTGACTTGAGTGATCTCTTGCATAGATCGAAAAATTCAAAATCCGAAAAAATTCTAAATTGCAATTCGTCTTCAGGAGTGAGTAATTCAAATAACGAGACTTCAACATCAGATTACACATCACCAAATTCAGATGAGAGCAAAGATACTACTTCGAATGGCTTAAATCTGCGAAATGTTAATGAATATGCAAGTACAATCCCTCAAATTCATTATGGCGAATTGCTTTTGGCAACAAATAACTGGAGTGAGATGCATATTCTTGGTAAAGGTGGTTTCGGTACAGTATTTCAAGGTTTCTGGAAACACACCGCAGTAGCCATTAAGCGAATTACTTACCATGGACCAAATGGTGGTGATAAAATTCAAATTCAACAAAGTCTCAACGAACTCAAGCATTTAAATTCATGTCGTCATGATAATATTCTTCCCTTATACGGGTATAGTATTAATGGAGCTGAACCGTGTTTAGTCTATCAATTGATGACTGGAGGGTCTTTAGAAAATCGATTAAATACGAGGAAATTTGAGCCGCTCACATGGAAGCAGAGGTTGAATATTTCCTGTGGAACAGCACGGTTTGTGATTTCTAACTTAAATTTTAATTTGTATGCTATTTTTTTAGTGACTAATTTATTTTAATACTTTTAGAGGTTTACAGTATCTTCATACATTTCGCGAGAAGCCGCTGATTCATGGTGATATCAAACCGGCTAATATTCTTCTGGATCCCTGCAATCAGCCAAAGATCGGTGATTTCGGTTTAGCCCGAGAGGGGCCTAATGCATTAAACTCCTCTATGGAAGTGTCTAGAGTTTACGGAACAAAGCCATATTTGCCATTAGAGTTTCTTGGTTACAAATCGCTGAGCACAAAAGTTGACACGTATAGTTTTGGAGTTGTCCTACTTGAAATGTTTACTGGTTTAAGAGCCTATGACAGATCACGAGCCCATCCTTTGCTGACTAGACACATTCTTCAAGTTTGTTTTTCAAATGATCGAGTAGAGGATTTGATTGATGAAGGTCTGCGGATTAATGGAGATGTTCAGGAAATCTGTAAGAGAGTTATAAATTTGGGACGAGCGTGCATAGCTGAAAAGCCAGAACACAGACCTGAAATGGTAATGGTATTGCGACAGTTGGAGAGTTATAAATAAAGCATGCCTATTGATTATATATCGAATATATTTTGTAGCAATAATCAAAGATTGTTAATTTTTTTTATTTTAAGTATACATATTTATTTTTAAGATTACTTCAACGTGTGCAGTTTCTTGTAAATGTTGGTCAAACAACAATAAAAATTATTAAGAAACATTATACATGCATATGCGTGTTTATATTTCTATGTCATACATCACAAACTTTCCGCAGCTATCAGAAATGATGAATCAATCGTTAGAGTCGCGTGAGTACAAAAAATCAAATTGCGGTCGTGTGGGTTAATAATCGCCGTCGCTAGTATGTTCATATGTAGTATAACGTGTTTTTATTATGTAGACAAGATAAATATAGCCGGGAAAAATATAAATTTTACATATTTGTACAAACATGTATGAATTTTTCCATGTTTTGCATATTTTTCATAGTTTTTAATTGCAGAGCGCACACAAAATGATACGATAAATGAGTCAAGTTCCAAATAATAAATTCCACCATAATAAATGGGTAGGAAAACAGAGACGATGGAAGCAATTTGGGTTTTATCGACTCAAAGTTTCTATTACAATTACCCACCGAATTGTTTCACTGGAAAGCAGGTATAAATACCTCTGATGGTATGTTCGCTACTCCAGACCAACGTGGTAAATGAAATGGCTTCATTTGAGATGTATGGTGGGTTTATATAGAACTTTAAAAACTATTCATGAGATATACGAAAGAAGAAACAAAGAACACTGACTTAGAAGGAACAAAAAAATTGCGTAAATGTAGTTGTAACTATGAACTTTGGAAATTCTACAAAAAGATAATTACATACAATTTTTAAAAAACCCAAGCAGAAAACTCAAGGAAATTTATCGATTTGCAGTTTTTAGAAGAACCACTTCTGAGGAAATTTCAATTTCTATGTACGATTTAAGCAAAAGTTCGTCATAGAATAAGGAATATCCATTAAAGTTTGCATGCAGTGTAAGCAAGAGTACAAAATAAAAAATTGCTGGTGAGGGTTTAAAATTGTTGTATGTTATAATAACTACAAATAGGAAATATACTTTAATACACACTTAGATAACGTTACAGTTACACCACCTGGGCTTCAAGCAACAATCCTTCCACCAGCTGCCTGTTATATCTCCTCCTCCAAAACCTGTCAACGCAAACAGGGGCTAAATATCAGTCGAATAATTTTGCGATTAAAACGACCGAGGATATATTCATCCGTCTTCGCTAGATGAGTCCGCCCATATACCTTACAATAAGGCATGAATAACAGAGGAAAGGCTCTTGCGGACTAAAGATGTGATTGTCCATCTAGATTGTGTAAGCTTAAAACATGTTGATATACATTTTTTTTGTGAATGTTTGATTGTGTAATGTGTGGGGCATTTACGTTGAAAAGGAAATTGCCTGCTTTATGGCAGATAAATATGTAAATGTACGGCTATCGAATGTTAAAAGCAGATACTTACAAAGAATTGGTGATGCAATTCAAAGAAATACGAATATTTTTCAGATCTAAATATCATGAGAAGATATACGTACTTACATAGGTGGCGCTATAGTTCGGATTGAACCTGGGCCTGAACTAACAAACCTCTCCAGTTAGCCCGATCCAGTCGGTTGAGGTGCCCTTCTACTTTTGCGCGAGTTACATACATTAATTACCAAAAGCACACAAAAGGAAATGCTGATGAAAAACTTTCTGTTGACAATGAACTTCCATTTGCGTTCAAAATTCAATAAAAAGAAGAATCTCTTGCTTGATTTGTATAGCAAAAACCTCGCGGGGGTCATTCAATGGATTTCCGTTGAGTTGATGCTTTGGACTATGTTGGTGATTTAATAATTCCGTCTAATCCAAATAAAGTTAGGATACACTACGTACACATATTATAGTGAAGTAATCTAAAATAAAATTTAGTAGATTACGAAGAAACCAACACTATATATATTGTAAGGACGGAACGCATAAAAAATAAGAAACAACGCTTTGTACTGAAGACTAAATTACTTATACTTTATTGTATAATGCTAGACACTTCTTCACATTTATTAGTTCACTCGAACACTGACTGCTACTTCTGACTCTTCTTTGCTCGACTCTCTTTTTTCCTTCCTAACCGTTAGCCCTACTTTTTAAGCTCTTTTTCCATCTGTACTCTTACAATACATATTGGGTCTATAACTTAATTCGTGCGGTTTGCTAAGAGATGGCGTAACTTGTATTATTCCATTGGAACATGCGTTGGAAAGCTACTGTCATTGTACGTCATTTCAGTATATGTCATTCATTTGAAGCGTAAACAACAATAATTTTTTTTTACTCAAATATATCGAACTTTGTGCCTGAAAAAGTGTTTTTGCGGGGAGTTCTTCATTACTTTAATATGAAGAAAACTGCTGCCGAAAGTCATCGTATTTTGGTGGAAGTTTATGATGAACATGCGCTAGCTGAGCGAACGTGCCAAAAGTGGTTTGCACGATTCAAAAGTGGTGATTTTGGCTTGGAAGACGATGAACGTCCTGGGCAGCCAAAAAAGTTTGAGGATGAAGAACTGGAAGCATTACTCTATGAAGATTGTTGCCAAACACAAGAAGAGTTCGCAGAATCTTTGGGTGTCACTCAAGCAGCCATTTCAAAACGTTTAAAAGCAGCTGGATATATTCAAAAGCAAGGAAATTGGGTTCCACATGAACTCAAGCCGAGAGACGTCGAAAGGCGGTTTTGCATCTTCGAAATGCTGCTGGAACGCCACAAAACGAAGTCATTTTTGCATCGGATTGTTACTAGTGATGAAAAATGGATCTATTACGACAACCCCAAGCGCAAAAAATCATATGTGAAACCCGGCCAACCAGCCAAATCAACGGCAAAGCCGAATATCCATGGCGCGAGGGTAATGCTCTCTATTTGGTGGGATCAGATGGGTGTGCTGTATTATGAGCTGCTAAAACCGGGTGAAAACATCAATGGGCAACGCTACCGAACACAATTAATTTTTTTTTATAATTTACGCGCGCCTAAGGGGCTATGATACCCTTTTACTGTTGCCAGGGCGCGGGTGGTTTGAAACTCAGGTGTGTTTGGTTTCGACATTGGCTCTCTAGGGGTGGGAGTCCGGTTGTGAATTTTAACGGTTGATTTGTGCTTAAAAACCCTACAACAGCCAAATCTATATGTCAGTGCAGATTTTTCTGACTGAGTTCCAAAATTACACAAATGAAAACTTTGTCGTGGCTAGGATTCGAACCTTGGCCCTCCGAGTGAGAAGCGATTGCTTTTCACTGCACTGGCCGAAAAACGCCCGGAATATGCGACCAGACACAAGGCAATAATTTTCCATCATGACAACGCTCGGCCCCACGTTGCTATTCCGGTTAAGAACTACTTGGAAAACAGTGGATGGGAAGTCATACCCCACCCGCCTTATAGCCCAGACCTTGCCCCCTCTGACTACCATTTGTTTCGG
Source organism: Volucella zonaria (assembly GCA_963966105.1). Taxonomy (NCBI): domain Eukaryota; kingdom Metazoa; phylum Arthropoda; class Insecta; order Diptera; family Syrphidae; genus Volucella; species Volucella zonaria. The sequence continues at coordinate 75,546,604 of OZ014530.1, read as the reverse complement.
TCGGTACAGAACGCCCTCACTGAAATACGGTTCACATCAGAGCAGAATATCAAAAATTGGCTTGATTCATTCTTGGCTGCCAAGCCGGCGCAGTTCTTTTGGGATGGGATCCATAAATTGCCAGAAAGATGGGAAAAAGTCATAGCTTCAGATGGGCAATACTTTGAATAATACTATTGTACATATTTTCCTCAAATAAACATACAAATTTTGAAAAAAAAACCGCACGAATTAAATTATATACCCAATATATAAAAACAAAAACGCAATCGTAGAATGACACAAAATATCAAGCAACAATGCAAAGCCTTGCTAACCAAAATTGTAAGCCGCCAAAACCAGCCGGTAACATTAAGGATCAGACTTAAAAAATAGCTTCGGTATCTTCTTGTCCTCGATGGAAGTGCTGAAACCCTGCCAGAATCAGTACATATGCAGCGAACCAGAGTAATGATGTCCTCATAGTAATCTATATACAACGATAAAATCATTGGATTTGCAAAGAACTATCTGGCAACATCATTTCCATTGACCTGGGATAGCTGCAAAAGCAAATTAAAACTCCACTTTACAGCAACGAAGGACCAGGGGCAGATAATAAAGTAGATCGACTATTTAAAAGTAAGATTTTTTGTAGTGACGTTACAGAAATTTTTAGTGATATACAGGGTGTCCCAAAAACCAACGTCAAGCCGGAAACGGGTGATAGGTAAAGTGGTGTCGGTTATCACGAAATTATAAAAAAAATCAAAGTCATGTACTTTTAAAATTATTGGCACTCAAAAAAAATTCAAGAAATCTGACACGCTGTGACGATCTTTCAAGTACTGTTATATCGGTTTTAACTAAAATATTGCTTTTTTGTCCATCCATGTATCACCTAACTTGAACTGACTGTACTGACAAAAAATGTGCTGTAGCATTTTGGCAAGTAACTTTAAAAGATGGCGTATTTAGTCTGGATTCCAAAATGGTATGACACTTGCTAGACTAACGCTTAATTGAGGACAAAAAAAATATTTTGTTAAAGAAACTCGATTCATAGTTAATTCTTTTTAATAAGTTAAAATGAGTACCAAGTGCGAGCGAGACAGACAGTGACCTGTGATTGAGACGGATAAACACGCCATTTCGACTAGTGTGAGTGAAACAGATGGAGATGCCACCCTTATCATTTCATTTCATTTTTTTCCCGTCACAGAGCCACCGAAATCAAGCAGTGTTGGACGCGGTAAGTAATGGCCTTTGAGATATTCATTGTCATAATCAAACTCTTGTAATTTAAGTAATCACCGTTGGTTGCGGTGAGAGAACTCTATACCGTTATATTTTATATTCAAATATTTTGTGGGGAGATAATCGGTTGTTATCCTGAATTTGTTTCCCAACAGATAGGGTCTTATTTTTGATACACTCCATATAATGGCTAGAAATTCCTTATTCGTTATATGGCAAAGCGGTTGCTTATCCTGCGTTAAGATAGCTCCGACGGGAAGTTACTAGACTTTGTGTATAAATGGAATGGTTTTTCAAATTCTCGAAATCTTAAAATTAGTTGCGTTATCAGTTTGAGCTTAAGTGTTCCAAATGCATTTATGTATTCAGGGACGTTAATGTTTATTTGTATGTCCTTTTTGAGATACCTCGCCATTGGATATGCTATTTTTGCATAGCCCTGGATGAACTGTCTGTATTGGAAGACTTTTTATTGTACTCACTTTATTAGAATTATGTATTATTCCCTCTTCGGTTAATATGTGACCTAGGAACTCAGTTTCCTTTTTGAGAAATGAGCACTTGGCAATTTGTAATTTTAAATTATGTTTCTGCAGAATTCGAAGGATGTATCAAAGATTTTCCATATGCTCATTTAGGGACGTAGAGAATATCAAAATGTCATCTAACTAACGACACAAGTTTTGTTTACATATTCTCTTAGTATGTGGTTCATTAGGCGTTGAAAAGATGCCGGCGCATTTTTAAGTTAAAAAGGCATACGGACATACTCGTATAATCCTTATGGAATAATAAAAGCGGTTTTCGGTATGTCATCTATGTACATCAAAATTTGATGAGATACCCGTTTGCGAGGTCTAGTGTCAAGAAATAGACTGCTTTACCTAATTTGTCAAAGAGGTTCAGACTGTTGGCAAATTTTTTACCAATGAGCCATTTTTTCAAAGTCGGAAATAGAAAATAATCCGACGGGGCTAAATCTGGCGACTACGGTGCATGAGGAAGCAATTCGAACTTTAACTCATTGATTTTGGCCATCGCGATGACGGATGTGTAAACAGGTGCATTGTCTTGATGAGACAAGACTTTTTTCTTCGCCAAATGCGGCCATTTTTTCTTGATTTCATCTTTCAAACGCTGCAATAAGTTCGCATAATACACGCCATTGATTGTTTTTCCTTTCTGAGGCTAATCAATGAAAATTATCCCACGCGCATCCCCACAAACTGACGCCATGACCTTGCCTGCAGATGAAACTATTTTCGCCTTCTTTGGAGCCGATTCTCCCCTTTGAGTCTATTGTTTTGACTATTCCTTCGTCTCGTCTCGGGTGTGAAGTGATAGACACATGATTCATCCATGGTTATGAAACGACGCAAAAACTCGGCTTTATTGTTATGAAATTTCGCCAAACACTCGATAGAAACATCCTCACGACGCTGTTTTTGTTCCATTGTGAGTGCTGCGATTACCCACCATGCGCACAGCTTTCTCATGTCCAATTGTGCGATGTACAGCGGTTTTTTAAATGCCTAGTTCAGGTAATTTCAATCGACGGTCATCCAATATCATTTTGTGGATTTTTTCCAACATTTCTGATGAACTCACCTCATTTGGTCGACCACTGCGTTATTCGTCTTGGCAACTCGTACTGTTAGATTAATAAAAGACGTCTTTATAGTTCACTAGTTTATTATAGACTGACTAGTAAGGGTCAGCTATGGGTAGTAGGAGACATCTTAGATATAAGAATATATACAAGTACAAGATTATGGTATAGAGAGAAATATATACATATATACATCTATATATAAGCATATTAATATACATACGAGTGTATTTTACATTACACAGCAGTACAGCCACGCTTAAACTTTGCCACCCAATATTATATTGTTGTAAACGAAAGAGCAGACTCCACCAGAGTAGAATCCAGTTCCCTTCTGATATCGGTTGGATTGATTGGTTTCAAATGAAAGTATTGTATCATATAACGATACAATTTTTTCCATATGTATTTAAAAATTCATTTAGAGTGTTCACTATTGATGACTGCCGAACAAATACTAAACAACATAGCATCGTCAAACTTCAAATTTAAGCTTTATAGGGTTGGTACTTTCTGCAGTTGTCATTCTTTTGTGGAGCACCACAAAACCATCTGTCAGAGAAAGTTCTACTAGTTCAAGTACACCAAACATATACGTTTCTCTCGCTCGCACATCGCAACCATCCTTCTCCCACTAAATCCCTGACATTAAGTATCCATCACATTGGCATTTTCGTTCTTTTGCTTTATTCTTCCGGCGTGACAACATCCCCCAGCTCAGATCAGATCTTTTTTTATATTGTAACACAAATCGCGAATTCCTATGAAGTTATTTGTTTTTTTATAATAAATATTTGAAATACTTAATTTGTTCGTATTTTATTTTTACATTGTAGGGTCTGATCTGAGCGGATTAAAGAATCGTAACCACAAAATGTCGCCGCCTAATTCGCCACCACACGGCGGAAGTGCAATTCCACCTACTGAGAATGAAGTTCCCATCAATAGAAGCACACCGCAAGTCCACGAAAATCACACAGCTTCATCAACCCTAAATAGTCTGGAGCGCATCAATATACTAATGTTCTGGGCCAAGAAACCTGAACTCTGGTTTGCATCGTTGGAATCTCAGTTTCAGTTTCACCGCATCAGCTCTGACTCGTCCAAATTCCACAGCGTGATCAGCAAACTTGACCAAGACATTTTGTCGGTTGTAGAAGACATATTGCTTCACCCACCAGAAAGAGCCAGGTACCTTTCGGTTAAACAAGCCTTACTCAACGTTTTTCAATTTCAGAAGAACAAAAGTTTCGAAGGTTAATTTCTGGGTTGCAACTCGGCGACCTTTCACATTGTTAGCTGAAATGCAATCACTCAATCAAGGTAAATTAGATGATAGCACCGTTCGAATATTGTGGCTCGATTCTATGCCGCAACAATTACAAGTTACGTTGGCCACATGCAACTCGCTAGACACCACGGCTATAGGAAAATTAGCAGACCGTATTTTGGAAATTAGTCAATCGCCGGACATATACGTAATGGATATTGGCCAACAAAGCACATTCAACACCGTTTGGGAAGAAAAAGTAAACACCCTCGAACAGAAAATGGTTCTGATAATGAAAGAACTCAAAGTTCTTCGAACCCGATCAAGTAGTAGGTCCCGTGCACGTTTCTGCTCTATTAGAAAAGGCAATACGCACTGTTTCTACCACCCACGGTTCGGCGTCAGCGCAAAGAAGTGTTCACCGCCGTGCCAATTTAAACAACAGACGGAAAACTAGCTGTTCCATCAGCACAAGTGGCAAATGCTGTTGGTATCTAGACATCACTCCGCTTATTTTTAAACGATCACATCACCGGACAGCGCTTCCTTGTCGACACTGGCGCTGACTTGTCTGTAATCCCACCTTCACATCTTGATAGGTCTTGCGCATCCAGCATTGATCTCTACGCAACAAACGGTACCCGAGTTCCAACTTACGGCCAACGAATACTTACCCTCAACCTAGGTCCAAGACGACCAATTAAGTGGATTTTCCAGATTGCTGAAGTTCCATATGGAATCATCGGCGTCGACCTACTTCACCGTTACCACCTTATTGTTGACGTCAGGAAACGAAGAGTTTTAGACCAACAGACTGGTATCCAGGCAATCGGCACTCTAAGCTCCGCATCACTCGTAGGCGTTTCGAAGCTGGATAAAGCAAGCAAATATTCGGACCTGCTTCAATTTTTCTAAGAAATCCTCGACACACCCACCAAACGTAGGAGTTTCAAGCACAATATAGTCCATTATATATAGACCAAAGGACCACCAGTTTACGAAAGAGCTCGTCGCCTCCCTGCTGAATTATTAGCCACAGCGAAAAACGAATTTCAGTACATGATCCAACAGGGGTATTGCCGTCCATCGAAGAGACCGTGGGCTAGCCCTCTACACATGGTACGCAAGAAATCAGGTGATTGGAGACCCTGCGGCGACTACCGCCGATTAAACGCTCAAACCGTTCCGGACAGGGTAGCGGTCCATACATTCTCGACTATACATCGATCACTCACGGAAAGCGCATATTTACCACCATCGATTTAGTCCGCGCCTACATCAGATCCCAGTCAACCCAGCAGACATCCCAAAGACTGCATTTATTACCCCTTTTGGCCTGTACGAGTTTTTAGTTATGCCGTTCGGCCTGAGTAATGCTGCGCAAACCTTTTAAAGGTTCATCCGAGAAGTACTAGCGGATCTTGACTTCGTACGCGCATACTTGGATGACCTCCCAATCGCTTCGAAATCCGAAGAAGAACACAGAGAGCATCTGAAGACTGTCTTCGGATGCCTTCGAGATTACGGCCTTACCATCAATCAATATAAATGCAGATTTGGTGCAAAGAGTGTCGAATATCTGAGATACCTGATTCCAGCTGAAGGTTCACAACCACTTCCCGAGAAAGTCAGAGCCATAGTCGAATTCAAGCGACCTGAGATGCTAGCTTAACTCCGCCGTTTCCTCGGGATTGTAAATTTTTACCGACGGCATATCAAGAGCGCTGCAGACACGCAAGCAGTACTTCACACACTGCTCAAAGACGCGCGCAAGAAAGACCAAAGACCGGTGATATGAATAACAACCACTGTAACCGCCTTCGAGCGATGTAAAGAAGACCTAGCCAATACCGTCCTCTTAGCACATTCAGCAGCAGCCGCCGAACTTCGCCTAGCCACCGATGCACCCGATAGGGCAGTAGGCGCAGTACTGGAGCAACGCACTGACAGTACTGAGAACCATTCGGGTTTTTTTTCCAAGAAGTTTACACCGGCAGAGACAAACTACAGCGTCTGCGATAAGGAACTTACAGCGATTTACAAAGCCATTAAGTTCTTCAGGCCATGGATCGAAGGCAACAGCTTCTGCATACGAACCGATCATGTGCCCCTAATACACGCGTTCAAACAACGTTCAGACAATGCATTACTGCGTCAAATACGGCGACTGAACTTCATTAGCGAGTATTCCACGGAAATTACATCTGTAAAAGGACCAGAAAACATCATCGCTGACACTTTATCAAGAATGGACCAACTCTCAAACTCCATCAACCTTACAGCTCTAGCTGAAGCGCCGACCACCACCGACCAGAAATTACAATGCTTGCTTAAAGACAATACCACATTACTTAAGCCCCAAAAGCTAACCCTAGGACGACAGGGAAGATAAATTTATTGTGACGTTTCGCAGCAAGACATCCGCCCATACGTGTCGAAATCATGCCGACAGCAAGTCTTCAACGCATTCAACAACCTCGCTCATCCAAGTGGCAAGGCTACATGCCAAAATATCTGCCGACGATACATCTGGCCTTGCATGAATAGGGACATTATCCAATGGTCGCGAAATTGCGTAGGTTGCCAACTTTCGAAAGTCGGACGTCATGTCCACACGCAACCAGCAACTTTCCTCGAGCCTGACCATGGATTCGACCATGTTCATGTGGACATAGTCGGACCACTTCCAGAAGCTGAAGGATTTCACTAATGCCTAACAATGATCGACAGGTTCTCGAAATGGCCCGAAGCTATACCTATCCATGATATCACCGCCAGCACGATATCGAAAACCTTCTTCTCCCATTGGATAGCTCGCTACGGCTGCCCTAAATGGATCACAACAGACCAAGGAACTCAATTTGAGTCCATGATGTTTATGGCGATGACTGAACTGATCGGATCCAAGAGGATACGCACTACAGCATTCCACCCTGCATCAAACGGGTTAATAGAAAGATGGCATAGAGTTCTTAAATCTGCAATACGTTGCCACCAAACGAAAAACTGGGTAGAAGTTCTTCCCACGGTATTACTTGGTTTACGCACATGCTATAAGGATGACATGAATGCATCAACTGCAAAATACTTGTACGGCACAACACTTAAGATTCCGGGTGAGTTTTTCACACACAAAGATCCGCCATCGGACCCCCACATATTTCTGGAGGGATTTAGAACACCAGAAACACCACTCCATCGTGGGCACCTATCCTGGACCGAAAACCAAACGCCAGGCAAAGAATCAAAAGCTGTAGCATTTCTCGCAACCGATTTATTATTTACTACTTAAAAGTCAACATAACCTTTCTACTCCGAGGGAAGCACTGTGCAGTACCACAAAACCATCTATCAGAGAAAGTTCTTATACATTCAAGTACACCAAACATATACGTTTCTCTCGCTCGCACATCTTACCATCCTTCTCCCACTAAATCCCTGACATTAAGTACCCATCACATTGGCATCTTCGTTCTTCTGCTTTATTCTTCCGTCGTGACAACATCCCCCAGCTCAGATCATATCTTTTTTTATATTGTAAATCGCGAATTCCAATTTGTTCGTATTTTATTATTATTATTATTATCAAGAGAACGATACAAATTAATTTGTAGGGTCCGGGATTTTAACGCAGGGGTACTATACCCATGTGGCGCGTTTTGTCAACAGCACGCGGAGTACTGAGTTCCCATGTGGTCATCCACCTACGTACCATAGATAAACTAACTAGATGTCAAACTCTACTAATACTTTTGCAAACCCTTAACTTTTGCACAGACACACTGTAAGTGAATTCCAACACTTCTGCATCTCTATAACTTTGTCAAAATTTGTAAACTGAGAGCAATTTACAAGTAAAATTGCTAAAATGAGAGCGATTTGCACGAATGTTGTAATGGAGACGACATTTTTTTGATTAAAATAGGCGTGGTTTGTATAAAAGGAGAGGGAAATTGCCATTGATGACAATTTACACGTATTCATAGACAAGATCACATCAATAGAAAACCGGTTTTGAATTTCCAATATCTGGAAAGTTTGATATCTAGGTATAGTTAGTCAAAGCTACGTACTTACCGCGCCCAACACTGCTTGACTTCGGTGATCTAGCGGGAACCCTCTGTTCGTATTTTATATTTACATTGTGGGGTCTCCTTCCTCACACTTTTTAAACAACTGCCGCCATCTATACGTCGGGTCGTGTACTTCTGGGTCTACCCTCGTATTAATTGTTTGTATTTTGACCAGTTTTCTATCCAATATTTTGTAATTTGTCATGTCATGTGTGTTAGTGTTTATTATGGCCATGGCACTTTTTTTGGTTCATTGGAGTAATTACCCTACTCGTAAGTTCATTCGTTTTGATAGTCATTATTTCTGAAATTAGGTGGAGTTCTTTGTCCCTTTTGATATTACTTCTAAAATTCCCTCAAGCTCTTTGATTACCCTGAAACTGGTTCTGCTTAAAATTTGTTACACGGTTTTGTTCCTTGGAATTGGGGTGTATAGCTAGTTTATATACGCGGATTAATTAGATAAACCCTAGTTGTCTATTAGGTTGAGAATTCCTTGATCATAACCTAAAATATATATACAATAGGAAAACAGAATTCTATTTATTTCTTCTTATTCCTATTGTAATTTCTCTTACTTTATTTATAACGATGTTGTGAAGGAATCATTTTTCTTGCTCACAATCATCGGAAAATATTACACACGTATTAATTTTGCTTAATAGATATTCAACTTATTAGTGAAGTCATAAATTGGACTCAGTTTCATATACGATATGTCCTTCGTTAGATCCGTGCTGTTAATGATGGGTCGGTAGTGCTGTTTAAAAAGCTCCTTTGCATGTTCCCATGTTGCGGCTCCGTTAACCAGCAGTAAGTCCATTGCTCTACCTTTAATCTTCGTTTGTTTGATGATATCCCATGTGGCTTGTTGGTTCCATCCCAAGTTGTCCAGGTGGTTCTGAACCAGGATTAGGAATTGTGTAAGGCTTTTGCTTTCGCCTTCAAATTCAGGTAGGTGCTGGATTTCTCTTAGTACGTTGTCTCCAATGGTTGCGGAGGGAATTCTTTCCGCTATTGCTACTATGATGTTTAACATTTCCCTGTTAGACACTTCTTCTAGTTGCACTGGTTGTTGCATTTTATTTAGTTTTAAAAACCACCGACTTGAGATGAAATGATGTGACTTTTTTTGTTTATAAATACTACAATAGGTATTCGTTTCGAACTTGCATAAACTGGAGGTAAATATGGGGTATTCAAAATTTTAAGTTTTTTTAAAAAAAAAATCACTTGATCTTCAATAACTTTTGGCTTATTAATTTTAGGCAATATTTACTTTGAAACAATTAAAGTACTCATTATTATTAGTTCAATGATACACCATTTGTTACCAATATACGTATAAATTTCAAATATGTTATTTTCAATAGGAGGAGCGTAAGGCTTTTCTTAAGTCCTCTGTATCCGGGAGGGAATGCATTTCCGATTCTTCGTTTTAATTCTACTGAGGTGTGGCTGTATGAATTAATAGCAGAGTCACTGTTTTTTTTTGTTTTTTAAAAAGGAACTGAAGAGGAAGGTGTGACTACTCTTTTGAAGAGGGTGTGACTACTCTTTTGAAAAATTGGATAAAGAGAAAGAAAGATGTTTGGCTCAGTGGCTATTTCGCTCCATGGATGGCATCCAACATTTTAATGGGGAGACTAAATTATTAGTGTAAATTGGCTTGATGTTGTTTTTAGGCACCCATTCATCAAGTGAAAATTTGGTCAAATGTGGGCTTCCAAGTTTCACCAACTGGGACTCTACTACAAGGTTTCCCTCGTAATCTCTACAGGTTTCTGTACGAATCATGTTGGCCTGGCACTTTCTTTTTACTTGTTGGTTAAATTTCCGTACGTTGCTCACGGAGTACAAAATCTCAATATCTTCGATCGCGCGTTTCTCTTGCCCTTTTTTCTTGCTTTTTCTGGGCAAGCTGATGTTCTCCCCTTTTGCTCGGAGAGGTCATGAGCGGCTTTCGTCCTTCGTTGCGGTACAGCTTTGTACACTTTTTTGTTTTTAGCTGAATGTGCTTGCCGGCATTCTTCATCAAACCAAGGATTTCTTGGTGATGGTTAGGTTAAACCCATCACATCAATTGCGTCATCTCTGACGGCATGCAGGCAGCGTTGCAACTGGTCTTTGGTACTTAATGCTGGCGGCATAAGAGTTGTTAAGAGATTTTGAGAATCACCTAGTACGATTTTAACATCATACTTAAGACATTGCTTATATGTCATGTCGTGGAGTTCGTAGAAATGTTTTTTGGTGGGGTCGCACACTAATAAAAGTAATCACCATAGTATATATCACTCCTTTTGCTTGGCCAATCTCATCGCACTTCCTGGATGGCGGTGATATCTGCATGATAGCAGTCAAGTTCTTCAGCTAATTGCTAGGCTGCACGTGGTCTGTAGAGGGTCCGAACATTTCGCGTGTAGATCCGAAGGTCGTTGCCCTCTAATTGTTCGCCAGGACCGTCAGCTGTGAATCCGATATTACCCGAGGCTATTAGCTGCTAAGTCACACTTTTATCTCTTCCGCATAGGGTTGTGACCCCTATGACGGCATATGTCAGCATTATGCTACTAGTCGAGCACGAGCTTGCCGTCTTAGCCTGCATGAGTAAGGATTTACTCATTCTGTGAACAGGCGCCACCACTAGGAGGCAGGGCAAGCACTACGCTACGAACTGGCCCAATCCATTTTATAGTCAGTCAGCAGTTCCCTGATCAATCACCATGAGAAAATATAGTTTGTCTTAAAGTAGTAATTTGTTTGGTATTTTGGGTTTAATCATTTTTTTATATGTCTACTTTAATTCTTTCAACAATTTCACATGACTGAAGTCACTTAGGTTTTCAAACCGCTGTTTACACATTTACATTAAATTCCCTTATTCCCCTTCTATTACAAACACCGTCATTATTGTTAGTGCCAAGAGGTAAAATGTGTTTTTCAATTTAGTACGAATGTTGGTGAAGAACGCTATATAAAAATTAGAGAAGTTATGATGATGTTGTAATTCGTTTATGGAGAGCATCAAAGAATTGGTGAAAATGGGGCGTCTCACCAGTATTGTATTCCATACTCCGGTATTGTTCGACAAAAATTTCCCTATTCAATAAAACAAACGAACAGTTCCCAAAATACCAATTTAAATTTCTGTCGATTATGTATTGTATGTACTTAAACTGGCTAACATTTTCAATCTCAAAGCAGCTGGGGCAACCTTGCCATCAAAATTAGAATTCGGCATAAAGCAATTTGTACAATATCTTGTATAGTTGGATCCATTTTACATTACTATAATACTATATTCGGAGACTCCGGTCACTAAAGGCTGAAGACTTAATTTTCTTTTGTTGTTAACTTAATTGTATAGTTCGCAAACTATTAGCCGCGTACTAAGTATAAAGCACTTGTCAAACATTATGCATGTTAAGACCATATTTTTCCCACAAAAAGGAATTATTACAAATAAGGAACAATGTAGATCCAAAGAGATAGCCCTGGGGAACACCAAGACAAATCTTACTTAGGGTCGCTCCTTGATTCCTTGCTTTTTATTCTGCTAGTAAGATGCAAACCGGTCACGCATAAGACTATAAAATCCAGCTAGGTATAATTTATCCAATAAAATCCTTTGGTCGGCTATGTCAAAAGCTTTTGCAATGTCGAAACAAATTCCAGCGCAAAAACTTTTAGCGTCTAAACAAGCATTCTCAATGAAAAATTCTGCACTAAAAGTAAACTGTGAGCATTTTCATTCAGGTGCACGATCCCGTGCCCTTGTGTCTCAGCTTTTTCAACTACAATACATATAGATTCGGGTTTTTTGGTTCGACTCATTGGGCCAGCGCACACTGGATCAATTTTTCCCCGGGGTATCTTTTACTTCAACCGCACACGGGATGAATAATGTGTGGCAATGAACCGATTTTGATTGCAGTCGTATTTCTGACAATTTTTCTTACCCTTTAAAATTGACAATTTATATGTGTATTGGTTTTCCCCCAGTGTTCAACCGCTTCAACTCTGGTTGAAGAATCCATCCCGTTTTTTACTTTACACTTCATCTCCCTCTTCCATAAGTCCAGTTTTATCCCCGGGGTAAAACTAGTTTTATAGGAGAGACCAATCCACACAAAAGTTGTTAATTTTAAAGGCTAAGAAAAATTATCAGAAATACCACTACATTCAAAATAGGTTCATGTATATACGAGTATGTACAATTTTGCTCCGCATTATTCATCCAGTGTGCGGTTGAAGCAAAAGATACTCCGGTAAAAAATTGATCCAGTGTACGCTGGCCCAATAACTGATACTTTCCAATTGCGAAATGATTATCCAACTACGAGTATAAATAAAAATATCTGCATACAAACAAAACATTTTCTTTTATTTTTCAAAATGCTTAGTTGTCATAAATTAATTTTTTATCACAAAGTTTTTTGTACAATTCGGGATATTTATCAACATCAGATTCGTTCAAATTTCCCAAATCGTAAAACATCTGGAATATCTGTAAGAGAAATTTAAAAATAAAGAAGACTATTATATTGTCTTAAAAAGAATTTTAGAACCATTTCAGTCAAGTTATTTTCAGCGAGCAATTTTGACCGGTCCCTCATTGTCATAAGTCGTAATCGCTCTTCAGTTTCCGATATAAAAACTGGTCCCCATAGCTCATAAGATTTCATTTTGTTTTTTCGCAATCTATTTGTTATAGTTTTTTGTATTTTTTGTATTCTTAGTGATTTATTAGTTGACGGAGCTGTCAAAATAATTTTTTCGTGTTTTTCTTTAAGCTGTAAACGTTGTATCTTAGCAACTTCTTCTCGCCGTTTACTTGCTGCTGTATCCGAATAAACTGATGCCTGGTTTTGTAAATCAAAGAATTGACAATATTTATTAACTTCGCTGGTATTTTGCGGTGGCATTATGCGTCGGAAATCACCTAAGTGACTTTCTTCCCAGGCAATTTGTTGTGTCAATGAACTTAGGGAAACATCTTCTTGAACATGTCTGTACATAGATCAAGCAAGATGAGGAGATGCGTTAGTTTTTATAAAAGTTTGGTTTATAACTTACGAATTTGTGTGAATACATTATTTATACCAATCAGAATTCGGCAATAGGTCTGGTAGTTTAAGAAGTTTACTATGGACAAGATTCGACTTAAGTTTGTTGGCATAGGAAAACCAACAATAAAGAATGTCATGGAATGTAAAAGGCATGAGAGCAGACTACCTGTAAAGGAGCTGCTATTTCCAGCGCTCGGGAAGGCTAGCAATGACAATAATTTGATCAATGTAGAGTATAAGCATTACGTGGATCAACTATGAGATCCAAAAAAACTAGAAAAGGGTTACACTGAAGGTATGATACAAATAACAAAACTTTAAGATCAAAGTGCTGTACACAGCAGATTGTTGAATTATTTAGCAAATGTCTACAATTCTTTGTCTAAAATTCCCTCTTCTGGAACCGTAGTTCTTAGGATTTTTATGCATTTACGAGTTAGTCACGCACAATTGTTGCCGCCCTTCATATTTATATCCTTAATTCGAAACGACCAAATAGAAGTTCTATTCTGCCAAGAAGAGCAAGAGCATGAAAACAAGTATGTACTGCAAACCAGTCCCATAGGTTTTAAAATTTTTTTTTTTTTTTTTTAAAGAACTTAACACTCAAGAGGGTATTACTACTCTTAAAATGCAGGAACACGTGCTAAGTTTTTCGGAAAATTGGATAGAGAGAGAGAGAGAAAGATGTTTGGGCTCAGTGGTTATTTCGCTTCATGCGTGGCATCCAACATTTAATGGGGAGACTAAATTATTAGAATTAGTGTAAATTGGACTTGATGTTGTATTTAGGCAACCATTCATCTCATAAGATTTTAGTTGCCTAAAAAAAAGTCTGTCGGTCACGTCTGGTATTGAACCCCGAACCGTCCTTATCTTATACATAAATAAAGATATCTTTGGGAACACAGGCATAGACGCCGTCTCGCCTCAAAACAGATATCCAGATACATACACGAGGCATACACGATGACTCCATGTGGAGAACGCATCAGTTTTTTTCAACAGAAAAATAAAGAGCAAGTGAAACATGACGAGGTAATAGAGAGATTCTATTGCAAAAATAATATTTACACATTTTCCAGAAGGCATTAACAAATGTAACAGGCTTACAAAGTTCCATAGATATTTTTAAAAGTTTGTGCAGAAAATTAAATACAATGATAATAACCGATCGGTAAGTATTACTAACTGTAGAATAGAAAATGCAACAGCGACATATTCGAGTTTTACAGCATCATCCACCTGGCCAGAGAGGCCCGATTTTATTGACTTAGGTAAGTGGTAACTAGGAGATTTTGAAGGATTTACCTCGGGAAGCCTTTCAATTAATCAGAGAGTGAAAAAGGCCGTAACCAGTTTAAAACAATGATTTGCAGCTCTAGAATTACCAAATGCGATAGAGCTCGGACCAGGACGTACAGTTAAACGTTCTTAAATTAAATGGATATATTATAACGACTTACGAGTTTTCTGAATCGGATTCAGCTGGTTTATTTAAAAGTCGACACCTTACACGTTTTCGATCTTCCATCAGGATTTTTCTTTTATCTGCTAACAACGTACCAACTAAGGTCAGTGTATCTTTTATTAAGGCCTCCTTCACTTGATGGTCAACAGATTGGTTAGTGTGGAAGCTAGGTGAATGATTCACTTCTAATATGTAAGGTTTTAATTTTGAATCGATAAGTATGTCAAAACCTAAAATTTCAAAGCAAGCTTGGATTTTATCATGTCTCGGAAAACAGGCATGATAATTATGTCTTAACATTGGCCAAGCACTTAAGATGGTTTTGATAATAATATCATCGATATTTTGCCATAATTGCTCTACATTGTAACCTCTGCTTGCTAGAAGTTTGTTTATCGTCTTAAATTTTCGCTTACTGCCCATTTCTTCACTCTTGGAGTATTCTGAACTGTGTTTGTTTACGGCATAATTAGTTAAATGCATGAACAAATCTGATGAATTGCTTGGATTTGGTTCACAATATTTGGTAGTAGCAAATCTAGCCAAGCCTTCGTTATAAACAAATATTCTTAAAGGATCAACTGATGTAATGAGGCTATATATTCGAAGGTCAAACTTAAATCCGTCGATAAGGAGAGGCTGGAACCATAAATCCGAAATGAAATGAGAGAACATACTAGTAGTTTGGTATGAAATTCAAACTTACTTTTCTAATATATAGCTGACAAATCATTCGGTCATTGGGATTGATTGCACTTAATTCGTTTGTTAGCCAAATGCCACGACCTTGAGCACAATGATCTGGTTTTAAAATGAATGTTCTGTTTCGCCGCCTTTTGGTATAAGTTAATGCCGCTCCTAAGCTGCAAAATTTTAAAAAAGATTAAAAATTTGAAAGATCAAATAATCTCGAAGACTTCAGCTGAAAGAATGATCACAATAAAAGAGCTCTAAATTACTTCATTGTAGAGTCACCCTGCAGTGTTTGAGGTCTATTTCTCCTCCCTACCGCGTTGTCCCTTAATAGTTCGTTTCAAAAACTCGGATTGTTGGTATTTAATCGCTTCACGTTGCTCAACCAATTTCTACAGTAAGGGCCAGCATTTAAGTTGACAGCATTTATCGAGGATTTTATAGATTTTATAGAACCCAATCCTGTAAATTCCGTAAAGCTATAGTTTCCATTGTGGCGTTCTGTTCAAGCCGTTAGTCTCAAATATTCTTCCATATGCAAATGAAGCAAAGTATATAGGAATGACACTAGATGTAAAACTGAAATGGAAGTCGCATGTTAAGAAGAAACGTGATGAACTTGAAAATAAATTCAGACAAATGTACTGGCTACTAGGAAAACATTCCAAGTTAAGCATACATAGCAAACTGCTCATCTATAAACAAGTGCTTAAACCTGTTTGGACGTACGGTATATAGCTTTGGGGCTGTACTAAACCAAGCAACCGAAATATTCTCCAAAGCTATCAAAACAAAGCTCTAAAACAAATCGTGAACGCCCCATGGTATATCAGAAACAGTGATATCCACAGAGACTTAGGAATAGTTACCGTCGAGGACGAAATAATGAACTTTGCTCGCAAACTCCGTATTCGTCTTCATGGTCATTGTAATAATAAAATACTCCAAATTCTGGACGAGACAAACTTAGTGCCTCGATTACAAAGAATGAGACCATTCGATCTGGCGCCATAAGGACTATCCGCATATAATAGGGGTACTAGGGGTGCTTTTGCTGGAAAGCTACCTGCCCCACGCGAACGTTATTTGAAACAGAAACTACTTGGTAAGGTAACTTAGTTGTAGTCGATAAGAAGGGAGGCGTGTTTTTAGTGAGCAAGAATCTTACACTACTATGAGCAACAGGTTCATAATGTCTATGCAGATTTTCACACCTACCCACCTACCCACCAAAAAAAAAAAAAAAAAAAGTTCTTCCTTGCTGACATCAAATTATAATGGTTTGTTCTCGTTTATTCATCTTTTCTACTTCTGCTTCAACAGCCGCACTATTACCTGCTGCACCTAAGAATGGTTGTACAAACTTTCGAAATATTTTGTCGACTTATTTAAAAGTTAGTCCAAAATGTAATTCTGATAGCTTATTCAATTCGTTGAATAAAAAGTTCTCGTTTTAGCTGGGAAAAAGTGTTCCACTGCTATTTGGACTCCCTCACGGTTTTATTACTCATTCCCATTAATGAAATTTTGTAGCGATAGGAAAAGGTGACAATCCGATCACGCAATGTCTGGAGAATGTGGTAGTTCGGGTAAAATTGTGCCACACTACTCAGCAATTTTTTGAACGCTTTTCCTTGCGTTGTCATAATACTCTTTCTGTTGGCCAAATATGGACGTTTGCGTTGAATTTATGTCTTCAAAATATCAAGGTGATTACAATAACGATCAGTGCAAACCCACAACAACACAGCATTAATTTCTTTTGATGCACACCAGTGTTTGATGTGCAAAAACGTAAACGTACACTCTTTTTTCAAGCGATGTAAAAACGCGTTCATTTTCTGACGAACACAGTTTAAAACACATACGGAAATCCATTCCACTAAATTTTTTTCGCTAAATTCGTGTGGTATCCATACAGAAAGTTTTGACACCCTTTTGATGCGATCTAAGGTAGCTGTCTGATGAAGGGTCAGTTCACAAACGTCAGCATTTCAACATTAGTACAATCGCAGATCTTTTCTTGTGTGTTTTGAACGCATTCACTGCACAGACATATCTTAGTCCGATCGTCATTTGTTTTGCGTTCAAAAACGTCATGTCAGTGCAAAAACAGTAATATTCAGCCAGATCTTAGATTTGCTTTTTTCAAATGGAAAAGGTTATTTATTTATTTCAATCTTTCCTCTTCAAAAAACACAAAAGTATTCCGTACTAACCCTTCTAATCTTATCTACAGACACAATTGAAATGCCTAAGAACCATATGCCGATATGTTGACGTTTATGAACACGGGGACAATACAGTTTTACTAAGTTAGTTCTGCAGAAAATGTGCATTGTTGAACGCAATTATGCAGTTCTCTGTTAGTATCATGTTTTTGAAAACTACTGAACTCTTAACTTGTAGGCCACATCTACGGAACTCCATCTAAGATTTGTCTGCTTACTCAAACCGGTTTTTTTAAATTATTTACTAACTGTCGATAACGCACAAAAGGGCACGTGTTAAAAAGTTATATAACATCCCCTTACTCCTAATATTCGTACATTCCTTTCAAGTTTAATGTTAAAGGAATCCCATAACAAAGCATCAGATTGCCGACGTCGTTTTTTGGTATTATAGGTCTTGGTGAACTCGCCATTGTGATAAGGGACAGTTGAATGAATTTGTCCTGGACACCTAAACTTAATAGAGCTCTATACTTGTTTGCTCATATATCTATATGTACTTATAATTCGTCCTATTAATGCATTTACATGCTGCATTTATTCTACAAATAAGATGGTTTTGTGTTCCTTATCGAATCCCAAAACTCGTCTTCACCAATTCAATTCAATTTATTATAAAAAAACATTGTACAAATAAGACCTAGTCTTTTATAGTACATAAAGTATCGGATGGATTACAATATTAACTATTAATTAACTAAATTTAATATAAACATTAGTGATAATTACTTAAAAATAAAAATATTGGAAAAGGAAGGTTTGTGGATAGAAGGATAGTGAAAAGATTTAAAGAACAGTGCAGAAAATAGATAAAAGATAACAAATTTCAAGAGAGTAGTTATGTGTTGCTTATTCGATGTCTACCAATACGGCACTTTTGAATTTAATAGCTTCAATTGTTTGCTTTGTTGTTGTCGAAAGTTGGTTCCAGAGCCTGGTGACATACACAAAGAAGAGACGCGACGAGTTCAAATAGATGAAAGAGGGCGTTATAATATTAGATGTTCTGGAGGACTGAGCAAATTGAAGTTTATCAAAAAGATACTTGGGGGATCTGCTGTTTATGATTTTGTGCATGAACACAAGACATCGAATTTTTTGGAACTACTGAAATTAACAACCAAGAACCAGCTTGTGGCAGTGTGAAATGTGTTCATACCGACGGAGACCATACACATACCTAGCCATATCATTAAACGCCACAAGCAACTTGTACTGAGAAAGGGAGTCAAGCTTGCAGTAAACAACAGTGGCATAATCAATAACAGGCACAAATAACGTTTTTATTAACCTTAGCTTAGTTTGTATGGCCAACGGCAGAGAGAGAACAATTTAATTTGAAGCCGAGATTTGTGATAGCATCCACAAATTTGAGTTGCTTATTGTTCAAGCTTACTGGCGGCAGCAGATCAGTATCGTAAGGCTTCTTAGAAATAAGAATAAGCTGGGATTTGTTAGGATTCAGATTGAGATCATTGCATAGTGACCAGTTATATACTGCTGACAGGTCTTCATTTATTCTGTCAAAAAGATCCTCAATGTGCCCAATCGGTCGTGACAAGTATATCTGAGCATCATCAGCGTAGATATGAGTGTTAACATTCAGGCATACTTTGGGTAGGTCATTAATAAAAATACAGAAAAGTATTGGTCCTAATATTGATCCCTGCGGTACTCCTGCCATTAAGATTTTAAACTGTGATTTTTTTCCCTCAATAACAACCCTTTGAAAGCGATTTTTTAAATAGTTACTTATCAGGCCCACCGATCTTGCACTAAAACCAAAATATAGCCTAAGCTTGTGACATACTCGTAGTACTTTGTGATCCACGCTGTCAAAGGCCTTGGAAAAATCTAGCAAGCAAAGCACCGTTATTTCGCCTGCATCATATTTGACCCTTATATCGCCGAGAATTTTAATCATAGCTGTCGAACAGCTAGACAGGTTTAGATAGCTTGAAATTTAGCGACCTTTGACAAACAAGGCAAACTACTTATTGGGGGAAAGTCAGGAGTTGCAGATGGCTAAGGTTTTTTCGGAACTGGAATAACCTTAGCCAACTTCCAACTATCAGGGAAGGTAGAGCACGTAATGTAAAAATTGATTATGTGTGTAAGAGAGATTATGATATGCGGTAATATCATCTTCACAAAGCGAATGGGTACACCATCTTCACCTATAGCATTGGACTTAAGAGAACGAATGGTAATTACTACATCAACTTCTGGGACGACTTCAAAATCAAATTCAGAGCTAAGGAACAGTTGGCTATCTGGAGTAAAGCACGGACTATTTGGAAAACTTGAAAGAAACGCCTCGTTAAAGTCGTTTGCATTCGGAACGTTATCGACAACAGCCTTTTTTCCTACACCAATGTGTCGTAGATTGCTCCACAGCTTCTTAGAGGTATGGTCGGTGCTCAGTTTCGATAGAAAATACCTTTTTTTCGCTCTTCGGATCACAAAAGTGGAGTGGTTGCGAGCACGACAAAAAAACTCCCAATTAAGACTTGAGAGCCTAAGCTTCCATCTAGCGTACAACTTGTTACGATCTTTCATGGCATTGTGAACCTCAGTTGTGAACCACGGGCACTTTGTATTTTTAATAGGAACTGTTTTTAAAGGAACGTGCCCGTTAAAAAGGTCCACGGGCAGGTTTTGCAAATGGTCCATTTTTTCATTGACATTCGAGGCATAATAGCAATCATTCCAATGGAGAAGACGAGTATTTAGTTGTAACATACGGTTGTCGATAGAGGAAAAATCTCTAACTTGAAAAGATGATGGTTTAGAGGAACGAGATAAGTCAACATTGTACGTACAATATATTAAATCATGATCAGAAATGCCGGCTAGAGATAGCTGATCCTGGAGTAGCAAGTTTGACCGATCTAAAACTATGATAACGTCGAGTAGGCTAGAAGGAACCTCTGGAGCGAATCGGGTAGCATGGTAGTTGAAAATAGTCAGCCCGGTTGAAGCCGCAAAATCTAAGAGTCGATGTGCTCTGCTCTCGTCGGCGTTGAAATCGCCGAAATAATATCGTCATATAGAGCAGTGAACTCAATGATTGCCGAAAACAGTGGCTCTGGAGAGTGACATTGGTTTGGATTGTACGCAACACCAATCAGATATTTAGAGTTGCAGTCACTAACTTCAATTAGGAGATATTCAATAGTTCTACCTTCAGATTTCCTAAGTATGTCGTACTAAAGTGTATGCAGTACACCGCAATTCCCCACCCTATTATTTCGAATGAGTTTATAACCCGGAATGTCATATAAATCGGTCACTTCATCTTTATCGTTTGGATCTGGACTCAGCCAAGTAGGTCTATTGGTCATTAAACCAAATATGACTAACCACACCACTTACTGGTGACTTAGAAATAATACTGTCAGTTATCTTTCATATTCTTTTTACTTTCTAATAAAACTTCCCAACATTATTTTTACATAGCACTTTTCATTGCCCTCGATCAAGGACTTCTCTAGCACGGTCCTTTCTTTTAGAAAAAGCCGATATTGCTCAGGTATTCTTTACTCGTAAGGGTCAGCTTTAGTCCTTCTTCACAACTCTGCTTTATACACACATGTCCCCTGTTTTGGTACGTGCTTTTGTTGGCGTTCTTAATTCATCACAAGAGAGATCTTGGGGAACGAGAAAGCTCGACTACAACAAGATAGTGGTCCAAATCAATGATAGCACCTTGGAGCGTTCAAATTTCCAGGATACTGGAGTTGCGTCTTGCTTCGATCGCAATGTAATGAGCTTTGTTGGCGATTTTTTGGATCATCAGGCACCCAGGTGCCTCTGACGTATTTACCAGAATCTCAGTTCGCCAGAATACAAAAGTACTGTACAATTACCAAGAGCAATATAGGTGGGAAGCGACGGTCTTAACAGTTACATATTTATAGGTACTCCAGGAAGCCATTAGCACGTTTTATGGATACAAACTAGCTTGAAAGGACAAAAAAAATATCCCTTTACTTACTCAGCAGGAAAGATCCATGTCTTCGGAAAAATATTGTAATCGCTTGGATATAACTTAAGCATTCTGTTTAAATTTCTAGAGAGAAGATCTTTTCTACATATCTCAATCATTCCAGGGAAATGGTTGATTTGCTGAAATCGTTTCATATTTTTAAACACTTCAACTCCAGGCATTGAATCTGTCCACAGAATGTTCCACAATTTCATTTCCTTAACCAGTTTAAATCCCAATGATTTGGAAACATTCGGGATGACGGAATATCTTGTGTTGGTAACGCAAATACTTTCCTTAACACTAAAATAATTTTAAAAAATTACGAAAAAAATAATAATAATAATTTACCGTTTAGCTTTCTTTTTCCTTTCAACATTTAATTGATTTCCCAGCTTAGTATTGTTTGGGCATTTAAAATGAAAGCAATTGTCGTTCAATGTTATTAACCCATTTCCATAAACTGGTGGATGTTTCGCTAGCATAAGTTCAGTCTGCGTTTGATATAAGTGAACATTACTCGAAGTTTTAAAGGTATTGCTTCCAAAATCCATTTCATTAGATGCAAATGAATCTTGAATGAATGGCTGTTTCAACGACTGAATGTGTTTGAGAATCTGGTTAGTTTTTATTTCTATGATTTAGAAACATTTGAAATAATATCAATTTCGTTGGGACCGGAACTAGACAAACTTGAAAAATGTAATTTTTGAGAATTTATTTTGCCCTTCAAAATCTAATTCGAAACGAAATTTTCAAAAACACAGTACCAGTCAATCCTGATTTGCTCTTTATTGCGAATAGTATTTGTATAAGTGGAAATCTTTCTCTACTGCACCATGACCCAGTGATGACGCCAAGGACTTGACTTTCTTACTGTAGCAGCGTGGTGGGCCCCCGCCCAACCATCAAGGCTACGGTCATCAATGACGTAGTTTAATAATGAATAAAGGTAGAGAAAATACTAGTCTTATTGTAAAGGCTTTCAGATTGACGCCACCGAAGGTTGCTACGATTTGACCAGTTACAAGCTGCTGTTCATAGGTCTTGTTGAATGTCAGGACCACCGGCGGTCCACACCAGGACTTAAAACACGGTACCGTGGGAGGAAGGGCTCCCCGGACTTCGGTCCGGGGTTGACTTGGTAGAAGTAGTGGTAGCGTTACGGGGGCTGTGGTTTAAACCTAAAGTTGCATGGAGGGCCTTTTGGCTGGTTTTGACCCGATGTAGAGTTGCAATAAGTAGGTACTAAGACCGTCAAAATGTTTTAGGTCGGCCTCGACTCACACCAAGAGTGGAACAGTGCCCTTAACACAGATCCAACTTGGTATTACTACAACTGAAGCTAAGCGTTGGCCACGCGTATCCTGGTTCCTATGGTGACGGGCGTTCACGTTAAAACGCAAGAGACATCTGTCGCAGTGTGGTTTCGGTTGAGTTATTGAAAGTTATGACTGCTTAATAGGGAAAATTACTCGAAAAATAAACACCGAATAAACTTTTCAACTACTGATGGATCTAGTCCGATGATTTATGACCCATCCGATTAAATAGTCAGTTATTAGCCAAATTTGCACCAGCCATCTCGTGATATTTGGTTCGGATCATGCATTAGATTTGGGGAACTAAACATTAGACCTCTTTCCACGTGCTGCATAAGATCCAAAACCGTGCGATAAAACTTCTAGATGACGCTAATATTACATAGTCAATAGACACACTTGAACACCCACCACCAGTGCTCCACCGAAATTGCCAGTAGCATTCTGCCCTTTCAAACTTTTAATCGTAACAGCCGTCTCACTACGAATGCTCATCAGTATACCCTCAAGCCCACTTTCGAACGTACTCTAAAATGTCGTGATACTTTCGTACAACTCTCTTATACATAGAATTCCGAGCTCTTAATTTCCTAGTCATTATAACATTCAGACATTTATAATCAACGTACATCGGTGCATCTCTTTCTTTCCTACCTAATTTTCCTTCGCCCGCGCTGTGTACAAACATTTTAAGGGTATTAATAACCCCTTGAGCGTGCGCCAATTTATAACAAAAAATCAGCTGCAGAAAAATCAGGAATGTTGTGATTGATTTTTATGAGTATGGCCGGTAATATCTTGTAAATAAGCGCGCGCTCAAGGGGTTTTTGTACCCTTAAAATGTTCGTACACAGCTCGGGCGAAGGAAATTTAGGGAGGAAGAAAAGACAGGTATCGATGTACATTGTTTTTAAATGTTTGTAAATTATAACGACCAGGAAACACAGAGATCGGCAGGGCATTCCATAAGCGAGTTGTATGGCTTAGGAAAGAATCTCGACAGTTTAGAGTACTATATGTCCGAAAATGGGCTTGAGGGTATACTGATGAGCATTCATAGCGAGACGGGTGTTACGGTTGAAAGTTGGAATGGGCGGAATGCTACTGGCGATTTCAATGGAGCACTGGTGGTGGAAATAACGATAAAACAAAGTGAGACAGGAGACATTACGTCGGTGTTCGAGGGTGTCAATTGATTGACTGATACTATGTATTATCACCAATGACTTTTATCGCACGGTTTTGAATCCTATCTAGCAGGTGCAGAGATGTTTTAGGAGCACCTGACCAGATGTGGGCATTGTACTTCAATTTCGGGCGGATGAATGCCTTATATATTGTGGCCAGATCAGAGGGGGTAAAATATTTCTTACCCTGGCTCAAGTCGTAGTGGACTGGCTTCCAAATCGGAAGGTTCGGTGTTCGAATCCCAGCCTCGCCCGAAAGACATTTCATCCATTTTTTCAGTTAACGAAAATCAAGTAAGACGAGTAGTTGACCAGAAATCAACATCAAGCCAACTTCCACTACGAATTTAGTCTCCCCATTAAATGTTGGGTGCCAGCCATGGAGCGAAATAACCACTGAGCCCAAACATCTTTCTCTCTCTCTCTATCCAATTTTCCAAAAAACTTGACACATGCTGAGGCATTGTAAGTGTATTCATACCCACTTGAGTGTTAAGTTCTTTTTTAAAAAAGAAAAAAAAAATCGCTTGAGGAAACCTAGACATTTCGCAGCATTTTTGGCGACATCGAATATGTGGTAATTCCAACGTAAGTTGTCATCGAAACACATACCGAGAATGAAAAGTTTATCGGTTTCGACGATGCAAGTGCCATTCATGGATAATGGCTGGGTATTTGAATTTCGCTTTAATGACAGCAGACAGCATTGAGTTTTGGAAGCATTAAATTCCACTCGGTTGATAGTTCCCCAATTGGTTATGCTGTTAATATCGGAATTTAATGAACTTAACATACGCTGCCGTTTTCGTTCTACAGCCGAATAGCAGGGGCGTGAGTCCGGGAAAGAATATGAAAACCAGAGAGCACTGTCATCAGCAAAGGAATATATTGGATTAGAAGTAGCAGACAAGAGATCTTTAATGAAAATTAAAAAAAGTGTCGGAGATAGAACGGAGCCCCGGAGGACACCAGCATTTATTTTGTGAATATCCGATTTGAAACCGTCCAAGACAACTTGAATTGAACGTTCCGAAAGGTAATTTGTAATCCATTGAAGAAGAGAGTCATCGATCCCAAAAGCACGCATTTTCGACAAAAGTGCCTGATGCCAAACTCTGTCAAATGCCTTAGAAATATCAAGTGCAACTATCTTGGTTTCGCCAGATTGGTGTAGACTTTGGTTCCACTTTTCGGTGAGACATGCCATCAAATCACCAGTGGACCTGTTGCTACGAAAACCATATTGCCAGTCATTGAGAAGTTTTCGTGTTTCGAGATATTTCATGAGCTGATGGTTTATCAGCGTTTCCATGACCTTGGAAAGAAGGGACGTAAGTGCAATGGGTCTGTAGGAGGAGAGAGAAGAAGATTCGCCTTTTTCAGGGACGGGCTGGACAAATGCTGTTTTCCATTTGCTCGGAAAGAGTCCTAAAGAGTAGGATTGATGAAAAAGCTTACGCAGTGGTTTTGCCAGCGAGGAAGAACGCCTCTTCAGAAGAACGGGAGATATACCATTTGGACCAGCGGATTTATGTATGTTGAGATCTTTAAGTACTCTTGCTACAACACGAGTGCGAAAGTGGATTCGTCCCATTGTAGATTCGACGCACTCAAGTGTAGGCGGAGACAAAGCACAATCTGGGAGTGTGTATATTGAAATCGCCCGTAATCACGATTTCAGTATGAGGATACAGGGATACAATTCTTTGAATGGAGTCAGACAGCGCATCAAACGCGTGAAAGGTCGAGTTGCTGTCCAGTTTGGGGTTTCTGTAATCGGGAGGCACAGCATCAGCAAAACGACAACAGAAAACGGTTTAGAGCTAGCAAAATTTACAATTGTGTTAAACATAGGGGTAAATAGCACAAAAGAAATTCACTTTCTAAACCATAGATGAACTAACTCTACTAATACTTTTGCAAACCCTTAAACTTCTCACAGACACACTGTAAGTGAATTACCGACATTGTACAAGCCCGTAAACTGCTACAATTTGGATGACGTTTTTTGAGTAAAATGGACTAGTTTTGTGTAAAACGGGAGAGAAATTGACATTGATGGCAATTCACAGACAGGGTCGCACGCATAGAGGCGATAAGTGGAAAGCGGTGAATTAACTCTTAAGTGAATTAAGAGAAGCGATAAGTAAAAAATAAGAAAAGTATAATTGGTTGAGATAAGAGATTAAATTGTGAATTGTATTTGTATTGAATAAAGCGAATATATTGAAAGAAATAACAAGTCAACCGTGTGAAAGACCGTTATTCAAATAAGTTGTGTTTTATTTGTAAGGGCTGGACAAATACATAGCTCGCGTGCGGGATATCGACGCTCCATCTCGTATCCGTACTATAGACCCAAGTAAAGGCAGGTACGAGTAGAACCGTAGGTGGCTTCGTATGAGTAAAACGAGTTCTCATAGGAACTAGCTATGCCGTCATCAGTCGTGCAGCATTTACTATTTATCCAGTTTTTGTAGTGTGTCGAAGTTATTGAGGTTATAAAGAAGTGAGAAATACTCCCCAAAAATGTCCTTAACAATGAAACCTGGCTTCTTTTGTCAAGGAAAAGTTTTTTTAAACTTCTTGTAAACTAGGCTGAACTTCCTCATTTCAACTATTTATGGAGATTCAAGAAGTTTCACTTCTATCGCCCAGCTTTCTAGGCTGACCATTATTTTTTCTTATAGTTTTTTTCTAATTTGCTCGCAGTACTGTACTTGGTTTTCGATGTCACCATAAGTGAATTAAATTAGATGGCAAATTCTGCCTGTTCACATTGTCGTGGGCAGGAAGATTGTCTGAAAGAGAGGGAAAGCTTTTTATTTAAGTGGGAAGAAGAAGGGTTACTTGCACCGAAAATCCATTTCGGGTGAAGCACTTCGTTTTCATCCATAGCGTTGCATTTCTGACAAGTTTCTTCATTTTACGTTTGTTCGCTGATGTACAAGGAAGTGTAAGATGAGGAAAAGAGGTACGTTTCAGGCCAACTGCTCACATTCAAAAATCAGAAATGGTCCAATTCAAATGTTCCGCTTGCCAAAAATCTTTCATCCCCTTGAAAATGTTAACACAACGTTTTTGGGCAGGACTTTCATGCCCCCGCCAAAGGAGCTAAGTATTTGTGTCATCCTGGATAACAAACTTCTCTGGACTAAACATGTTACGTCGAAAGCATCTAAGGCGCTGTCGGCCTTCTGGCAGTGCAGAGAAGCTATCGGCAAGTCAAGGGGCCTGTCACTGAGAAGGGTCTTTGGATTGTCTATGATAAAGCCAATTATGTCCTATGCGTCGGTTGTCTGGTGGAATCAGCACTCGCGAAACTACCGGACTGTTGCTTTTACCAGACTCCAAAGAACAGTTTATCTCGGATGCATGGGGGCAGTCGGGTCTTCACGGACGGCTCCAAAACCAATATAGGATGTGGCGCTAGTGTGTTTTTGGAGAACGACAACGCTAGATTTCACTTCACGTTAGGAAAGCTCGCATCTGTCTTTCATGTGGAGATTTACGCGATCCTGATGACAACGAACTATATTGCACAGAACCGGTGGAGGGGGCGAAGCGTTTGCATCTGTACCGACAGCCAAACTGCGCTTAGAGCCTTGCTGGACCCTCTTACGACTTCCAAGCCTTCATTGTGGTAACAAACAAATGGAGGAAGAAACTGGCAGAAATGGCTATCAAGAAGCCGGTCAACCTTCCCGGGAAATGCTTAAGCACAATCTTCGCGGAGCAGAAGTTGGTGGCATGAGTCGACGGCTCCAGGACCATCATCCAAGCCTCGCTACCGAAACGATGCAATTAAAGCCTTCTAATGGAAGTAGTCTGTGGAAAGGTAAAATGAATGGCGGACACCGGTGCCACGGCGCAGAAATCGTGGTTGTATAACACCCGCAGTTGCAGCTTGAGAACAGCTACGGGAGAAACGGCTAAGGTATATGGTGGATTCGGCATAAAAATCTACCCGGCCGGAATAGCTTTCTATTACGTTTTTCTTGTGGCTGAAATACCATATACAACGACTGTGTCATTAGTATAGATTTCATGAAAGAACATGGACTAGACTTTGGTGAAACAGCCTTGAAATACGGAAACATGCGGATACAAATGGTATACGGCAACGCCAACACTTCCGTCTTAAAAGTCGTCATCTACCGAAATCAGATTCTACATAGAAACTTCATCGGAAGTAATTATTTGGGTAAAAGTTGAAGGTGGTCCTGGTACCTTCCTTTCTATTTGAAAATAGGAAAGACTTCATGGTGGAAAAGACCTTAGTGGAACCAAGCTACAACATGATTTGGAATCCAAAGACATTCAGCGTAAAGATGAGAAAGGGGGAGATAGTGGAAAAATGCTATATCGACCACAACGGAAATATATCGTGCAAAACCGGTCGCGAGTGTCCAGAGTATGAAAATCAAAAACAAAATCTTCAGCCTCTGTAATTTAGATCAAGAGCAGCGTATCCTGGCATACAGTACGCTGATACATTTGCTACACAAGACGGAGAATATGGACGTACAGACGAACAATCCGTCAACCTGCATGGCGTCTTCCATTGGCAAAGCAAAGAGAAGTTGCCGAAAGTGAAAGTTGAGGGCTGATTGAAGAATCGCAGAGTCCGGGGGCTTCTCGAGTGATACTTGTGAAGAAGAAAGACTGCAGCACGAGTTTGTGTATATGTAGACTACAGACGCCTTAATAATTTAACTAGAAAGGACAGCTATCCACTTCCGAGAATCGATGACACTTTGGATACACTTTCTGGAGCGAAACGGTTTTCAACTCTTGACTTGACGAGCGGTTGCTGGCAGGTAGAGATAAATCATATGGATCGTGAGAAAACTGCCTTCACTACAGGAAGCGGTTTCTGGCAGTTCAAAGTGATGCCGTTTGGACTGTGCAATGCTCCAGCCACCTTCGAGCGACTAATGGAACGAACATTGAAAGGCCTCTGGGGCACATTATATCAGCGGAAGGAGTAAGGACGGATCCTGACAAAATCGAAGCGGTGAAAAGTTGGCCTGCCCCCAAAGATAAATACCAATTTAAAAGCCTCGTGGGACTTGCCACGTAATACAGGAAGTTCGTAAAGGATTTTGCTGGTATTGCGAAGACCCTGCACTAACGTATGGAAAAAATCCAACAGTTCAGATGGTCTGGAGAGTGTGAAAAAGCATTCCAAGAACTCAAGCGGCAGCTGTGCAATGCCCCCATCTTGGGTTACACCACACCCGGAAAAATGTTCATGTAGACGCTAGCAATATTGGGGTCGGAGCTGTGATCTCTCAAGTTCATGATGGTCAAGAGAAAGTGGTTGCATATTACAGCAAGGTACTCTCCAGACCTGAAAGGAACTACTGCGTAACTTCTGGCTTTAATTCTGGCTACGAAGCATTTCCATAAGTATCTCTTCGAAAAGACCACCTAGGTCTAAAATGGCTACTACAATTTAAGAACCATGAAGGCCAAGTTGCGAGATGGATCGAGCAGTTGTAGGGCTACGACTTTGAAGTGCAACACCGCAAGGGAAAGTTCCACTCAAACGCTGATGCCCTCTCTCGTCGACAGTGCGGAGTTAAATGTGAACGCTGCAACCATATAAAGAAGCAAAAGAACAGGCCACTATCCAAATGATTAGGTCTGAGCCAGTTGGAGTACAGATGAAATCCGTTCCTCCCAACGGGCTGATAATAACATCGAACCAATATTGGTCTGGAGGGAACACGAGAAAGACCGGACCCGAGCCAAACTTTGAAGGCATACTGAGCACAGTGGGACTCGCTTTGTGTGTAAGATGGTTTGCTGAAGAGAAAATGGGGAAGTGCAGATGAAACAGCATCTCGTATGCAGCTAATCGTGTCACGATCCAGAGTCAGCCAAGTACGTACTGTTCGACTGTTCGTCGAGTTCGGACGTATTTTCGTTTTGCTCCGCATTAAACTTTTAAACATGTGCAATTTATTTCTTCCCCTTCTATATCTCTACTTCTGATATCAATTCCGCGACACCCCAAGTGCTGATTGTCTGTTTGATTTTTTTTTGGGTGGCCTCAATCTTTCGCGCTCAATAACTGTCGCTGTGTCACTTCTGGTATCGGTTCCGCATATATTTAGTGCATTACCAATTGTGTTGACCAATTTTTCGATTTTGCAGAATTCCCACTCGCTGTGCTCTGCAGTGCGTAAAGGTCATTGTTTACCTTTTTCGTTTACTTGTGATAGAATTGCCATGTTTTGGGGAATCAATAGCTGCCCAATCTTTGATGACACTGCTGACTTTGTTATTTGTAAGGCAATCTGTGGAAAATCATTCCATGCAATTTGTGCCGGGTTAAATAAAAGAAATACGGTATTAATCAAAGAGTTCTCTGACAAACTCCTTTTCTTTTGTGATGAGTGGAAGATCATCTCGCTTTCGCACGTGCTGCTGGCTATAAAGTACCTCAGTGACTCCAATGACTCATTCCAAAATAGTCTCACCAAAATTAGAAACTAGTGTCAGTTATGTTGATGAATTAGGCAACTCGGTTCTGTCCTCAACCGACATAATAAAGTCCAAGCTCACCAACAACGATTAAGAATCTGCAAGTGTGGCCGAGATAAATACTGCGATCAATGATCTCAAAGCAGTTTGTTCCTTAAATTGTGCGAATCTATAAACAACCTGCGTGAAGATCTTGAGACTCATTTTCAATCCTCCTCAAAGAAACCACCATCTCTAGTGACAACGAGGGTTATCTGAAAAGTTTGCAACCGCAACGTAAAGATAGCGGCACTCGTCAGTAAAAGCTAGTGAATGTTAGTTCTGCATCTTTTGACAGTTACTTACCGAAGTTTCAGTCATTTCGGACGCGCAGTTTTTAGTTGACAGTCGTTTAAGTGAGTCGATGTGAGTGTTTTTTGTGAAAATGGAAAAAATTGAGTATCGAGCTTTTATTAATTTCTTGTTTTTGAAAGGCAATACGCCCACGGAAATCAAAAATGAGTTGGACTCTCTGTATGGTGACTCTGCACCATCATTTACCACAGTGAAATTTTGGGCAGCTGAATTTAAACGTCGCCGTAAGAACTTGGGAGATGATGAACGTTCGGGATCCAAAAACTGCAACCACTGACGATAACATTGCTAAAGTTCACTAAATGGTGTTAGACGATCGCCGAATTAAAGTGAAAGAGATATTAGAGGTTATGAAAATGTCCAAAGAATGTGTTTCTTACATATTAAATCAAGATTTAGGCATGAGAAAGATGTCCGCGCGTTGGGTGCCGCGTTACGTTAGACCAAAAACGTGTTCGAATGAACATTTCCAACGCTCTGTTGGCGCAGTTTAGGTACAATAAATCCGAGTTTCGGCGCCGATTAATTACTGTAGATGAAACTTGGATACGCCGGAAACAAAAATTCAGTCAAAACAGTGGACTGCAAAGGGCGAGCCGGCTCCAAAAAAAACAAAAACTGTTTTTTCGGCTGGGAAAGTGATGGCGACTGTTTTTTGGGATAGTAAAGGAGTTATCTTAATCGATTATCTTCAAAAAGGAAAAACCATTACAGGAGCATACTACGCATCATTACTTGCCAAGCTGAAGGCAGAAATTGCGGAAAAACGACCACATTTGCAGAAAAAGAAAATGCTGTTTCACCAAGACAACGCGCCGTCTCACACCTCAACGGTTGCCATGGCGAAAATCCGTGAATTACGGTTTGAACTGCTTAACCATCCACCTTATTCACCAGATCTAGCCCCAAGCGACTTCTTTTTGTTCCCTCATCAAATGAGGAGGCAATCACCTTCGTGAACAATTATTTTGCAGAAAATTTTTGAGAAAAAATGTCTTGTATCATTGTTCGGAAACTTTTCAGACAACCCGCGTACACACACAACACCACCAGGATATCCACTACAATACATCAATTTTGGCTGAATTATCGGAAACCGAAATCGACCCACGGCATCACCATCAGCTAATGTAAAATGTTCCTGCCATCTCACCACAAATTCGACTTCCCTGCTAGATACGAATGGTTATTTAAAAAGCCTGTTGGTGCAAATTTCAACATTGGAAAGCAGCAAACCAAGAAACAGGATAAAACGAAGTTTAATTTTAAGTTACCCAATCCCGTTTCCAACTCCTGTCCCAAACCGGACTCTAATAAGATACCGAAACCCGTCCCAAACCATGCCAAACCTGACTCTACCCCAATTTCGCCCCTCCCACTCACATCCCGAGCCAACTTCGTCAATCCTCCAATTATATTGCATCAGCTGCCTCCGTTCCATCTAAGCCCCCGCGTCAACGCGTCTCTTTCAAATTAACCCCAACCGCTCACACTATCTCCTCTGAAATACCTAATCCCTTTGCACATGCCCGCATAGCAATTCTTTCCCAAATTTCGATCTTAAAACCGGAGCTAAATATCCCAATTTCATTAGTTCCCATATTATAAATCCTTCATCTGAAAATGTGCATTAGACACATTTAATAACCGCTGCGTCGCCCTCAACATCTTCGTCCACTAGCCCCATTTTCGATCCCTTTCTGCCCTCCACAGTTAAAATAACCCAACAAGCTTTTGACACTACAGAATCTCGTTATGCACTTTCTAGACTTAGAGAAAAAAAGACGTACGAGAATATACGAGTATGTCTCAGTTCAACTCAGTTTGTTATGAGGAAAAACTACAACAAGCGTCATGGTCTTCATACAGCAAGAAGTTCTCCCTACTGACTTTACAAGTCTGAAGAACTTATATATCAAGTTCCACGAGATTTTCAATACTATATGTCTCCCCAAAAAGTCTCAAACGACCTTGCTACTTTCGCTAATTATGTGCACTCAAAAAGGATCTCATACCTTCAACGGGGCAGAGCTGACAACGACAAATTGTTTCATCCCAAACGTGCTATCATTGCCAGTGTTTCAACTAAAGGTCTGCAAGAATACATTCATTTGCCATCACCAAACGAGTGCAGTACTTAAGTGTACTCTAGTCACTATCGTTATTCAACTGAGTGTACAGTGAATTAGAGTACCCACACCATAGAAGCAGTTACTGTACAATACTCGGTAACCTGATATCAAAATGAATGCACTGTTTTCATTCTCTCCCACGCTTGTGTACTTGAACTGGCTTGTTGTGAGTGAATCGGGTGCAATGTTTAATGGAAAAAATACACTGAGTACACTGAGTACACTGAGTACACTGAGTGAACTGAATAAAATGATTACAAAGTCTAGTTGGTTTCTAACTTTTGGCTTGTTGGTGCAATCATCTTACAGTGCGAAAAAAGCAAATAAAATAAATTTATCATAAAGATTTTGATATTTTGCAGTAGTGGCACTTGCACCAAGTTGAATTGCCACTTTTGTTTAGAGTTAGTTGCAAAATATTAGTTACTCCAGCAAGTAGTGCTGCTTCCGAACGCGTATTCTCTTCAGCTAGAAACTTCATTTCCGAGAAACATTCTCTAGTTGGATCCGACCCCGTTTTGGTTAACCAAATTATGTTTTTGCACTCGAACACAATTGAAATTTCTAAGAATTTAGAAGAGCATTTTTTAAAAAAAAAGTTAATAAAATAATTGTATAAACAAAATTAATTGAATTTATTTATTTTATTACTAGCAGTCAGATGTGGCATCACTAAATTTGTTTTTTGTTGCCTGATTCTACCATCATATCATCATGGATACTTACTTAGGAGCACTACATTCAGAGGCGGACCTGACCATCAACTAATAGTCCTCTCCAGGTATCCTGGTCTTTACTAACTGCCTCCAGTTTCGGACGGCAAGTTGGTTGAGATCTTCTTCAACTTGTGTGCGCCACACAAAAAAAAAACAAATACTAGGCGCGGCAGCCCGGTGTGGGCCAAGGCCTAGCTTCTCGCAATCATTTGTGTTGCTCACGTTATCATTTTTCCACTCCTGAGTGGGGCCTACGATTTATTGTCGATTCCGAACGGCACCCCTGAGAAGCTTTTTCATAGGCGGCGGTTTTACTTTCGGAGGTATTCCGTTGCCTGCCGAAAGGGTGATGGCGATCAGAAAACCTGACCAGGAATTGGCGTGACAGTCCAATGAGCTAACCATCACGCCACCGTCACCACCAGCGGCCAATAATTGTTATTAATTTCCCTTCCCTGTGTTCGACCTCGAGTTTCTACTTTCATTTTGTGTGTCACATCTCATGCAAATCGCAAACGACAGACAGCACAATAATTGTGCGTGTTCAAATGTGAGCACCGACGTTCAAGAACAATCGTTTTTGAAAGTCTTTTTGGATGGAAAAAAATCTGCGTGACAGCTTAAAATGCACGAAGGAGTGTTGTCTGAAAACTCTACCAAGCTTTTTTTTGAATTGATAGACATTATGAAAACATTGGAAAGTTAAAGAAAGCAAAGTCAGACGAAAAAAAATATATTTATATTCTTCGTTAGGGAGCCCCTAAAACGGTATTGAAGCCGGAAATAGGTATCTAATCTAATTCTCTACTACTACCAAAATTTCACATCACTATATTAAGTAAGTAGGTAAAAAAAGACCTTAAGAAAGCAGTATACTGTAAGCTTTTTTCCACTTTGCAAGGAGCAGGCGGCGGGAGGGGGGGGTATCTTTAAAAATGGTGAAGCAACATTTGTCTATGTAATTTCATTATGCGCACTAAGCAATGTTTATTGTTTTATTTTTTTTATTTAGTATGGATTATTCTAAGATGTTCTGTAAAAGAATTTTGGTGAGGAAACTTTTCTCTCTTTTTTTCTTTTATTTTTGAAGTTTTTAGTTTCCACTAGAAAAGTCCATAAATTTTCAAGTACTTACTGTACTGTACTGTACACTCCACAAATAGACACTTGTGCTAAGTGATTTCTGTCGCTTAAGAGGGTGGGGTGGTGGTTTGCGCAGTGAGTGTTGAAAAATATTATTTGTATTGCCATATGTCCCAAAGTTAAAATAATTTGAAGTTAATTTTGTCTTTTTTGATATTTTCTTTTTTTTTAATGACTGAAAATATTACGAGTATACTGCTAAATACCCCGAGTAAATATAATTAAACTTTAGCTCCAGGCGGCTGCCTCACAGTTGTTGACATATCCTTAGCGGAGCGACTAAACTCTGCGGAAAAAAAATATTGAAATCCCTTTAGCGAGCGAAGCGAGCCACCCATCCCATACTTTAAATACACCAGACTTTCTTACAAGCACCTGCCTGACAGTTTTTGGTATACACTTATTCAACTATCCCTTTGAAGAGTTGCTTCAAGTAGTGGTGCATGTTTATGGAGATTTCAGAAAACAGGTTTAATACCGGGGTGTATGAGTCACATAAACATGGGTGGATTAACAAAAAAAACATTAAAATTTTATTAAAAAAAAAAATTTAAATTTAATAATAATAAAAAAAATTAAAGCTAAAAAAAAGTTTTCATTTCCTCAAGAAAAAAAAATATTATATTTATGTTTTTTAGGCCATTTTAAACCAGAAAAAAAATTTTTTTTTGCTTAGTGCGCATAATGGAAATCCGCCCCTATTGCAAATTACCCCCTCCCCCACCCCCTTTCGGTTTTAAGACATTCATTGCAGATGTTTATTCAACCATTCACTCCTACGCCCTCTCGAAATAATATTCCTCTTACCTTCTACTATCAAAACGTATGAGGACTGCGATCTAAAACCCGTGCCGTCTTGCGCCAATCTCACGCTTTTTCATTTGAGGTCTACGCTCTGACCGAAACAAATCGAGCTGACCATCAACAAGTGCACTGTGCCGTGAAAAAAAAACATCAACCAAAAAAAAAAAGTTCACTCTGCGGGCAAAAAAAAAAACAACAACAACTTGTGAGTGCAGTGAAACCGCAATCAACATCAACAGTGCGGGCATCCCAACCTTCCTGCCCCTGGTCTTACTGTTGCTTACACTCGGTCACTGCCGCTGCTGTATTACATTGTCATTGTCATATAGCGTCGGTGTTTATGTTTTTTGTGTTTGTCTTTCTTTATCTCGGGAATTTAGAGTGAATATTGCGAATATACGGGCTAAAAAGTAATCATTTTTCTGCGTACGTCCACGTCTGTAAATGCAGACCAGCTGTTTTGCCATTTAATGAAACACTGGTAGATACCGCCTACACATCCCAGATAAATCTGATCTGAAGCTATCTGTCTACGAACTAGTGCCATTATTCTTCTCTCACCGAGGTCTCGCCATCTACGTGCGTAGTGATGTAGCTTACCAAACTTCACCACAAGGTAGTCACTGTTTCAATCCGGAATTCAATTTCATGTGGTTGAAATTCCATCTCCGTAAGCAAATTATCCACTACTGCTTTATTTACAGAATCCCCAAACTGGAAAGCACCTCGACTTTTAACGAGTTTAATGCGCTGTCTGACTCCATTCAACGGATTTTATCCCTGTATCCTCGTACTGAAATCGATATTACGGGCTATTTCAATATACACAATTCTGGGTGGCTTCGACACTCTGGACAGACAGCACCTGAAGGATGGTCTGTTGAGATCTTCTCTGCGGAAAATAACTTAACCCAGCTTGTAAATAAGCCCACACGAATACCAGACGTTGATAGTCATACCGCCAACACCCTGTTCTTGTTTTTAACTTCTCTCTCCGACAAATACAAGATCAATGTGCTATCCCCTCTAGGCTCGTCGGAACAATGTGTCATATCAGCTAATTTCTCGTACACCGACCACACAGTTAGGGAAAAGAATCTTAAAAGAAACGTATGTCAATACGAGAAAGCCAACTGGAGCGGTCTTAACAGCTTCTTTAAGAATTTTAACTGGTCGTTATGTTTCCTCGATAACGACGTGGATATGATCACAGACACCATTCTCTTTGGAATTAGAAACTTTATCCCTCATCGCATGAAGAGTATTAAACCAAAAGCAAAGGCGTGGTACGACTCGTGCTGTAAAGAGGCTGTCAGTGTTAGAAAATGTTTTTTCGGTAGCTCAAGACCAACCCAACAGAGGAAAACGGAAAAAATTTTAAACGAACAAGGAATGACTACAATGTCTTTCTTATACGTGTAAAATTCCAATACGACCAAAAACTGAGGCAAAAAATACTACAATGTCCCAAAAGTAGTAACAGTTTTTGGTCGTTTGTCAAGAAAATTAGAAATTCTGCTTCACCCTCCATCCCAACGCTCATTTACAATGACATTCCACCTGTCAACTCTTTGGACAAGGCCAATCTGCTTGCTGCACACTTTGCGGTCAGCTCAACACTCCCAGATTGTGCTTTGTCTCCGCCTACACTTGAGTTCAATGGGACAACTCCACTTTCGCACTCGCGTAGTAGCTAGAGTTCTTAACATTCACAAATCCGCTGGTCCAGATGGTATGGTATATCTCCCGTTCTTCTGAAGAGGCGTTCTTCCTCGCTGACAAAACCACTGCGTAAGCTTTTTCATCAATCCTACTCTTTAGGACTCTTTCCGAGCAGATTGAAAACAGCATTTGTCCAGCCCGTCCCTAAAAAAAAGGCGAATCTTCTTCTCTATCCTCCTACAGACCCATTGCACTTACGTCCCTTCTTTCTAATGTCATGGAAACGCTGATAAACCGTCAGCTAGCTCATGAAATATCTCGAAACACGAAAACTTCTCAATGACCGGCAATATGGCTTTCGTAGCAACAGGTCCACTGGTGATTTGATGGCATGTCCCACCGAAAAATGGAACCAAAGCGTACATCAATCTGGCGAAAGCAAGATACACTTGATATTTCTAAGGCATTTGACAGAGTTTGGCATCGGGCACTTTTGTCGAAAATGCGTGCTTTTGGGATCGATGACTCTCTTCTTCAATGGATTAGAAATTACCTTTCGGAACGTCCAATTCAAGTTGTCTTGGACGGTTTCAAGTTTGATACTCACAAAATAAATGCTGGTGTGCCCCAAGGCTCCTTTCGGTCTGCGACATTCTTTTTAATTTTCATCAACGGTCTCTCGTCTGCTACTTCTAATCCAATATATTCCTTTGCTGATGACAGTACTCTCTGCTTTTCATATTCCGGCTCACGTCCCTACTCTTCGGCTATAGAACGCTCATTAAATTCTGATATTAGCAGCATAGCTAATTGGGGAACCACTAACAGAGTAAAATTTTATGCTTCCAAAACACAATGCTGCCTTCTGTCATTAAAGCGAAATTTAAGCACCCAGCCATTATCCATGAATGTCACTTGCATCGTCAAAACCGATAAACCTTCCATTCTTGGTATGTGTTTCGATGACAACTTACGTTGGAATCACCACGTATTCGGAGTTGTCAAAAATGCTGCGAAATGTCTAGGTTTCCTCAAGCGATGTAAGAAATATTTCACCCCCTCTGATCTGGCTTCATATATAAGGCGTTCATCCGCAGGAAATTGCAGTACAATGCCCACATCTGGTCGGGTGCGCCCAAAACATCTCTGCACCTTCTAGATAAGATCGAAAACCATTCGATAAAACTCATAGGTGATACTAATATCACTCAAACAATGGACACCCTCGAACACCGACGTAATGTCTCGTGTCTCACTTTGTTTTATCACTAATTCCACCACCAGTGCTCCATAGAAATCGCGATTAGCATTCCGCTCCTTCAAAACTTTAACATAACACTTACCTGATCCTCTCGATCTATCATCGTATTCGGCGATTTCAATCTACCTCAACTGCGTGGACGCAATCAGATGAATCTTTTTTTATCGCAAACCCTAACTCGAGTAAAGAATGCCTCTTCTTGGATGAGCTTAAAGACTCTAGCTTATGTCAAGTTAGTATAGTGTCCAACTATATAGGTAGGCAATTTGACCTCATTTTCACCACTGACCCCATAAACTCCTTTGTCTCGTTCTGTCCCATTTTGCTATCGAACATTGATAACTTTCACCCACCACTTCTTCTATCTCTTTTCCACCACTCTCCTATCCGGCCCACCCCATATGCAGCTGCCTCTTCTTACGACTTTCATAAAGCGAACTTCCGCAAAATTAACGCATAACTTAGTAAGTGCTCTTTTAATTTCGTCAATATGGCCTTAAAAGTGCTCTCTCTATTCTCTACGTCCCCTTTTCGCGTAATAAAACCCCATCTACAAGCCCCCCGTGGTATAATCGTGACCTTCGCTCTTTACGTAACGAGAGAAACAAATTACGGGCAGTTTTCCTTTGATCCAATTCTTTTGCTGACTATTCCAACTGTCTCTGGTCATACCTTCAATTCACCCAGCTTTATAACGTTCTCTACCAGCGATACCATTATAGTGCGCAAACAAGGCTAATAAACGATCCTAAGTCTTTCTACCAATTCGTTATACAACAAAAAAAACTGACGGTTTTCCTCTATCCCTCTTATACGAATACATATCAACTGATCCGCATAATATAGCCATCTTTTTTGCTACGTTTTTTAATCAATCTTTCGCCGTTAATTTCTCCGCGAAAAATTTAATGGCAACTGATACACCCGTCGTCATGGATTACTTCTGTAAGTGGCCGGAGCTGTTTGCCATCGGATATCAAGAGGCTAAAACCATAGCAGAAGAGATAGTCAAAAACATTAGGTTTGGGGTCCCAATGGAACTACGCTCCGATCAAGGGCAAAACTTTGAATCAAAAGCTTTCCAAGAAGTGTGCCAATAAGGAAATAAGGAAGACAAGAACAACGCCACTACACCCTCAATCTGATGGAATGGTCGAGCGGTTGAATAGGACATTGAATGAACATCTATCTAAGGTTGTCGAAAACTGTCAGCGGGACTGGGATCGGCACATACTCCTCTTTCTTAATGACCTACCGAAACGCGGTTCATAGTTCAACAGGACATACACCATCTGAGTTCTTATTTGATCAAACAGTTCGGTTGCCAAGTGAAACAAACTCACCTACGGAGCCTAAGGAGGTGAACGACTACGTGGATGATTTGCGCGGTAGGATTCGTATAGTAGTTAACTTTTCAATCTTACATAAGAGGTCATTAATTCCTATTCCGAAGGGGTCCTTGGAGAGCTGAAAGAACTGATTCAGAGGGTTCGTGTTCGCGGAGGAGTTGGAATTAACATCACGAGAGGGAATCTTAGGCTGATGGAGCAGGCTAGCAAACGATATTTTCGGAGGATTTTTGTTACCTTATTTGTATTTCACACATTTATAACTACTTGCGTAGTTCTTAACGTGATGGCCGAACTGTTGGCACATCCTACATTGCAGAGCAACGTTGTTCCTCCGGTGGTTTTCCCAAATAAATCGGGTGCTGAATATGTTAAGTACTTGATTTTGAGAAGGTTATACGGGCCGGAATCTGGAAGGAGTCTGACAAGGAATAGCTTATGAAGTAGCTTCTCTCGTGTGGAGAATTCTGTT
Organism: Volucella zonaria; assembly: GCA_963966105.1. Classification (NCBI taxonomy): domain Eukaryota; kingdom Metazoa; phylum Arthropoda; class Insecta; order Diptera; family Syrphidae; genus Volucella; species Volucella zonaria. The sequence goes on along the minus strand of OZ014530.1, from coordinate 75,506,067 downwards.
GAAAAGTGAATGACGTTGTTCGCATTTGGGGTGAAAGTTTAAACTCTTGCAGAATTTTCTCTTCACGGCAATCAAGGGTTAAGCCTCCTAAGATTGCATTAACGGATTTATCCTCCGTAAGAGTAAATGAATAGGCATTCTTTCCATCGTTCTTTTTAAGGGGCTCGATTAACCCCCGACGAACCGCACTGTCCTTAACCAAAATTTAACTTTTTCTACCACGACTATATACTTTATTTCTCTCTTTTAAATCCAATATGCGAATTAATATTGGACACAATTATAAGAGTACAAAGCTTTTCCCTTGACAGATTTTGTCTTTGATACAAATTTGGGATATTGTTTGGTGTAAAAGTTATGGTCTTCTCATTATGCCTGGTGTTTCCAATGGGTACTCCATTATTCGATAATGGTAGTACGGATGTATCATGCCGTTTGGAAATACTAGATTTTGCGCCCATACTCATGTCCTGAAGAGCAAATTGTTTGCTCTATTGCCTTCGGAAGTAAAAAAGTAAACTTGTGCAATGAAATTAAAAAAAAAAAAATTAATACTGTTTGTTAAATAAAATAAATAAAAATCAACAACAACAAAACATGCTCTAGAAACCTAGTAACCTTTTGGTATTCAAAGAATCCCTGTAGTTAGGTTCCATAGTCGTTTTCGAAAACGTCATCTGCATCAAATTGCTTTCGCAAAATGTTCTTAAACGCAAGTTCGGAAACGACATTATAAATCACACTGCGTTTGCAGCATGTTCGATAACGCAGTCTTTGCAGGGCAGATGTTCATAAACATCATATGCGCTGCAAAAAAGCAGCCAGAAATATCGATTATATTTATTTGTTTTAACTAAATATTATTTTTATAGAACTCCATCACATACTCCTACCCAAGTATACGTCGAATCGATGGAACCATGGACAATAACTTTTCCTAAAGGCTCTATTTTGCTTTGTTTGAAAACATCAAATGCGATTGCAAGAAGAAATAACGTTTGCAACCCTTAAGTGCTGTAATGCCGATCAAATGACGTTTTCGAAAACAGTTTATATTGCTGCTATTCCACGAAGAAGTATAAAATTTGCAATCGTCCACTCAATTTTGTCACCGACTGTAGGTACCTAAATGAAACAATTGAGGCTGATAATGCTCGGAACTTATGCTGATAGCTATTCTTTCCGACGCCAAATGTTGAATGATAAATAGAAAAGGTGAACTGATATGAAATATTTCGGCGTTTACTAGTTTCTGCATGCAAAGCACGTGAACCGAGAACAACTTGAAACATGAAATTTATAAATTTTCCCAGATGGAATACATTTGATTTCATGAGATTAAATGTTGATTTAAGGGGTAATACTACATTGTAATTAGTTTTACTTTGTTTTTTATTGGCTCTAATGTTTCCTTAACTATTCAAAAATATGAAATACCAATTCTTTATGTAAGGAAATTTTTTTAAATAGTCCAACAGGTAATTTGAAGAATAAGCTGCAAATGTTTGCTTTTGAAACGTTGAGTTTATTTAAAGCGGCAAACAAAGCCCTAAAAGCAAAAAAATCATCTCAATAGCCATGAACCGAAGAATGTTCATTTGGCAGGCCAATTGTATGGCCCAAGCCTTGCCTGTTAAAGATAGGTAAACGGTAAATTTCCTTAACGTTTAAGCATTTGAAACTTTTAAGGCGGTTTTCTCAAAACTACGGTTTTCGGTCAACTCTAAATTTTAACTTAGTTTCCGAATGGCATTTTTTAGCGAAGTGCGTAAAATTGTTACTATGACCCATTTTGTTTTTACAAATACAAAAAAAAATCACTTGAAAATGCGCCATTTTTGTAAAAATATTTAAATATCCTAAAAAAAACCTATGTACGTACTGCACTAGAGTTTTTGCACCTTCTTTCCAAACCTTTTTCGTTTTCTGTTCTAGATTGTAAATTGCAATCTGCAGGCCTAGTGAGATTATGAAAAGAGAGTTTTAATTCATCCGTCACCGTGTCGCCATTTTGATTGTATAAGATTAAGAAAAGTTTTGTTTTTTGTTCTACAAGACCTATAAAAATATGTAATAAAAACAGAATTGAAAAATACTAGGCCCGGAATCGAAAGTCCTGGAGACAGACAGTGTCTTCAGCGGGTCGACAGCTTAGTTAAGTAAGTCTTATATGAGAATATATAATCATAAACCTCTTAAAGAACGTTGCTTGTATGGTTCCATATAGTTTATATAGGAAAAGCTCACGTATTACTTTTTGTTGTTACATACGAGGTTGCCCCTATCGATCGACATTTTTTAGTGCTGCATATTATTTATGTCAATATAATTGTAGTGCATCTATTCAGCTCAAATAAATTAATCTGATTAAAGATTCACTCAGATTTGGAACCGTTCATAAAAGTAAAGGTCAAATTATTGTAAATTAAATTGAATGATATTTTTTTAACAAGGCATTTTATTAATTAATTTTGTTTTCGTTTTTATTATTTTCTTTGTTCAGGTATTCCTATTAAATTTTTTTTACAAGATTTTTTCTTTTTTTTAATTTAATATTTATATAGTTTTATTTTTATTTATTATAAACAGGAATTTATTTATATATATTTTTTTTAAGAAAATATAACTCACACAGAAAAAAATGTACAACTGAGAAAACGCGTAAGGAAAATGCGTAAGTAGAAAATGAAAAATTCATAAATTTATCTATTCACAAATATCGTTTCATTGCATGTGAAAAATATTTTATTGCGTAAAAAAATGGAAGTCGTCAAATCAAATTTAAGGCTTGGAAGGTAGGATTTAATAGGATTTATGCTAATAATAGTAATATTTCCAAGAACGTTACTTAAAAACTTGCTTTATTTTTGGAGGCGGTAAAAGAATTTCGTGAAATGCCCCTGCAGTATTATTACTTTGTAATTGTTTGGGTGCTGTATATGCTGTATAATAAAAACTTAAAAATTAAATAAGAAGCCAAACCTTAGATAGTGGCATGCAAGATTATTTGCAGCGTGTAATGAAAATACTAAATTAACCACACTGTGGCATACAAATATTGCTTCTTAAAAATGGATTTAAGCTACAAGCTTTAATCGATATAATAATTGAGCATTATGTACATATATAACTTATTGAAGCGCAGCTGGTCGCATTCAAGGCTTATATTTTAACTCGTAGTACTTGGCGCCGTTTTTATTTGTTTGATGAATCTGTTCTTTTTCCGAATATATTGTAGAAAGTGAAGAACTATGGGGCTGTATTTGTAGGTTTGTTGTTCGCAGCAATTTACTGAAATTTTTTTAAGAATTTACATACAGTATGTCAAGAATGAGTTTACACATCAAAAAATATATAATATATAAATTTTTCAATTTAATAAGCAAAAAAAAGGTTTTTTTATTAAATACGAATAATTTTTTTTTTGTAGTTTTTATTAGGCTAGAGTATTTGCAAAGAATAAATAAAAAGAAAAAGCAAGTTCAAAAAAAGAAAAATGAAAAACACAACAAAAAATAATTGCACTAAATTTTTTGAGTGTTAGACAACTCTTTACACAAGGGTTGTTTTTATTTCTTTTTGCGTCAACTCACTGATAACGGGCACGTTTACCGTTATCAATTTGCATCCTTGCTTAATGTTGATGTTTTTCTTTGATTTTGTGGTCAAATTGTGAGAAATATTTGCTGTGTGTACATCATAAAGGTTAAATACTGATATTTAAAAATGCCAGGCAAAAGGTTGACGTTTGAGATTGATCAGCTGATATACTACAATCGCCAATTGGGAAAAAGTATACTGGAGTTAGAAGAAATGTTTCCCGTATCACGAAAGACAATCTACAACATCTTAAATCGCGCTGAAAATAAGGGCAGATCGAAGCTAAAGTATGGAGGTGGTCCTAATGCTAAAATTAATGAAAGAACAGAGCGCTTAATAAATGAGGAAACTGTACGCAAACCCACAAATTTCGACAAGGGCGATTGCTAGGCAACTCAAGGAAGAGTGTGGTGTTATTGTTTCGTCCGAAACGGTGCGAAAGACTATAACGAAGAATAAATACTCATCAAGAGCTGCACGATTAAAGCCACTGCTTTCTGAGGAAAATATTGAAAAACGTTTCTCCTTCGCTACAAAGTTAATTTCTGAGCATGTTGATTATTGGGACGACGTCATATTCTGTGACGAAACAAAAATTATGCTATATTACAACAATGGACCAACTAGAGTGTGGCGCAAGGCATTGACTTCGTTGGAAAATCGGAACATCATTCCGACCGTTAAATTTGGAAAACTGTTTGTAATGGTTTGGGGTTGTATCTCTAGCAGAGGAGTAAGAGACTTAGCATTTATAGAAACAACGATGAACGCTGAACAATATTTAAATATATTGACAAGACATTTAAGAAGCAGTGCAGACAAATTCGGGTTAATAACGGGCAACAAACCGCACTTTAAATTTTATCAGGATAATGATCCTAAGCACAAGGCATTAAATGTGCGTTTGTGGCTGTTGTATAACTGCGGCAAAGTGTTAGATACTCCAGCAAAAAGTCCGTAGTTAAACCCCATCAAAAATTTGTGGGCACTTTTAAAGAAAAAAGTCGCTAAAAGACAGCCTAAAAATCGATCCGCACTTAAAACTGCCATAATGTGGCAGAATTTACCGAAGTTTTATGATATGAAAAAGTTGATTTATTCAATTTTGGTGGGCACACCAAATATTAAAGTTTAAGTTTTTAATAATTTAAGTTTATAAATTTTAAATAAAAGTGATATACAGATATAGTGTATATTCTTTGTGTAAAGAGTTGTTTGATACTTAAAAAATTGAGTTAAATTATTTTTTGTTCTATTTTTCACTATTCTTGCGTTGAACTAGCTTTTTCTTTTTATTTATTCTTTGCAAATACTCTAGCCTAATAAAAAGTACAAAACCAAAATTATTCGTATTAATAAATAAAACATGTTTTTGCTAAATAAGATGAAAAACAGATTTTTTTTTTTCGATGTGTAAACTCATTCTTGACATACTGTATATGAAATTTAGAATAATATTTGTGTTATGCCATATCAAGAAAAAAAAGTAAAAGTTTGCACAACCCATTATTTGTATACTTGTATAAAAAATCGCACTACTGTGAACATAGTTGCACGATTGAGTGCGAAATAAAGAATTTAGGCCATAAAGTATGCTGTGGTACCAAGTCTTGTAAGACTGGTCATTGTATTCAAGAATATTATTTTACAGTAATCGTCATTTTTAAAATCAGCAAGTATGTATTTACTTTTTTTTTTTTAATTTTGGGATAGATTATGTTTCTATTTCATCAGTAAATGTACCTATAAAGCCGTTCTAATGAATCAAATATTTCAAAAAAATTTAACAACTGAAAGTTTTTTGAACCTCAAGAAACCTTGAACGCTTTCGTTGGATTAACGACTACCTTTTGACTGCAACGAATAATGCAAATCTTAACTTTGTGTAAGATCTGCGTGGCGTAGTGATTCATTTTTGAATTTCAATTCTAGGTAATAAGAAGAAGCTTTTAACTTCATCACTTTCGGCAAGGAATTTTAGAAATGAATGACTATGAAAGTCTTTTGCCGCTCGGATTGGTTAACAACGTGTAGGTCACTTCGTACAAGACGAATAACACAGTGAATGAAATAGCCTATACTTCACTGGACTATTGCGCTATCGATTTATTTATTATTTACTAAGTTATAAATAGAAATAAAAATGGATTTGTAAAAGTTTTGTAATAATGCAGAAAGGCATGCTGTTCTCATGCATGAAAAGAAAATGATAGCGTAAAGACGGGTTCGATACAAATTTGTTTAGAAATTCAATTTATTTATTCTTTGTGCACCTTTCAAAAGGTATTTAAAGTGACAAGATAACACACCTGTAATACTTGTTTGAAAACAATAAAATCATCCTAAAAATCGGTGAACTAAAAGCAAATTTTAAATTTGCATAGTGCAGATCCAGAAAACCATAACATCACTAAACAAGTAAGGAAATGGATAATGGATTCCATACATTCCCAAAATGAATCTCAATAAGGGATAATGTTCTTTTTTTGGGTGGAATTTCGAGCCAACAAGTCGATACTGTGCAAGAAAGTAACATATAGCATTCAAGAACACAGTGCTTACAATTATACGCGTAGAGAAATGGTAAATGCAACCGAATGGGCAATATGGAAAGTGAAAAACTACTCTATGGAGCAGCACTGAAAGAAGTAAAATATAGAATATACATATTTGAAATAAAAAATAAAATTTTTTAGGGCAAAATCAAAATTTTAAAAAAAGTCGAATATTTCCTAAGGTAATTGCAAAATAAAAAGTACAAACAGCAGAATCCTCATGTTATGTTGGATACGTTTCTTCTTTACTTTACTTTTACTCTTTGTAGAATATTTAAACAAAACATTTAAAAGCACAGTCTCCAACGTCGATGGTGTGAGTATTTTAAGTTGGCAAAACTTTAATTATAAACTAGAAATAAACGATTCATTCCTGTTTTTTTCGTGTGATTTTTTTTTTTCTTCTTTTATTATCAAGGGATATATATAATTTCTTTTTCTTTTGTTTTTCTTTTTGTTTGTTTTGTATTTAATTTTATTTATAAATAACTTAGTTAAAATCTATAATGATTTTATTTTTTTTTTGTATTTTTTTGTTTTAGTTTATGTTAACATTTAAAAAGAGTCCTGGTTGATCTATCGTTTTTTTTTATTTATTTATTTAAATTTGTCCATTCTCGGATTCACACAACATTTTTTTTTGTATTTTTTTTTGTTATTTTATTTTTATTCATTTATACTAAGTTTTGTGTATGTATATATATTTATATACATTTTCACATGTATATATGTATATATATTTGCATGTTATTTTACCCACTGTTCACATTAAAACGCTCACAAAATGTACACGAATCTGTTTTTGAACTGTAGCTTGAGTTTTTTTTAGAGGAGGGTTTCTTTGTTGATGGTAAGGAAGATGAAGGGGTCAGGAAGGAGGGTTTAGTAGCATTCTATATACCTATATATTTTGTTTTTGTGTGTTTTTTTTTTTTTGTTTTTCTGTCTAAGTCTTAAGTAAAATTAATCACGGGTATCAATTGGTTTATATATACACGTTATTATATGTCCTATGTATATAACTCTATGTAATTGGAGTCTTTTTAAACCGGTGAACCGTTTACTTTCATAATTATGTTTACATTTCCTTCTCTTTTATTATTTTATTCGTTATTCTGTATTCATTTTTATTTTATTTTTAAAGATATAAACAAACAAATGACTAAAATTCGGTTCATCATTTGACTCTCAATTGCAGTTTAGTAGCTCCATCTGATTATCTCACAATGCAATGGGTGTTTGTGTATTTTTTTCCGTGGTGGCGGTGGTGTTTTGTTGTTGTTTAGATTTTGTTGAAATGGGATATTTCAACATTTGAACTTTACCATGGGAATTAGTTTGGAAGACAGACATTTGTCACAGCACCATTCTGCATAGATTTCCTTAGTTAATAATTGGAATGCGGCTTCCGTCATGCCACTACATGTCCTGGAAATGAAAATTGTTTTAAATTGGAGTAAATTAAAAAAAAATTCAAATTTTGATAAATGAAATGATAATAATAATAATAATAATAATAAACAAAAATATTTGCATCACCAAAGGCTGAATCGAAATTAAGCTAATATAATAAGAAGCAACAGATACAGTTGTGGCGAACTAATTGTGTTAAGAACGATACACTGGAATCATGTTTTTCGAACATTTGTATTTAAATTTTTATTCATCTTGGGTTATTTTTTTTTTGCACCATGTATCTGTTAAAAACAGACAATAGCAGCAAGATAACGGAAACATAAAATTTAATTCAAAATATTTTGGTAACAAGAAATTAGCTGGCGACCTAATTAAGAGCGATAAGAGGATATGTAAAGTTTTCATTGTATTTTGCGGTTTTTCCTCAATATTTTGTCGGTCGCCTTGGCATTGACATAATTAGGCCCTGACATTTTTTCGGTGTTATTGCATTTTTGGAATGTCCTTGGGATTTCATAGAATTCATTTGTATTGCTAATTTTATGCTTTTTAACTTTTTTTTGTAACTCGTACCAAGGGTTTTCGATTGGATTTAAGCCGGACTGCATGACGGCCAATCGATGACATCCACAGAATTATTCTGAAACCATGCTTTCGTTGAGCTCGCAGTAAGTTTCGGGTCGTTGTCCTGCATAAATTTCCAAGTTACTGGCAATTCTGCCTCTGTTTAGGACAGCAATACATTTTGAAGTAATCCTATGTAGCTTTGAGAGTTGATTATACCTTCCACTCGGTGTAACGGTACGGTACCTTTAAAAGACATGCAACCCCATAGCATAATACTTCATCCTCCATGTTTGAGGGTGTGGTGTGGTGTACTTAGGATTGAATGCTCCATTTTCTGGTCGTCTAACATCTAACATACTGTTTACCATCGGAACTCATTCCATTGATTTTAGTCTATTCACTCTAGAGTATTTTTTCCATTGTCAGATGGTCCGATCTTTGTGTTCTTTTGCAAAAGCTAACCTAGCCTTTCGGTTTTTTTAGCGAAAGCATTGTTTTTTTTCTGGATGATCTCCTAAAAACCTGGCTTTCATTCAATCGCTCTCTAATGGAGCGTGCAGGAATTGCATTTGGGTCCTCGCCGAAAACTACTTTCCGAATACCGTTCGAGCTCAAAAAAGGATTTATTTTGCCATGCGAACTATCAACCTATCTTGAGCTTCATTCGTTTTGGGAGGTCTTTTACGTGTTTTTACGCTTTCGGTGGTTCGATGTTTCTGGACATATTTTACGCCGTTAAAAATCATTGTTTTCGAGTAATTAAGTTTTTTTGCGATATCATTACAGGACAATCTTTCAATATTGCGAAGTTTTAGTATGGTTTCCCTCATGTCTGCTGTGCAGCTCTTTTTAGCACCATATTACGATCAAAATATCTCTAAACCCAACAAAAACTAATAATATCCCTTCAATTTCAAATGAATTAGTATGTTTACCAAAAAGTTTTTCCGTGGGCAGCGAAATTCTACAAACAAACCTGTTTTAGTGATACGTTCTTAATTATATCACCAAGTGAATACTGGACCAATATGCTTAAAAACCGATTTAAGCTGTTAAATAATGTGCAATAACATCGATAGTTACAGTTTAACATGAAAAGAGACATGACTGATAAGATAGCGGTACTTTTAACTTTGGTTGCCATCTGTCTTATTATTGGAGCGATGGTGATGCCAGCACTTACAATCGTTCTTAATTAGTTTGCCACAACTGTATGCAGCACAGAACAGCGTTATGTACCGCTTAGATCTAAAAGCGACGGATAGTCGGCTCCTATCTGAATCTTTATGGTGAAGCTCTCGATACAACTTTTTTGTGACCGAAAATTCGAAGGAGAAAGTAAAGGCTGTAAAGGAAAGCGGATGAAGATATCCACAGTTGTCTCGAAAGAAAGATCCTTCGCAAAATAGTCGGTCTCGTTTGCGTTGACAGGGTTTGGAGGAGAAGATTCAACGACATGAGCTGTACGCCGACATCCATCTAGTCAGAAAACTGCGCATCAGGCGCCTGAGACGGCTTTGACATCTAGTCTGACCCGGTGGGACAACGCAGTAGAGGAAGACCTCACCTTAGATGGTGCGCACAAGTAGAAGGAGATCTCAACCGATTTGGAGTGCGCAATTGGAGGCAGTTAGTAAGACCGAACTAACTGGAGAGGCTTGTTAATTAAGGCCCAGGTTCACCCTGAACTGTAGTGCCACGGCCAAATAAGTATGTAAGTAAGTAAGAATTATGCCCACTGGTCTGGCGCTTCAGAAGATAATGGTGATGCATTCCATTCATAACAGGGATACGACCTGTTCCAAATCAGCGAACTTCCAATCGATAAATCTTCTTCCGAATATCAGTAAGGTATTCCAAAAGGTGATCAATAGGTAACTAATCCGCCTTATGAATTCAATCATATTCAATCGGGCAAAAGCAAGAAATAGCACGAGGCGAGGCACCCGTTTAACTTGGAGAAGGCTTTTGACAGCGTATGATTAGACTAGAGGAACTCTTCTTCAAGCTAAACACGCTGGACACAAGTATAGTAAATGGCGATGCGGTTTTTTTTTTGTCATTTTAAACATGATCGACCTGGTCTACAACAAGTTGAGGTTAATTTGTTATTCAGCGCTTACACAAGCGATTTAGATAACTTGATCGCATACAGATCAGACCGAAAGATCGAGGAAATTAACATACTCTTCCAAGATGTCTTAGATAGTCAGAAATGACTAATTTTTGCACGCGTTCGTCTGAATTGATTAAATTTTTTGACCGTGAGCCAATACGGGAAACTTTCTTTCCGAGCAGATTTAATCGGATGCTTCTCCTAGGGCTTGTATTTAGAATACCAGATTCCAATAACATGCAACTCTATTCCAATGACTGGAATAATAGACCGAAGGTCTATTTCCTGGCCCTGATTTCCAGAGCTTACTATCAATTATCCAATCTTTATACTGCGACTCCCTTTACAGGCGACGGCCTTCTAAGAGAAGATAATTCCGTGTAGCTCTAGTAGACATTAAGATTACTTTATTTATTATTTGATTAAAGAAAAGTCCAAAGATTATAGAATCTTAATTATTATTATTTATTAGAAACTGTTATATTTTCTATTCAATCAATGAAAAGAATGAACTTCGTTTTCTGGGCATAACTTCTCAAGTCGAGGCTGAAGTTTTAAAATCACTACTCTCATTATTTTCCTAGATTGATTTGTGACCTGAATCTCGACTTGATTACTGCAACTGCAGAAAATCAAGTTTCACAAGTCTTTAAAGCTGTAATACCGAGAGTAGGATACATTGCTCCAAAATTAAAAAAGTTTGTCCTTGACAAATCGTAGTTTTAGACTCGTATCACAAGATAGGTCTAACAGTTGTTCTTCCTCGACTGTTGAAAGTGCAGCTTCAAATCTTGAGTAGATTTCTATTGCACGAAGACTTTCAAAACAGGAAAACAGTGTTTCCTTGCTCTTTATCTATTTTTTTGTTTTCCACAACAGCAACTTATTTTGAAACGCTGCAATTTTATCACCCAGTTGTAGTATACCATATGCGTTTCGTTTCAATATTTCTATTAAGAATATTTAATTTCTCAAATATGTCGCAAAGATACGCAATTTTTATTAAGAAGTCAGTATCTTTCACGAACGAAAGAATGGGAAAACGGAAGAGAGGAGAGCAAGGGGATAAGATACTCGCTCATCAGACAACATGTGCGTACCGTCCCACGACGCAACTAAGAATGAGACGTCGGGTTGGCAGTGCGAAGCGTCTCCAATTTAGTTAGGTGATATGGAGTTGCGCTTTCAGGGATGTTGTTCGGCAGCAACAAAAAATATGGTGGCTTAGTGAAGGAGAGATAGAGTAGCCATTTTTTACTTGTCAGATAGGCAACAATAACAGCTCGAACAGCCAAAGGTGGTTTTCAAAATTCTGTTCGGGTAAATTTTCTTTGAAAGATGATCTACGTTCAGGAAGACCAACAGACATCAATGGTGATCCAGGTAAATTCAACATTAACTTTCGTAGATGTGGTCTCAAGCTTGGTGTTCATCAGTAAACTACTTTGGATCGTATCAAATGACATGGTTTTGTGTCAAACCGAATTAAGATAAAATAATGTGCCTCAAACCTTGTTTGTCAGAAAGGGGAGTTGGGTTACTGGAGATAACAAGTGGATACACAAAAATGTTGTAAGAAAAAGAGGCTTTGTTACGTTTATAGAGGGGAAACTCAACATCAAAATCTGTTATGCACCAGAAGAAAGTAAGGCTGCGTTGTTGGTTATGCCACAAGGGTGTGGTGTTATGAGCTGCTTAAACAAAATGAAAAGGTAAATTGTTCTCAGCCGTCCATAAATCTTGGCCCACAGAAAGGGCGTAATCTTTTATAACGACAAAGCAAGACCACATGTGGCAAGCGAAACCGTCCCAGCCACGGAAAAGCTGTCAAAAACCTGGCAACCAGTTTTCTTTAAAAGAAAAAGACAGCTTTTCCTTACACCTACTTGTTGTAGTTTAAGGGCTTACCTACATATAGTATGTATGTCAGAGTAAATAACAATTTCTTAGCTGTAGGACTGTATGTTTAAAAACGCGAACTACTAGGTACTCGACTTGAAAGATTTGCAGACAATCATCTTTTCCTTTTTTTAGACTTTGAAATATGTCTAACGCTACATATTTTCCCATTTTCTCGTCAGTGGCAATTGTTTTTCTTTCAGCCTCTTCATCGAATAAGGCTGCAGATATATTGTACATATAGGTTTACAGCTAAAACCTCTTGATAGAAGTTATGCATTAACTTGTTTGAACTTTGAACCAGGTATAAGAGCAAACACGAATATTCATATAACCACACTGGATTTAATATCTCCTAGTCAATCGAAGCTTAAGGAGCGCTTATAAAGTGAGGATGAATCGTAACAAATTTGCTGTGCGAAACTAGAAGACTTTCAGTCCGAATTTAGCCTAGGGTGTAAACAAATTCAAAGGTAAACCTGTTTCAGATTTCCGTAGACCAATTATTTAGTATACAGTAGTACCCCGGACTTACGCGATAGGTGGGTCCAAGAGATAGCCGTGTAAGTCGAATTCGCGAAGTCGGGATTTAACCTTGCGTATTCGGGACAAGAGTCTTAAGAAAACAATAACTTAGAAAAAACATGTTTAATAAAGTGTCGGATAATTAAAACAATTTACATTAGTAGGAATAAAACAACGCAAACCAAAATTATTGTGATGTCGAAGGCTTCATATATTCTAATAATGTCGCCTGACGAGTTAAGTTTTTCTTCTTCTCACGTAAAATTTCCTCGTGGCATGCCAGTAACTTTTTTATTTCCCGTTTTGCAGTAGACACGCGGTCTTCATTGGAATCTATTTTTTCTAAAATTTGTAACCCCTTTTCAATTGTACTGAAGCCTTTTGTTAAGTTTGAAATCGTCATTTGATTTTCCGATTCAACTGAGTCTAACGAATCAGTTTGTTTAATGTCTTGATCATGCTCACGCATTTCATAAGCTCGCCAATTGTGTGAATCCAGCAATTCTTGGACGTCATAAGCATCCACTTCTAAATTTAATTGTTTGGCAATATCGATCACTTCTTCTATGTATTATACCATCGATTTGTTCAGGATCTGAGGCTGATTCTCCTTCGGTTTCTGTGGTGAAAAAAATGGACACAGCCTTTTCCATTCAAAGTTTTTTGTGAAATCTCATTTCAAGATTGTCCAATAATTCTTACAGCATCTAAAACATTGAATTGCTTCCAAAAGTCTTTTACAGAGAGCTCGCTATTTTGTCTCATAGCTTCATTTAGATGCGCAAATGATCGTCTTGTGTCGTAAGCTTTAAATATTTTAATGACTCTCTGGTCCATTGGTTGAAACAAGCTGGTAGTGTTTGGTGGCAAAAATACAACTTCCACCCGTGGATCGAAATTAATTAGAGTTGTAGGAGGATGACCTGGTGCATTGTCAATTAGTAGAATCACCTTAAATGGAATTTCTTTCAATTGGCAATAACGTTAGACTTCAGGAATAATATGATGACCAAAAAAGTCTTCAAAAAGAGAAGCTACGAGGGCGGGTCAATAAGTCCATGACTTTTGGATTAAAACAGATTTTTTGATAAAAAATAATTTTATTTTTCAACGTAGTCTCCCTTGAGCTCTATACACTTTGTCCAACGCTTCTCCAATTTTTTTATCCCTTCCAAAAAAAATGATTTGTCGAAGTCCTCATTTTTGCGAGATGACTTCATCATTGGAGTCAAATCTTTTTCCACCAAGCCATTTCTTCAGGTTTGGGAACAAGAAGTAGTCGCTCGGAGCCAAATCTGGAGAATAGGGTGGATGAGGGAGCAATTCATAGCCCAATTCATGGATTTTTGCCATGGCAACTGCACATGTGTGCACCCTTGCATTGTCTTGGTGGAAAAGAACTTTTTTCTTGGCCAAATGAGGTCGTTTTTTTTTCAAATCGTCATTGAATCGGTCCAATAAGTTGGCATAATATTCCCCATTGATTGTTCTTCCCTTTTGAAGGTAGTCAATGTGGATTATCCCGCGTGCATCCCAAAAAACAGTCGCCATAACTTTATTGGCTGACAAACCCACCTTGGCCTTCTTTGGCGCCGGTTCACCCTTAGAAACCCACTGTTTTGACTGTTGTTTGTTCTCTGGTGTGTTGTGATGGATCCATGTTTCGTCCACGGTTACAAAACGGCGCAAAAACTCCTCCATATTGCGATTAAACAACGCCAAACCTTCCTGTGAAGTTGTTACACGATTGCGTTTGTGGTCGACTGTGAGCAAACGCGGCACCCATCTTGCGGAAAGCTTTCTCATGCCCAAGTGATCATTCAAAATTGAGACCACTGAGCCATGCGAGATCCCTACGGCTTCCACAATCTCTCGCACTTTCAATCTTCGGTCGGCCAACACCATATCGTGAATTTTTTCGATTGTTTTGGGTGTAGAGACCTCAACTGGGCGTCCAGGACGTTCGGCATCTTCAGTGCTTGTACGGCCACAACGAAATTCAGTAAACCACTTTTTTACCATTGAAATCGATGGTGCAGAGTCCCCACAGTATTTATCAAGCTTAGCCTTGGTCTCGGTAATGGTTTTTTTTCGCAAGAAATAATGCTTAATAAGCACACGAAATTCACTTTTTTCCATTTTCTCCTAAAATTAGTGAGTAGTCTGATAAAAATAGCTGTCAAACACAAACTAACTGACGCAGCAAGTTTAAATTTTGACAGGAGTCAACTGACAAATGCCTGTTGACAGGAGCAGTGTTGCTGTTTCAGTAAAGAGGTCAGAAATTTAAAAATGCACGGAATTATTGACCCGCCCTCGTATCATCCAAGCTTTCACATTAGATTTCCAAATGACGGCCATACCAACTTTAGATTTGTTTTTCAAGGCTCTTGGGTTTTCTGAGCGATAAACTAAGAGAGGTTCCAATTTACAATCACCAGCTGCATTTGGACCGATTATCACTGTCAATCGATCTTAGGCGGCTTTGAAACCTGGGAAGGTTTTCTCTTCACCCGAAATAAAAGTTCTTTTAGGCATTTTCTTCCAAAAAAGAAAATGGTTTGGCTAGAGTAGCCACCATCTTCAATCATTTTCTTGAGTTTTTCTAGATAAAGAGATGCGGCTTCTTTGTCAGCACTTGCCGCCTCTCCACTTTCTGTGATGCTATGCCAATTACAACGACCTTTAAATCTGTTGAACCAGCCGTTACTAGCTTTAAAGTCTTCATTTGTGGCCGCCTCCAGAGCTTCTTCTTTTAGTCTCTGAAAAATCAGCTTAGCTTGAAAGCACACTGTGTTTTGGTCAACAGGATAATTTTTAAGTCTTACTTGATTATCACGCCATAACTCTAACATTGTTTCCATCTGAGCGATAATACCGTGACGTTTACGAATAATGCTTGAATTCAAACATTTAGAGCCTTTCACAGCTTCAGTAATTTTTTCTTTATTTTTTATAACCGTTCGGACTGTTGATTCCGGCAGGTCAAATTTCTTTGCCAATTCACAAATTAGTTTACACTCCAAAGACAGTGTTTTTCGTTTCTTGTTAGGTTCACATGACTCATTTTTTGGTCTTTTAAATGACATAATTAAAGATAAACCAATAATTCCACAAAGAACACGTCCGACCTTGTCATAAACCGAATTTGCACTGCGTACGTAAAACAGGAATTGGAATTGTTATTTCACACGGAACACGTTCGAACTTGTCGTAAACCGAACACGCCGATGCGCGCGCTGATCAAAAAGAAAAACTGTGTATCTCCGAATTCGCATAAGTCGGGGTATTACTGTACTGAACTATTAACACTAATTGTCATGGAAATACTTTCGAAAAAGAGACTTAAAAATTAGGACATACATTTAAAAACTAAATATAATTTGTAAAAATTACAATAAGTAATTGAAGTAGTAAATAAACTTACCTATGAAAGAAGAAATTACAACCAGATTCACAGAATAGAGCTTCATCGTTGTCATTGACCTCCTTGTGACAAAGGCCACACGGGTATATAGGTGGAGCATTCGGATTTTGCGGATTAAAGACCATCGGCGTTCCAGGCGGATACATTTTACCCGCACTCACTGGCATTGGTTTTGGTCCAAATATTGAATTCGGACCGATTGCATTAGGTGGTGGCCCATTGACTGGACTTCCGGGTAGGCCGCCAGGTCCTCCCATGTGCCCCATATGCATCAGATGATGATTGGGTCCTCCTGGACCCATATGCGGAGACATATGTGGTGGCATATTGGGCATATTTGGATTCATCATACCAGGCGAAGGTCCTGGAGGTCCACCACCGCCTGGTGGACCACCACTCATTCCGCCTGGTGGGTGCATAGGAACATTTGGATGATTCATTTGATTCATTCCTCCGCCGGGGCCTCCACTTAAGGGACTACCACGATGTCCATGATTACCGTGGTTGCCATGATTTCCCATTCCACTAACATTTACAACTCCGCCATTACCATTAGGTCCACCACCACCACCTCCTCCTGTTCCTCCTCCACTACTGCCGCCTGAATTCATAGTGTTTGCCTGAGTCATTAAAGGAGCGGATTGTTGCATACCAACGCTAGTGGGGCAACCTGCCACTGACATTTGATTCATTGGATGCGGAGGCATAGGTCCGCTCGCTGAGGAAGTTGGCATTGCACCATTATGGACGTTCATACGTGATGACGGATGATTTGGGGGCGGCCCACCTCCTGAATTACTACCACCTCCACTGCCCCCTCCACTATTGTTGCCTGGCTGCATATGACTATGATTCGCTGGACCATTCCCCAGTGGACTGTGCATCGGTGGACCCATTTGACCGTTGTTCATATGAGGTGGTTGATTTGGACCATTATGACCGCCTGCGCCTAGCGGACTCCCCATTGTGTTACCCATCGGGGATCCCATGGGTATTGAATTCATTGGACTACCAATGGGACCCCCGCTCATAGGGCTACCTATTGATCGAGGACCATTGGGCCCCATCGATGAGTTCATTCCTATGTGAGAGTTATTTGGACCGCCCATCGGTGACATTCCGCCCATTGGACCCATCGGTGATATACTCGGGCCCATGCTGCTCATCGGACTCATTCCACCCATAGATGCGCCAGGAGGCATTCCATTACCATCCCGAAGTCCCATAGGGCTTCCCATACCACCACCACGGCTACCCATATGTGGTGGCATAGGACCGCCGCATTGCATTCCAGGCCCTCCTGGTCCCATTGGACCTCCAGGACCCATTAGTCCACCCATTGGACCACCCATGCCTAGCGGACTCATTCCACGCATTGACGGACCGCCCATATGATGATGCGGGTGATGTGGATGCATGTGGGGATTCATTGCGGCGTTAAAATGATTCATTGCCATGTGACTCATGGGCGAGGGAGTGTTCATGGGCGGGCTGTCGTCGAAGGGATTCGATGCTACAATTGTGTCACCAAAACCGCTCATTGGCGGTGGTGGCAGCAAATCCTGCGGTGTGGGCGGGGGCTGTGATAGCATTGCATTGGCTGCTGCGTTCGCCGCATTCGCATTCGATGTTTTCCGTCGCTTTTTCGGATTACTAGGCGCTGATATAATATTCAGCGAATCTGTGGGTGGCGGGGGCTTAAAGTCGGGCGGGCATATTCCTGGCCCAGGCAGTCGATATGAAGCCATTCCGAGATTATGTGTCATTATACTTTAAACTTGCTTGTATCTCCTATCAACTATAATGGCTAGTGCTATAACACCTTTATAACCCCACTCGAATATATCCAAATTTTTCTTCTTCCCTTCTATTTCTTTCTCTTTTTCTCGGTGTTTATTATTGCTTTTACTTCGTGGGCCGGTGAACTTGTAGGCTGTGTGAATATAATCTAAATTTCGCTAATATTAGTTGATGTAAGTAAATCTTAGTTCTAAGACTATGCTGAATATCTATTTGTGATTGTATTTTTCTGTTTTTTTTTTTTTCTCTTTCGTTCCGTTTATTCCGCTTTTGTTTATCTTTTGTGATTTGGCTCGCTGGCGAAGGGAATTCGGCCCGCACTCAACCAGATCCTTAACAACTGCAGACTGCAATAGAAAATAGAAAATGCATAAGTAAAATATATAAATGTGTGCAAATTGAGTTAGAAAAAGGAATTAATGCCAGACATAACGGGAACATGGTTCACTTCTGGTGTAGAGTTATAAAGGAAATGAAAGTGAACACTAAATTAAGTAAGCCAGGAGAACTACTCTTACAAAGAAGCTGATAAAAGACCAAAGACTGAACGAATAAATATTTTACAAAAACCGCTAAATGTAGATGCTCAGCAGAAGCCTCCTCTTGTGTGTTAGAAAGTTGTTTTCTCAAGTAGTTACACGATTCTAAATTTATGTGGTAAGAAATGTTAAGTCGATGGCTCGTTGTTGTACCATTTACGTAAATGCTGACCAGGATCAACCCGTCGTTGATGGCCAGTAGTGTAACTATGATATCAATTGTAGCCGCCAGCAATAGTTTTGGCAAACTGACTTGATAAACAAATAAGTATAAAGCAACACTATAATACTCAGAAATTACCAACTGAAGGGTGTCCTAAAATTCACCCAAAATTTTAATTTTGCGACATTTGTGCGGTAAAGTTTTGCCACGAAACGAAAACAAAAGACAGCGTTACAGCTGACAGTTCAGGGTTATTAAAAATCGAGCGCTACACGAAAGAACAAAATATTTTCATTGTTGAGCAGTATTTTAAAAATAATGAAGGTTTGGAAGCTACAGTTCACAATTTTCGTACAAAATATGGTGGGAATAGTGATTTAACTTCATCACCTGTGAAGAGATTAATTCAAAAATTCAGGGAGACTAGATCAATTCGTGATCTTAAACACTCCTAAACTGGCCGTCTTCAACAAGTCGTTCAACAAAAAGCATCGAAGCAGTTCGTGAGTGTTGCTGAGATTCCAGGAACATCAATTCGGCACCGTGGTCAAGAATTGGGTATTTCGAGGAGCTCTCTTCAGCGCATTTTTACGAAAGATTTGCATCTTCATGTATACAAAATGCAATTGACTCAAGAACTGAAGCCTATTGACCACGCACAGCGAAGAGAGTTCGTAGACCTGGATTATGGAATAACAAATGGATGCCGGTTTTTCAAACAGAAACATGTTCAGCGATGAGGATCATTTTCATCTTTATGGCTTTGTTAATCTCCAAAATTGTCGAATTTGGACTTCAGAAAATCTACGAGTTATTTTTTTTTTTTAAGAACTTAACACTCAAGTGGGTATGAATACATTTAGGTATATATAATGCCTCAGCATGTTGTAAGTTTTTTGGAAAATGGGATAGAGAGAGAGAGAGAAAGATGTTTGGGCTCAGTGGTTATTTCGCTCCATGGGTGGCATTCAACACTTAATGAGGAGACTAAATTCTTAGTGGAAGTTGGCTTGATGTTGATTTCTAGTCAACTACTCGTCTTACTTGATTTTCGTTATCTGAAAAAATGGATGATATGTCTTTCGGGCGAGGCTGGGGTTCGAACACCGAACCTTCCGATTTGGAAGCCAGTCCACTACTACTTGAGCCACGGCTGCTCAGGCAATAACAGTTATAACTTGCAAAAATTTTAGACCAATGTACCTCGGTCCCTCTCTTTTCCTTATCCCTAAGTTTCCTTCGCCATTCACCCAATATGCTAGTCCATACATAGCCCTAAATTACAATAGCTGTGTTGTTTTTTTGCATGCATGTTAACTCAGAAATACTGTGAGAAAATTTAACGTTGAACGGCTGGAATATCGATCAAATACTGAAGTCCAGTGGCATCGATGCCATGCCAAGAAGTCGTCAGAAATAAAGCTACCCATTAGTGCAGTTTTATAAAGATTGAAGGGAAACACATGTAACAAAACAATTTTCCTATGAAGCGAATGGGATAAGAAACACGAAAGAACTTCGACTTCCCGGGAGGGAAAAAAGAGAAAGATATGTACTACTCCAGAATAACTTTTCCAAAATATGGTATTGCCAAAGCTAAAAAGGAATGTATTCAGGCAAAAAGAAATGAATAAAAATATGTAGAGATGAACCATTAAGCTTAAAAGTAGAGTCACGATGCTGAAAATATGGAAAAACTATTCTGCAGACGGTTAAACGACGACCACCACATAAACTCCGATCAAGCAGATACTCACCACATCTTTATCCATTTTAAAGCCGCATATGACAGCATCTATGCATACGAGCCATACGAGGCCATGTTAATGTTTTGTAAAACTATTCAGACTCTTAAGATAATGTAGAATGACCATAGAGAACGCTCGCTAAAGGCATTTGGCAATTTCACCAATCCCAAAAAAGAGTTTTTGGAAAATTGATGCACATTCATGCAACTTCCTTGAAATTATACTTGAGAAAGATGTGCGAATTGGGAAAGCCAAAATTAATGCCAAAAGCATTATTTTCTAAAATTCTGTGCAACTACTAGCTTATGCTGATGACATTGATATCATTAACATAAAGCAGCGAGCTATCACTGGTGCATTTACAAGTATTCGAACCGCATTTGTAGTGGAGAAAATCCACAAACCATTATTGAAATGCCATTAAATGCACACAAAGTCAGTGTTTGGTGTGATTTATGGGCTTGTGGGAAACGTTGGTTGAAATTTCTTCAAAAATGATGCCGTTCAGAATGTTACGAGTATAGTTAATAAATGGAGAGCTTTATAGATACATAATTACTGACTGCGGTTTCAACCAAACGATGCAACATACAGCGTGCGTCATAATCAATTTATTGAAGAAAACGCTCGATGTGAACCTGTGAAATGACAATCATGTAATTTAACATCTCTTGATTATTTTCTGTGGGGATGTGTAAAGTCGCTAGTCGTTAAACCAGAAATAATCAACCACTAAAAAACCAATATATAGCCTTAGTGTTCCACAATTGGATTTCCATATTGCGCTTTTTTCGAGCCAACGCCGGCGTCGTCCATATGCCCGAAATCATATTCAAGCATCTAATTTATATTCGACGAATGGGACATAATAGCAAAATAAATAGCTTCT
This sequence comes from Volucella zonaria, assembly GCA_963966105.1. NCBI lineage: Eukaryota > Metazoa > Arthropoda > Insecta > Diptera > Syrphidae > Volucella > Volucella zonaria. The sequence continues at coordinate 75,484,823 of OZ014530.1, read as the reverse complement.
TCTTTGCGATACTTAAGGATTTTGTTCATTTCGGCTCCATTACAAGCTCTGATAATAACCTATCCCGTACCCAAACAAAAAATCCCTTCCTAGTCTCTATTTGTTTAGCCTAAGCGAACAATTATTGCCACCACGCTAAGTGGAGAAACTTATTAGCTGAACCTCAGGTTTATCGCGAATTGTTGCGTTGTATAATAAGTATCGTAAATCCATTTTAAACAAAAGAAAGAAAGTTCAAAAGATAGGAAGCAATACGAGTCGCTTCTTTGACTACCAGGAAGTATTGTCTATTTGGTCAAGAAAGTCTCCGTTTTTGTGTTCAAGTGCACATCTGTGATTGTAGTAAAATAAACTCAAATGAGGTTGCTTTTGTAAAGCGTTTGCGTACTCCATTTCTCCTAACTCAGGCGAAAAAGTTCAGATCAGATCGGCCAGCTTCACGGTTTTTGTACTGTAAATAATGGAAAGGTTTAATTTCCACATGAAAAACACATTGCAACGGGATATTCAACAATTACTGGAGTAACGGCACCACTCCTGATTTTTTTTCCAATTTGTGATGCAATGCAAGACCCAATGAAACTAGAACTTGATGTTATAATCGGTTAAATCGCAGGATTAAAAACATTTTTCTTTAATGTGAGGTGCTGGTTTTTAAAAAAAAAAAAAAACTATTTTTCCAGAGGTCTGGAAACGTAATCTTATCTTGCATAATCTTTACTGATATCAGAAGGGAAAAAACTCGTCCCATTATACGTTTCATAGAATTTAGTCAGCAATTGAAGCACTTTATGGCGTTGCAGAAAATCAATAAGATTTTCGTATCCAGAATCGATAGTGAGTTCCGAACGGTTTCCAACGACATAGTCGTCTTTCTTTCAATAATACCCAATTAATTTCTTTGCAAAAAAAAAACGAAAAGACAAAATAACCACGTATGAACCGAAAGAAACGCAGTATAGCAATTTGGCTTCCCAAAGAGCTAGAAGATCGCATCTATAAATTCAGCGATTCAGCAGGTACAAGAGTGAGGGATCATGGTAAGGAAACTAGAAATCTAGAAAATCTATAAAATACAACAGCAACCGAACTTCCTCAATTTAATAGCTATAATCAAAGCTTCGACTAGGGAAGAGATAATAACCTATAAAAAAATATCCAACTATCTATGCATGAAAAATAAGGGAAACCCTAAATTGCTGACAAACTACATTGAGCTATATCGAGTTTTAATATTCCACCAATAGCAAATGTTCGCTGTTGTGTCGACGATATTATAAACACCTAAGAAGTGTTATAAGCAATTCAATTGTCTTTGCGTCAACGGACTTTGTGTTGCAAAATTAAAACAAAATTAAAAAAAACTACAAAATGAAACAAATTTAAAAGCTTTGAGGGAGTAAAGCTATATATTCGATAACTCTACACCCCGGAAGAGAGCAAATGAAGTGGATCGGATTTAAAGAACCTGGTCCGTCTTCAATGTACAATTCTCAAACAGGAGAATCAACAATCAGCACATCCATTTACGAGGGGCGTTCAATATATTCTCGGTATCGGGGTGAAGCTGTGGTTGTATATATAAATTGACTTATTTATCAAGTAATACTATTATTTTAGTGCATTCATGTAAAATTTCATATAAATGTGATTATTAATACGCGTTTTATCTCTAGTTAAACAGAATCATAATGGCAACTGAGACGATGATGGTGAAAATTGAGCATCGCGCTGTAATTAAATTTCTCACTAAGCAAGGAAAAAGTCAAAAAACTATTCATGAAGAGATGGTGGCTGTTTACCAGGGTTCCGCACCTTCATTATCAACTGTGCAAAAGTGGTCAAGTGAGTTCAAGAGAGGCAGAGAGAGCATTGAAGACGACTCCCGCTCCGGCTTTTGCTTGTACGGGAGAAAGCATCAAAGAAGTCGAAAAACTTGTTCTTGAGGATGCCCGAATAAAGGTGAAAATGATGGCAGAGATCACCAAGCTTTCAATTGGTACCATTCACACCATTCTTCATGACCATCTTAACCTTTCAAAGGTCAGTGCAAGGTGGGTGCCACGAATGCTCACAGCGCCTCAGAAAAAAGTGAGAATCGCATGCTGTAGAGAGCTTTTGGAGATGTGTAGTGAGAACGCGGACGGTGTTATGGATCGAATTGCTACTGGGGACGAAACATGGGTCCACCACTATGACCCTGAAAGCAAACAAGAGTCCATGCAGTGGCATAAAAAAGGAACAGACCCCCCGAAGAAGTTCAAAGTCACTCCGTCTGCCGGGAAGCTCATGGCCACAGTTTTTTGGGACTCAAAGGGAATCTTGCTCATTGAGTACAAAAAAAAAGGTGAAACCATCAACGCCACATCCTACGCTTCCATTTTGCATAATTTGCGGGAGGAAATTAAAAAGAAAAGACGGGGTAAACTCGCAGCGGGTGTGTTGCTTCTTCATGACAACGCTCCTGTTCACACGGCGCGAGTTTCCAAGGCTGCTGCGCGAGATTGTGGTTTCGAAGAAATCCAACACCCACCCTATAGTCCAGACCTTGCCCCTAGTGATTATTTCCTGTTTCCGGATTTGAAAAAATGTCTTCGTGGAAAAAGATTTTCGGATGATGAAGAACTCAAGTCGGCAATAAATGGGTATTTAGGAAATTTATTTTTTTGAGGGTTTAAAAAAGCTTATCTCAAGATGTAACAAATGCATTGATGTTAGGGGAGATTATATTGAAAAATAAAAACAATTTAAATTGAATTCGCATTTTCCTTCATATCGATACCGAGAATATATTGAACGCCCCTCGTATGATCGAAAATGTATTTATTTCTTTTCAAAACGCATGCGTTTGAATCAATTTTCGAAGCACTTTTTCCACTCCGAACGAGGTAACTCCAAAACATTCGTTTTAAACACATTAACCGCTTTTTCGGGCGTCTAAAAATGTTGACATCGCAATTTATTTTTGATGTGCGGGAATAAAATGAAATAATCGGGTGACAAATCAATTCAATTTTTGGAGTGCCCAAAAAGTCAGTTGTTTGAACCTCATTATCGTGATAGCGAATGATCTGTGTACGGCGGTTGCTTTTCCTTATTTCTCCGAAAACTTCTGACAAACAAATTGTGGTGTGTCATTCCGAACGACACGGTCGCGACATGTCCGATTTTTCCGAGGAAACAGGCGACCATTTGCTGTGAAATGCTTCGTGCGCGAACAACTTTTGTTGAATTTGGCTCGTCTTGAAAGACCCATACAGTCGACTGCTGTTTAACTTCGGCCTCATATGCATAGATGCATGATTTGTCGCTTTTCACAATCTAATAGATGTCTTTTGAAGCACCGTGATTGAATTTTTTCAACATTAATCGTTTTTAGAGCCATTGTCAAATTATGCGGTATCCAACGCGAAGAAATCTTTTTAACGTCAAAATGTTCATGCAATGCGAGTGGAACTAATGCCTAAGCATGCCTCAATTTCACGATAAGCCACATGAAAATCTTTCAATATCAGTTCCCGCACAGCATCGATTTTTTCTGGAACAGCAACCGATTTTGGACGACCTTCCCGAAATTCGTCCTGACGGGAACGACAACGATTAAATTCGGAAAACCAGCGAAACACGATGGCCCGGAGTGGTGCTTCATCATCAAAAGTCGAAGAGAGTTGATCGGCACATTGTTGTTACGCGTAAGTTAATCCACGTCGAAAATTATAAAAAATCATTGCATGATTTAATCCCATTTTTTGGCTGAGATGAATTTTTCGCATGACAAAACGTTCTGATCAGGTGTACCATTAAAAACCACAAAATGTACGATGCTGACGCCCGATTTGACGTATGTACAGCGGTATTGCCATATCTCAAAACTTAAGTAGCTACATGTGCAATGCCAGATCGATATTTCTTATGGTCTACTTAGACGAAATAAACGATGACAGAAACAACACTATATTAATGTTATCAATCATGATATCCAGCACATGATCTGCGCTTAAGAGAACCTGCTGATTTTTTCTTTTTATAACTGGCTTGCAATCAAAAGCCTTGACTGAACCTAGACGCATTAAAAAGGAGCGACAAAGCTACCTAGTAGCGGCAATCAGTACCAGACACTGACCGGCCGGAACACATGTTGCTATGTATTCTATTTCACATTCATTACCGCGGTGTGGAGATCAAACTCAGATTTTGTGATTTCTTGGTTTCATCTTCAATAAACAAATGCTATAGTACAATAATTTTGTAAATTGATGGAATCGTACAATTCGTAATAATTATATTGCAGAGTTATAGAATGAAGCACAAATTTTTGTGCCTACAGTGTATTTTGTATAGAAGTCAAATTCAAGCCACTAAATTTTTGAGGTGAGATGCTGCCCAACATAACTGGATTCTCGTGAAATGGCAAAAGGAGTAAACAGCTGGTGCCAAACTCATTATACTGTATTGCGTTTTTCACCCGCGAAGCCATTAATACTTTTTCGTACGGGTACGGTTCTTAGTGATGTCAATTGATAAATAGATGGATAAACAACTCGGAAAAGAATGGAACAAATGCGTTTCTTAACGTTGGATTCTCCTGGTAGTAAACGATGAGAAGATCGAAAATTACATTTTAGTAGTGAGGAAGGCAGAAAATAAACCTGGAGAAGTTATATTTCAAAGCCCTGTCTTCAATATTCCAACGAAGAATTTAACGCGTATCAAGAAAGATATTGATCTGACTAAACATGAACTTTCTGTGGTTGGGTGTTGTATGTTAGGTAGGTACGATCGAAATGAACGGCGTCAACTTGGCGATACCTAGTGCTGTTATTATGACTACACATCTCATAGATCGCCGAACTTAAAACCTCATTGGGCGTCGAGGGACAATTAAATATCGACACCATACAATTTTGTTCAGCAAGAAGGATGTATTTCGAGTGAATTCGCGCTATTAAATCAACGGCCGTGTCAACATTCTTAGAAAGGTTAATGTATTTGGAAATTATGACATTACGGATTTTTAGGATTAGGCAATCAAAAATATAACAAAAAAAAAACGCCTGGTTTTCTGGATTGTGCGTAGGCTGCGAGGTTTCGTAAAAGCCTGAGATAATTAAGAATTCCTTATTGATACCCCTGCGGATCGAGAAAAAGACAGCATCATTGGAATCTGCTTGTGAAATATTTACACTTTGAATCTACCATGTGTGGAGATCCAATGAAGCTGTCTTAGTCAAAAAGAGGATGGAAAACTGCGATATTTTCTTCGCCAAAAAAATAAGCGACTGAATTTGAAATTAGAACCAGACAAAAAACAAAGTTTTGAGCTTGCGATGCATGAACAAGGGTTTCATGATTATTCAAAGCTTCATTTTCTAAATTAGCCTAATATGCGCACATATGTACATAGAGAAGAAAAACGACTTCTTCCAACTCCTGGACAAAACCTACGCGCGGTGATATAAGCACAGCAATAAAATTATCTTGGACGATTTACACACAAAGCTAAGAGAGACAGCGAGGGAGTTTTTGGTGGTGTTGTTGGAAAGTATAGCCTGGCCGATAACCACCTTTAACAACGAATTCAGGCTAATAAATTTTGAGGTTGGGAGAAACATTATCGTGACTAGTACGCTTTTCCTTCATATCAATTTTTACAAGGGGACTTCGAGCATTCCAACCGTCGATCAGGTTGATCACACTGCGACTGTCGCAGACACTTCACTAGTGTGAAAGATGTCCGAACATTCAGAGGAGCAAACATTGACATGAATAATTACCTCGTAGTAAGGATGCAGTTTCGGACACCCCGAACATTCCAAGGACAAGGAACTACTGTGAGGAAAGATCACAGATTGCGTATCGTCTATCGCTGCAAAATTCATCAAAATTGTGCCTTTGATGTGCTAGGTTTCTACGGCAGTACAACTGGTTTGAAAAAAAAATGCTAGCAAGCACTTGCTTGTACACGATAAGTATATAGAGCGGAGCTGTATAGAAAATTCAGAGCTACTCGTGAGGTCTTCGATGAGGCTTCCCAAAAGGAAACAGAATAACCATTAGAAGGGGAGGAAAAAGAGAAATCCTACGAGTATTCCGGGAATGAAGTTTCAAAATTGTATAAAAGGGTGAAAGAAACATAATAATGCTATAAAGACTGAGCCGAAGTCTGCAAAAGCAAACAAGGATACATGATAGTATCCGTTCTGAAGATACAGCAGTGATATTTTTGCAGGCTGGGACTATATAATGTGGACAATGATCAAAATTCCGCTGTCAAGCAGAACGAACAATTCAATTTGGATGATGCGATCTAACAATTATCCACTAGGCCTTAACTTAAGCCCAATAGATTGGCTTACTCTCACAATAAAACAGTGGAATAAAAGAGTGCATACTATGCAAAATATCTTAGAATAAAATTACACCCGATGAGTGGAACCTCAGTATGCTTTGTCTGATTCTTAAAACAGAAGAGCCAACTATAGGAGTGCAAGTCTCCTCCACATCGTTTTCAAGTTCTTACTGTATACAATAGTATGAGCGCTTAGTCTTTTATTTACAATTTGACTGCTTTATATCATTTTCGCACTACGAAAGATCTTGAACAAAACTCTTGAATTTCAGATCAATATACCAACACAAATGGCACAGGTACAAGCTTCATTGCAACATCGACTTATCCAAAGGAGTACGGATGCAACGATTACGATGACAGGAATATGTAACGGGAATGAAATGAAAGCTCGGAAAATCTTTGAACCCGCTTTAGAACGACGGCTTAGTAGAGGAAAAGTACCTCTACCAACTCGGTAGCTGCAACTGAAGAGAGATAGATTATGATCGAGCTGAACCTTCAGCCGGGATATAGTGGCATCTAAAGTAAGTTAACATGAGTTTTTTTGTGCAAAGTTCAAGCATATTATTCGTTTTGCTATGATGTCATACACTCATTCAAAACCTGGGGTATTCATCGGTTAAAATAAGTAGCACGTGGAGTTGCCAAAAATAGAATTAGGTATGGATATTAAGACGAATGAATCGCTTCGAGGTCACGACTAAATTTAAGCTGTTTTTTTTATCGTCTTGAATGAATTATCAAAGGCTAACTACCATCACTTGCATTTGTTTAGTTTGGTGAACAATTTTACGAGTTTGTACAATTTTCTGCTGGAAATGGACGAGACAGATCAATGGAAGAGTGGGGAATGATTAAATACTAATGGACTAAGAGCCCACAGTAATTTTTGGGTGTGAATGATAACGGAAAATAATTTGCATAATTAGATAGTTCTTAAGTAGTTATTTTTAAATGTTAGCGTCTTGCATGCTCTAGTGGGGGCAATGATGAGTAATATCAAAAATGCAGTTTTCTCGAAAGTACAAATAATTGGTATAACAACTTTATCATCATTTCAAAATGTAGAGTTAAGCGCCCAGATAACAAATATGGTGGTCCAAGACGTTTTGCAGGCGGCCTTCTGCCTGCAAAACGCGCTAATAGTAGGCTAGAAACCGATTTTTAATATAATTGTGCGCACACCAAAGACAGCAAGTCCTTTTGGAAATTGGCTTAAGCATTGAACGGTACGTTATTTTCCCAAGGAATCAAGGTTGAAGCGACTATTCTGGCGGAATACTTCGAAAAATTGCTGAATCCACCAGTGGACCGGAGTGAAATATAATTTGCACTGCCGTATTCCGAAGTAAACTCTTTAGACTCCCCCATAACTCTACAGGAAGTTGAAAAAGTTATAGTGAGGTGCCGCCTGCATAAGGCTCCAGGAGAAGATCGTATTGTTTGAGTTCTTCAAAAATGCAACTGGTCACTTCCTGCAGAAGCTCAGGGAAACATACAATTATATATTTACAACCGGCGAAGTTCCAGAAGCTCTCAAAAAAAATAATTTTTCAGATTCTCAGAAAGCACATCCAAATGATCTATCCAACTATTGAGGGATTTTGTTTCTAAATGCTGTTACCAAAATTTTTACAGGAGTCACGTTGGAGCGCTTAACAACCTGGATATGTGAAAACGACCTGCTAAGCGAGTGTCAAGCTGGGTTCCGTAAGGAGTACTCCACGATTGACAACATATTTACTCTCACAAACATCGCTCATATTTACTTGGACCGAGGAAAAAAACTATACGCTTTCTTTGTAGACTTTAAGGCGGCTTTTGACTCAATCGATAGAAGATCATTATTTCTTAAACTCAGCAACATAGGAGTCTCAATAAAAGTTTTAAATGTTCTGCAACAATTTTACGAAAGCAATACAGCGGCCGTGTGGGACGGGAATATCTTGTCTAATCGGTTCCAAACAAACTCTGGAGTAAAGCCAGGATGTCTTTTGAGTCCTCTTCTGTTTTCAATGTTTTTGGATGATCTAGTTGAATTTCTTCCGGGCGGGTTGCCTCTTGAGGGATTTCCTATAAAACTCTTACTCTACGCCGACGACATCGTAGTTTTCGCAGAAACCCCAAGCATGCTTCAAATTATGATTAACAAGCTGCAACAGTATTGCCGTATGTGGAACCTGCAAGTTAATGGTTGGCGACGTCACGCAAGGAATGAAAAATGGACCTGACAGAACGTGGATCTGGATATAGCCAAGGAATACAAATACCCCGGAGTTCTGGTCACCTCACAGGCATCCTTTAAAAAACCACAGCTAGAGAAACTGAAAGAATCTAAACGTGCGATTAATTGCAACTGGAAAGGAATTCTGAGAAAAAGGTATGTTGCACCAAGTGTGAAGTACAAGATTTTCGAGGCGGCAATGAGGTCAATAATGTGCTATGCAGCACAAGTTTGGGGGGCTTGGCATTTTCAGGTAGAAAAACTCCAAAGATACTTCCTTAAGAAACTGTTTACGCTACCTGAAAATACACCAATTTACATGTTACATCTGGAAACTGGACTACCAACGCTACATATCTTCACGCTTAGACTGCACTTCCTCTATATCAGAAAAGCTTTTGCTCAACCAAGTCATCGTCTTCCCCACAAGGTTGTTATGTATCTAAAAAACCGAAACCTTAATGGCTCAGCCAAGGACACAATGTCAATGACAAATTCAATTAGGAGGTCCTTTTAGAGAAAAAATGCCCTACCACTAAATGAGATCACAAACATCCGAAACGGCGCAAACTGGAACACTTTACACAACTTTCCAAAATGTGCATTGAATTATAGGCTACAAATTATAAATGAAGCTTTTTAGTAATTTCTTTCTCTCGGCTGACGGCAAAAGCCAACGCTTATTTTTATTATTTTTGGTAAACTTGTAAATATTGTAACAGAATAAACAAATATTACTACTACTACTAATATTAGTTTTGATTCAGATAACGGCGTGCGGGCATTTTTGGAGACATAACGGAGATGTTCCACCAATGTGTAGTCTATGTAACGACCACCATTCTTAAAGATTCGTACGGTGCACAGACAAAGGCTAGAAACAATGTATGCAAATGGTAAAACAATATCATGCAAATGGTAACCTGTTTTAATGAAAAATATACACCAGAAGCAAGGGAGATTCTTTATAATTGTTGTGTGCATGATATTTTTGACAGTGTCATTATCACGATGTGGAAAGCATTCAGCAGGCAATAGACATACCTTTCATGCACTTCAATCAAATTTAAAGGACATTAAATTATATTCCTTTGGACAATGTTTTCAACAAAGCTTCGAAATGGGAAATCCAAAAAGTACTTCTTATGATCTTCTTAAGCGAATACTTTTATGCCTTTTATGGTTACTAAAAGAACCAGGACATATTGACCGATCACAAAATACCGACGAAGAGGCAAATTCCCTAACAAATGTTAAAGAACTTCTTCAAGAGATATGGCAATCGGATATTCAGTGGGATGATCTTTAGCAAAGTGGCGATTAAAGCTGGCTCAGATCAACGTAAATATCGGCAGTTCATTTTATTCCGAGCAGGATAAGTTTTAGAGAATTCCGAGATCGGTTCTCAATTAAACGCATCGGACCCACTTATTAAACGAAAATTTTACTCTGCAAGTAGCTACGAAATACAGGCTTGCACACAGCGCGGACTGTGTTGATAAACTACACTATTCATGCTTTGGACTGTGTATACCTAAGCGGAGATAAAACAACATGTGATGCATATCAGAATGTCATATACTTCAGTGGTAAAGCCTCATTATCACCAAAAGTATAGTAAGACCAGAAAAAAAATATGTCAACCAACTAACTGAACATTTACATCGATTCGCATAAAACCATTTTCATTTTCAAATGATCGCGAATTTACAACGCAATAAACCAATCGAAAGGAGAGAGCCCTACATAAATTGAGTCCTAATCGGAAAGGCAATACAAGTTTGCTCAATAAACAGGGGTGGAAAAGATAATGGGTCTTAATGGAAAACAAATGAAAATTAAATGTTAACACAATTTTACTGTAATCCAATGCCATTATTTAAGAATAGCTATATGGAAAACATAAAAAGCAATTAATTTCTTTTTAGCATTAGAATTAGTAATTTTTGGGATAGGTATCATTCCTAGAATAAGCAAAAATTCGAAATTATAGCAAATTATAGAAGAAATCTATAAAACAAAAAATTATTCACACCAACATTTGGTTACATGTCCTTTAGCCGCCTGGTAACGTCGTGACAAGGATTCCACAAGGTTTTGGCTCTTTTGCACTGGCATTCGTTCTCAAGCTCCCTTGATCACAACCCATAACGCTGCCTTATTAAACATATTTTTCATAGCCAACTCTTTCTTGACTTCAGACCACAAATTCTCGATCGGATTTAGATAGGACGACTGAACCGGCCAATAGAAAACTGAGATCTATTTCGCTTGAAGCCAGGATTTGGCTTTTTTCGAGGTGTGCTCGGGGTCGTTATCCTGTTGGAACTACTATACAATGGAATTTCAACTTAAGCATGATGTTTTCTAGTATTTCTTCATATTTTTCTAGAGTTAAGATCTCTTTAATCTACAATAATGGACCCACACCATACCGGGAAAAACATTATACTCCCTCCATCGTGCTTAATGGTTTTTTTTTTTTGTGTATGAATACTTGGGTTTGAATTCGTTACTGCGACGTCGTTTTACATAGTGCCTGCTAGCCGAACCAAACAAATTTACTTTTGTTTAGTCACTGCAGAGAATATTTTGAAACCTCTTTGTGCACCTTTCGTCTGCTGCAAGTGTTTTTCTTTTTTTGTAATTTTTTTCTGAGACAAATGGCGTCTTCCTAGCGGATCGAGAGCGCAGATTAGCTGCTAATAATCTGTTTCTAAGAGTTCTTGTCGTCACAGTTAGATTCAGTGTCTTCTTAATTTCTGAAGTGTTCTCTGAGCAGGACAACCTTTCCGCAATGAATTTACATGTTTTTCTCTTAGAGCGGAGCTTCTGGAAAAATCGTCTTTCTTCATCGTGCCTGCCACGTAAAAAACTTCAGAATCATAAAAAACAACTTACTGTAAAAATTCGTATGTTTTTAAAAAGTTATTCTTGAATAAATATGCGCAAAACTAGTACTAATACTAGGACATACTAATGAAGGCTTTTAAGAATCAATAATTTAGTTTTGTTTTGAATTGCAGCTATATAAAAAGCAGTATCATATGTTAAGATCGCTTTAGGTAGCTTCGGTGTAAATGACATTTTTAGCTGACGATTTACTCACACCTATTATTTTTTTCCGCCATTGTATGCACGAATGATTCAGCGTAAAAAGGGTCAGGAAATCTTTTAAACAAAATACGAATCGCGACGTTAGGGCGAATTGTCCAAAGATATTTTCATTTTCGGCAGCCAGATAAGTTTCTTTCGCTTGCCTGTTCCCTTATGTAGGGGTGTATTACCTGTAAAAGCCAAGCTTGAAGGAAGATTAGAGAAGCGTTAAAGTGCACTCCGAACGTAGGAAAATTAAGGAACACATAAAAAGCTACAAAACAGTTGAGTATTACGAGAGGTGCATCAACAAGTGACTCACAGGGACATAACACACACATCCAAGATCTCATCAGCGCAATGGATATTCTTTCCAAGTTGAGGCTAAGTAAGAACACGTCCTTTAACAGTCATTTGTTGCTAGGATCATCGAAATCGAAAATAAGAAAAGAAATTTGTAGATTTGACGGATAATGGATTAACTCTTACAAGTTGGGCAGCTGCCTTTTGAAAACGTAAGCGGGCTGCAGGAGTATCTGCAAACATCTCAAAGCGAACGAAATGGTTTTTGTCTGTAGGATCGTTCAAAATCGGCTTTGAAGCCCTTGGGATATAAAGAATACCATCAACAAGAATGTTCAAACTCGTTAAACAGCAATTCAAACCAGGAGTGGAGCTTACGGCAGGAAGGTCGTTAGGCTCACACTATAAGATGCCAAAGGCATTTGAATAACCGTCGTACCGGGTAGTGTTACCGGCTCGATAACCTGACGAACTTTCTCAACTCCACATTTATTTAAAAATGCTCTCAGAAATTACACATGTGACAATATCGCCGTCACTCACCTTCAGCTACAAAAAGATATACATAAGGCAGCTATAAAGCTGTGATGATAGTTTCCTTTAACTTTCATGGATCTGCAACAGCGAACGGCACTGTGTTGGATGTCATAAGTACATATGTCAGTTCCAATTGAACAAGAGACCAGCAAAGTTGTTCGACTAAAAGCACAAACAGTGCATCAGCACGTCAGCGATTAAAAGCTGCAACAGTGCTACCTTTTTACTCAGCTAATATCTCATCATAATTGGCTTAATTTACAGAAGAGCATTTGAAAATAAATGCCTACTGAATTTTTGGCTAGCTGACAAGAATTTCCTTGTCTCTGTTCCAAAACAGTTTCCGCTTTGCTTTTAACCACCACCGGTGTGACAGTAGCTCTTCCACTGACATTATACTGCGCTTCACCTAACCCTACTGAGACCTGCTTTCAAGGCGCTAGACAGATCACACCATCAACTACGTCCACCGTTCGTCACGAATCCCCGAAGCTCAAAGGCATTTCACCACCATTATCTTTTGGTACGAGCAGCAGCACATCAAATTCTCAAAAAATTAGAAAATCACAAGAAAAAAAAAATAAATAAAAAATAAAATCCACAGCACCAATTTTACACAGGAGGACGCGAGATGGCGCAACATAGACTGCAATAGTCAGAGCAGGACGCACACAATAAGAAATCAAAAATGAGAGAAAAAAAACGAACCAACTCAAGGGATAAAGCAGCAGGGAATTTCATTTTTTTATCGTTTACCTTAACATTATTAATGATGATGATGATGTTCTACAGCGCGAGTAAACTGGACACGAATTGGTGCAAGTGGGACTCCTTTTCTAGCGACAAACAATTGCACAAACTGGTGCGTGCATTTTTCGGTGATTGGTTTGCTTTTGAAAGAATTCTTTGCTTCGCGTTTTTCTTTTTTTACTTTTAGTTCTTCCTCTCCTTTACTTTGCATGTGTATTTTTATTGACCATTTGTCAAAGTATCTGTTTCGTTGCCGTCGTCTTCGTCGTAGTCGTCGTCGTAGTCGCGATTTAATTGTCACTGCTTGTAATAAACACTTGGATTTTTCACTTGATTTTTGGGATATTTGAGGAACGGCAGACGACAGAGATATTTACTCGATTGTTGTTTGGGTGATTTAGTTGGGATTTGTTGGAAATTGGCGATTATTTACCGAGGAATATGGTCAAAAATATTCGATTCACTTTTAAGTAGTTCTTGTACACAACACACGCCATTCATGATTTTAGTTTGGATAGTGAATACAGTGTGGCAGAGTGGCGCTAGCTGATGGTAGAGAGATTTAACATCAATATCGTTGACAGAGATGGCTTTGGGAATAGTTAAGGAGTACGAGTATTTAATATAATGAATTAATGGTATATGAATATATCTATGTATAATAACACTTTTATCAAAGACTTGAATTTATATATATATATGTATATATATATATATATATATATATATAAAAACAATGTAATATATGTATATCATTAAAATTCAGAATGAATACTTTGAACCTTATGAAGTATTTGGAAAAATCATTATATAAAACGGAAACAACACTTTTGATAAAAATCCGAAAATAGAAAAATAAGAAGTCATTTTTTAAAGAGTATAAATAGTTATTTTTTTTATAAGAAGTATAAAGAGATAGTTTTCCAGAAATCAAGCAAGAGCTTTTTCTAGAACAAGCTCGATTAACGCAAAAATTCTGCCAAAGGAAACAAGGGTGAGGTCTGTAGTCAGAGCAAGGTACTCTTTCTAGAACTAGCTCTATATGTTCAGTTCCAGTTCCATTGGGCTGTAAACAAATAATTAATCAAGTATAGGATGACGTCTGTGAATAAGTCAGTTCTATGTCGCACATGTTACATATGTACATTAGCTACTAGAACCACAGAACGTACCTGGATTTTTAACGTAAACCTCCTGCCGTAAGACTTTATGTTTACGAGGTGCCCATACACCCATAGGGAGCAAGGATACGCATTGCCATCGCTCGCCACAAAAATTTTGAACTGTGTTGGAGGCAAAAGTTCCACCCTTGGTATGAGTCGAGGCCGACCTAAAACCTCTTGCTGCTCCTAGGGTCGCAGCACCCAGTACTTCGTTTGCAACTCTACAATGGGCTAAACCAAAAAGGAAACCCGTACCCGCGATTTGGGTTTAAACCACAGCCACCATGACGCTCCCACAAGGGGGCCTACCTCTAACAAGTCAGGCCCGGACCGAAATCCGGGGGGCTCCTGACTCCCATGGTACCGTGATTTAAGTCCTGGTATGGACTACAGGTGGTCAAGCCACTAACAAGACCTATGACCGGCAACTTGTAACTGGTCAAATCGTAGCATCCAATTCATGCTATAAATCTAAGGATGTTAGAATAATCTACCCCCGCTTTTTATTAGACAACGTCATTAATGGGCGAAGCCTTGATATTTGGGCGGGGGCCCCAACTAGAACCACACAACAGGAAATGCAAAACTTTCTGGTGACAATGAAATCCCAATTGCATACAAAATCGAATCCCGCTTACTTTGGTCGCGACGGTCATTCATATAAAAAGAAACTTCTCGAAGTCGAAAAGGCGTTTGATACAGTATGGCTTGCTGCATAAGTTTATGTCCTTTAACTTTCCGATTTACCTGATCAAAATCATTAAGACGGTCAATTAGCGAACAGTATTCCTTAAAAAGACTTATAGCATTTCATGCTTCGGATATTGAGGGGCTTGTTTTATTTAAAAAAAAAACCTTCGTCATCAGAGCCTGAGAATTATTTTCCACTCCAGCAGCAGTACTGACTGTGTCCTCTAAATTTTGATCAGATGAAGTTGAAATGTTGTCCTCAACGGTTACGTACTCCTCCCATTTTCTGAAGCACCAACTGAAGATTTGTTCGCTAGCGCAATCCAATAAGACAGGGGCCTTTTATTCTCTTTATCAACCTTTTCTTCGTTTTGAGAATTGTTTAAAGTCCGCAGGCCGGTATGCTTAAAACAGTTCGCAATTGTCCTACGACTGACGCAATCCCAAGCTGTGGCCACCGTCCCTAAGGATCTGGTAGGCCAATAGTATTTTCCTTATTAGATTCTATGTCCCGAATTATTTTGAGCATTTGCGTTTTAGGTTTCTTATAACACCCTGGTCCATCGGTTGCAGTATCGATGTTGTATTGTATTGGAAACCAAGTTTCATTGAAGAAAGGTTGTAGTATTTGGATGTGAAGGGCAGTTATCAACAAGTAACAACATTTCATGTTCTTTATCCTTAGTTCTGTATCCCACTTTCGAAAAATTCAAAACTGACTCAAAAACTTCGGAGGTGATCCAAGCTTTTTTTATTTGTTGTGCATTCGACTGTAAAGCACTTTGTACCCTTGAACACCTTGGATTTTTTGATTTGCTAATAACAAGCAGTTTTCCTTTCTCTGATCCATCCATATTTGCACCAACGCGTACAGTTATTCTTTCTTTTGACATTTTGCCACCAGTGCATTTTTTCCCCTAAATTTGAATGTTTTGTCAAGTTTTAGATTGTAAAATAGTCCGGCTTCATCCATATTAAATATTTCAGAGGGTTGGTACCTTCCTCGAACTATTGGCCACACTTTTTGTAGCTTGGCTCAGCGCTGTTAGATTCTCTCGAAATTTTTCCAAATACAATGTTGTTTCGCATTCGAAAGCCGCAAATCCAATTTTCAGTATATCCAAAATCCTTTCCAAGAAGTCATCCAATTTAAGTTGCTTTCATCTGTATTAATGGCCCTGTTGTAGGCACATTATTGTTTTTCTAATTTTTAAACCATTTCAATAGTGATCTTTTAATGTCTGCATTTTTTAAAGAACAAATTTTTTTTATGGTAGCCATTTTTTTCAATTGTAAATGTTTTTCCTTTTTTAGGTTCTGTTCTACTCGTACATATAACATAAAATAAGTACACAGTTTTTTACTGAAATTTAAAGAATAAAATCATTTTCTTACGTTCTGTAAATTTAGTAGTGACTCGAAACTGTCGCTTTTCTTAGGTGGAACGCATGGAACAAACTAGCACAACTCCGACAAAAATCAAAGAAAATAAACTCCAGACGCATTGACGCAGAACTGTGTCCTGTCTATAGACAGCCAACACAAAAATAAGGTAAAAATATTTTCGGTCGTTATATCCGAATTTCATGACGAACAACCATCACGAAAAGGTCCCTACAACTGAAATGGTCGTTATAACCGAAGTCGTTGTAACCAAAAGATTTTATCCATTATTGGATGGCAAACCAAACTTTGGCTTCTAACTTCGTCGTTATACTCGAAATGTCGTTACAACCAAGGACACTATCCGCGAATTTGAACGTAAATGTTAATATTAAAACGCTTTACCCATTTATAAATCTTGAATCACAGCTAAGTACTGAAAACCAATTGATCATTTTCAAGGTCATTTTCCAGGCAATCATGTTTTGAGGTAAGTGTGCAATCAGGCATATCCGAAAGTTGCAAATAAGTCAAAATAAACTTTTGAAAATGATGTTTAACCTCCCGTGGCATTTCTCTACCGATGAGTTATATATATTTGCAAATGTAGAAAAAGCATAAACAAGGATCTTAACCCTGGAAGCCCAATCATATTTTTACGGCTATACTCGTAAAGCCCAATTATACGTAAAAATATATAGTCTAATAAAATAAAACAATATCAATTAAAGAAAGTTTGCTTTTTATTTATACTTTTAATAATAACTTTGGAAACATAAGAAATTTAACAAAAAATGAGATCCTTTATAGTTTTTCTCACATTTTAATATTTAAAAAAAAAATAACGATATTTAAATTCACATTCTTAGAATTAAAACAACTCTTATCAATACAAAATATAAATTATGAAAAAAAAATTTTTTTTTGTACGCAGTCTTTACAAATATCAATATTATGTTCTCCGCATATTGCTTTTTTTTCATTTGGAGCACTGTGTTTTGGTCATCCTCCTTTTTTTATACGAGCAAAACCCACAATAGCGTCGTTTCTTTGGTTCTGGCTCATCGCAGGAAATATCTGTTTCTGCCGTAAGTTCCGCTTCAATTTAGGTGCCTCCAGACGTTTTTGCATCCACGGCGCTGTGAAGTCTGTACACAACTTTTTCATAAAATCTTTTCGGCTTAGTAGTTTTTCTTTTATAGCTAGTTTATTGTGGCAGTATATAATATACGAATTCACGATAGCCATATTCAGCATGTCGTAAAATATAGCCATTGGCCACCTATTAGTCTTCCTGTTAGAAGACATAGATGAACACATTTAGTCGACAGAACCGACGCCTCCTTTTGTTTTGTTATAATACAAAGCTTTCCACTATTTTGATTAATTACGGCATCTTCATTGCATGATGATAATAAGAAAACCATCTTGGATGGCCTGGTTTTATTGGATACCAATGTCAAAGGCCCATCAAAACAAAATATTGAATAGCCCAACGGCAGCGAACGTGAGTTCTTTACTTCTTCTGGAATTTCTCTCTTGTTTGACCTCATGGTTCCCACTAAAGTATGGAGTCGTTAGCAAACTCTTGGCTAGTGCAACAGATGTGAACCAGTTGTCGCAGGTAATATTCTTATTTGTTCCGTGTACTCTTTTACATAAAACTCGCCTAATGGCAGACCACTTGTCCTTGTGCTTTTACCCACCATGCACTTTGTGGAAGCTTCACATATCATTGGAAATTGTATTCCATATCTATCTGGTTTATTGGGTATGTACATGCGAAAAGGACAACGACCGCGAAAACCCAACAGCTTTTCATCTACAGCCAAGTTAGTGCCAGGTACGTAGGATAGTCTACTCGTACATTGGTTGATAAAAATCTCCCATATTTTTCTCACAGGTATGAAAGCGTCTTCCTGACGTAAAATTGGTCTTAGTAATTTATCGTCCATTCTCAAACACCTCTACAAAAATTCGAATCTGTCGCAGCTGATTACAGAAACATATCGAGTGCCAGAGAATGAGGCATTGAACAGTTCGTCAGTAGAAAGATGGTTGTCTTTCATAACAGCCGTCAATGTGAGTATTCCTATAAGAGCCCAGATCTCCATTTCATTGGTATCCCTGTAGCTTGCTGAGTTTTCCTTCAAATTGCCCCTTTTTTGCATCTTTTCCACGTTTGTCCACTTAACAATTTCCTCAACGATCTCTTCTTTGACGAAAAGTTGAAAGCAAAGCAAAGGGTCGACAATATTTCTACACATACGAGTCGGTCCTCTATTTGTGCGTACAATATTTATAGCTGAGGATCTGCCCGTGGACCGTCCTTTTATTGTAGATCATATGTAGTTATTTTTTCCACGAATTGAACGCTGAGGTAAAGTAATAATTCTATGTGAAATCGATGGTGTTACTTCAATATTAGCCGCTCCTGAAGAAGAGTTAAGGTCCTCGAGGTCCTCTTCTAGACGGTTTGTCGGATTTGTATCACTTATGTCCACCACTTCGTCTTCAATGTCACTTCCTCTTCAGAGTCGGTATCGTTCGGAGAAAACCGAACCGAACAACCGAAAACAAAAAATCACAATATTACAAGACGTTGAACATTTGCAAAAGTTACGTAAAGCCCAAACATATGTCAAATGTACGAGCAATAATGTTATTACGACAAAATGGCGGCAGTTACCGTAGCAACGCAACCGTTTCCTGATAGGTCTTGGCAGCTACTGGGTTGGTTTGAGCGGTCACTACAATTCAGTCGTGCGTGTGAAAGAGATAGCGTATTTTCGTCGGGGCATACGTCAAAACGACGTAGATTGGGATTCTAGGGTTAAAACTATCTAATCGCTACAACATATCGTGTAGTTCGTCTGACAACTGCTTGATTTCCAATCTAGTCACACAAAAAAACATTCTGTTTATTATTACTTCTAAAATATCTATTATTTATTTATTATTTGTTATTTATTGTTTATAAATTATTATTTATTGTTCATTATTTATTATTTATATTACTTATTTTTTATAATTTATTATTCACTATTATTTACTAGAGATAGCAATAGCTCATTGTGAACTGCTTATTATTTATTGCTTTTCGTTTTTTTTTTTTGTTGCCTCTATTTATTTATTTATATCGTTTTAGTTATTATATTTCGTTCACAAGTTTTCTATATTTATTTATCTTATAAATTATTAATGCGAACCAAGAAGGAATGGAGAAATTTGGTAATCGCCTCCCTTTCTCTCAAATCTAGAATTATAAGTTTTTTTATACGGTAATGAAGGTTTTCCCCACAAAAGATTTTACCTCAAATTTTATTTAAAATAATGATATCTTCGCAACAAATTATATTTATTTTTCAGTAGTAAGGCAGCATATACCACATCTCTGTAATTTGTGCAGTGTAGTTTTATGAACATTCATAAAATATTTTAGCCACAATAAATATATAAAGATATACATATAAAAGGAAACAACACTTTTAATAAAAATTTGAAAATAGAAGGCGTTTTTTAAAGATTATAAATAGCGTTTTTTTTATAAGAAGTAGGTATAATGAGATAGTTTTCCAGAAAAAAGCAGGAGTATTTTTTAGAACACGCAGAAATTCTGCCAAAGGAATCGACATGCATGGTACTCTTCTAGAACTACTCGTAGCTCTATATGTTCGGAATATTTTCAGTTGGTTGCTAAGAAGACAACTTTCAATGGGCTGTAAATAAATAACTAATCAAGTGTAGGGTGACGTATGTGAATAAGTAAAATTTACTAATTTCCCTTCATGATTTGGATTATGTTGATGAATTAACAATTCCGTCGAATCCAAATATAAGTTAGAAATAAGAGATAGAATTAATCTGGTTTGTGTTTGGTTTGTGAAACCGTGCAGAAATAAAGTCAATGTTTGTCATAAGATTCAGATTTTATTTTACCTTGTATCGTTTAAATATCTCAAATACTTTTGACCCAGAACTGCGAGTATGGACTTCAATTCCTGGATCTTTCATGGTTTATAAAGACGCATATGAAAACATTCGTCGTGTTATATTCTACAATCCGAAGGCTGCGGTTTGAGAAATCCTGCTCAGAACTATCTCTGATATGCATCGCATTTCGACAATAAGAAACCTATCGTATAATTTTTTCATAAGTGTTAGAGTAGGTTCTATTCGCCAACATCAGTTTGATATGCACTCACGCTCACATAAAGGAATACATGTCTGGAACGGAACTAAGGTTAATTAACTTTGCTGAGTGGCGGAACAACACTATACCTACACACGGTTTTCCAAATTTAAGATATGGCGGTCATCTGATCATCAAACCTTCAGTCAAACTGATCATGTTACGATCGACGTAAGACACTCCTCCAGTCCCAATATTTCGAGCGCTCAACATATACTCGGACCACTACTTCGTTACAGCCAAGGTACATACGTCTACGGATACTTAAACACCGCAACAACGAAGGAATACGCTAAACAGCTGCAAAAGCAACAACAAATAACCAAACATTAACAACAAGCATAAGTAGGGAAGCAATACTTTTACGAAGCGGCACTCTATAGAACAACGAGAGCGGCTCGTGGCCTCTACGAGCAAAAAAGGAGGGAAGAATATCGGCTTCCCTGGGGGAAAAAGAAAGAACATGAGAATCGCAAGTTATGTATGTATACATCACTGCTATACAAATGAAGCAGTGCAGTCTTAGGCCCGATATGCCGACTTTCTTTGAAATTTTGACTACGACGTGATATTTAAACCAACAAAAGCTAACACAAACGTAGATTACTGCTCCCGAGTCCCGCTGCCATCTACTGCTCATCGTGTGAATCGGCTAACATCGAAAAAAGGGTAAGAAATTGGCTACCATGCGTTTGATATTTTCGTTATTAGACAAGTTAATCAATTGTCAATAAAAGCCGGACTGATAGCTCAGGAGACAAGAGAAGATGAACACTTGGGAGCAGTACTTCCGTTACTTGAGTCAGATCAGTGTCTCTTTCGAGCAGGATATGAAGCCCCTGAGACAGACTACAAGATAGCAGTAGGCTGTCTGATTTTTGATAACAGAGTCGTGAAGCAGATGCTTGCTGATCTGCATAGATAGGAATGGGAAAAATTAAGGGATTGGCCCGTTCTTTTATCTACTGGCCTGGCATCGACATGGATATTGAGTGTGGCAAGTGAGTTCGTCGGCTATGCTAAATTTGATCATTATCCACCTAAATTCAGAGTACACCATTGGGAATACCCGAAAGGGCCATGAAAGCGTGTACACGTTGACTTGGCAGGACTGATGTTATTATCTCCGACGCCTACAGCAAATGGTTTGAAGTAGTCAAAACAATGAACACAATAACATCCAGTGCGACTATTGAGATTCCAGACGAGATGTTCGCTGCCCATGGTGTTCCTTTCATAATTGTGTCTGATAATGGGACCAGCTTTACGTCCGTCGAGTTCAAAAACTTTCTGCAAACTGTTCGTGTTAAATACCACAAGCTTATGGCCCCGTACTATCCGTCTACAAATGGTTAAGTTGAACACAGTGTACAAACAGTCAAGGATGCTCTCAAAGCGATGAGTA
Source organism: Volucella zonaria (assembly GCA_963966105.1). Classification (NCBI taxonomy): domain Eukaryota; kingdom Metazoa; phylum Arthropoda; class Insecta; order Diptera; family Syrphidae; genus Volucella; species Volucella zonaria. Next base: position 75,462,728 of record OZ014530.1, on the reverse strand, counting down.
CAATACAATGCTCACTTCAGCAGAACCTTAACGAATTCCTTCGCCATTATAGGAATGCACCACACTCAACAACAGGCCAGTCCCCAGCCAACTTTTTTGGGGCGTTCAATTCGTATACCCTGGGATCTTGTGAGACCAGAGAATGTTTCTACAAAAGTGACCGAAGAAGATTACATGAATTTCAACCCAATATTCCAGACATTTAAGGCATCGCAACTCATTCTCTTTCGCTCAAGAAACCTCCGAATGGATAGAACAATAACTCCCGCATTTGTGCCTTGCATTACGAGATCGACTATTTCGGAAAAACATACAAACGGCATGTCCATCAAATACGAAGAGTAAGTGGCACCAAATCAATTACCAGCAAAGAGAGGATTCACGAGACTGTAAAACCAAAATCACTGGGAAATCTTCCATCGAATAAATACATCACATCTTCGAAAGCGAATCATCAACTGAGTCAACCTCAATACTAGCCACCGAGCTCACATCTATTGTACTTCAATCTCGAGGCAACAAATCACACCCGGCTATGAGACGCATGATACAAAAGTTCCACGGAGATCGATCAAGCAAAGGAGACCACGAATTTTATTTTCACCATAATGACAGGTGGGCAGAATTGTTGTCTCTTTCGTTGGATGACAGTTCTAGATCATATAGATTAATGGCGTTTTCGTTTAAGCTGTCAGAAGAGTTTTTTTTTTTTTACTCTGATTTTTATTTAAACAGAACACTAAAAACTTCTTCAGACTTTTATATTTTAAATATATTTACTTGAGAATCAATTTGAACATTCAGAATAATAAATGGACAAAACACAGCGGATTGCACGAAAATAGAAATCTAGTTTGACACTCTATACTATTTGACGTTTATACATATTTATATGCGTCAGTACATTTTGACATCAAATCTAGGAGAGAAATTTTGATTCCGAAATGAAAACAAGAATCAAAATTTTGTTTCTGAAAAAATAAGGGGAAATGGCTCAAACGAAAACGCCATAAGATATAAATTTATTTATGTTTTAATAAGCAATAATAATAATAATATTTTCTGACGTTTAAAAGAAGTAGCTCATTATGTTTTAAGAAGTTAGTTTTTTTGATTTCGACTTTGTAACGATTTTTTTGAGATTAATGTTAGATACGTTTTTTCATTCATTGTCAATAAAAAACTAAGAACAACATAATACTTACTTACTTAGGTGGCGCTACAGTTCGGGGTGAACTGCACAAGCCTTTCCAGTTAGCCTGATTCTTGGTTAACTGCCATCAGTTTCGGACTCCAAGTCGGTTGAGGTCCCCTTCTACTTGTGCGGGCCATCTAAGGTGAAGTCTTCCTCTACTGCGGTTTCCTTCCGAACTACATGACTTAGTCATCTCAGGCAGTTTTCTAACTAGATCAATGCTGCCGTACAGCTCGTATAGTTCGTCGTTGAATCTTCTCCTTCAAAGCCCACCAACGCAAACGGAGTCGAATATTGTACAAAGAAATTTTCTCTCGAAACAACCGAGGATATTTTCATCCGCTTTTGATAGAATCCATGCTTCAGCGCCATAAAGTAAGACTGGAATGATCAAGGTCTTATATAGAGCCCCCTTAGTTGTTCGGGATAGGCTTTATTACTCAATTGCCTTCTTACCCCGAAGCAACAGTGATTGGCAAGAGTGATTGTTCGTTTAACTTCTGCAGAGGTGCTGTTGGCGGAATCGAAAGCAGAACCAAGGTATTATAGACAGAGTCCCTTGCTACCCCGAAGTTATAGCTGTCGACGGTGACGTTCTATCCCATTCATCGATGTTATGTGTCCCTGTTTGTTAGCAGAATGTACTTGGTTTTGATCTTATTTAGTGCTAAATAATTTGGCAGCTGTTCAACATCATACTTGAGAAAATTGTGAGAAATTCGCAGGTCAGAAGAACAATTTTCCAAAAGTCTGTACAACTACTTGCGAACGCTGATGATATTGACGTCATTGACAGAACTCAGCGAGCTGTCATTGGTGCTTTCGCATGAATTGGACCAGAACAAATAAGTATGGATTAGTCGTGAATAAGGGCAAAACTAAATACTACCTTGATCAAAAAGTTCCCGGAATGAATTCAGAAAATTAAAAATACAAGTTTATTCATCTAAATCTATGTATATTGTCCCCTTCAAAGTAATCCCCATCGACTGCAACACACTTCTGCCAGCGCTTGATCCAATCCTCGAAACCTTTTCTATATTCGGTTTTCGGTATATCCATCAGTGCTTCATGTGATTTTTCCATTACTTCCTCTCGGCTGCTGAAACGCGTTCCCCGTAGTGGTTTTTTAACTCGATTGAACAGAAAGAAGTCACAGGGAGCCAAATCAGGTGAATTCGGCGGTTGTTGGATGGTATTTGTTGCATTTTTCGTTAAATAATTATGAATAATGATGGCACTGTGCGACGGTGCGTTATCATGGTGCAAAATCTACGAGTTTTCTGCCCACAATTCTGGTCTCTTTCGGCGAATTGCTTCACGCAAACTCATAACGCTCAAATGATACTCTTTGTTTACTGTCTGGCCTTCTGGCAAAAATTCATGATGCACTACATCGTTGTAATCCACGAAAACCGTGAGCATTGCCTTCTTTTTTGACTGAAAACGACGTGGTTTTTTTGGTCTCGGCTCATTTGGTGAACGCCATTCAATTGCCTGATGTCTGGATTGCGTGTAGTACTAATAAACCAACGTCTCGTCTCCAGTAATGATCCTTTTGGTGAATGTGGGATCGGATTCAGCGATCAGCCTCGCAAACCATTTCTTTTGCGACGTCAACACGGTCTCTTTTTTGCATGAAATTGAGGTCTTTTGGCACCAACTTTGCTACTACACTACGGAAACCCAAATCACTAACCAAAATGTCTTGGATGGATCCATAGGCAATGTTCAAGTCCTCCGCTATCACTCTGATGGTTAATTTGCGGTTATTGACCAACCGCAACATTTCGTTTACTTCATCAATGTTTTCGTCGGTTTTCGATGTCGATGGTCTGCCACTGCGTTCATCATTTTCGATTGACTCACGACCACTTTTGAATCGTTCGTGCCACTGGCAAATGACTGTTTTCTTTAGAGAATCGTTGCCGAAACACTTTTTCAACATTTCCAACGTTCGCACACCATGAAATCCGTTTTTTACGCAAAATTTAATACAAGTTCGTCGATGCAAATTTAAATCCATTTCTAAAATTGTAAAAAATCGCCCACTCACATTGAGATAGATGTACTCTTGGCTACGTAATTTTTGCAAATGTCAAGCTATGATGCAAAGATTTAGAGGAAATGTCCACAACAGATTTACCAACTTAATAAAAAAAACAGAACTCAAATCGGAATAATGGGATCGCCACACGGTGGTGTGAAAATAGACAGCTATAACTTTGCGATAGTCATTACATCACATCAGAAATCAAACAAACAAATAGCTTTTTCTTCGGCTTATGAAGAAAAGAGTAATAACGAATTGTCAAGAAATACTATGGAGACTCTATATAAGATCCTCATCATCCAAGTCCTGCTTTATGCTTAGCGATGGTGGATGAAGACATCCTTAGCCGTTTCGAACGCAAAATTCTTCGAAGGACTTGTGGTTGTACAATGGCATTGACTTGGTCAATGGTACATCAGTCGCCTAAGATGGCTAGAACATGTAAAGCGAATCAATACCAACGCCCCAGCCCGAAAAGTCTTCGATTCCAATAAAGGAAGACCTTCCTTAGGTGACGCGCGCAGGTCTAAAGGGATCTCAACCAACCCGAAGGCAGTTAACCGGAGACTAACTGGAGAGTGCTATTGGTTGAGGCCCAGATCCACCCCGGATTGTAGCACAATTTAAAAGTGTTGGAGTAGGAGGTACAATCATCAATAAGGACATTTATCTGTGTGTCTATATTTATGACATCAACTTCACCAATCGTACCAAAAGTCCCGTTTTGAGGGGGCTTTTGGCAATTAAAGAATATAGAAGAATACCATCGCACAAAGTCAACAAAAATAAGACCTTATACACCTATACTCCAATTCTGAAAATTTTTCTTTACGGCAGAGCACATAATGTGGTCCTATTATCAAAAGACAGATGTTTCGCAGCATACTACTCGTACATATATTCGATTCGATATGTGAGGAGTGCAAGTGGAGGAGTACACATAAGCACGAAGTGTATGAGTTGCTCCAAAATGTGAATCTAAATACAAAACTATAGAACACTATATTAGTTGGGAATATTGAGTACCTAAATGAACCACAACATTACAGCTAAAAGAATATTTGAATCTCAGCCTATAGTTTGAAGTATCTAGTAGATGTCAATCATTGCGGGTGCCAACAGTTCAGAGTCTTAAGTGCGCGCAGCACTAGTTACAAATGAACACAAACGCGCACACTATACGCTTTAGGGCATTCTGACCAAATTCATATGTCTGTATAGGATAGCAATGATGAATGCTCACGGCTCTATCAAAGCTAGTACCGGAGTATAAAGAAGATATGACATGCGATCGTTTTATTTTGTCCATTTAAGACTTAAAAATAGGTTCAAAAGCTAAAACAACCTCTTCAGTATCGACTAAAAACCGCGATGAAATTTTAAGGTTTTTTGTTGATTTCTTGCTGAATCCTAGCTAAATAAATGATTTTGAAAAAAAAAAAAAATATTTTTAATTTTACAACTATTAGTTTTGGAGGGTACATGTATTATATGTGGACTTTGGTCGATTACTGCAATATAAAAACAACTTTTTTTTGTATTTTTTCTAAAACTTATTTGAAACGCTTTTTTTTATTTAATTGTATACATAAACTTAAAAAAAAAAAACAACAAAATAAAAAAATGTAAATTGAAGTAGTTTTTCAGTCTTAAACTTAAAAGTATAAAATAAATAATCACATTAAAAAAAGGAACTTTGAAAATAGTTATAATATAATAATATGTGAAATAAATTATTATTTTGTGTGGTACTGTAGATAGCAGTTGTTGCCGTTTATGCACAAATACAAATTGTACTTTGTGCACAGGGCCTAGTCCACCTAGTGCACCCAGGATTACGGCACTTGGAAGCATTCTTCGCTTCTACGAACTTGGGAAAATGTTGAAACGAATCGAATCGAGATTCATTTATCAGCGGGAAATTAACTTTCCTCCTTTTGGCGGATTCTGGTAAATGTTGGTCACCATGGGGACCTGAAGTAAATTCAAAACTTTCTCGAGATAGTACATTGGCTTACTTTAGTTCAATAAAGCTTTAGCAATGTGAACTTTATAATCCAAAAGATAATTTTTTTTTTCTTTTAGCTCAGCTTCCTGCCTTTTAAACATGATCCAACAGTTGACGATTATAAAATCTATAAAATGGTTAAAAGTTTGGACAATCCATTTATTCGTCCGAACATAGCATCAATAAATCGAGATGTATCGGTCGCAAAGATCCACTTCTTCCATATCTTTATTGTATAAGCTGACGATGGCAGGCTGCGGCAACGAAACCCTTGATTTTTGCTCCTTCCACCAGCACTGACATGTAGCTTCGGGCTGAGCTCCAACATATGATGAGAGAAGAAACACACCTTTATTGTCTTTCTATTTAACCAATGTTATTTTTTTATCTTCTCTCACCCACTCCTCCCACTCACCTCTTTTCATATAAGTTTTTGAATTACTGTTCCAATGCGGGTTTTCATAACAGTTCCAGTTTGGTACAAGTTTTTTTCCTTAAGAGTTTCCACACATTTTACACTAGTAAAGAAACGGTCGGTGTAGACACAGCTTTCTTGTCTAATAACGCTGGTTAGGAGTTTCACTATTGAAGCACCTAGCCCAAGATCTTTCATGTCTTTTTCTGGAATAGATCCCTTACTAGTGTAAATATGGAATTTAAGCACCAAACCGTCACTAGCAACAAGTATAATTTTTTTTAAACCGCGCCCGTTGGGTTTTGCGGGCATATACTGGCGAAAACTGCATTGTCCAGAAAACGGAATCATCTGTTCATCAACAGCAGTATGAAAGGGTATTGGAAGGGACTTACATTTTTGTAAAGTCAATTCCACGAACGCTCTTACTTTCCATAGCCGATCTGCCACTTTGTTCGCACTGTTGTCATCAGCAAAACGCAAGAATTTTCGAATTTCGCAAAAGCGTTTCCTTGACATACAGTTAGCAACTTTTTCAATCCGAAAATTATTTGACCAATACATTTGTAGTTGAGGATATCCGAAAGTCCCCATCAACACGTTTATTCCAGTTCAATGTAAAAGCTCCTCTGTTGATGTGTTAAGAGGTCGGTGGTCTCGTTTTTGAAATCCGTTACAGTTCGTGATTCAAGCGGGTTCTTCCCAAAAGGACAAAGCTAAATCTTTGAAGAATGCATCTAAAATGCTTTCAGGCATATCTATGTTAGAAATTAAGCAATCCTCACTTATATCTCGTAGCGGGAATCTAAAATTGTTAGTAAAATCACAAATAAGTACACTTTTTTTCATAATTCCTTTTTGTATACCATCTTTTCTTCCATTTAATATTTCGCATATGCTCTGCTACTATTTCTCGTTCCGCATCGTTTTCCGATTCTGCACCTTGAGTAACTAGCTCCATATCTCCATCACCTTCACAGTGCTCTACATTTTCAGTTGAAGGATCTTGCTCTTCATGTTGTTCTAGCACTTGATTTAAAATTTGTTTAAAAAAGTCTTCATCTTCATCCGAGAGGTCAGCATCACTTTCATTCAAATATTTTTCGATTTCTGTATCCGCTAACTTTTTGGTAAGATCTAGAAATTTTTTATGTTAGGAAATATCAAAAGAATAGCAAAACAAAAACAAATAAAACAGTTGATATTTGCATTTGCAGAAACATCCGAAGTACACATAATATGTGGACTTGGAAAGAGCAGGTGGTGCCATTTTTTTCTGTTTAACCATCCAGAGTATATGTACTCGTATGTGTACGCGATGTTTATGAGCCAGTTATTCCTAAAAGCTACTGAAAACAGTATGTTTTTTACTTACCAAAAAAAGGTTCCTTACGTCCGTCGCGCCATCACTGCACTTCAAAAATCAAGAAAACCGCCAAATTCAAGCGAGAATTGTCAGTGATAATGTTTTTAAGAGAAAAAACATGTTCTCTTAGGGAAATCAAAATATTTAAGCAGGAAAAGTTAACGAAAATAATAATTTAAGAGCAAAAGGTGAAGTCCACGTACGTGGGCTCTTGCACCGAAGAGGATAGGATTGAATCTTTCTAAAGCTTGTTTACATATGACTTACATACTGTATTCATGTACAGTTTAGCATATAGACATTATTAGTCGAACTCACTAAACTGTTACGGGTGCGTGCATAAAAGCAGAAGCTTCTGCAAAGGGTTTAACGGCAAATGAAGACGCAACTTAACTCACTACATGATGTCAACAATAAGTGATAAATTGAACAGAAAATCGCAATCAACCACTACAACTATGGGGTAGTAAAAGAATTGATTTACGAGTATGTATATACAGTGGCGAGCAAAAATGAATACATGTTTCAAGAAAATGAAATAACAGTTAATAGTTTTATGTTTTTTCATTACAAACTTTATCAAAATATTTTTATTCTTGAATTTACAATTATAATTTACTATTCATCAAAAAAATAAATTCAAAATACTTCAGAGATAACTGTATAAAAATTAAAAAGTAGCAGAGACTCTCATTTATTCAATTTTGCCAATTTTCTTATAACTCCCATTATTCCTGATCAAGCTTTGTTCAGATTGACGATAAATATTTCGAGCTTTTGTTTTTTTTATATTTTTTTGTTATATTGATATTTAAATTAATACGACTATATTTAAGGAAAAAATGTTTCAAAGTGAAAAAAGTTAAAATGAGTAAAATTTCAACTGAAGTTTTGTTTGCTTCAAAAGGGCTTTCCTTCAAGACAGATCGTAAAAAGGGAGTTGGTCTGCCAACGCACTACGAGTATATTTTTGGTAAAAAAAAAGAAGAAATATGCAGTCAAAAAACTATAGTCCAGGCCGGTCAAGAATTAATTTAACTGATGGTGACGCGCGCTCGATAGAATGTTTTATAAGGCGAAAAGATTCCAAACATCAAAGGTAGCAGCACAATTGTTAAAAAAGAATGCCAGCGAGTGGACAGCTAGAAAGGCTTTGCAAAAGATTCGTTCAGTAGCAGCTGTTAAACAGAAAAAACAGCTCTTTTTTTAAAGTTTAAAGTTCTGTAAGGAACATAAAAACTGGAATGTTAAATATTGGAAGCGAGTTGTTTGGTTAGATGAGACAAAAATTAACAGATTTCAATCAGATGGTAAGGAGTATTCATAGAACGAATGAGAGATCCCGAAAGTACCATTTGGTGTGGGGATGCTTTACCTGGTGGAATACGGGTCCACTGATGAAGATAGAAGTTATAATGAAAAAGGAACAGTACCTTGACATTTTGCGTACCAACTTGTCAGAATTCGTGGAGGAATGTGGTTATCCGATTGAAGAGATCATTTTTCAACAAGACGGTTACTCCAAACATACAGCACGGATTGCCCAAAACTGGCTTGGAGGAGGCATTTCAGACTATTAAGTGGTCAGCCTTATAGAAAATCGATGAGCCATACTGAAAAGACGGCTGGCGTCTTACAATAGTCTTTCAAAAACTTTGAATGACTTATGGGAGCGAGTACAAGAGTAGTGGTTAAATATTGACAAATTGAAACATTGGTGGAAAGTAAGACAAAAAGGATGAGGATGAGGAATATTATAAAAGATAAGGGATTATGGATCAAATATTAAAAAGTGGCAGATAATAGTGTAAAAAGAAAATCGAAGGAACGTGCAAAATTGAATAAATGCGAGTCTCTGTTACTTTTAAATTTTTATACGGTTATCTCTTAAGAATTTTTTATTTATTTTTTTATTGAATAGTGTATTTTTATTGTAGTTTTACGATTACAAATAATTTGATGAAGTTCGTAATGAAACAACATACAATTGTTGTCTTTTATTTCATTTTCTTGAATCATATACTCATTTTCGCTCGCCACTGTAGCTCGACTTCTCATCCGGAATCAAACGAAAATAACAAATGTCACTCGCGGTTTCTTCAGGTTAGAAGGGCAATTATGCACCTCTAACATATGTAGTGAGTAGAAGTAAGGTGCTCTTGACAAAAAGTATAGATGAGCATGTTCATTGACATCGAAATCCCACGCCATAAGTAAGGGTGTTTTCTTCACGCCGTCACTATCGTTTTCTCTAACGAAGCTAAGCATCTGGTTGTCATCCTAGATAGCAAGCTTTTTGTATATCAAATGTAGCGTTCAAGACCGCAATATCAGTTTTGGCAGTTTAAAGGATCTTATGGTAAGACATGGGGCTTGTGACCGAGGAGGGTTTTTTAAGTCCACATGGCTATGACAATACAAGTTCTATTCCATGCGTCAGTTTTTTACAGCAGTAAAGTCTTCACCAGACGCCAACAAATTATTTGTCTCGAGTGATTGGGAGCTTTTCCTAGAACGCCTATTTCTGCTCGAGATGCATGGACGAGTCTCTCTCCCCTTGATATTCATATAAATAGTCGCACTCTGAAGGTCATCTTCCGTTTAAAAAGAAGTGAATTCTGTGAACATTATCACTGGAGTCCGACCTTATGGGGATGCAGTCTGACGCCATACCAGATTTCCGTATGCAGAGGGAATTCGATGTCGACAATAACTCTTCGACTTCACCACTCTTCGTAGCGAAGTCATACATATGTATTCCTGATGCCAGTGAACTTGATTGTGATGAACTAGTGTAAGAAGCGAAGCATCTGCATCTACATCGGCTACTAAGCAGTGCTTAGGACCTTACTGAACCTTCTTGTCATCTTCAACTTAGTTTGAGTATGAAGGTCTTTGTTACGGAATGAAGAACATAAATTTAAACGCGGCTTAACTTACTTCCTCTCTTTTGTGCTTGACATTTAACTAATTCTTCTTTTGGTTATTCGCTTTATGCGCAATAATGACATTTTCACATTTGTTAATTGTAAGCCGCCAAGAAAGGAAAGGAGTTAAGCTGCGGTAAGTATTCCTTTGTGTTTGCTATATTTGGTATGCATTTACATGATTTACTTTCCTTTAGAAATAAACGTACATTTGTCAACTTTAAATCGTTAAATTCGTTGTCCCTTCGCCTTTCAACGGCCGCTACAAATTTTTTATTTCGCAGTTTACACACTGGAGATCAACATCAGCCAATATTTCCATGACGATTGCCTCAATGAGCGCTGATCATAGCACCGCAGCAAAATGTTCTGCGTACATAAATGTTCCACTACCACTGCAGCACGATGTTCTGCGCCCACAAATGCTGCCACTGCTGCCACTGCCGACACAGCACAAACCGGCAATATTCTTTTGTCAATGCAACGTCACGTCGTAGCCGGTTCAACAAGTATCCTCCAACCAACGTCAACGTTACTTCAATCGAGTCCCTACAGCAGCATATACTGCTCCTTTAATGGATGCCAGAGACGACATCACGAGCTACTTCACGAGTTGCCAATCAAGTGTTCTGCCTCACAACACTAGCAACCGGAGGGCAGCGAAGCTGAAGAAACAGTTGCATGTACTCGTAGTACCGGTAGTACATTACTGGCTATGAAGGATGTTATGAAAAACAACAGTCTGCTCTTTCGGGTGTTACAAGTCACGATTTATGGACCAAATAGAACCATCGATACATATGCCTTATTCGATGAAGGATCATCAATAACCATGTTGGATGCCGAATTGCTGAACGAGGTTGGTCTGAGTGGTCAACATCGCAGTTTAAATATGCAACGGGTTGGAGGAAGACAGGCTCAAGAGCCTACAGAGCTAGTCGATGTTTACGTGAGTGGAGCTGATAAAAAGAAGAAGCATAGACGTCTCTATGAAATGCCAAATCTCAATTTACCGGTTCAAAACTTAAGTGAAAGCGAACTTCGTAGCCTCAAAGGCAATCAAGAGCGATTGAAACTGCAGCTATATTCCAACGCCAAGCCTAAGCTGCTAATCGGATTAGATCATTGCCATTTGATTGCCAAAAGGTTTCCAAGTAAACAATAGAAATGGTCCGTTTTCCGCAAATACGGCACTAGGTTGGGTGGTGTTCGGGCCCACTACGAAGATCGCTTCCAAAACGCCGTCACGTCTTCTGACCTACGCACCGAGTAATGAGTCATTGCCGGAGCTGGTTGCGGATTGTTTTGAGACCGAAAATTTTGGGATAAAACTATCACCTCCAATTGAAAGCGAAGCCGACTCTAAAGCATGAAACATCCCTCGGTCAACAATGAAATGGACAAAAGAAAGATTCCAAACCGGACTGCTGTGGAAGGCCGATATTATTCTCTGGTTTTTTAACGTAAATCACCTGTCATGTAGATTTATGTTTACGGGATGCCCATACATCCATGGGAGCAAGGATACGCATTGCCATCGCTTACCTACGTTAATAATATAATACCAAAGCAGAACTTGTGTTGGAGGCACAAGTTCCACCCTTGGTATGAGTCGAGGCCGATCTAAAACCTCTTACTGCTCTTAGGGTCACAGCACCCAGTACTTATTTGCTACTCTACAATGGGTCAAATCAAAAGGAAAACCCTTCCCGCGATTTGGGTTTAAACCACAGCCATCATGACGCTCCCACAAGGGGGAATACTTCAACAAGTCAGGCCCAGACCGAAATCCGGGGGGCTCCTGACTCCCATGGCACCGTGATTTAAGTCCTGGTAGGGACTACCGGTGGTCATGCCGCCAACAATACCTATGACCGGCAACTTGTAACTGGTCAAATCGTAGCAACCTTCAGAGGCGTCATCTGAAGATGTTTACGATAAGACCAGTAATATGCTCTGCTCCCGCTTTTTATTAGACAACGTCATTGGGCGGGGGCCCGGAAGGCCGATATCGTGAAGCTACCCGATAGTTATCCAACGGCAGTGAAACGTCTTATTGGAATTGAATGAAAGATGAAGCGAGATGAGAACTTTGCCGCCGACTATTGTCACCACCCACGTGCCTTAAAAGCTATCACGGGCCATCACTGCGTGGATGATTTTGTGGATAGTTTCGAGTCCATGGAACAAGCCATTGAAATATCGCTGCAGGTAAAGGAGATCCACAATAATGCCTGCTTTGAATTTAAAACGCTTTACAACGTAAGGATGCAGCTGTGTTAGTAAGCGCTCAAGGTAACCTGGAAGCTGAGAAAATATTGGATATATTCTGGCAGCCAGCCAGCGATAACTTCAGATTCCAGTTGCGGTTCCACTACGTCGACAATAACATCATCAACGGAGAAAAAAGCCCTACAAAGAGAGAACTGCGAAGCGTTATAATGTCAGTTTTTGACCCGTTGGGGTTTCTCAGCCATTTCACTATTACTGCCAAGTTACTAATGCCAGAAGTACAGCGACATGATATACGATGGGATGAGTCGCTGTCTGATGAAGTTCTCCGAGGGTGGAATAGATGGCGATCAATGCTGTCGCATGTGACAAATTTCAATGAGTCACGTTTTTATTTCCGAGACGGTTCCCCGCGAGAAGTCCAGCTTCATACTTTCGTTGACGCCAGCGAGAATGTCTTCGCGGCAGTGGCATATTGGAGGGTAGTTAATGCAACCGATAAAGTGAATACGCCATTTGTATGTTCAAAAACGAAATGTGCTCCGTTGAAGCTACTTACAATTCAGGCAGTAATCTTGGGAGTACGCCTTATGACAACTATAATAGAGCAGCATTCGATACGCGTCTCTCGCAGCGTCTTGTGGAGTGAATCAACAACTTTCATAAAATGGATAATCAGTGAACATCGTCGGTACAAACCTTTTGTGGCCACGTTTTTGAGGAAGTTGACCGGCCTGCAAATCCCACCACCATAACTAGCGATCGATGATGATGAAGAGCTTCGCCCAAAATATTCTTTGATCATCGTGAGTATAAACATTATAGATTTTAATCGTTTCTCCTCTTTTAACAGGCTCGTAAGAACAACGGCCTGGGTACTGCGATTTTTGGACCGGTGTCGTAAACTTTCCCATAACAACGAGGGAAATAGCTTAACAGCTTCCTAGCTTGAAGTAGCAGAATTGTTACTATGTCGCCAGTCCCAAACGGAAGCGTTTCCTGCAGAGATAAAACAAATCAGATGTAACGAAATAGTTCCAAAGTGCGGTGTATTGCATAAACTCTTCCCTTACATCGATAGTACTGGCGTCCTCAGAGTCCAAGGTAAAGTCGATGCAGCTAGCTGGCTCACTTAGGCTGCCAAGCGACCAAATATATTGCCACCACTTCATCCGTTTACGACGCTAGTCATTGCCGATAACCATCGCAGGATGAAACACCAAAACCTTGAGGCAACGATCTGTGAAATCCGCCAGAAGTACTGGATTCCCCGCCTACGCCAAAACATGCGCAGAATTGTCGCGAATTGCTCTGAGTGTAAGAGTGCCAATGCCACACCAGTAACTCCAATGATGGGACCTCTGCCTGAAGACCGACTTACGCCATTTGTGAGACCATTTTCGTCCAGGGGATTGGATTTCTTCGGCCCACTAACCGTTTCGATTGGACGCCGCACGGAGAAGCGATGGGTAGCATTATTCACCTGCTTGGTTATGCGCGCCATTCACCTTGAGGTCGCCTACAACTTATCCACCGACGCATGCATTGTGGCGATTTGGAATTTCATCAATCGCTGTGGAGTTCCTGTAAAAATTCGATCTGATGATGGGACAAATTTCGTTGGCGCTAAGCAGGAAGCGAAACCATTTTCCGAAGTATTTGACTGCGACGAGTTGGCCTCCAAGGGAATTAAGTGGGTGTTCAACTGCCCAGCTAATCCATCAGAGGGAGGAGTATGGGAACGTATGTTGAGATGCGTAAAGCGGGTGATACTCCATACCCCTAAAGAAGTATCTCCACGCGGATACACTCTACAGTGCCTTGTGATAGAAGCCGAAAACGTAGTAAACTCTCGGCCGCTTACGCATTTGCCAGTGGAACCCGATCAAGAAGAGCCGCTCACGCCGAACCACTTCCTGCTGGGCTCAGCAAATACATCGCAGACGCCAAGTGTAAACGAGTCGCTAGAGAAAATATGCCACTAAAACAATGGCGAATAGCTTAACAGCTGAGGGATCGTTTTTGGAAACGATGGGTAGCCGAGTACCTGCCAACTTTAACACGCCGTGCCAAATGATGCCAAAGGTCAATGCCAATTGCTAAAAGGGACTTGGTGTTTGCCTGCGACGTGAACGTACCGCGAGGGCAGTGGTGTCGGGGCCGGATTGGCAGAGTGTATACAGGAGCTGACGGAGAAGTGTCCGAAGTGCCGATGTCCGCACATCTAATGAGACGTCCGGCATCAAAGCTAGCCGTTCTGGACCTGGATATTTGTGAATCGGGGTCGATTCACGGGGGTGGGAGTGTTAGGAATGAAGAACATAAATGTAAACGCGGCTTAACTTCCTTCCTCTCTTTTGTGCTTGACATTTAACTAATTCTTCTTTTGGTTATTCGTTTTATGCGCAATAATGCAAGAAAGAAAGGGAGTTAAGCTGCAGTAAGTATTCCTTTGTGTTTGCGATATATACTCGTATGTATTTACATAATTTACTTTCCTTTAAACGTTTATTTGTCAACTTTAAATCGTTAAATTCGTTGTCCCTTCGCCTTTCGACTGCCGCTACAGTCTTCTTTAAACGCAATTAGAAGGATGAATTCACGGAATCTTGCCTAGACCTCAGGTCACAATGAGATCGCCGGAAATTAAATCGTCGATGTACTTGTTTGGCTGAGAAGAGGAATTCTCAAGAGCTGACAATTGGACCTCTTATAGGAACAAACTTTGCGGGTATTTTTCTCCGCTTTGCAAGCAGATTAAAGGCACGCTGCTGGACATCTAAAAACAGTCAGCATTATTTTTCTAGTTTTTTGGCAAAAGAACTTCGGCTGATATTACGTGTGCTGATACTGTAGGCATTTTATCTGCCTCAGAGATTTAAATAAACTGAAAATAAAATATGTACCATGTACGATGCTTAGACTCAGCCAATTTTCTTAAATATATACAGCGTATCTCTTGTTTAAGGCCTCTTTAACACCAATGGTTTTGGTGAAATTGTTTTCGATATCAAGCGAGCAGTCTTCATAGTCAATCTGCGTAATCTTACGAGGTAGGGAGCAAGGCCAAAACTAGATATGGCTCTTCAAATCTCATCTTTATAGATGCTGCCATATGCGGCCTTGAAATTGATTAAATCCGAATATCCAAATGTCTTAAATAGCTTAATAGGTTTGTGCTTAAGTTTAGATATTATTTACGTATAAGTATCTGGCTTTACTTCATTTTTGTCGGCTGGGCAGAAATCTTTGTGTTTACCGGCTTGGATGAATCGTACAACGAGATAATTTGTCTGTAGAAATATTGGATGAATTATTATAAATCGGATTTATCAGTTTAACCCTAAAATATTTTTCAATATCTACCAACTCTTTGATAAAAAGCACAATCGTATCTACAACCCGGAAAGAGTTTCCTTAATTTGTCACTGTTTACGTAAAAAAACGGGTATTGGATGTGCAGCTTTTAATTTTGTTGCCAAGTAACCACCTGCGTTAGCACACCTATAATCTCTAGTTCAATTACATACAGTCACTTAAACTGCCAATCAATTTCCATGCTTGACCATGACATGCAGACGCACAAAATGTGACATGCACACTTATTGACATCTTATTCGCATGTCTAGGGTAAACCTTGAGATCTTGATTGCAGAGCATAGTCACAAAGACAGTCTGTCATTCTTTATCAAGTACGGGATTCAAGAGCCTCAGAAGTATCTATAGCTTTATTTCCATTTGCACGAACATTGACCAACGCAATGGACCGACCAATGGTCCACTGATGATATAATTATGTTTTATTAGTAAACAAACTTTAAGTACAATATACCTATTATGTAATCTAAATACAAAATTCCTGCATGTGTGGAAGGTATTTATGTACTATTAGAAAATATCTCTCCAAGCAATTATCATGCCTTAAGAAATCACACTTTGTTGAAGTATAATACAATGCTATTATGGCGATGAAGGCGCACAGACCTACAGGGGGCACAGTATGAACATGCTCCGACTTTTTACTCGTACTTCTTTTCTTTTTTTCATTTGTACGATCACAAACCAGCGTCAATGAAAAATCATTTCCGAGTTAAAGTCAAATTTCCACATCCGCATAAGAGTATTCCTACCTGTGAGTATTTCTTTTCCAGCTGGTCCCATCATGGTGACCGACTGGTATCTATTCGTATGTGTCTTTTGCTGATCGTAACTCGCCGAGGGCGACAATTTATTTTTACCTTTGTCAGCGACGAGTGTTTCAATGAGCCATCATTTATTGTCGAGTTCGGAAGGTGTAGGTCTCCGAAAAAGAGATCTATCCATAGTCGCTCGTCGTACGAGTATGTATTGTACTTGGGTGATTGTTGTTAGAAACGTCATGAACTTCGTAGGTTCGCTTTAGTACGAAGAAGGAAATATAGCAGAGGCCACGGCAGGAATCTGAAGATCATCAACGCGGGAGGTGTAAGTGAAAACAATGAAAGACTTTCTTAACCAAGTACATCGTAACAAGATAGTTAGTGGTTTTTCTTATTGTGGAATTTTATATTAAAGTTTAATTGGGTGCTGGTAACTTTCATTTTAGCACAGCACCAATGGATTATATGGTCATTGTCGCTATTATTGCCTCTTGGTGGTAGCTGGAGTGGGATCACAAAATTATAAAAGATATCTTTATTAATGATTGAGGGCATGAGGGCTATTAAATGATTTATTGTGTGTCAGGGTTTGACGCGCTGTTATTCGGCCAATTAAAGCAAATTATGAATTTAGTTTCATGAGTCTCTAGGGAATTTGTGTTACATCAGGCACTTTAACGATTGATGGTTCATAAGAAAAACCTTGTCTATAATAAACAACATCCGTTTAAAAAGTTTTCTGGTTTAATAGTTGGCTCTACCCAATATCGGTTATATCATACTAGTTAGTCAAATCTCTACAGACAAAAACTGAAATATCATTCAATACAGGAATTTCGAGTTTTACACTGTGAAACAATTTTAAATAATATATGTATAGACCCTCCAAACATATTTATGATTTATTTACTTGCGCTTCCACAGCTCTTCCAACTGAGCTGGAAGGAAAGGCTTATTCACTATTCTATAGAGGTATCATATTTATTTTTTCAAGAAAAAGTTACAGTCAAAACCGGCTCGGGACTCAAACTCAGTTAGCGTTTTTTTGTTTGTACAACTAACGTGTTGCAACAACGTATGTTTTCTTGCTTCTCCGATTTTGACCGTCGATTTCACGAGGCCGAAGTAGTGCTACATTCTAAACCTAAAGCCCAACTAACAACTAAAACATAAGATCTTGGTGGATTATCGAACAATAAACCTTTCCAGTTAGCCAACTGATGGTTGCAGTATATTCGACTTGGGCTCGGAACCTAGGTAAGATCTGTACTACGTTTTGTCAGTGTAGGAATCGACACTGCGGTGCAGGGTGTCAGTTGACTTGTACACAGTTCACTTTTCCGACCAAGTCGATGTTGTTGTGAAGCTCGTAAAACTTGCTGTTATATCCCTTACTCCAAATCCTAACACCGAAAACGGGATCAAAACTGCATTCAAAGCTACTATGTTTCTGCGCCATGGAGCAGGACCGAAAGGATCACATCGATATCCATAACCCTATTTCTTTTAAGACCTAGTAAAACAACTACAGAGCTACGAGTATAATACGTCTTGGAATTCTTTTTTTTAAATAATTGCTACTCCGCCTCTCCATTAAAGTTGTTATGTTGTACATCGATACTTTTGATGCTTTAGACAAAGCGGTGCACTAACACTCAGCTTATATTGCATCATACTTAAAAGAATCAGGCGATAAGTTTCTATTTTAATTAAATCTGACTTCTGTCAATGGGAACTATTGGTCGTCATTTAATGACCTAGAGAGGATACGCGAAATAGAGCTGAAGAACCTTATGACATCTACTCGTATTTCTTTATCTGGATGATTCTAAATCAGTATTCTTTCTACAGGTTCAAGGGTGAGCATCAACTCATCCCCATCTCCTTAGGCTTAGAGTATGGATTATACAGAAAATAGTGTGAATCCTCATAAACATATAGAGCGAGTGAGCCAAGCGTTCTAGTTTACGATCGAGGTGCATGGCGAGCTTCCTAAGTTAAGGGTCAGGTCCACCATGTACATAAGGCAGTATAGAAAGTATGGAAAGAAAACGTACTCATATTTATCCAGAATGGGTCTGCAACCAATCCAATAAACAAATTGTCAAGGCGTCAATTGTTAGTTAGTCAGTTGTGAACTTTAAGTTGGTTAATTTATCCCTCTATCTGAGCGCCTTTGTTAGCATCGGGCTCTTTCTGTTGGCTCCTCACTTTAGCGCGGTAGTTGCCAGAAGATCGTTGATGTCATCCTAGACGTGAGCCTCTTTTGCCAGCCTCTTTTGCCAGCCTCTTTTGCCAGCCTCTTTTGCCAGCCTCTTTTGCCAGCCATATCCCAGCTATTTCAGTTGTAAGATTTGTCATTTTTCTAGTTTTACGAATAATCCACTAAGCGTATGTTAACAACCTGTCAGGCAGGGGCCTATGTCTTACAAGTACTTGCGGGGTCCGCCTCGCGAGCACAAGGAATTTCAACTCCCTTTCCGCTGAGTTTAACTCACGCGCCTTCGTCGCTCTGCTAAGGGTTTGTCAAATTCAAAAAAAAAAGTAATAAATTTTTTTCCAGCATCCACAATTTTTCTTATATTTGTGATTTTTATTTTGTATTTATTTAAAAACACATATTTGCAGTTGTTATAAAATCCTCCGTCCTAATAATTTTGAACTTTTAAAGGTGGTTAATGTGACGTTTGAAATGTAATCAGGTAAGGGAAAAAAATCCATTTGAAAGTGACGGAAACCCAAATTGGCTTAATGTCGCTTTGTCAAAGTTTCATTATCCCAAATGATAGAATTTGGTTTTATCTCACTTTCACAAAGCGGCATAAGGCCAAATTTTGAGATTTGGCCTTAGTCGCTTTGGGCTTATGTCACGGCAATGTACGAATATCAATAAAGCAGTGCCCTGTGAGTAAAATATGGAACAATCGACAACTAATCTTTATTAAGGAGACGGACTTTTCTTGTAGTAGTTCTGTCATAAAGTGTTAGCCATTGCGCAATAATCTATATAAATACAGCGCAATCGTAACTACTTCATTATCAGTGCGCATTTTTTCATAGAATCAAACAAAATATTGACGAAATATAGGACGTGAGAGATGGGCAGTCTTTTGTATCTTTTCCTCTATTGAGAATCTATGATGTGACTTTTCTGTTAAAACACATATGGCAACACCATCTATTTTTGACGAATTTCTTTCATCAGACTGGGAAGATTAGAATTTTATATAAAGTCACTTTGGTTAAGTACTTTAGTTAAAGAGGACGTTCCTTCTGAATTGCCTTCTTAACCGAAAGAATACATTCAAGAACTTTTTACAGTTTTCGGTAAAGCATGAGCGAATGCAAGTGGCGCTGTTAAAATAATTTAAAAAGGCAATTATATAACCATTATTTACATAAGTAATGCTACCGCTAGTTTGGAGTGAATAAGTCTCTCTGGCTATTTCCGATCTTAACGGTTATGCATTTTTCCAATTGCGTGTAATCATAAGACTTTGACTGTTTCAATCTTTTTTGTCTGAGTTGGATTACATCTTGTGATGACATCTTCTTCCAAAGTCTTTCAACGCAAATAAAGCCAAATATTCTACGATAATTTTTCGTTCAAACCCAGGTTTGACATATCTTACAGAAATAGATTTTCATCTTTGACGAAGCAGGTCACATTTTTCATTTTCCATTGTTATTATTCGGACACCACAGTCCGCTGATACCTTATTAGATGTTTCCATCAGATAGCAAACTAGAGTGTGAACTGATCGCTTTTCACTGGGAGTAACCACAATCATCCTTTCATTACTCAAACTAAACCTATACGCACCATTCTCGTGGCATTTTTTAAATAGCTGCTTCAACATCTGTTGTACTTATACATGCGGCGCAACAGTTCCTCAGACAGCTTGTGCATTAAGATTAGAATTCATAGCTCAAAAACCTGATTCAATAAAATATTCAAAATGCTTGGGATAAGGATTTAAGTATGTCCACTTGGAATGCCCGGATCCTCAATAGGTTTCGCTATGATGTTGGACGACTGTTGCAAGGGGCGCAGAACAATACTGCTCTTAACATGATCGGCAAGAAAATACGCTACTTTATCTCTTGAGTATGTATCTCGGAAAATGAATAAGGAGCCAATTCTCATTAATGCGAAATCTTTAAGTACGACCGATGAGAAGCACTGCGAACTTGTATGTATTTGTATTTGGACCAAGCTGATAAGCATATGACCGTTCTTGGAATATCTAACTGACTAATAGATCAAAGAGAAATGACATATTTTATAGAAGACCAAGACCAAGAAGGAAAAAAAAAACATATGCCAGTTTTGTAGTCTTCAGCCGTTCTTTTACCTTTGAGAGAAACGTTTCTAAGGCACGAGTACGAGACAAATTAAGAGCGTTAACACTACTGCTATATTATAGGTATATACGTATGCCTATTCTGACAAACGTAGGGTTACATAAGTGAAGTAAAATTCAATACAGTTTGGAGTATCTGTTACGATTTTGCCACTTTGTTATGAAAATATTGTCCTTCTTGGAGGTGAGTGTGCTTGATTGAAAAAAGTTTTGGTAGCAATATCAGTTGTGAAAATATTAAAGTGTTCGGATTAGTTGCATGCACGGTATTGATCGAAAGCAATTACAGAATATGTAAACAAAAAAAAAACTAGCTACCATGCACTCCTGTCATCGATCACTTTATTGTCTTTTTAGTTTTCTGCATATTAGAATATCTAGAGACATCCTCCTTTGCTATTCAGATATGTAACATGTATATACATATGTATGTTTACATACAAGAAGGTCTTATATAGGTAAATCAAACTTGGGAGTGTCTTAGTTTCCCTCCATAATCCGGATATTTTCCAGACTTACTCTGAGTTGCTGAAAGCTCAAGACTTTTCACCTTAAACCGCATGATTATTTGTCTATTACTTACATGTGTTCTGTTTGAATTTTCGACAAATAAATCGCATCGTAGCACAGGAGTTTTTTTTTCAAACAATATTTCAATACATTTACAAAATTTTGTTTGTTAATCCTAATCAAGTCTATGATGTACCACCTTGATCAAAAACCACCGTTTGGCGCTTCCATTGTTCCGATTTGAGTTCTGATTTTTTTGTTAAGTTGGTAAATCTGTTGTTGACATTCCCTCTAAATTTTAGGATCGTAGCTTGACATTTGCAAAAGTTACGTAGTCAAAAGCACATCTATCTCTGTATGTGTTGGCGATTTTTTACAATTTGAGAAATGATTTAAATTTGCAACAATGAACTTGTATTAAATTTTGCGTAAGAAACGGATTTAATGGTGCGCGGACGTTGGAAATGTTGGAAAAGTGTTTCGGTAACGATTCTCTAAAGAAAACGGTCGTTTACCAGTAGCACGAGCGATTCAAAAGTGGTCGTGAGTCAATCGAAGATGATGAACGCAGTGACAGACCATCGACATCGACATCGAAAACCGGCGAAAACATTGATGAAGTAAACGAAATGTTGCGGTTGATCAATAACCGCAAATTAACCATCAGAGAGATAGCGAAGGACTTGAACATTGTCTATGGATCCGTCCAAGATATTTTGATTAATGATTTGAGTTTCCGTCGTGTAGCAGCAAAGTTGGTGTCAAAAGACCTCAATTTCATGCAAAGAAGAGACCGTGTTGACGTCGCAAAAGAGATGATTTGCAAGCTTGAATCCGATCCCACATTCATCAAAAGGATTATTACTGGAGACGAAACGTTGGTTTATGAGTACGACACGCAATCCAGACATCAGGCAAGTGAATGGCGTTCACCAAATGAGCCGAGACCAAAAAAACCACGTCGTTTTCAGTCAAAAAAGAAGGCAATGCTCACGGTTTTCATGGATTACAACGGTGTAGTGCATCATGAATTTTAGCCAGAAGGCCAGACAGTAAACAAAGAATATTACTTGGGCGTTATGAGACGTTTGCGTGAAGCAATTTGTCGAAAGAGACCAGAATTGTGGGCAGAAAACTCGTGAATTTTGCACCATGATAACGCACCGTCGCACAGTGCCATCATTATTCGTAATTTTTTGACGAAAAATGCAACAAATACCATCCAACAGCCACCGAATTCACC
The DNA here is from genome assembly GCA_963966105.1 of Volucella zonaria. Classification (NCBI taxonomy): domain Eukaryota; kingdom Metazoa; phylum Arthropoda; class Insecta; order Diptera; family Syrphidae; genus Volucella; species Volucella zonaria. The sequence goes on along the minus strand of OZ014530.1, from coordinate 75,440,276 downwards.
TGATTTGGCTCCCTGTGACTTCTTTCTGTTCAATCGAGTTAAAAAAACCAGTACGGGGAACGCGTTTCAGCGTTTCGGTAATACCGAAAACCGAATATAAAAAATGTTTCGAGGATTGGATCAAGCACTGGCATAAGTGTGTTGCAGTCGATGGGGACAATATAGATTTAGATGAATAAGCTTGTATTTTTAATTTTCTGAATAAAAAATGAATAAGACTTTCGTTACAATTCATAAAATCATATACAAGAAAAAAAAAAAAGTACAAGAAATGTGGCAATATTTGGTGATAGTTCTAATCGATATCGCAGCTTTTTTTTCTCTTATAAAAAAACTTAATGTTATTAGTCTGGGGTTTAAATTTAACGAAGTGGTACAAAATGGTATTATTATTATCTTCAGTTAACCTCGACGAATGAGAATAAAAGTTATTTCTGCACTAGTTAAATGAAGAAGATAGGATTTGGTAAGAGTTTTCTGTTCCTTTTTTATAAGCTACCATCGAGACTTCGCGCAGTGGCAAGGTACTTGCAGTTGGCATCGGACAGTTTTCCATTTCCAAGTCTTTCGGCAAACTCAAAAGTTGATCATTACTTTCGTGTCACAATATTTTGACATCACATTTTCCGAAAATATCTTGTATGGTAATGTACATACCTAAGATGTACTCATAGATCATCCAATGCGAATATGTTCAAATATATTCAAACATACCATATACATTCTCATTCTCAATGGTTCCATCTTCCATAGTACGTGGATAATAAATCACTTTCCTAAACTGGGGCACAGAACAAAACGAACCACTTTATTTGTCAGTCTTCTTCCTCTTTGAGCTACTATGTAATTTGTCCTGACCCATCTGTTAAATCTTCTATAGCTTACGCATTATTAATACGGTACGAGTATATGTACAATCCTTTAATGGTCGGAAGAGATTACCCAATTCACTCAGTAATCTGTGTTCCACTAGACCGAGAAGACCTACATCATTAAACCAACAACTCCGGTGATTACATTGTTCACAAAGAAACGAATATGACGACAGTCACCGCCGCGGTTTTTTACATACTCTGACAGCTAGCGAAAAGAAATGCTGGGATCCACTACTCAGGTAATGAGCGGGACGCCAAACTAAATTTTTCTTTTTTTTCTTTTTTACTTAGAAAACCTTCTCTCATTTGATTGCATTAATCTCTAATGATATAATGATAATGCAAAATAAAATTAAACATTTTCCGCAATCTAACCAGCAAAAAACCTCCCCCACCATGAAGAAGAAGCACTATGCAAACATACCCGTATTCGCCGACATGGAGTTTGTTGCGCACCAATACCAACTGACATCAAGTTTGGTGCAAAGCAAAATAAATTTCCATCGAGCAGTGGATACTCCTGCTTTACCAGTTGCTTTTATAATTCGCAGATTTCTGTGGGCTATGTAGGTCCGTGAATATCTCACCTTACCAGAGATACAAATGGAGAGAGGAAGCAAAGATACGATGGCCAAAGGCAGATGTACGAGTGGAGTATTCGCGCAAATCGAAGAAGAACGCGCGGCTGTCGTTTTTTCTGTGTTTTTTTTTATTTTTTTCATTTTAAAGATGACACCGCTCATCGTGAACGGAATGACGATTGGGGAAAGTAAAAGTCATCTAGCAGCTATAGCAGCACAGCAGCAACAGCACCAGCACCAGCACCAGCACCAGCATGAACTACCAAACAGTTTAACAGCAGCAGCATAACAGAGCCAGTAAGCAACCTCCAAGACCGGAGTAGCAACAACTTCGTGAGATGGTCACTGCAGCACCAGAAAAGATACATACATAAGTGTACACGACAAAGGCATAATACTCGTACTACGACTACGACCAAACTAAGTATCTGTGCGCCATGAAATTTTTGGGAAAATACCCTCAAGAGGAAGCATTGTTACGTGGCTCGTCGTCAACTTTGTGGTGTGCCTTCATTTCCTCTTCTTAACTATGAAACTATACGATTCAGGTTGTGGGTAGAAAAATGCTTATCACGATGCGATGCTAGACACTGAATTAGTATTCACATCAGTAATAACACCAGCAGCTTAAAGATAAATTTATGATAATTGTTTTGTATTTCCATGTCAAATGCATGAGACCCATTTTTTATTGCGGAGACGGTAATTATCGTTAACACTTCATATTTTAAGTTTACTTTTCTTTTCTTTCTAATTACTTTTAGTAAATATCTCTAGTAATTTTAGTATGTGTAGTATATTTGTATTTGCTATCAGGAACAAGAATGTAAATACCATGGTGGACAAAAGTATTTGGCCAAAGATGTTTTTATTACTAATATTATATTAGTGCGATATATATAAAGCAAAATAACAAAAATTAATGAAAAATGTATCCTCCTTTAATGCCGATGACCTTTTGCAAGCGTCCAGGAATCGATCTTGCCAAATTTTGAATCGTATCCTTCCAGAGACCTTCGACCTCAGCAATTGTCTCGTTGTGCGTTCTAAGGACTGAAACGAATAAAATTTGGAAACTTCCAAGTAAAAAAAAAAAAATATTTTCATAATTCATGTAAATTTTTTTTATTTGCTTTAAAACTCTGTTTTTGTTAAATTCATTCACAATTACAAAAAAAAAAAAAATTATTGGGTTCCCATTCTTTTCTCAACTTCTTTCGAATGTCCTTCATAAAGTTGGTGACAGTTTCATCCGTGATCTTTTTGGACGCTCTTTTCCATTTAGCATTACAATCTTTTACGTCCTTTGCACACTGCTCACTTTTCCTCAATTTAGCTTTGACCAAAGCCCAATACCTTTCAATGAGACGGCACTGTGGAACATTGGGTGGATTCATGTCTTTTGGGACAAAGTCAGCATTTTTAGCAACAACAAAGCTCAACGTCGCGAGAGCTGAAGCTAAATCTGGAAAAAAAAAAGTTGAACCCTCGTGTTTGTTGAAGAAAGGAATCAACCGTTTTTTTAGGCACTCGTTAATGTACACTTCTCCGTTAATTGTTCCCGTTGTAATAAACGATGAGCTTCTGTGTCCACATTGGCAAATGGCCGAATTGATCCGAATTTTTCCATCCCAATCGATGTTGTTGTTTGCGGAAGAATCTCAGCTTCAAACGAGTTGTAAAACTGCTCACCTGGAGGAGTAGTAAAGTCGGCTTTGACATAAGTTTCCTCATCCAAAACCAAGCACGCTTTCTTGTTGCCGATCAACTCGTATAGCTTTCGGGCCCATGTTTTTATAAATTTTTTTAGCTTTTCAGTAACTTTTGGTATTTTTTGTTTTTCTTGTGTTTGTAGACCGTTACGTTTTTTAGATCTTTGTACCATTGTTTGGTTGGTATAACATCTCTGGATGACATAGTCCGGTTTCTTACGATGGTACCCACTATTTTCCTGTCCAAATTTGTTTCATGTGCTCCATTTTTAGCTCCACTTTTCTGTTTTCGCTTAACTGTCAACGTCTCCAAATATCGTTTAATAACAGAATCCACTGTACTTCGTGCTATGTTTACATTTTTTGATTTGGACGAGAAGTATTTTCGAGCCATTTGTCGATGATCTTTTTACGGCGTTCCTCTTGACTCATATTTTATAAATATTTTAAACCGCACCGAACTAAAATCAATAACAAACTGAAACTAAAGAATATACAGGCTAATTTTGGTACAAAATGGGATTGCAATTTTTACGCATTGGAAGTATAGCCCGTATTAAAATTTACAGATTTTATTCGTTTCAGTGCTTAGTTAAGCACGAGCTTCGTTTTCTTTTTATATAAGCCCACAGATTCTCGATTACATTCAAATCACGGCTCTGGGGTGGCCAATCTAAAGTATTTACCTCCATGTCCCTTAAGTAATTGGTGATTATTCGAACTTTGCTATTAAGGACGGTAAAATATTTGCCTGAATTCATGGTGCTATCGATTGGTACCAAATCGCCTAAGCTATTGAAGCACATGTATCTCCAAAACATAACTGATCCTCCACCATGGGGTATGCGTTCACATATAGGCGCCACTTTTTTTTCGAAGAGTCTTTGGTAATCTGCTGAAAATTTTCTTTTTTGATCCATGATATTCAAATGAACTTTCATCAGTCCATAATATTTTTCCCAAAACGATTGATGACAAATTGTTGAGCGAATGCCAAACGCTTAAGCTTATTTTTTGGTGATATATGAAGTACTTACATTGGTTATAGATTGGCCTATTTCAGACGTCTTTCAACGGTTTTTCTGCTGACAGATATTTTATATTCCTCATTCATCGAAATTGATACAGCTTTAGGAGTAATCAACACATTTTCCTTAACTTTGCTCAAAATAATGCGGTCTTCTCTGGGAGTTGTTTTGCGTGGTCTTCATGATCTAGCCAAATTATTTGTTGATTGAATTTTTTTTGTATTTATTAACTTGGTAATAAATAGTTTGACGAGGCACTTTGTATAACCATCTCATTTCGTAGATCTTGGCTTAATTCACGTATTTTGCCCATTATTTTAAGAAACCTGAGCTCAAGATTCAAATAAAAATACAAATTATAAGCAAAAATAACTCTTTCAATTGCAAAACGTTGTTAGTACCGCACGCGAAACAAAGAAAATGAAAATGAAAGCAATCTCAAAATACTTTTATCCAGCCAAGTAAGTATGTATAATCTCACACGCTGAATTGCACAGAAAAGAAACGCATGAAGTAATCGCATTTATCTTTTGCGCTCTCAAAGCTAATAATAGCTTCTTTCTTTTAAAAATCAATACAAAACCGTTACTTCTCTCAGTTAATAATAACAAGCGATATTAGGATCGGCGAAGCTTAGTCAACATACTTTTGTCCACCATAGTACGTACATGTTGGCCGCGGAAATCATTATTTCATATAGTTTTTTTTAATTTAAGAACTAAAATAATCAAAAAAGCTCAATCTCCGACCGTAGGCGAGTTAAAAAACTTGGATATAATTGTATCACCCTTAAACCTCACCACCCACTTTTACCAGCTAATCATTTTAACTTTCGGATCAAATTCCGAAAAGTGATCACCTTCGATTTTCTTAAAAGAAAACCTACTTACAGTAAAAACCCAAAGCTGTTTTTGACGCAAAGACTAAAAGGACGTTTCAATTTTGAAAATCCTGATACCGCAAATAAGAGCTACATACAAATAAAGAATTTCAATTGAGATAAAAAGAATTACAATCCACAAGTTTTGAATTTTTGAAAAATGTGCTTATATAGAGTCCGCCATCTAACGTTTTTTTTTTCAACTAGTGCTTATTTCGTGAATGGTAACACTTAGCTCTTGTTTGATTTGACAGATAATTAGTTTTATCCTTCCGCTGAACGAATAAGGTTGCGTATATGCTTGAACAATGCTGAGAAATATTGCGACATTACTTTGAAAATCATGATGCCGATTTTGCCAAAAAAATCATCTTATCAGATGAAGCTCATTTTGATCTTGGCGGGTATGTAAACAAGCAAAATTGTCGCATTTGGGGCACAGAAAACCCGCACGCATACATTGAAAAGCCGATACACCCAAAATGAGTCACTGTTTGGTGCGGATTTTGGTCCAGAGGCATAATTGGGCCATTTTTCTTCGAAAATGAGCAAGGAATGGCCATTACAGTCAATGGCGTTATCGGGCCATATTGAACGAATTTTTGTTCAAAAATTGAAGAGCAGGATATTGGCAACATTTGGTTTCAACAGAACGGCGCTACGTGCCACACAGCCGAAGCTACACTCGATGTTTTGCGCCCTGTTTTTGAAAAAAAAAACGTTAGATGGCGGACCCTATATTTTCAGGGTAAACATGTTTATTTTTCAAAAAAAAAAAAGAGTTTTTTTAGCGTATTTTGAAACCTCATTCATTCAAGACCTTTCCGACGGTACCAAACATGCTATATTTTCTGCAACATATTATTTAATATAAATGGTTTATTTCCCTAGAAGTGCCATCCACTATGGTAGCAAGCATAAAGAGTCGCATTTGACAAGCAAAAGTATTTCCTTTACAATTAAACCCGCCGACCACCCTTTGGTTGTTTGATTCATGAGTGTATTGACGGTATAAGTACCTGGCTGACAGTTGTTGACATACCATTAGAGGAGCGATGAAATCCCGTGAGCGGCTAAACTTGCCCCAAACGCCGCTTTGGATTTTTACTTCTGATTTGTAAGCAAAAATTTAAAAAAAAACCGGGAGAGATTACTATTCGGAACTGCACCCTAATTTTCAAAGTGAAACTATGATTTCTGCGTTCAACATATAGGTATATATGTACATATATTCTTATTCAGGAAGACGAATACTATAACACTAGAATTTCAAGAAAATCGAAGCTTCGGGGGTTCAACCACATAATGTACGAGTATTTGTGAGTACCATGTCTTCATCCGATTAGGAAATCCCCTCAGTTGGACGATTTCCAGCAAATTAAATTGTGGTGTTTCCCTGCAATATTGTCTATTCTCTGTATTTCTGTCAGTGACAACGTATATGAGTATGTTGAAATAATTATTTATACATATTGTATAATATTTTCTTTTCATCTTCCTGGAAAAACAACTTAACCCAGTCTGATCCGCAGTAGAATGGCCATCTGTATACATGCCTACACCTTCTTCCATCTACTGCCGGTGATACGATTGTCTAATCGAAAGCTGTATGTACCAGCTGCAGTTAATTGATAGTGAGATGGAATATGAACCTTCTGCAGAATTCCTCTTCAGAATTCTCTGCGTTTGTCTCAATGAAGGTGCAATTGGACTTCAATGCAAAGGTGCCTCTACAGGTGTCATTCCAAGTTCGGATAACCACTACGGAACAACAAATCTATCACCAGAATGCAAACCTTCTCATAGGAAAGATTTATAGTCTGATTGTAATATCATATCTTTGCGCCAAGTCCAGGATACTGGGATACGTGAGGGGTTACCACGCGATCCAGGATATAGCGCGGGTAAGGGGTTATTATTTAAAGACGTAATAGAGAGAAGCCCCAGTAGGGGAAGTTTTGATATCATCACGCTAACTCACTAAGAGGGCTAGGATCTCTGCTAGCGAATCCATAAAAGTATCGTTCTTCGCATGCTTCTTTTTGAATCTGGATATTTTGTTGCTACGGCTAGCCCAATCAGAAAAACAGCGCAGTGCCAGCATTCTATAATAGGTTACTCATACTGTTACCAGACAACAACAATTTTATTAGACAGTTGCTAGTTTCTTAACATCTGTCATTGAATTCGGCAGCGGCAGTCAAATTCGGTCAACTAATGCTCCCATATTTGTCGCTTGTTGCTTCCACTGATGGAAGTGTGTATTTTGTCTTTATTGCTAATAGGTCTTTCCGCGACAGTCAAATTATGTCATATGATGATACTGCTTTTATTGGTTATAATTAGGGTTTAAGGAGAGTGTCTTTCGAGGAACAATTTATTTTCTTTTTGCGCACGATCGATATTATCAGCATGTACGTGTCATATTATAGCCCTTGGAGAGCAGCTATGTAGATCATTAAATGATCTTATGACACAACAGCCTCACTATTTTCAAATTTTCTCATCCAAATATAAGAATTCCGGAACCACAAGTTTTTGAATTTATTCTCTGTTCTTAATTTTTTAGCTGCCATAAATAAAGCTTTAGATGTTAGTACAATCAATTAATAACGATGAGTTCAGCTTCCTCTTTGCATTTTTTTTTTACTCTCCATCCATATTGTCGAAACTTCGCATCCAATAGCCTTACGCGGCCGTCTCAAGTGGTTTGCATCACACTAATCGACAAATTTCCACACTAAACCAAATCCCGAAGAAAACCAATCTATTGATTGGCTTTGAGCCAGAAAGCATAGTTTTTTTTCTTTAAACCCAATTCGAAAACATCTTATTTTAAATAAGAGTTATTGGCTTGAAGTACGAAAAATGTAAGCGATCGGGAAATTATGTCTCCAAATATGGTCAGACACAATTTTTTGTGATCGGTGAAAAAGGTAAGCTTAGTAAGTCTGTCATATTTACGATTTACGAGAAATATTAAGGAAAAGTGACATCGACAGGAAGTGGCAGCAGATGCGCTTATACTACATATATACGTATACATATTTTATTTGTTAATAAAAGAAAAAAATATATTCAAATTAGTTAATACTCGTATTAGACAATATCCGCTCGCACAAGACGTAAATATAATTTGTAGCAGATGAGTGAACGCTCTGTGAAAATTCACAACACATCTTTCCATATAGGAAAAGTAAAATACGATGCTATCAAGAAACGTTTTTAGAAGCTTTAGAAGAAGTTAAAATCGCTCACCTCTGTATTTACCAAATAATATGGCAGTCATCTCACAATGAAATGGTCAATCAAATTGATCAGATTGCGACGCAAAGCACTCCTCTTGTACTATCCAAATATTCTGAACGATTTTTCAGATATCTCAACACACTTCCAGATCCTTTACCGATCGTACATACCCTAACTTTTTGCGCCCTATGAAACCTGAATCAAGTTTTTTTTTTTTAATCAAGCGAGTATGAATACCCTTATAATGCCTCAGGTTGTGTTAAGTTTTTTGGAAAATGGTATAGAGAGAGAAAGAAATTTGATCTCAGTGGTTATTTCGCTCCATGGATGGCATCCGACATTTAAAGGGGAGACTAAATTTTTAGTGGAAGTTGACTGTTGTTAATTTCTAGTTAAATACACATCTTACTTGATTTTTGTTAACTGAAAAAATAAATGTCATTCGTGCGCGGTTCGAATACTGAACCTTCCGATTTGGAAACGAAATCCATTACCACTTGAGCCACGGCCACCCACCAAGTGGTATCGTGGTATCGATCAAGTGAGTTTCACTTAGCTACACTCACAAAACCTCTTGGTTTTATGAAGAGCGCAAACATAGAAGAACTAAAGCGGATCATACGTACGAGAAAAAGAGAAGAAAATAACATCGGCTTCTCCTGGGCAAAAGCAAGAGCGTGCGACCGATAAAGGGGTGCTGCTCTAGGAAAAATGTTCGAGGGTCTTACTATACTTAATTAAAGATGATTAGCAAAATTTAATAATAGAGACTCGAGCGGTACTAAGGATATGGTAAAACCATTTCTGCTAATTTTGAAACAGTAAAAATAACCCAAATGACGCAGAACGAACCATTCAAGGAGACCGTATTTCAACTTATTCCCAAGAAGGGAGACCCTTTTATCTAAGCCGACTATAAGGGACCTACTTCCTTACATTGCGTACAAGATTTGGTCTATGATATTGTGTGAACGCGTTAAACCACTTGATAACAGTCTGATTAGCCCAAAAGAAACAGTTTTGGGCTTAAATCCATAATACGAATATTCACACTACGGCATATCGCAAAGAAAATTTAAGTCCAGATCTTCTTTATCGATTTTAAGATACGAGGGCGGGTCAATAAGTCCGTGACTTTTGGATTAAAACTGATTTTTTGATAAAAAAATAATTTTATTTTTCAACGTAGTCTCCCTTGAGCTCTATACACTTTGTCCAACGCTTCTCCAATTTTTTTATCCCTTCAAAAAAAAATGATTTGTCGAGGTCCTCAAAATGACGAGATGACTTCATCATTGGAGTCAAATCTTTTTCCACCAAGCCATTTCTTCAGGTTTGGGAACAAGAAGTAGTCGCTCGGAGCCAAATCTGGAGAATAGGGTGGATGAGATAGCAATTCATAGCCCAATTCATGGATTTTTGCCATGGCAACTGCACATGTGTGCACCCTTGCATTGTCTTGGTGGAAAAGAACTTTTTTCTTTGCCAAATGAGGTCGTTTTTTTTTTCAAATCGTCATTGAATCGGTCCAATAAGTTGGCATAATATTCCCCGTTGATTGTTCTTCCCTTTTGAAGGTAGTCAATGTGGATTATCCCGCGTGCATCCCAAAAAACAGTCGCCATAACTTTATTGGCTGACAAACCCACCTTGGCCTTCTTTGGCGCCGATTCACCCTTAGAAACCCACTGTTTTGACTGTTGTTTGTTGTGATGGATCCATATTTCGTTCACGGTTACAAAACGGCGCAAAAACTCCTCCATATTGCGATTAAACAACGCCAAACCTTCCTGTGAAGTTGTTACACGATTGCGTTTGTGGTCGACTGTGAGCAAACGCGGCACCCATCTTGCGGAAAGCTTTCTCATGCCCAAGTGATCATTCAAAATTGAAACCACTGAGCCATGCGAGATCCCTACGGCTTCCACAATCTCTCGCACTTTCAATCTTCGGTCGGCCAACACCATATCGTGAATTTTTTCGATTGTTTCGGGTGTAGAGACCTCAACTGGGCGTCCAGGACGTTCGGCATCTTCAGTGCTTGTACGGCCACAACGAACTTCAGTAAACCACTTTTTTACCATTGAAATCGATGGTGCAGAGTCCCCATAGTATTTATCAAGCTTAGCCTTGGTCTCGGTAATGGTTTTTTTTCGCAAGAAATAATGGTAATAAGCACACGAAATTCACTTTTTTCCATTTTCTCCTCAAATTAGTGAGTAGTCTGATAAAAATAGCTGTCAAACACAAACTAACTGACGCAGCAAGTTTAAATTTTGACAGGAGTCAACTGACAAATGCCTGTTGACAGGAGCAGTGTTGCTGTTTCAGTAAAGAGGTCAGAAATTCAAAAATGCACAGAATTATTGACCCGCCCTCGTAGTATCTAAGTAAAGACATGATAAGCCAATTGAGTAATAAGGCCTTGCCAAATAACAATAAGGTTCTTATGATTTTAACACTTCTCGATACTTTCATCAGGCAAGTGGCTGATAAAAAATAAATTATTTGGCCAAGCTAATATTCTTAACACATTAAGAATACTTCCATTATTACATTAGGAATACCTCCAGACTACATTATGCCCCAACACTGGGTCTTTCTGGGAAGAAGATTCTTTCATGGACGACAAGCCAACCCATGATAGCGGGGTTGGTAGCGATGTTTTCTCCGATAAGATTAACCTAAGCCTTTCCTTCCGCCTTCCAAGTCACTGCAGCTTGTTCCAGGTAGAAATTTTGGCGATTAAAGAAAGGCTCAAGAAAAGCTTACTATCTGCAAAGGATATCCGCATCTAAAGTTGAATTTGAAAGTGGATTATATTAAGAGTAGGTATAAAGTGGTTTAAGTAAAATAAAATATAAAGTAAAGTGAAGTGGTTGATGAAAGTGATAAATTTTTGTTGTATTGTTATTTTGAATCGCTTACAAGTTCTATCTTTTGAACGCACACAAGTATTTTAAAATATATTTATTAAATTTTGAAGCAATTTTCTATGGATTTTGTCAAGAAGCAAAAAGCATTCGTTTAACTTTTTGTTAAATATATTGATAACAAGTTAGTCAAGCTTTGAATCCAACTTACTAGTCTATTTCTGTTTCTGTAAAAATATTTCAGACCATGTTGTACCAATATTTAAATATGCAGTTTCTAGCCCTCAAGATGTGTTGGGCGTGTTAGCAAGGCCTTTTTCTGAGTACCTAGCGTGTCGCAGTCGAACGTCAAAAGTGACATCATCTTAATTTTCTAGCCCAAAATCACACAGTAGGTTGTAATAGACAATTCTTTCTATTGAAACTTTTTCGATATCTTTTTATAGCTATTTATAATAATGGAAGCGAAACTTATTATTTGCTTTACAGACTATCAATTGACTTCAATTAGCAATTTAATGAATAGGGCCACCGTTTTGATAATTGCCTCATCTGTAGATATGCATTTACGTCCCATCCCAGTGCAACAATAACAAATAGGTTTATATACATATATAGTTGGTAGTAACTGGGTCTTATTTTGAGACAATTGGGTTGTATGATGCAATTGCTATATTGTGCTATATTGAAAGACAAATTTGAGGTGAAATTTTAGATTTATAATGGCACATTGTCTGAGCCAACAGTAGTAGCAGTCCATTTTCCATCTATTCGGTCATTTGCAGGATTGAACCGCTTTCAATTTTACTTTAAGCTACATACATAGAAATTTTTATCGAACTTAACTTAGAACATGCGAGTCCTATGAAGCAAATCCCGGACGAAGTTTACCCATTATATGAGTGTTGGTATATTTTTTTCCATGTTTTTTCGACCTCCAGCCATAGTATTTTTGAATAGCAAAAATGAAGTATACAACCTTGACATCTATTTATATGGTAAGTTAATTGCTATAAAAAACAGAAACCATGCTTATTTATAAGCAAATTTTTCATCAATGGAAGACTAATTTGAATGAATTGATTCTCGAGCATCAAGTATTAGCATGATGATTTTAACCATGATGAAAGTCCTTAGCATAAACATTCATCCGTTCGTACTTGATGATTCTAACGCTAAGATAGTAATGGATAGTTTCTATGGCGCTATATTTGTAAAACATACCTCACACTACGAAAACTTCGAAAATGACTCAGAATTCTAGATTCTGGAAGCTCTATCTTGTTGTACCCCTGACGCCAAAACAACGAAGAAGTAATAAACGATAGGAGATAAATTTTGCTACCACAGAATCTGGTCCAGTTTTCCAAAATCTGCCTTGCTATCGACAATGGCTGTAGTTTAACACCTACAAATGATTAAAGCTTATTATTTCAAATAATTTTGCAGATTGTTTTATTGGCAATGATAACCATTTAATGTGGACGATAATTGACAGCAATCCCGACTACTTCACCAAAAAGAAGTATGGAAAGCGATACCAAAACTAAAGGCCTAACAAACTATAGCAATTTCCTTCTAGAGAATTAGTTTTTTCTTTTTCCTTTTATTGTACAAAGACTTTTTTTACAATATTATAGTATCACTATATTTCACATACCTTTAACGTAATAAGAATTAGTGCTGTCAAAACATATTGTTATTGTATTTAATTTACCAAATGAAAAAGAAAAGCAGTGTTTTTTTTTCTAATGTATTAAAGAAGCTATTTTATTTATAATTGCATTTAAATGACTTGAAAGATTTATGTCAACCTAAGCCCAAATTGTATGTGTGAACATCAAGCATTGTTATTTCACCAGACTAAAGATAATTAAACTTACATAAATGGATTGTCTTATATCAGAAAAAACATTTTGCAAGACAATCCTATACTTGCTTATTCCAAATAAGCTGTTAATGCTATAGAACTTGGCGTGCGTTGAATATCATAAGCCACAAATCAGCAAACTACATACATATATCACGATTACAAAACCTTCCGGCTAAAATTGTCAGAAACTTGTTTCAGAGTCTTAATGTGCCCGATTCCTTTCCATCGTACTCACGAGGCATCGCTCTTAGACGTACCTGTACCTCGAAGATTGGCCCCCGCCCAATTACCAAGTCTTCGCCACCAATGCCTTGTCTAATAAAAAGCGGGGGCAGAGCATATTACTGGTCTTATTGTAAACATGACGCCACCGAAGGTTGCTACGATTTGACCAGCTACAAGTTGCCGGTCATAGGTCTTGTTGGCGGCAAGACCACCGGTAGTCCCTACCAGGACTTAAATCACGGTACCATGGGAGTCAGGAGCCCTCCGGATTTCGGTCCGGGCCTGACTTGTTGAGGTAGGGAGCGTCATTGTGGCTGTGGTTCAAACCCAAATCGCGGGAAGGGTCTTCCTGTTGGTTTGACCCATTGTAGTGTTGCAAATAGTTACTGGGTGCTGTGACCCTAAGAGCAGTAAGAGGTTTTAAATCGGCCTCGACTCATACCAAGGGTGGAACTTGTGCCTCCAACACAGTTCCGAATTGGTATCAACGAATTGACGGAGAGCGATGGAAAGGCGTATCCTTGCTCCCATGGATGTATGGGCATCCCGTAAACATAAGTCTACATGACAGGTGGTTTACGTTAAAAACCAGAGACTATGTACCTCGAAGATGTAAAACTAATAGTTAATAGCTAATTTTTTAAGAGTTCAGTTTTTAATTGCCAAAAAAAACAGAGGAAAATTGTAAAAGTGTATACAATTTTTTATTTGAGTTGATAAATCAATGCTTGCTGTTCACTTTTTAAAGATTATTTCATGTTGACCGAGACTATGTTAACATTGTAACAAATATGGATAAATCACGGTCTTCATTAACACTGGCGGATACAACAGCAATATTTTCCTCTGTACGCGCTCTACACAAACAGGTAGGTGGCTTGATGTCCAATAGCGTGAAATTGGTGCGAAATTTGGTAACTATGGCTTGAATTGCTTGGTCAGTAGGTCGATTATGACGACCGAGCACGAATTTTAATAATAAAATTTAATAATTTGTAAGGGTTGTTCGAGTGTAAGTCTTTCCACGATGAAATGGCAATGCTAACTGAGCATGTTTCATTTTAACACATATACCGAATCACGCATGAGCTATCAAAAATAGAACACTGAAAAACGAAAAATGCAAAAAAATCACCTTTTATAAGCGCATGATAAAACAATCGTTCACTTGATTTCACTGTACCCAAAACTACAGATTTCTTATTAGACCAAATAGTACCAAATAAATGCTGACCAGACTAAAGAAATAATGAAAGTTACAACATCGGCAACTGCAAAGAAAAACTTTTTTTTTGAAACTACTGTATGTCAAAAGAACAGTGTAACCAAATCAAGGGTCTTTCAAAAGTCGCGCCCGGATGTTTTTTATTAAATAAAACGTGTAAATATTTAGATTTTTTTCTGTTTTTTTATTTCTATAAAAATATGGCTCTGAACAATTATTTAAATCATTTAAATGTCCACCACGAGCGCGTCTACAGACTCTCATATGAACATCAACATTTTCAAGGACTCGCTCATACATCACCCCATTAAGTTCATCAATTTCGCTGTTGATGGTCACTTTATGCCACCATTACGTGAAATTAATCGACTTGGAAACTCAGACCGCAATAGCTCAATGTTTGCAAGTGTTGTGTGACCCGCAGCTCCATCTTGTTAAATATAAAGATCGTCTGTGTCTATTTCTTCAATTCGAGGCCGGAAAAAATCGTCAACCATTTGTCTATAGCGCTTTCCATTGACAGTAACAGCCCTTTCATTTGCATCTTCAAAGAAAAATGGACCTCTGATTCCAATCTACCAAACTGTACATTTTCTTCTGGCCAGATAGGACAATTTTGTTTGTAAATGAATCCATTCAATGTGAAATGAGCTTCATCACAAAGATGATTTTGCGTGAAAAACCAGCATCATGTTCTAACAACCAATTGACGAAAGTTCTGCATTGATTATGATCTGTTGGCTTCGAATCTTGTGTTAATTGGATTGTCTATATGTCTACTTCACAAATGTCAAAGATGACATAAAAAAGCGTTCAGAAATTATTCACTACTGACATCTAGTCTTGACTTTTGAAAGACGCTTAGTTCCTTTTTTGAAATCTTTTATTCATTCGAAGGTTTCATCGACAATCAAAATTTTAACTTGCCAAAACATCTTTTGCACTGTAACAATTCATAACAATTCAAGAGGGTAACAATTCATTCATTCATTTGGGTGCAAAGATAACAACACCAACATCATACATTTTTGCAAGGTCTTGGGTTCTGAACGTTATTTTATATATTCCTTTATTTATGTTCAACTGGATGTATCCAAGCCAATTTTTTTCCACCCAAATTCAAAGTCTTATAGTCATGGAATTTTAAGTTATGAAATTAATAATTTGTATACGACTAGTATACCTGAATTTCGAAATTTGGTATTTTTAAGCCCTTCTTTAATGCACATTACTATGTGTCGAGTGACTTCACAAAGTCTGCCTTTAATTTAGCCTATCTGTTGATTGCGATCTATGACTTAAATGGATCGTTTAACAATGACTGCACAGACAATATTAAATTATTTTAAAATTTGTAGATCGAACGACGGGAAAACTTTTTCTGTAGAGATTTAAGTCTTCAATTCACTTTTATAGTAAATATTCATTCCTTGCAAATGACTCATTTTCCGTGCACTTATGCAATATAGGAAATTATATAAGATAGTTTCATCGGTGTAAGTTAACTTGTTAACCAAAAGCTATTTTATACTATACCTATAAGTAAGTGAGTACGAGTACTATGCTGATGTTAAGAAGATTCATTTTAAATAAAACTGTATCCAGTTAGCAATATTTTTAGGTCGCAACACAAGATCCTTGACAATACCTATGTCCTAATCATGGTGCTAAATTTGTCTTGGTCGATTTTAATAGCCAGCAACTAGACCACTTCTTAATGGGATTTACATAATTGATTTTGCGGCGGAAGAAAATGTAACAATAAGATTTGCTAACTTGAGCGTAAAAAAGTAGGTAAGTTCATCGCGCATAGCGCAGGAAAAGCGAAAGCGGCAAATATTGGCTCTTCTACATAATACATACCCAGATATTTATGTGGCTGCATTACAAATTGGATCGCCAAACAGTTTCTTCCTTTCCATGAAGCGAACAACCTAAGTTCTAAGAGGGTTGACTTAAAGCCAATTCATAGTTCATCAATCGACTATTAAACCTTTTGTATCTCTCCTCAAAGATGGGAGGTAGGAAAGTAAAAGCTCTATTTTTTCTGGTCTTTTTCGACAATAGAAAAGAAACAAACTACGGCTACGTGAAACAGATCGATTTAAGGTGAAGGAACTTCTATTGGCCTGACATCTGATCTGGATAGTAGTACTCTTGTAGTACTACACCCTGAATGACTCGAACTGCAACCAATTTCAGACTGCTATAATTTCCAAACCGTTCATGACAGTGAGCTCAAATCTTGACACATGACAGATAATTTTATTATTTGTAAGCCTTTTAAACGATTTGCGTCTCAGTTGGGTTGAAAAATTTTTATCCGCGATGGAATTCAAGCGTGATAGTGTGATTGCTTTATATTTGGCTGGAAAACCACAAGTAGCTATCGTTAGAGCCCTCCAGCACTTCAACGCGTGTCTCGAACCATAACTCGCTACCGTGATACTGGCAGCGTTGCAAAACGCCATGGAGGTGGTCATAAAAAATAGCAACATCGGCAGAAATGGTTCGGAAAGTAAAGGCTCGAATTGAGCGAAATCCGCGTCGAAGTGGAAGAAAAATGGCTCGTGAGCTCAACATATCGTTGGAACGGATGCAACACATACTGAAAAATGAGCTTGGGCTCAAGCCATTGAAGTTCCAAAAAGCACACGATCTTACACCGCAACAGAAAAAAGTTAGAGTCGAAAGAGCGAAGGAGTTACTACGCTTGCACGAAAGTGGTGAGTTGCCGAATTTGGTTTTTTCCGACGAGTCGCCATTTGTTATCGAGCAATATGTCAACAAACAAAATGACCGAGTTTACTTTCCAGAGAGGTCCTTCGAAAATTTAAACCTTCGGACGGCCAACAGAAAACAGGCAGCACCGATGGTGATGGTTTGGGCCGCCATAACCGCCGATGGTCGCTCTCCGCTCGTATTTTTGGACCGTGGCGTCAAAATTAATGCGATCGTATACCGTGAAACTGTCTTAAAGGCAGTATTGAAGCCTTGGGCAAATAATCATTTCGGTCGGAGATCGTGGACATTTCAACAAAACTCGGCACCGATTGGTTAAAAACCAATGTTCCACACTTCATTTCTTCGACACAATGGATTGCAAATTCTCCGGATGCAAATCCATTGGATTTCTCTGTCTGGGGTATTTTGAAGGCGAAGGTTGGCACTAAAAAATACCAAAGTTTGGACCACCTCAAACAAGCACTTCGCCGGGAATGGGCCAAAATACCGCAGAGCCACTTGCGTGCAGCGTGCAATGCTTTCTTCGGCCGCCTCAAGGCCATTATTCGCGTCAAAGGTGGACATATTAGAAACTACTGATACAATTTCAAAATTGATGTATTTTCCAACATGTTTTGCTTTGGCACAATAAAATTTATCAAAAAATAAAAAAATTATAGCATTTTAAAAAGTTATAGTTCGAGTAAGTCACGCTGTAGTTGTCTTTGACACTTCGCTCGACGGTAAGGAAGACAAAAGAGAAAACAGTTGAATAATACCGAGATACACCAATTTTAGATAAGACAAATGCGAGAATAATGCAGCAATATGTACGTACATATGTACGCAGTTATTCATATCTAAGCTTGGGGGAATAGAGGTTTTAAAGAATTCTCACCAATTTACCTGAATTTAAATTTATCTACATAATCAAAGATAAATTTACTCTTCAAGTATAACTAGACCACAAGCAGAAAACCAGAGTTTTGACTTTTTCCTTGTACATAAGGAGAACAAATTTAAAAAGAAATACACAACGCGAACTTATAAGCTGTTTCAAGATGTGAATGTCGTCCAAAACGCCAAGGCACGACGATTGCAGCTATAATGGTAGGGCCACATCGAACAAGTGAACAAAAATGTTCGCTGTGTTTCCATTAAGCGTATGGTCTGAATAACTGCAAGTAGAATACATGTATTGAGGAAGATTCAAGACTGCTATGTCTCAGAGTGAAACTCTTTACTGGTCGGAATAACGTAACTCAAACCTTATTCTCTTCTAATAGCCTGTTGTTCACTTAACTCCTATTTATTGCAATTGATTCCTTCATCCTCTGATTTGTATTCTGATTAATCTTAAACAACACTTAACGTTCTGACATACAAAATGTTGAAAGTTTTAATTTCATCTGTATCTGAAATAATGAAATACATATTTCATACTCGTACTTCTCTTTTATTTAGGATGCGTTCGCTGAGGCAAGACATTGTTTTGCGGCCATGAAATCAATCAACGTTACTCCAGCAAAATACGTGTTCATGGATAAGTTGGCACAATAACCTACTTATATAATTTGTGTGTATGAATTTCACAGAGAACAGATTAATAATAATACTTGAAGCTCGTCCGATCGATTTAAATATTGCAACCTCAAAATAAGTACGTAAGTACATCATCAATTAAAATTGCGAGTTTAAAGGTCATTTGAAAACTATTTTTCGTTATCATATTCTTCAGTATATTCGTACATTACAAAACAAAAAAACAAAAACCTCAACGATTTAATAGCGATGAACAGATTTATTTATTTGGTCTCTGTCATGTCATCATACTCTACTATCATTTCAATACCTTCACAATGTCGACTGCATCGTAGAGGCAAATATCCATTACCTTCCATAGACCATGGTCAGATGACCTACCATTCACTAACAAAATAAAATAAAATCTCTAAATGGCGGGAAAAATACTCACAATCGAAATCTATACGCGAAATCTCAATTAAACTCTCAGTTACACTTAGACGTATGCTCCAAACACTTTATATGCGCTTCAAGTACCTTCATATGTAACACCGTCTTGAATTACAAAACAAAAAGAGTTAAAAATCTCAATGACGGTTATGAAACCCGTTTGGACAATCGCGCCTAATATAATCTTCAAAAGCATAGAAAATACTTGTCCAAGTACGTAGTATGTATTGTATCTCATCTTGAGGGTTAAGGGGAGTCCCAACTACTTGTACTCCGTATATGAGTCAAGTGCAAAATTCAAAATAAAACAACAACAATTGGAAAAAATTTAACAGCATTAACAACGGTATTAATGAGAAAAAAAAAATATTTAAACAAATCTGACCCTAAACTGAACTTTGGAATGATGAAAGGGCTCCAACTTTTTATGCTCAATGATGACCATTGAAAAGAAGGAAATCTAAACAAACATCCATCTACCTGCGTCCACACAGAGCTTTCTCAAGCATTGAGCCCACCCGAAATCACGACGGATTTTTGGTAAAAAAAAAAAAAAAAAAAAACTTCTGGGGTTTGAGTCGCCTCCTTAGCTCAGTACGAGTATGCGCCTAACAACAGTCATTTTGATTCCTCGTCGTTATGGTCTTCTGTTTTGATAATTGCCAAACGTGTTTAATACGAGTACAGGTATCGACCGACCATCGAGTGTATTCGTACTCGTAATCATCATCACGATTAACATCATCATCATCCAGTTTACGTGAGGTTATAGTCGAAAGTTTGAATATCTTACGAATGCCGAATGGAATGGAAAACAATTCGAAATTCCACCAAAAAAATGCAAGCTTACGGTGTTGCAAAAAGGAAAAGAGCCAAGACGACAAAAATCGGCAACAGAAATCGCACCGATACTAACTACAGTCTTGGGCCAAAATTTCATGATGTCGCGTCTTGTCTACTTGCAGCTGATGATGTACAATACTAGAAGACTTGTAGTCTCGTCATTACAATTGTTTGTTCATGTGAATTTTTCGCAGACCTCCACAGAGCGAGAGAGGAAAGGAAAAATAGCACTCGTAACCAATTGCAATTGGTTGGCTGGTTTTCCTTCAACTTTTCTTAGCCATCTTCAAATGGTCTATGTATACCATGGCAAGAAGACCAAGAAAATGATGATGATGATGATGCTACCACTGCTGTCCGCCCGCTCTTCTTCGTAGCTGCCTGCTTCTGGTACAATGTTGTCGCGTTCTCTGGTATATTGATTGCGGCTTTGGTGGTGATGATGAAGATGGTTGCTTGTGGTGGGCATCCGCATATGTTTCTCTTTTCGTTTTCTGAGTTGTTATTTTTACTTTGTTTATTTTTTTTTTTTTTTTTTTTTTTTTTTTTTATTATGTGTATTATGTTTTGGCTGGTACGCGCCTCTCGAATTGGTTAATATCTCTTGACTTGACGGAATGGGGTAAAGCGGACTATAAAGAGACCATAGCTGGGCTTTTTGAAATGCATTCAATCGTTGGCTCCCTATCCGAAAGCAACCAAATTTTAATTTAATTTCTTTTTTCCCCACAAAAACAATGAATTCCTTCTCCGTGGTAAGTCTTTCTCCTTCGTCCTTTGTTCTTTTCATTTATCCTGTGAAAAATCCAAATTTAAATTTTTATAAAAAAAACTTTTTTCAATTACAGTTTTTGGTATCTGCCCTGGCAGTACTGGCAGCTGCAGAACCACCATCAGGATATAATTACCCGCGTGGTGGTGGCGGCGGTGGAGGTGGTATCTCCTTGGGAGGCGGTGGTGGCTTCGGTGGTGGTTTTGGAGGTGGATTTAGCAGTGGTGGCGGTGGCGGTGGATATCAAGCCGTCAGTGGAGGATTCCAAACATCAGAAGGACAAAACGTAGATCCTCAGCTACTCGAGCAGGTGCGACAAATTCTCCTCAATGAGGAAAGCAAAGCCAGCAGTGGATTTGGTGGTGGTGGTGGTGGTGGTGGTGGTTTCGGAGGTGGTGCTCCATCAGGATCCTACGGTCCACCATCAGGATCATATGGTCCACCATCATCACAATACGGTGCTCCTGGAATCGGAGGTGGACGTGTCGTTGGAATCGACTTAGAAGGCATCCGACAAGCCATTCAAGTAGCACAATTCGCTCAAACCAGCACACAAGCCGGAACTGGTGGTGGTGGTGGTGGATATCCAAGTGGACCATCTAGCTCGTATGGTGCTCCATCCAGGCCAAGTGGAAGTTACGGTGCTCCTTTCTAAAAGGCTACACTGCTTCAACACTAATCTCTTGACTGCTGCCAAAAAAAAAAACGAATTCACCAAATTCGCCGGACTTTTCAAATGGGTCCGGTGGAAATGGTCGTCACTCAATGTTAATAGGAGACTACTGCCAGGATTAAAACGCTTTTTTTATTGTTGGATTACCGAATGACTACACACGGATATACGCGTCTGATGCCAAGTAACGATTTTATTCCCTCTAGTTGTTTATTTTATAAATATTTTTGTTAATTTGTTTATTTTTATTTTACGAATAATTTTTTTTTTAATTAATGATAATGCTGCTGAGTTCTTGTGTTAAGTTATATGTCACTGGTACCTTTTCCCAGATTTTTCAGTGATTGTTTCATGAATTCGATCTTCCGTACCTCTTCCAAGACTATCTACCTTCATGTTTATGTATGTATCTCTCAGAATGTAAATAGTTTTTTTGTATAATTTTTATTTTAATGTTTACTAGATCTAAGTGTTTTAACTTTTTTATTATGTAAATGAACAAACAAAGAACAAAAAAAAAATCAAGAAAACAATAAAAAAAAATCGTAAATTTTGTCACCGTAAAATATTGATTATTTTTTTTATTTCAAATTTGAAACGTCAAGAATTTGTATCTCATTTTGGCAAACGCTGAAAACTTTTACTTTCTACCAATTTTGGAATTTAGGTCGACAGTTAATGCGGAAGATTATATTGGAACCGTTAAGGCTTTCAGTCTTCGGGTTTCCATATTCGGTATTCGATGTTCGGTTCGTTGTTGTATTGTATAATATCGGATAATGGGTGGTTTGTGTAAGATGATTTTACTGGGACTACAATGGATGACTTGTTTAAGTCGTGTGGAGCGTGAAATTAGGTTCAATCTGCTGCACTTACAAACTAATTGCACTAAAGAAGTGGCGAAGGTATTAATTATGCCTAATTAACTTCACCTTTTAAATGTAAAACAAATTTGAGTAGATTTCCCCAATGGTGCCTAATAACTTCACTATAGAAGGAAAGGAAGAAAATGACAGCGAAATCACTTTTTTTTTTCAATTATTAATGCTTGTGTAGGAGTGGTGTCATACACCTCATTGAGATTGTAAGCATGATTCAATACCTGGATAAATAAATTTGCGTGTAGTTTTGTTATTACCTTAAAATTGCAATCAAACTATTACGTTTTTTTTAAGGCACGATCAATTGAATTTTATCTGGAAATTAAAGGGACAAGCTTAAAAGTAAAATACTCGCATAAAAGGAAATGAAATATATTTAAATAAGAGCTGATCATCATTTGGGTCCTTAACTTTCTTTACCGTGTTGTCCCTCCGAACACTATTTGAAAACATTTGAAACCCAACTGGAACGATAATGTTCAGTCACTCAAAATGTCCTTCTCGTCGAAGCTGATGAATTCTAGCTCTTCCGACTAGGTCAATGTCCCTGTATAGTTCATACAGTTCGTTGTTATATAGATACATACACATCTCCTTCCCCAAATTCCATTTTTCAAGAAAATCACTCGAAGAACCTTTTTGTCGAAGCGACCAAGATAGTATTGTATAAAGTTTATGTTTCCGCACTATACAGTAAGACTGGTATCATACTCGTACATATTTCATGTCTGATGCACTTCTTTCTTCCTTTTTCGTGAGAGGGACATATTTTCTAGTTGGGTTCTTAGTCCAAAGAAACAGCGATTGCAAAAGTAATAATATTGTTTACTTAATAGCTTCAGTGTCGTAATTATATGAATTTACAACGGAAGCCAGGTAGACATAATCTTCTACCACTTTAAAGTTATAGTTTGTGGCATGCTGTCCGAGCTGTTGGTGTATCTTTTCTTCTCGACAGCATATATTTTTACCGTCATTTACCACCAAACCGATCTTGACAGCTTCTACTTTAATTGCAGCAAATACTCGCTGAGTTTCCTTCCATCAACGTCGTCAGCGTATGCTAGCAGTTGTACACTATTTTGAAATATTTTGCAAATAGTTTCGGCCGGTGAGTTTCGCACAATTCTTTCGAAAATGATATTGAACAATCACAGGAAAGCGTATCATTATGAGGAAAAAATTTCTCGATTGTGTCAAAACTTTGATGAAGCATCGAGAGTTCTATATTCTCATCCTACACATACGAACGGGTTTTGACAGGGATGTCGAAACCTGACAGAGCTCTATAGCTCCTCTCTATAAATACTGTCATATATGGTCCATCCTTGAAATCAATAACACTATAACAATAACAGGTACCCATCACCTACTCGATTTGAAAATTTTCCATAATCTGCCATGTGATGAATATCTGATCGATTGCAGGCTTTCCAGGCCTAAAAAAAACTGATAGTGAACTATCAGATTTTTAATATAGGCTTTCGAACATTCACAAAGTACGGCTGATAAAATCAAATATGGTAGATATCTCAGCTAGACTTGAGACTGATTTCCCTATTTGGGGCAGTTTAAAGGGTCTGTATTTTTATAGATTTGATTCTGATATCCCATTCACCGGGCATACTATCTTCGAAACGAATTTTAGAGGTGAGTTGGTGGATGCCCCTTACCAACTCATTTGCCACTGGTTTAAATAATTCGGCGGTAGCCCGTCAGCTCCTATATCCATATTGGTCTTTAGTTTATGTATTGCTATTCGGACCTCTTTTTCGTCGGGTGGAAGAAGATATTTTCTATCATCATCCAAGTTATACTGCGCATTCTATCTGAAAGCGGAATATCGGTCATCTCGACGTCGGTTGAAATACTCCTTCTGAATTTTCCGCACCAACTGTAGCTCTATTATTCCATTCCATCATCCATTCATTTCTCTGCATGCTTCTTCGGTATTTATGACTTTGCCAAGTTTTTTCCCATATTTTGGTAGAACATCCGAATATACATAATTTCTGTATAACCAGCTCCCCATACCCCCTATGGAGCGCCTCTCCGCTTCTTGTTTTTGCATTCTGAGAAGCCAATATTCCTCTCATTTCCTCAGCGAGTTTATGAGCAGCGCTCGTCTTTTTTTGCAGCACTTTCTTGTATGTTTGCCATGCCGCATAGGTTTGCCGGCAGAAGCTATCACATCAGATACGGCGTCTCTAATGGCTTGCTGAAAATCTCTCCACTGCCACTCTTCTGCTTTTGATGCTGAAAACATCAGGATTTCTCGAACATTTTTGAGACACTGGGTCAGTGCCAATAGTCTCTTGCGATGGCTGCCACTTCGACATATATAGGCTTAGAAAACTCAACATGAAATCTCCACTTTGCTTACATAATTAATAACTTCTTTATTTGTAAGTAACACTTATGTCCAGATATAGCTACCTTAATGTTGCAGTTCCGCTCACTTTCTTTTTCGAATATGACCATTTCACCTCATCAAACCCTTTCAAACAAACTTTCCCTCGTATAAAGATTCGTTTCGGATACCGGCGTTAGCTGTAAGTATCACTATTCTCCTTAAGTACAATTGGAGTACATATTACAGGGACATTCTCTTAATTTACAGACCAACTGCGAAAATTACCCTATTATTTTCTTCCTTAGATTTTTTAAACCTGTCACATCATTTTCGAAATATACTATGTATATGTACAATATTTTCTATTATCCACAAACATTTAAAAATCCTTTATTCGCTTAATACAAGTATTAAAAAATGTAAGCTCTAGACATACAACTCAGGTAAGTAGATATGCAGCTACATATTCCTTGAGGGTATACCCCTCAATTGAGGCAAGTGAAATGTACAATACGTTGGAAAAAACTCAAAGATGATTTACTATAGGACATGCCAAATTGAACAATTTGCTTATATAGTATTTCGTAATATCTTCTTCATAGTTTTAAAATGATCATAACCAACTCGGTGGAAAGGAGGTTGCTCTAGGTGTATGAACTTTAAGGGAATATCGATATTTCTAAGAATTGTAAAAGAATAAATTAAGGCTATTAGCATAGCCACTCGATGGCGTCAATCTGACAATACCCAGCGCAGTAATTATATTACATATAATTTTTTCACAAACTCGTTGTAATCACCGATTACTGGTTTCATCCAATTCGACTTAACTTGTTAAACTTATAAATGAAAGTGTTGGGCAGGAGAAATACCACCTTGATCAAAAAGTTCCCGCACCACGCACATCGTGTGGTGCTCCCAATGTTCCGATTTGAGTTCTGTTTTTTTTGTTAAGTTGGTAAATCTATTATTGACATTCTCTCTAAACCTTAGCGTCATAGCTTGACATTTACAAAAGTTATGTAGCCAAGTAAACATCTATCTCTGTGTGTGTTGGCGATTTTTTATAATTTTAGAAATGGATTTAAATTTGCAACAACGAACTTGAATTAAATTTTGCGTAAAAAACGGATTTCATGGTTCGCGAACGTTGGAAATGTTGAAAAAGTGTTTCAGCAACGATTCTCTAAAGAAAACGGCCATTTGCCAGTGGCACGAGCGGTTCAAAAGTGGTCGTGAGTTAATCGAAAATGATGAACGCAGTGGCAGACCATCGACATCGAAAACCGGCGAAAACATTGATGAAGTAAAAGAAATGTTGGTCAATAACCGCAAATTAACCATCAGAGATATAGCGGAGGACTTGAACATTGCCTATGGATCCGTCCAAGACATCTTGGTTAATGATTTGGGTTTCCGTCGTGTAGCAGCAAAGTTGGTGCCAAGACCTAAATTTCATGCAAAAAAGAGACCGTGTTGACGTCGCAAAAGAGATGATTGGCGAGGCTGAATCCGATCCCACATTCATCAAAAGGATTATTACTGGAGACAAGACGTGGGCTTATGAGTACGACACGCAATCCAGACATCAGGCAAGTGAATGGTGTTCACCAAATGAGCCGAGATCAAAAAAACCACGTCGTTTTCAGTCACAAAAGAAGGCAATGCTCACGGTTTTCATGGATTACAACGATGTAGTGCATCATGAATTTTTACCAGAAGGCCAGACAGTAAACAAAGAGTATTACTCGTATTTGGGCGTTATAAGACGTTTGCGTGAAGCGATTCGCCGAAAGAGACCAGAATTGTGGGCAGAAAACTCGTAGATTTTGCACCATGATAACGCACTGTCGCACAGTGCCATCATTATTCGTAATTTTTTGACGAAAAATGCAACAAATACCATCCAACAGCCACCGAATTCACCTGATTTGGCTCCCTGTGACTTCTTTCTGTTCAATCGAGTTACAAAACCAGTACGGGGAACGCGTTTCAGCAGCCGAGAGGAAGTAATGGAAAAATCGCATGAAGCACTGACGGACATACCGAAAACCGAATATAAAAAATGTTTCGAAGATTGGATCAAGCGCTGGCATAAGTGTGTTGCAGTCGATGGGGATTACTTTGAAGGGGACGGTAAACTATTATACATTGTGGGTGTATGTTCTGGACTTTCCATGACGATCACGTAAAAACCTCACTATTGCGATGAAACCAATAGCCTTAGATAAGAGCGGACTTGCTGTTGACGAGCTGCAAAATGAGAAAAGGATAATTCCACTAAGAATTTAGTCTCCCCATTAAATGTTGGATGCTACTCATGGAGCGAAATATCCACTGAGCCCAAACATCTTTCTTTCTCTCTCTATCCCATTTTCCAAAAAACTTTACACATGCTGAGGCACTTTAAGTGTATTCATACCCACTTGAGTGTTAAGTTCTTTAAAAAAAAAAAAAAAAAAAACAACAAACGGATGCTTTAGACTGCTAGAAAGTGCTCTGTCATAAGATAAGCCAGACAAAACGAGGACGAAAAACTTCCGCATCACGCCCCTACAGAGGAAATAAACTATGGTACCAAAGTATGTTTCTACGAGCCCCTCAATGAAAAATACAAGCAATCTTCTTAAAATAACGTTAAAACCATCCTGAGTAAAGAGAGGATATCTTTTTTTTACTACAGTGGGGTAGCAAGGCTTACACCTTAACCTAATTTACTGTGGGGCGGAATATAACTATCATTATGGGCAGATGAGCATAAAACAGAATATTTAAATTGAATATAGATGACCGAGACATTTAATTGTAGTCAAGGTATGGATATTTCAAACACTACAACAACAAAGAAGTTATGTAGCGGCAATTACAATACTTAACATAGTGTTTCGCCCAGCTGCGAATTGTTCAGCGTCGTAGGGTCCGTCCAAGAGTCTCCCCGATAAAACGTTCAGCTTCGTCAGGGTACAAAAATACGCATATGTGGATTACAGCAAGGCGATTGCTTATCGGCGAAATGTTAGCTATGTATATACTACATATACTAACACTTCAAGAGCATACTTTCATTCGGTAGCCGATATCCATTTCCGTTCCGAATTGTGTCTTGTTGTTAACATAATGCTTTTTACTCTTACGTGGTATAGTTAAAAGCTAGACGCATAACCTTCAACCTGAAGACCCAGGTCTCTTTAATCCCTTCAGGTGAAGGTAGACCGGTGCCAGAAACATTAAAACAAAAACTGCCATGCTTGCATTCGTGGTTAAATTTCTGAATATATTTACCTGTAATAGTGCGATCGGCTTAACTGCAGAGTTATAGACCAACTGATAAAAGGAATATTCTTCGTTGATCTAGCATTGACTCCTACATATGTGAAAATTGCTTTTATATGTATATGTATATCGAAAATCGCCAAATATGACTTCTCACTTGTCCAGAACTGAAGATCATTAAAAATCGTTACCTAGTTTTAAAGAGGATACAAGGATAATGTCTGTTATATCAAGTATTAATATACATACGGAGACGTTTTCGTAGAATAAGTTTTCACATCAATACATTACCGCCTTCACTTCTCTAAAAAGAGTTACAAATCGCTCACCTCTTGAATCACCAGTTGGAAGAAGGGAATAAATCCATGTGACCTTACTCTTGGGAAAACGCAAAAAACTGAATAACTTCTTTATTTAACGGTTCTCAAATTGTTGACATATGGATAAAATAAGGTTTTCAATGTTTTGAGTCGCATGAGATATATTTTTTATTTCTATCGCTTCCTAGTAGCTAGATATACCGTGTGCAAAAGCTCGGATTTATTTCCTTCTCCCAACTGAAAATTTAAATTTCAAAATTAAATACAAAGCTAACGGAGAAAAGTTTTTATTTTTCAAAGATAAAGCTAAAGCCATAAAAAATAAATAAAGTTATTAGAGGAATAGGGTTTTGAATAATATATTAGTCTGTTGTTTTAGACATTAACTAGATCGTATTATGTCCGAATAGAATTGAAAATAAAGAACAAAGTGAAAAAATCTATTATTTGAAAAGCCATTTATTGAAAATGTTCTTGTACAGTTTATTTTTTTCTGTTACTCTTCCACTTGAGCCGCTTCAGTAGCAGTAGTAAGCCAGATCAGTATGTTCATGTAAAACTCCTTTTTTCGTCCTCTATATACTGAAAAATTTTACGACTATCTTTCATCTTCTTGTAGTTTATTGGTATTTTATCCAAATATGATTTTGTGGTAGGTAGTTCTGGTGCAAGAAAGTATGTTTAACAAGTCCATCAATATACTCCAAGGCTTCCACGTAGCCCTTAAATTCTAAACAGTATATCAGATGTCTGTACTTTGAAATCATGTACATGGAATCTTTAGAAACTGACTTGCAAATTTTCTTGTAAAAACTTGGCCATGTACTTTTAAAATCAAATATGCCAGCGGAAGTAATCCTTGTCACTTTAAATCCAGCCTTTTTAGCAGTGGATATCATGCTGTTATACTCCAATGGAGTGTAAATTCGATCCTTTTTTTTGATACGCCGTTTAGCTGTCCCAAAATTTCAATCGCACTGTAGGAACGAGTAAAGCATTGGTATATCTTCTTAAAGCAGCCCAGTGAAACCAGGAATAGGAAGAATCTTATGAGGGTATTATTTCTGTTTTGCCCTCCATAAGCATCACTGAATATGTGGAGCTCCTGAATGGCAGGATCAAGATTCTGAATGTTCTTCCATAACAAACTGCACACGTCGTCAGGTCCTCGCTTAGCTTCACCCTCATTGTACGTATAAAATTCTGCATTGTTTGTCTTCAGATTATGAACGCAAAAGACATAAAGCCATAGTTTTCTGAGGTAAAACATTTCTTGCACTGGAATCTTTGGCAAGGGCAGATTCTGAATGTAATCGAAAACGAGAGCTCCTTCACGACACAAGGCTTGTACTTCTTGCTGTTTATTGTAAAATTTTTTGGCACATCTGAGCTTTACAACTTTTTCTGCGATCGCTACCCGTTTAACACTATCATTCAGCGTTGCACTATTTATTTTTGCACTGAACTCCTCACATGTAGAACAAACGTCAACTTGTGGCCGTCCAAATCGATATGAGTAGATTGTATGGAAATACTTTCGGTAGAAATCATACATTACGATGCTAGCATGCTCAGGGTACTTACTACAGAGTAACTCATGCATTATTTTAATCTTGAGTGAAGCAAATATTAAATTTGTTTGCTGCAATAGTTCTACTCTTTCAGTGGGAGGGATCATTGATTGCTATGATTGCAGGCAAAGAATTTCCACGCGTAAGATGTTTTCCACGCTGATTTACAGGCACTCTTCCTTCAGCAACGAGTGATGATAGCCGGAAAATAACTTTACTGGACACAGTGTATAGAATGGAGAAAGTTTGCCTGCAAACTCTTTTCTTTTCATTTACCAGTAAGATGTAATACCGGAAGACGTTGCCACGTTTTGTAGGGTTGTTGTTATTAAACCGTCTTCGAGCCACTCGATGTTCTATAAGCCCCATTAAAAATGTGTCCAGCTCATTCTTTGGACGCCCAGTGCGCACACTATGAAGTATTTTTTTTTTTTTTGTTGTTATAAATCTTTGAGACGTAACGCTTTTGTATGGCTCCCCACATAAACGATGTATTTTTTGCACTTCCTTTGCATACAAATGTATATTTCTTACCCCTCTATTCTTTTTCCTTGGAGATTCTGCTTCTCCGTTTCTCGAATCCGAGTCGCTCGACATTTTCTCGTCCAAAATATACCGACCAAACACTTTCGCCTACAAAATTACCGTTACAAAAAATTAACACAACCGAGCAGACTACTCTTACTTAAAAAAAAATGCGGCTAACCTAACCTCTTGCTATTATGAATTTTAAAATTGACACCTTTCAAACAACATGTACTCGGAGTGCACAAATGAAACTGAGTATATCAAGCAATTCAAGAGTAATGTTAAAAAAAATAAAATTAATCAGTTGGAAGAAGGAAATGAATCAGGGATTTGTTTCCTTCTTCCAACTAATGCTTTTTAAAATCACAAATATTTTTGTTGTGAAAATGGTTTTTTATAAAGATGACATTTGCATCAAAATGTCCTTTTTGGAAATTTTGGAACTGATTCCCTTCTTCCAACTGGTGATTCAATTCATATCAGGGTCAGCACTTTTAAGCCATCTTCCGGCAAAAAGAAATAGTCCTCCATTGGTCTTTAAACTGATATACAAATATGCTGTGAAAATATAAAGTTGAGTTCCCCTGTACTGCATACTGTTTTTGCCTAGAGTCTGAACCTTGAAACTAAGTAATGGAATCTTTACGAAATATTCCAAATTCAATCTAATTCATGGTGCTGACGTCTTCGTGGAGGACTATTTACTCTTTCCACAACTTTTTACTCCAATGGTGTAGGTCCTATAATAAATTAACTATAGTAACGAAAAAAGTGTATGAACACAAATATGTCATATTTACACTTTATTTAGGGAAATTATCGCATCATCAAACTAAATAATTATACAGACTATGCTTTCTGAGAACTGAAGAACTCCTTCCTTTTAAATTAATTTCGAAGGTGTCTTATCTTAAGAGTATAATGTATAGCTCAAATCCATCTGGTGTTTTATAAGTCGATTAGAAATATTTTTCTAACTACAAAAGTTTATTTGAATGAAAATGTATTAGTCTAAACCCATTTATATGATTGATGATGCGTGAAAACCTCAAAGATGTTCATGGAATTGTTTAAGACCCAAAAATCTAACATTATATTGCCTCTAACGACTAATCATATTACCTACCTTGAATACCTTAACAACAAACCGACCAATCACCAAAAATGCACAAACAACAAATCAATAATGAAAGTTGTAATGCACGTTTACAAAAACTGACACTCTTGCAGCTATGCAGTTAAGCAATAGAATGGAAAACGTCAACTTAATTATCGTACTTAAGCCAAGGTGATAGAAAATCTGATTGACAGTGAGACACATGATGCACGCTGTACAGCATCGCTGCAAAAGTCGAAGGAAACTGAAAGATCATTTAAAGCTGTATTCGTTTATTGATGTGTTGACATCATAAAACTGCTAATTTTGCTGGAGAAAATAGCGCTTAATTTGCACATGTTGGAAAATGTTCATTTCATGAAAGAGTTTTTATTTTAAATAGCCTCGCGTTACATTCTAACACAAACATGTGCCAATCATTCTTCATTACATGACATTTTCAGAAGTTTATATTTTTATAGGTAGAAGTTTATTTTAAACGTTCATATTGGTATGCATTATCATTACTTATATTTTCAGATATAATTTAAAGATGTGTTCAAAGTTGGGTAGATCTGTTAAATTTGACAAGGCCAGAATTCACATTAAGTCCCCAGACCACATCACTAATCAAAGAAGAACCATACATTAGAAAAGAGAAGAACTGCAAAAAATATCAATAGACACTCAGCTCTAATTTTTGTGCAAGTTTATGAGGCGCCTTAAATCATTGCAATGAGGTTTAATAAACAAAATTATATTAATTAGTTACTAAATGCAAAAGAAACAAAAAGACATAATTTTTATAGTCGTACACTACCGACTACAAATATAGACGCCAGTGTCTACACATCAAAGTAATTACCTCCGCAATAACACCAAATCATCCAAATTGCCCGAATAAGATATATGGTAGGTATACGGGATGTACATACATACAACATACAACACTCTTCGTTGACTTACATAAGTTTTAGCCTCGGCATCCATCCGCATCATCATCCTCTGAGAAAATGCGTTCTCACTTTCCCATCAAACCGGTGCAGTTGCCTTCTGCTTGTAGTTACCCATCATCCATGAGTCCATGAGAAATTCCTTTCACTTTCATGTTCCATCGTCTGTGCGTATAAATGCATGCTACTAGTGCTTTACTTTACCACAGATGACGATAACGATGCCATAGGCCCAAAGAAACAACGATACTCGTACAGTTTCATCTGTTGCCATCCACTAACAGTATTGCAAAAAAATCATGAGACTCATTTTACTGCCGCAAGAGTAATTTTCAGTTAAGAAAGTCTAAATAGTAAAAACGACATTTCTGGAAAAAAAACTCTTTATAAACCTGAATTCCAAATGTGTCGGAGTAATTTGAGCGTTAATCAAGAAGCCTCTCCAGTAAGCACAGGCTTTGGCAAACTATCCTTACACTTAATCCAACGCGTTGCTCAACTACACTGTCCGGCCGGGTTGAATCTAATACTTACGGGCGGACAAAATTAGATATAGCTCTATATAAGTTGCCTCTGTAAATGCCGTACCATGCTATCTTAAAATCTAAAAAGAGATATTGAGTATTGATCTTGTTTGATCTGTATCGAATAGTTCGATACATAGGGAGACTCTTGACTCGGATTAGAGGATCTCCAATTCATAGGTTAAACAATACTGGAGTTTCAATTATCAGTCATATTTCATAATATTTACAAATACGTTTGTATATTCCTTTAACTAATGCAACCATATCGGATTTAATTTTAGGTATTGCTTTTATAACTCAATTCTAATAAGGTGAACGTATCGTACAGGACGCCAACATTCTGCAAATTTTTCATGTCCTCATCACTCACTATCGCTTTTCTACTAGGTATTTTTGTTCATGGTCTCCTCTTCTTTTGTCAAGAGTCTGTGTTGCCTTGATAAGTCCGTTTTACCTTTTGATAAACCTTAAGAGCGTTGTTGGTACAGTAGCCTCTCTTTTTTCCCTCATAAACAAATTACAGTAATAATGACGAACTCTACTAATACATAATATTTTACAACTAAGCCCCCTTTATGCAGTGAGAAAACCGTGTTCTACAATAGCTATAGTGGCGTCAATTTGTTTAAGTCTGTTTCCAGTCTTTGTGTCATGTAAGCCATGGTTTCCAACTATAAAAGTACTACAAAAGACGTCCGCCTTTCTTTTTTTGCGAGGGAAATCTCTTAGGACGAAAGGACATTACCTTGACGTTTTATTAATGAGGTAATGGAAACACTCTATGGTAGAATCTCCTTTTTCCTCTGTGGGGTCATGAGCACATATAAGATTGATGTTGGCGAATTTTACCTTAACAAAGTTCGAATATTCCACGTACAGATCCAAATGTTATTATTGTTTCTTCGTTTTGCAAGGTCTTTAAGGGGCACACATAGTGTGAAATTTTGAAAAAAATTATTTTTCATATTTCGATAGTCCATACCTTTAAAAATAACATACTGAAATTTTAAATGACGCTGTGAGAAAGTTGCGTTTGCTACGGGTTCTACCAGAGTTATTGTTCGGGCTTTGTCGTCATCGTATACCATTATAATACAATTCCGGTTTTTATTGTTGACCTTCAAGTATATGGATATGCATGAAAAGCAGCAGGCGCTTTTTGAAAAATAGGAAGGTGAATTATATGGGCTTGGAATAGCAGATTTGATCTTACTATGATTTTTAACTATGGGCGGAAAAGTCAGTGCCGTTTTATAGTAAAACACAAAATGTTTGCAAAATTCAACTTTATTTATCAATATAGTTGCCTTCGAGGGCGATACACTAATTGAAACGATTTTTAAATCTTTCGATACCAGTTTTGTAGTACGATTTCGGTTTAGTCTTAAAATAGGCCTCTGTTTCGGCGATTCGGTCTTAAATCTCTTTCCGGCGAGCATTCTTTTGAGGTCTGCGAACGGGAAATAGTCGCTGGGGGACAAATCTGGAGAATACGGTAGGTGGGGAAGCAATTCGTAGCCGAATTCATTCAATTTTGCCATCGTTTTCATTGGCTTGTGACACGGTGCATTGTCTTGATGAAACAGCACTTTCTTTTTCTTCAAATGAGGCCGTTTTTCTGCGATTTCGTCCTTCAAACGCTCCAACAACGCAATGTAATAGTCGCTGTTGATAGTCTGCCCCTTTTGGAGATAGTCGATGAAAATTATTCCATGTGTATCCCAAAATACCTTGCTAGCCGAGGACGAGCTTCGTCGCCTGCTCGCCACTCAGCTGACTGCCGACTTGATTCTGGTGTGAAGTGATGGAGCCAAGTTTCATCCATTGTCGCATACCGACGCAAAAAATCGGCTTTATTGCGGTTGAACAGCTTTAAACACTCCTCTGAATCATCAACACGTTGTTGTTTTTGGTCGACTGTGAGCAAACGCGGCACCCACTTTGAACACAGTTTTCGCATGTCCAAATATTCGTGTATGATATATCCAACGCGCTCTTTTGATATCTTCAGAGCCTCAGCTATCTCGATCAACTTCAGTTTACGGTCATTCGTAATCATTTTGTGGACTTTTTTGATGTTTTCATCTGAAACAGCCTCTTTTGGACGTCCACTGCGTGCATCATCTTCGGTGCTTGTATGACCACTTTTAAATTTTTCAATCCACTTGCAAATGGTTCGTTCGGCTTGTGCAGAGTCCGGGTAACACTTATCAAGCCATTTCTTTGCATCGGCTGCATTTTTTCCCATCAAAAACAATGATAAATCAACACACGAAATTGCTTTGAATCCATTTTTTTTCACAATAACAAAAGTTGCTTTACTCACAAGGGTATATCTCGAGAACTAATCGTCCGACAGCTGTCAAATTTATACACGTATCTTTTGAAGGTTGGTACTCACTGAAAATGGTATGGATTTAATTCAAGTGGTGCCCTCTCTTAGAAACGGCACGGACTTTTCAGCCGATGGGTTATAACGATGAAATCAATCATTTTATCATTAAACACGTTTTTCTCGCAACTACATTTACCGTACTTGTAACTCGAAGACAAATAACCCGATAGCTTTAATTTTTTTTTTTTGCTTATTTTGGATATGTTTCTCTATACAACAACCCTCCAGTTTTTCGATTGTATGAAAAATTTAGTTTTGACCGGCCAAAAATCATAAAATTTTCGAGCAAAATTCGACATTTTTTTTTCAAAACTCTGCCATTTCTTTGAATTTAATTTTTTTTTCATAATCATTATATAGGCAATACCTTCTAGTTTAATAATATTTTTTGTTTTTGTTTTTATTTCAGCCACGGTGAAGGCAATCACTGCAGCAGTGGAGGACCTTTTTTTGTGACTTGGGAGATAGTCAATTACTCGCTGAAAATTTAATTTTTTCCTTTGGAAATTTCAGCGTATATTTATTATTTATGTATAAATATATCCTCCAAATGTTAAAACATTTGATGTAGTAGTTTTCTTTATAAAAAAATCCCAAAAATCACCTTTTTTTTGACGGTCACATTAGGTGTGCCCCTTAACAGTGAATCCGCTTTAACCAAAGCTTTAAATTGTGCCGCATCGATGGGTTTTGACATGTTCGTTAACACGTCAAATCCACCCCCAACCTGAAGAGCTCGACTTTTTCTTGAGCCCCGTGGACAAGAGCGACCAGATATTCCGAAAGCAGTAACCTACTTCGATGATACGAAAGCTGTCGTTGACCCATTAAGTATTCATCTGACTCTTCTCCTTTTCCAACTCATTGTGTAGTCCTGAAAAATGCTTATCAACTTCAGCTGCAAATACGTTACAGTAGTTCACAAGGTATGTACATACGAGTATCTCCCATACTGACTGTTGACGATAGCGTGAATTCATCCAGTGTACGTCCACCTTCAAGGTTTATTCACAGAGGCTGACAGAGCAATATATATACTAGAGCTGCCATTGTCTTCTTTCTCAGTACTGGCTAAGTTGACGTCACTTAATGTTTAGCCTAATCGCTCAACGTCCAACTAATGAAGACCTTTTCTTAAAATTTTAAAATAGATTTTGCAGCCAATTACGTTAACAAAAAATCTTCATATATTTTCTAATACGTGCCTTCAAAAATATAGTTTAATAAATAATTAAAAGAAAAAAATCATAAGAGTCGTGTTCCCTTTGAATTGCATAAGTACTGTTTGTCCTTGGGTACCGGCTTACGAGTATTACTATACTCGCAGATTGTATGACTGTAAGAAATCTCGTTAAATTTAAATACCAATTAATGAAAAATACCAAAACTTTTCTTACCTCATCAAAATTTATCCTTGAAATTTTAAGTGGTCAGGTTAAAGTGCTCAACATATGAGTACATATATCAATGATAAATTACAAACTTAAAAAAAAAGTGCTTTGTCAACGCCTTAACCGTTCAAAATACGTTTTGTTGATATTTTGATCTAGTGTGGAACTTGTTTTAGTATATCAATATTTTGATTTTTCATTTAAACCGACAACAACGATAAAAAATATTTCGGTGCTATCTATGTAACTAGTTTGACTGGATTATCCACGGACACGGATAAAAGGACAACCTAAGCTTATAATAAAGAATCTATCACCTCTCCCAATGTAGAAAATGATATTTTCCCTGAAAGCTGCAGCACAATTGAGCGGATATATTTGTAGTCCGACAATTTTCGGATGATACTCTTCCGCAACTGAGGAGACTCAATCTCTGTTTTCAATGGAAGAAGTTTGCGATCTTCACTCAATCGTCTGCCTTCTGCCTCCACAACTCTGTTCAATATGTATCTGCTGTCCGTTGGCAATTTAATTGCACTTTTGAAAAGTTGTTTCGTTTTCTGGTCAGAGTATGCATTGCGTCCATCATCAAAATGCAGGTTACCGCATAAATTAGATTGCATTTTTAGCGAAGGTGCTTGACTGAGGGTACCGACCGAGCAGAGCACCCATCACAAGTCAAGTTCACATCCATTTAAAATAAAATAAAAATAATATATTAGTAATGTAAAGGTACATTTGTTTAATGCAGAAAGTGAAACTGTACATTGTACGAGTATTTGTTGGAGATTTTGATTTGTTATTTTTTGATCGTTAATCAATTATGTACGTATCTTTACAATAACTTGACTTTGTGGGATTCTAATTTATTGCTGGCAGATAGATCCATATAAGTCGTATTTGCTTAAACAATGACTATGAAGATTATATGGGCACTCAAGTGGTCAAACATTTTATTGAAAGCCAACTGGTGAACATCGTGATCCACGGTAATTGCCAGCTTAAGCCCAGTAGGATGGGAAAATACGCGTTATGTAGCTGAACAACAAAATGATGAACAAAAAGAAGAAACGTGATCAGCACAATTCATTTGAGCGTTAATCAGGTTATTAAGGTAAAGAGAGTTATACTTATGTAACCGAATACGCAAAATACGTTTCATCTTTTTTAATATCGTTGGCTCTTTGAAATGGTTTTTTGTATCTTTAAATTTCTTTTTTCCACCTATTAACAGTTCGTACGTGGAATTTTATCTGATTTGGCATCTGGTTTCATTGTTATGCTCTATAGAGTGCATCACTTACTCTGGGCAATTATAATGGCACAACACATTCGATGGTGTAAATTATAAGGTTGGCTTTTTCAACGGAATTTTATACATCTTTGGCATGTAATTGTATCTACATATATGCACCTAGTTATATATATTTACTTGGTAAGTATGTCAAAAAGACTGACATATATGACGTATAGGTTGTAAAACGCATCATTAGTGCGTGTTGTTACCTCTGTGCTTGGAGTTTTTATAGCCTACTGTGTCATTTGTTTGTTATTTTCTTATGAATAGCGGATTAGGTATCGAGCTGCTTGACTTACGTTATCGCCAGAGCTCAAGTCTTTAAATTTGGTCATAAGAAGACCATGACATTGAAAACTTCAACGAATTGGATATCTTAAGAGGATTGTGTGAACTTGACTTAAAGTTATTGATCAAAGAACAGTGAACTAATAACTTGAGTATCTACTGAAAAAAATAAACAATATACTTGCAATAACAGATAGGGAGTTTTGAAGTTAGACTCTTCAGACTTTCGACATTACTAAGCGAAGTTGATTACGAAACGACAAATGGAAAAAAAAATAAAAAGCAAACAATACAGTAAAAACAATGAAATTTATAAACCAATTCTTGAAACAAAAAGCAGCGAACATGCCGGTAGCCAGAACACAAGCTATTATGTATTTTTTCCCAAGTTTAAACATTCCTGTTTTCAGTCTGTCAGTATGGATCCAACGTAAAAGTACAAGCAAAGTGGCTTTAGTACTACTTTTAAGATTGTTATAAGAAGTTGAGCTCCAAAGAGCTTTTCTCTGTGCATTAATACTTAAGTCGACATCTACGATTTACGGCACTTGAAGCTCAACATTGTATGTCGGGAATACTAAATGCGTATTTCTCAGTGACGGGGAGCTCGATCACGTGTGGAGTAAAATGATTTTTATGTCCTCAAATTTAGCCAGCCCCTCCAAGCGGCGCAGTAGGAGTAAAGATACGTGGGAAAAATATGTAAATAGTATTAGATGTAATTACGAGTATACGTGTAACATATTCCAGTGGTTATTCCCTTCTTTTCTCAATTTGAGTCCAATAAATTTCGTCAAACAAATTATGAAATTTCTTCATTGAGCAGATCTTTACTTATCTTTTTGTTAGCTTGGTAGTACTCTGTATTAGAATTTCGTTAAAAGCAACAAAAACCACTACACGAAATAAAAAGAAGCGATACGATACTCGGCAAATTGCATGCTTTATAGAATTTCAAACAAAAATATCATAGTTGGTCGACCATATACACGAAGAAACAACCAGTGAAGAATCTCTTGATCCAGCCTTAAGCTACATATGTACGTGCAGTGCTTCACATAGGATATCATATTCTGTAGAGGCAAAAGTGTTAGCCGCTATAAAAAATAATAGATGGATCAATGTTTGAATTTGCACTTAGGTATACCACCTTGATCAAAAAGGAATAACCACTGTGTGGTAAATCTGTTGTTGACATTTCCTCTAAATCTTAGCGTCATATTATAGCTTGACATTTGCAAAAGTTACGTAGCCAAGAGTACATCTATCCCTGTGTGTGTTGGCGATTTATTACAATTTTAGAAATGGATTTAAATTTGCAACAACGAACTTGTATTAAATTTTGCGTAAAAAACGGATTTAATGGTGCGCGAACGTTGGAAATGTTGGAAAAGTGTTTCGGTAACGATTCTCTAAAGAAAACGGTCATTTACCAGTGGCACGAGCGATTCAAAAGTCGTGAGTCAATCGAAGATGATGAACGCAGTGACAGACCATCGACATCGAAAACCGACGAAAACATTGATGAAGTAAACGAAATGTTGCGGTTGGTCAATAACCGCAAATTAACCATCAGAGAGATAGCGAAGGACTTGAACATTGCTTATGGATCCGTCCAAGACATTTTGATTAATGATTTGAGTTTCCGTCGTTTAGCAGCAAAGTTGATGCCAAAAGACCTCAATTTCATGCAAAGAAGAGACCGTGTTGACGTCGCAAAAGAGATGATATGCTAGGCTGAATCCGATCCCACATTCATCAAAAGGATTATTACTGGAGACGAAACGTGGGTTTATGAGTACGACACGCAAGCCAGACATCAGGCAAGTGAATGGCGTTCACCAAATGAGCCGAGACTAAAAGAACCACGTCGTTTTCAGTCAAAAAAGAAGGCAATGCTCACGGTTTTCATGGATTACAACGGAGTAGTGCCTCATGAATTTTTGCCAGGAGGCCAGACAGTAAACAAAGAGTAATATTTGAGCGTTATGAGAAGTTTGCGTGGATTTTGCACCATGATAACGCACCGTCGCACAGTGCCATCATTATTCGTAAGTTTTTGACGAAAATGCAGCAAATACCATCCAACAGCCACCGAATTCACCTGATTTGACTCCCTGTGACTTCTTTCTATTCAATCGAGTTAAACAACCACTACAGGGAACGCGTTTCAGCAGCCGAGAGGAAGTAATGGAAAAATCGCAGGAAACACTGATGGACATACCGAAAACCGAATATAAAAAATGTTTCGAAGATTGGATCAAGCGCTGGCATAAGTGTGTTGGAGTCGATGGGGATTACTTTGAAGGGGACAATATACATATTGGGTCTACAAGTAAGTTTCTAGCGTTTGTCAGAGATGGCGCCACCAGTGGATCCCGGGCAGAAATGTCAGACCCCATGTGTTTTATTTGTAGGTTTTGTATCTGTCAACAACTTTGCAGCGTTATATTTGAGCAGTTCTATTGGTGTCGTATATTTTATCGAGCAAAATCATGGCGAGTTTCCAGCCAAATAAACGTCATTTGCGGGAAGCGCTGCTTTAATTCTTTAATATGAAGAAAAGTGCGGCTGAGGCCTATCGTTTGCTTTCGGAAACTTATGGGGCGGAATGTATTGGTGAATCGACGTGCCGCTAGTGGTTCAAACGGTTCAAAAGTGGTGATTTTGGAGTTGAAGGCAAGGATCGCCCCGGAAAGCTGAAAAGTTTTGAAGACGAGGAATTGGACGCTTTACTGGATGAGGATCCGTGTCAGATTCAAGAAGAACTTGCTGCATCATTGGGTGTCACGCAACAAGCCGTTTCCCTGCGCCTAAATGCACTGGGATTCATTCAAAAGGTTGGAAACTGGGTGCCGTACGAATTGAAGCCAAGAGACGTCGAACGGCGATTTTGTATGTTCGAAATGTTACTGCAGCGGTATAAAAATAAATCATTTTTGCATCGTATTTTCACTGGTGATGAGAAATGGATTTATTATGATAATCCTAAACACAGAAAATCGTATACAAAGCCCGGCGAGCCCGCCCAATCGACGCCGAAACGAAATATTCGCGTGAATAAGGTTATGCTCTGCATATGGTGGGATCAAAAGGGTGTCGTATACTACGAACTGCTTCCGAGTGGTGAAACCATCAAAGGACCATTATATCGAACCCAACTAATTCGTTTGAAGCGGGTATTAAAAGAAAAACGGCCAGAATATGAGACCAGGCATGAGTCCGTCATTTTTCATCACGACAACGCTCGGCCACATGTTGCGGTTTCGGTGAAAA
This sequence comes from Volucella zonaria, assembly GCA_963966105.1. Classification (NCBI taxonomy): domain Eukaryota; kingdom Metazoa; phylum Arthropoda; class Insecta; order Diptera; family Syrphidae; genus Volucella; species Volucella zonaria. Next base: position 75,398,620 of record OZ014530.1, on the reverse strand, counting down.
ACTATTTGGAAGATAGTGGATGGGAAATTCTGCCTCACCCGCCTTACAGTCCAGACTTGGCACCATCTGACTACCACTTGTTCCGTTCGATGCAGAACGCTCTTACGGGAATACGCTTCAGCTCAGTAGAGGAAATCAAAAATAGACTCGATACGTTCTTGGGCTCGAAAGACGAGAGATTTTTTTGGTCCGGAATTCATAAATTGCCAGAAAGATGGGGGAAAGTTGTAGCTTCCGATGGACGATATTTTGAATAAAGCATTGTAACTATGTTTCCATAATAAAACTTCAAATTTTGGAAAAAAAAACGCTGTAAACTTACTTGTAGACCCAATAGATTTAGATGAATAAACTTGTATTTTTAATTTTCTGAATAAATTCCGGGAACTTTTTGATGTGGCGGTGGTGGTATTTAAATGGAAAATGTGATTTGAAGCAAAGAAAACGATTTAAGACTTCTACTTCAGTTATAAGAGAGCTTAATTCAGCTCATTTTATTTTACTGAATTATTGGTTTGGCAAGAAAGTAATCTCGGATTTTTAGTGTGGAATAAAACTTATGTATTTCCCATTTTCTTCGCTAACCTTCTGTCATCTTTCTGGGAACTTAATGATTCCGTACTTATAGAACTTCTGGCCCTTGTAAAGCTCAAAACTGGACTAAATGCGATCTCAGATCCATTAGTTGTTGGCAGTTAAAATCTAATTTAATCATTTGTTCTTCGAAAGCAGCTCACCAGACACGACGTATTCATAACACCACCAAATTTACAAAAAACAGTTCAGTTTTCGATGTGGTTTTTGCTGTTCATAATCGCCCTCGATTAATGTTATTGCATTCGATCTCCGTTTCATCATCAGTGATGATTCGTTTCAAATAAGGATCAATTTCATTTTACTTGAGATGTACAGTGCCTTGCAAAAGTATAAACGCACCATATAAAAGTAATTCAAAATGAAACTCTAAACGGATACATTCCCCTTACTATTTATAAATTTATTTTATAATTTTTATTTTATTTTGGTTAATTGTATATAGAAATATTAATATGGTATTTTATTACCCCTTTTTTCAATAATATTAAAAATTCTATTGGGCATACTCCCAACTAGTTTTTCTAATATGGAATCCTCTAACCGTTAACGAGTTCCACGCATCAACTATTGATTCGCGGATGGAGCTCACAAACGCTCGCGAACAGCCGATTATTGGCTCGCCCTCAAAGATTTTCTATCGGATTGCAATCCGGAGAACGTGCCGGCCACTCCATCAATCTAATATTTTGGGCTTGAAATCATTCCAAACTTTGACGACTGACTCGAATCGGTACATTATCTTGCTGAAAGGCAGGAATAAATCAACGATATCGCCTTAAATATGGTACCAAGTTCTTTTGGAATAGTTGGCTGTAGTCTGTATTATTTATTTTTGTGGAGGTAAAAGTAAGTGAAACCTTACCACAAGCGTAGAAAGGCGCCCATACCATACAACTTTCACCGCCGAAGTTCATCTTCGAAAAAAATGTTTGTATTTTTTTTCCATCACTAAAAATAATCCAAAAAATAAAATATTGTTTAGATTAGGACATTTAAAATTAGAAAAAAACCAAGAAATTACCACAATGCTTCTAACTGTTTTCCAATTACGATCCATGTTGCCACGAGCGAATTCCACTCTCTTTTGCTTTTGGGCTGCTGTTAGACATGAAGAAGGCACTATTTTCCTTCGGACGATTATTTTGCTGGTTCATTCCGAATTTTCGACAAAGAATTCACTGCGTTGCATGAAGCGTTTATTACTCGCCTTTTAGCGCGACTTGTAAGCTTCTGCGGACACCCAGGTTGGATCGTTATCCCAAAAGACTCCGGATCTCACAAAAAAATTTCGAATGACATACTCCGATCTCGATAACTCTAAATCTCAAACTAACCTCGCCAATTTGTCCCTTTTCAACTTCATTTAAGTGCGTACCACGAGGCATTATTGTTTGCCAAATCACAATAAAAAACTGAAGAGAAACTCAGTGTTTGTGCAATGCATTTATACTGCTGCAAGCTAGACAAATTCAGCACGAAATAACGATCTAATTACATCTTGATTAGTGCGATAAAATATAAAAATAATAAGGGGCATGTATCCGTTTAGAGTTTCCTGTTCAAGGAGTCTAAGCCAATTTGAGTGATTTTTAATTGTTATGTGTGTTGAGTTTAGCCTCTCCATATGTCACATGACGATCTGCTGCAATTGCGAATTTGAATTGGTCATCATCAACTTCAGTTGGTCTAACAGAATGTTGGTCACTTTTGAATGAAAAATCTCCTAAACGAAATTTTTTAAAGTCTAATTATCTTGATACGTGCATTCCATTAAGCAGTGCACACAATTGATTTCACATATCTCTTCGTGAGCCTCAGCAGCTTTCTTGCCTTTGCGGATATAATAAAGCAAAATATGTTGAAAATTTTCGTTTTTGCTGTTAAAACTGAAAAAAGAAAAACGCCCAATTTCTCTTAATAGAAATATTTTACTAAAAATTTGTTTCCGTTTCACGATATTCCTTCATATTCTATAATACGTGCTATATATTCTTCGGCTCACAGGTGCCCGCAGAATCTGCGCTCAGAAATGTTCTTATTGTCTCAGATACCATCCTTAATACCGCCATACCCATACTTGTTTCTAGCACCACTCATCTTCTCATTAGCTCATCTGCTCTTATACTTCAGTGTCCCAGTACACAACTTCCTGCATAATACAGTCATACCTCGCTATACGGCCGCTCTTTTTACGGCCTTTCGCTATAACGGCCTACTTTAATTATGGCACTTTTTCGATTTACGGCCAAAAATGTTTCGTTATACGGCCAAAAAACAACGAAAGAAAAAAACGAAAGGGAAAACGAAAAAGAACATATTTTTGTAGATGTGTATATAGTATGAATTACTGCGTTGTCGCTGCAGTTGATTACATGCGCGTAAGCAGAACGTTTATCCTTGTTTATTCCTGTTTGTGTTTAGTTTCTGTTCAGATAAAAAAAAAACATTGGAAACATTTAGTAAAATTGTTGGTACGTAATAAAAATGTAATTATTTTTTAACAGACAAAATGCCACCGAAACGTTCATCAAATTCGGAGAGTGATGCAAAAAAAAAAAGAGAAGCCGAAAATCAGTCACGCTTGAAACAAAGTTAAAAATTTTACGGCGTATTGAAGCTGGCGAGAAAATCGTAGAAATTTGTAAGGTTGTTGGACTGCCGAGGTCTACTGTGCAAACTATTCGGGATAACAAAGAAAAAATTAAAGAGCATTCGCAATCTGCTTCACCTTTAAGTGTCTCAAAATTAATTCGACTAAGAAGTGGTATTATGGAAAAGATGGAAAATTATTGGCTATCTGGATTGAAGATAATAACCAACCATGGAGGATGCCAATGAGCCAAATGACTATCTAAGAAAAGGCTAAAAATATTTTCGAAAATTTGAAGAGTAGCGTTGCCGATGAATCTAGTAAAGATGTAACATTCCAAGGAAACCGAAGTTGGTTTGAAAAATTTGAAAATAGACACAATTTCCACAACTTAAAAATGAAAGGTGAAGCAACTAGTGCCAACGATGACGCAGCTAAAGAATATCCCAACATTTTAAAAACAATTATTGAAAGAGGTGGATACCGGCGTGAACAGGTTTTCAATGTGGACGAGACAGGACTCTATTGGAAGCGAATGCCTGATAGGATTTTCATTTCAAAAAATGAAAAATCGGCATCTGGTTATAAAGTATCTAAATAACGATTAACTTTGCTCCTTGGTGCTAATGCTGTGGTGGATTTTAAGCTAAAACCACTTTTAGTACAATATATCTCTCTGAAAATCCAAGGCCTTTCAAAGGGCTGAACAAGAAACAATTACCCGTCATTTGGAGATCCAACAAGAAAGCTTGGATGACTGGTTCAAAAATTACTTTTGTCCAGAAGTTAAAAAATATTTGGAAGACAACAACCTTAGCAATTAGCTTTGCTCGTATTGGATAACGATCTAGGACATACCCCTTTCGTATGAGGAACTGATCCAATTAGACATAGAACCAACGCTCGATAAGGAGCCAGTTCCTGCTGCATGCCCAAAGCTAAGCTTACAGAACTTGTCTAACGCGCTTTCTTATTTTAAACAAGGAATTAATCTCCTTCTTCAAAATGATCCCGACGTAGAACGTAGCTCTAAAGTTTGTCGAGGAATTAACGCAACAGTTAACTGTTATAAAGAACTGGAAAAAGTAGCAAAAAGCAGGCAGCAAGGCAGGACAATTTTTTTAAACCAGTTCAATCCACAACGGTGGAAAGTATCGGTGGCAGTACATTACAGCTTACCGAGTCTTCATATTCCTCTTCTGATTAGATCCGTTTTTAATTTTATTTTATTATGTAAAAATATGTGCATATGATTTTTTTTTTGTTTTTTTAATTTCTGTGAACATAATTTTTTTTTCGTTTATTAATCGAAGTTCATACTATGTATTTTATTATTTTTTTTTTTATATACATGTACTTTTGGTTTAATATTAGTTATTATGCATTTTTAAATGAAACAAAAGGAAAAACATGCATTTGAAACTAAAAATTATGTTAATTTATAAAAAAAATGGAACGTATTCGATTGAATTTGTATGGGTTTGTATCAAAAAAATTGATTCGTTATACGGCTTTTCGCTTTACGGCCAAGTTTCCCGGAACGTATCTAGACCGTTAAGCGAGGTATGAGTGTACTTAATATAATACACTGTGTAACAGCCCCTGGGTATATCAGAATTGATAATAGTGGACGTCGCGGCGCCTCGGTTCCATTCGTATTACGTCTAGCTCTGCCACATAGATACTCGTGTTTTCAAGTCAGGATCTGTGCAGATACAATTTTCGTTTATCTCTTTTCCTGGTTTAATTTCTCTATATTTTCTAATGCTCATGAAATGGAATCATTTCGATTGCATAGCTTTATGGATATGTTATTAAGTACGAAACTGTTCGCCAATGTTTCATTATCTCACTTAAAGTCCGCCATCTAACTTTTTTTTTTCAACTAGTGCTTATTTCGTGAATGGTAACACTTAGCTCATATTTGATTTGACAGATAATTAGTTTTATCCTTCCGCTGAACGAATATGGTTGTGTATACGCTTGAACAACGCTTCGCTAAGTGGGCCAGCGATCGACTTAGAGAAGATGCCGATTTTGCCAAAAAAATCATCTTTTCAGATGAAGCTCATTTTGATCTTGGCGGGTATGTAAACAAGCAAAATTGTCGCATTTGGGGCACAGAAAATCCGCACGCATACATTGAAAAGCCGATACACCCAAAATGAGTCACTGTTTGGTGCGGATTTTGGTCCAGAGGCATAATTGGGCCATTTTTCTTCGAAAATGAGCAAGGAATGGCCGTTACAGTCAATGGCGATCGTTATCGGGCCATGTTGAACGAATTTTTGTTTACAAAAATTAGCACGGCGCTACGTGCCACACAGCCGAAGCTACACTCGATGTTTTGCGCCCTGTTTTTGAAGATCGCAAATCGCATCGCGATTTGACACCGTTGGACTATTATTTGTGGGGTGCCGTAAAAGATAAGTGTTACACCGACAAGCCAGAGACAATTGACGCTTTAAAGGACAATATTCGTGAAGCCATTGGTGAAATACAGCTGCACACAATCGATAATGTGCTTAAAAATTGGACCGATCGTGTAGGCTACTGCATGGCCAGCCGAGGCAGCCATTTGAATGAAATTATTTTCCATTATTAACCGAAAGGATTGTACTTTCAAATAAAAAAAGAAATTTGAGAAAATATTCAATAGTTTTTTTTTTATAGCATTTTCAAAAAAAAAACATTTTTGGCGGACCCTATATTCATACGGTGTCACTAATTACTATTCGATAAGGTTAAAAAATATTTTAACAAAATACAATCTTCGTTTTACAGAGATTTGGTTTGCATTACCTTACATCTAGAATATTTATATAATTTCTAAATAATATATCACAGAAATACTACCAGTTCGAAGTAAAGCCACTAAAAACCTTCTTGACAAATAAAATGCCTTATTTCGTTGGAGGGAAGAGAGAAGTGGTGTTAATACTTGATTTCAAAGTGCCATGTACTAGTGCAAAAAGAAAATAATTATTATTAAATAAATAAATAAATAAATAAATAAATAAATAGATAAACAAATAAATAAGTAAATTAATAAATAAATAACAATGAAAGCAAAAATATATAAGAATAAAGTTAGAATTGCACATTATGTAACTAGGATTGAAATCAAGTCATTGTCCGAAGCCAGACAAGACAAGTTGTATTGGCTATGAAGTTTCTGAATTCTAGTTGAAACCATTTCGATGCCAGCTATGTTATGTAATTCTTCTATCGAGAAAAACCAGGGCAAATTTAGGATCATTTTTAATAATTTATTTTGAGTTGTCTGGAGTCTACGAAGATGACTTTTTGCGCATGTGCCCCAGACAGGAAACCCATAGAACATGATCACTTGGAAAATAGCCTTGAAAATCAATATCTTATTATCATTATCCAGCTTTGAATTGCTGCAGATGAATGGATAGAGAATCTTGATCGTAACATTAATCTTTTTTATAACTTCTTGTATGTGTAGCTTGAAAGTTAATTGTTTATCTATTGTAAGTAAATTCCAAGATACTTTCCACTAGATTTCCACTCAATTGGAACACCGTTGAGTTGAAGGCGGTTGCTTGGAAGTAAGCAAGCTTTTCTTTTCGTGTAAAAAAGATAGCTTGAATCTTAGAAGCATTAATATTAATCTTCCAATTATGGTAATATGTTAAAACAGTATTTAAAGCAGATTGAAGATTAGTTTCCAATATTGGAACCAATTACATCCGACGAAGGAAAGATACAAATATCATCAGCAAATAAAACAATATTGTAGTTAATCAAAGTGGGGAAATTAGAAGTATATAGATTTAATAAGACTGGCCCAAGTACTAATCCTTGTGGGATACCTGCAATAATCAGTTTATTGTCTGCGGGGGTTTGATTTAAGGACACGATAAAACTTCGAAAAAATAGAAATGATTCAATAATTCTTATAAGGTATGACGGAAAATTGAAACTCAGAAGCTTGTGTACCAAACCATCGTGCCAAACGGTATCGAACGCTTTTTCTACGTCCAAAATTATCATGCCAGTACTTAAGCCTCTAGCAAGATTACTTTCGATATACTTTGTTATACGATCCACTTGGTGAGTAGTGCTATGCAAAGCTCTAAATCCAAATTGCTCTTTAAATAATATTTCGTTATCGTCAACGAAGGATATAATTCTTTTTTTGATAATCTTCTCCAGGCACTTACTAAGGGAGCTCGATAAGGTTAGTTTTATACATATATTGTCGATAACCACTACTCACAAACTTATCCCTTCTCCACCATGTGGGGTTCCTTGGGCTACCAACACTCTTTCAGAACCTAGAGAGCAATTCAATGTTTCTGTTGGCAATGAGACCCAAATAAACCTGAATTGAAATGCGAAATGTTTCACTTTATCATTTGTTAGAACGCTTTTAGTATCCTTATACCGAAATTATTAAAGGTTTCTTCTTTATCAATGTCGTTAGAACAAATTCGTCAAAATGTAAGTTGTTTCTACGTTTTATATATTACATTATACAGTTTCATCAGAAGAAGTTCCTAGCATACCTACTGTGCCGAGATTCTTGAGTTCTTATAAGTTCAGAACACCTCTAACCTTCAACCGCAAAACCCGTCTTGCTATTAATGCTCATAAGTTACCCACACTGCAAAGTACTCTAAATTAGTGTGGTCCTTTCGAAAGCTCTCTTATGGAACTGATGAATTTCTGCGAGAATATCCTGCCTTCGTTAACACCAGAATGAGAATTTTTCGTAGTCATTTCTTCGATAAGCTCGAGGACTAAACCAATTGGGTGGAGAACCTATTGAGCTTTGTATCCTTATCTGGATGGTTCTAATATTGTACAATAATATCTCTACAGGTTCTGGGTTAAGACCTAAAATGGGCACACTGTGAGCTAAGTGAGCTGTGACCGATTAGTCATTGGAAATCGATCTATGAAACTTACGTAAACTTTCGAAATGTCTTAGACCATGTGACTAACGGACAAACTTTGTAAAGTGCTATCCAAAACAATTAAGTAACCAACGGCCACATGCGCAGAGAGAGTAAGAGGATGAAAATGCATTTCCATTTTTTGTCTCTTTTTTCCAAATTTGAATTTTTGTGAGAGCAAATTTAAGAGATCTGCGCAATAGACGGGCCAAATGTTTTGAATAGCACTTATACCTAAAAAATCAACAAAAATAGTAAATACATTAAAAACAAAAATAAATTCACAATTTCGTTGTTTGTTTTACTTTTTTTATAACTTAAACTAATTCGAGTACCAACATTCAATGAGAATGAATAATTTTATTTAACTGTCATTGAAATGATTGTGGTTGCCTCTTAATTGGCAATTCTTCAAGTTCCACGCGATTATATCTTACAAATCGTCTTATTACTGGTGACAAAAGATTAGGATCGAGTTTCTGATTTGATGGGATTATAAAACTGAATGATATGCCAAAAGTCCATACCATTACCACGCCAACAATCGAATACCAGTAGAAAGATATGTCAAAAATTGAAAAACCTACATTTTCAGTCTTTATGGCTGTTGGTAATCTGTAAAATATAATTTGTTCTTACCAAAGCAAAAATACGTTAAATAACTTTTACATTTCTTTTGATATTGTTGTATTGAGGCTCTTACATCCATCAATCCAAGTTGGCAACGGGTCGTAAATTAATTTTTTCATTTGCGCTCCCACGACTAAACATAACATCCCCACCATGCTGGTTATTAGAGAAATTAAAGCAGCCTATATTATGAAAAAATAAATAAATAAATAAAAATAGAAACAGAATGGGCAAAATACTACTATTGTAGTACTACCTTTCCATTCACTCTCGGTACCAGCAAACCCAACATGAATACACCGAACACTGTACCGTGAGTGATGCCACTTATGGTAATAACCACTTGCATGATTGATTTAAAATTCTCCACAATAAATCCACCAAGGATGCAATATATTCCAATTACGAGAACACATGCCTTCATTAAGAGGTTTGCCTTTCGTTCGGTATGTTTCACAAAAGGCTTGACATAGTCAAAATAAAATATTCCTGAAAGTGTATTTAAATTCGCCGAAACTGTGCTGTAAGAAAAAATTATAGTTTATCATAAGTTTAGGTGATTTTTTTATACAATAATTACCTCAAAGAAGCGCTAAAAACACAAGACATAAAAACTCCTGGCATGCCTTTCCAATTTCCAACAACATCTTGAACAAAGAAGGGTACCATCTTTTCAGCTTTGCTAACTGCCTATTATGAAAAAGTATTTGATGAAGAGACCAAGACTTATGACTGAAACAGATGTGCATTACTGCATGCAGTAACGTACATGAGACACAGGTGCAATAAATTGTGACATTTCATCACATTGAATTTTAATCGTTCGTAAACAATTTTTTATAGTTTTAATCCGTTTTATCATATAAACAGTTATTATTTCACACAAATTTAATTTGTTGTTCCTTCATTTTCAACAATATATATTGTAATATTTGTCGAAAAAATATTTACAATTCCACTGCCATCTTCAAAAAACCTTCGAAGGCTTAAAATGTACTAAATTATTATATACTAATTTGCAATTCTATTACATCGAGTTTGCGGTAGGAATAAAATTTGCAATCTGCTTCAGCAAAGCATGGGGTGCAGTGAACATGTGTGTTCGCTTGTATAGAAAAAAAAAATGTTCTCTAATTTTGCTGCACGCATTTTACTGCACATGTGTTTCAGGCATTTGACATTCCATTGTTAAAAATATTTATTCTGTATGCCTAAATATACCTTCGTAGCAACTGGATCACAATCATAATATATTGCAAACATTATGACACCCGTAAAGCAACTAAGCGTCATAATGATAAGAAAGCCAATGCCAAATAGGTATAAAGATCTAGAATAAACAACATATCAATTTAACAATAATAAATTAATTTTTAAAGATTGTACTACTTCTTAGCGTGCGCAAGTGACGGCAATGCAACGATTCTCTGTACACAACTTTGGTTGAAACCGACATAACTGCCCCACATACAAAAACCTCCAAGTAGGCAATTCCAAACAGTTGCACGCGTTTCAAGATCCAACGCAGTGCTGAAATGTACAGTTTTTTTTAGTTTTGAGCTCAACTTCTGTTTTAAAGTGTGGAGTATTACAGACACCAAAAATGAGCGGATATCTGACCTACGACTAGTCTTTCCCAACTGAACTTACTTAATTTGAAGACGTCCACCATCCACTGCTTTATTTATAACTTGATTTATACCACCAGCTCCGAGTACTCCCATGACTGCAATTAAAACCGATGAACCAACCATTATTGTTGCCTGGACGACATCAGTCCACACAACAGCTTTAATGCCACCCTGTAAAAGAACAAACCGTTTATAAAGCCTGCGTTAATTTAAAACAAACAGTGTTCCGATTAATTATCATACTTACAAACATAGTATAAAACACACAAATCGAGCAGACTATTCCATTTATAAGATGAATGTTAACACCAGTCACTATTAATACATATAAAAAAATAAAACTATTTCTATTTCAGTCTATAACTCAATTCAGTTTTTAATCACCTTGTGCAAATGCAAGAGATGGTATAAATACAAACACAGGCAAATATAAAAACACTGTCAGAATAAATGTCACAGTGATTATCTGACGGGTTTGCTTATTAAATCTTCTCTGCAAGTACTGAAAATAAAGCAATTAATCAAATCTACAGTTTAGTGGTTTGAAATTCGCCAGATTATTAAGATAATAAAACTGAAGCTTTGTTCAGTGTGGCTGTTCCGGACTGTTCTAAACAGAAAAGTACAAGCTTTCTTGTTCAGTGAGAAAAATTTCTGTCCGAATCTGTTCTGCTCTGTCTTCAGTAAAACTGTTCCAAACTGTTCGGAGCAGAAAATCTTGCACCTACTTTCGAAGTCGAACACAATTGTGAAAAGTGTCAAAATCAGCTGTGCTGTACTTTTCTGTTCTTATTTTGATTTGACGTTTTTCACAAATCTGTGCTGTTCTGTTCTAGTTATTCCTCACTGAACAAATCTTCAATTAGACAAGTTTGATAATAATAAATTTTTTGAAAGTATATCGAATGTCGAAATATTTACAATAAATAAGTTCATAAATAAATTCACAAATATCCCTATAATAGGCTAAGGGATCTGGTAATTGGGGGCTGCCTTAACTGCATGATTCATGAACCACAGCAATCGAAACAGGTCAATTAATGATCGGACTATCCACACGTCAAAAACAATCAGCGGAAGCCTTAGCGCGCTATTAAACAAACATCACAGCCCTCTAAGAAATATGATGAAATTAGGTAGTTGATGTAGCTTGAGTTAAATCATCGCTACGAAATCATCAATCAAGTTTAAATTCCAGCCACTACACTGGAGAACAGGAAGATCACGGGTTGCCGTGGCTCAAGTGGTAGTGTATTAGCTTGCTTTTGGGCAACTAAAATCTCGTGAGATGAATGGTTGTCTAAATACACCATCAATTCAATTTACACTATTAATTTAGTCTCCCCATTAAATGTTGGATGCCAGCCATGGAGCGAAATAACCACTGAGCCCAAACATCTTTATTTTTCTTTCTATCCCAATTTCTAAGAAATTTAACACATACTTTGGCATCATAAGTGTAGTCATACCCACTTGAGTCTTAAGTACTTTTTCCGCAGATAATAGCAAACCTCCGAGGTCAAAACTTCTGCATATGAAAAAGTCTCTTGTTATTTTTCTCTATGGAATTCTACAATATTAACCATTGGACTATGTAAAATATATAATTACATTTAATGCTACATGTTTCTCGATAGTTGACTAAATATGCAAACCTTAAGGCCAAGGCCCATAGAATCCGTTGCGTCCGTTGCATCGACGTTATCGACTGACAGCTGGATAGAATATACACTTTGTTATGGAAGCAGGCCCATAAACAAAGGATATGACGGAACGGACGGATAAAGTAGATTTACTTTCTACTCTTCAATCCGTTGACAGTTCCTACATTCACATATTGAGGACCATACATTCACATATTGAGGTTCACATATTAACAAATTGAGAGTAAGCACTTTCATTGGTGGATACTTGTACATTGAGAGAATGAAGAGAAATTGTCGTAGCTTGAAAAGAAAACATTGAGATTAATTGACATTTCAATTATTTTGTTTCATTTCGTTTGTTATTGTGCCAACGTATGCCACGGATTCTATGGGACTGTCAGTTTCGTCAAATATGTCAACGTCAACCTATCCGGCATCGTAACGGACGCAACGGATTCTATGGGCCGGGCCTTGTGTCATTCTAGAGAGAGCTCAATTTTAAATCACCTCGTTACTGAGGCCAATAGTTTACTGGCTCGGCTGGAACTTGAGCCTTTTTTGCTTTTTGGACCGAATTTTTCAACGAGCTTCGCTGAACATGACGAAACCAGCTGATTTTGTACACCCTTAATGTCGAGACTCACTTAAATTGGTGAAATTTTCATTTCCATCGCTGTTATTTTACCTATATATTTCCCCTACATCGTCCAGCATTGCAATGCGTATTATATTGTAACTGTCGTACACATTACAGAATTTTCGGCATCCATTTTCCTGATGGTTAACGGCAGAGCCTATGTATTTAAATTGTTCGCACTTTACCAATGGTTAGGAAATAAATTCTGTTTTTCAGGTCATTGTGCCAATATGGAAAGATTATCGTTTTATTGATAGATCGTATAATAACTTTTAAAACATGCTGACATGTTCAATATCGTTCGACAAATTATGTATTATGAAAAGACGTACAGTTAGTCAAAAAATAATTACAAATTATTCAATATCTTAAAGAAAACGAATTCATTTTTTTTGAAAAAAATATATTTGTTAATTAATTCAGTAACAATTTTGATTTAAGTATAAGTAATAAAGAACAAAAATATAATACTAAAAATAAAAAATAAAATTAGAAAGCCCTCATTTTTTTACGCCAACAAATTATTCACACCCCATACATTTAATTCTAATTTTCGGGTCGCCTGGTTATTATTTTTATTTATTTTTAAAAGAGAGCGTGTAGTGGATCAGTTTATTTTAAGCCGGTTTTAAGTCTAAAAGTATCAAAAATGGTCAAAGGAAAGGAAATTTGCCGTGATATTCGGCAAAAGATTGTGGATTTTCATAAGAAGGGATTGGGATATAAAAAAATAAGCAAACATCTTCAAATTAATAAAAATACTATAGCATCTACTGCGAAGAAGTATAAAGAAACTGGAAAAATGAAAAATCTCTGTGGCAGGGGGCGTAAAAGAAAAACAATGACCAAAATTGAGAGGTCAAGAAAGTTTGACGAATATCAGCAAACAAAATCGTAGTTGACATTGAAGATGGATTTAACGTTAAAGTTACAAATCAAACCACTAGAAACCGGTAGGGTAGAAAGGAAAAGTTGCAATTAGGCAGCCATTCATTTCCAAAAAGAATGAACAACGAAGACTTGAATGGGCTGAAGAAAAGGTGCTTTGGTCTCCTGAGGACTGGAAAAAAGTTATTTGGTCGGATGAAAGCAAAGTTTCACTTTTTGGTTCTGGCGGTATAACAAGCGTTTGGAGGAAGCAAGGAGAGCGTTTTAAAAAAGAATATTTACGACCCACTGTTAAACATTGTGGAGGTAAGAATCTTCTCCCATTTATTATGGTATCCATGATACCTTATTCGTAAATTTTACTTAGGAAACTAAATGATTTGGGGTTGCATGTCTTGAGGCGGCTGTGGAATCGTTTCCAAATAGTTTTCCGACAACAATATTAATGTATTGGATTAGCCTCAGTCACCAGACCTTGACCCGATTGAGCACTTATGGGCTATTGTGAAAAACTGGGTTGCAAAGTCTAGGCCTTCAAACATCGCCAATTTAAAAACTGTGATTGAAAATGAATGGAAAAACATAGCGCCGGATATTACAAATAAGTTGGTTGAATCCATGCCCAAAAGGTGTCGTGCTATAATACAGGCCAAAGGCGGGCACACTAAATATTAAATGTGGGGTGTGAATATTTTTTTATCGTAAAAAAGTGAGGTCTTTCTAATTTTTTTCTTTATTACTTTTACTTAAATCAAAATTGTTATTGAATTACTAAACAAATAGCATAACGTACTGCAGTATTGCATGATGTGCCTATGCGTCACTGCTTGACAAGGGTGGCATCTCTATCAGTTTCACTCACACTAGTCGAAATGGCGTGTTTATCCGTCTCAATCATACTTAACTTATTAAAAAGAATTAACTATGAATCGGATTTCTTTAACAAAACATTTTTTTGTCCTCAATTAAGCGTTAGTCTACAAGTTTCATACCATTTTGGAATGCAGACTAAATACGCCATCTTTTCAAGTTACTTGCCAAAATGGCACAGCACATCTTTTTGTCAGTACAGTCAGTTCAAGATAGGTGATTAATCATTTTCAGATATATGAATGGACAAAAAAGAAATATTTTAGTTAAAACCAATATAATTATGTTTCAATTTTGGACCGTAATTTATAAAACAGTTACTCAGGGTTACGTGACAACAAAAAAATCGAAGAAAAGTAACGATTTGCGGTCACAGTTCTTAAAAGATCGTCACAGGATGTCAGATTTCTCGATTTTTTTTGAGTGGAAATAATTTTAAAAATACATGACTTAGATTTGTTTTTATAATTTTGTGATAACCGACACCACTTGGCCTATCAGCCGTTTCCGGCTTGACGTTAATTTTTGGGACACCCTGTATATGTAGCTCTTAAAAAACACCTTTTAGGACTCCCAACCCTAATGGTAAAGGATGAACCAGTGGGTGTTTCACTATGAAAGTGGCCAATAAAATAATTGTCAAACAAATAAATGTTTCGTATCGACATCTGTCAGCTATAGTCATTAACAATTTTATCATGGCTAGAGAACGCATATCGCGCATTACGAAATTTGATTGGTATTAATAGTCGACCAAGCGTATAATTTTGAATGTGGTGCACAAATTCCAGGAAACTTGGTCGATAGCAGATGCGAAATCATCAATGCGTGTTCGTACAGACCTTTCAGCTGTCGTACGTGATTGTGTGGCCGAGAACCCCAAGCACATCTACTCCTCATAGTGGGCATCGAATTTTACGCTTACAAAAATCAGTTAACACAGGAATTAAAGCCTTCCAGGGCCGAACGTTCCCCGAATGAATGCATGAACCAGCAACGGATAAGTTAATGAGCAAAACTGTAGCATTTGTGCCGATGAAAATGCATCCGCAAATTATTGGACCGTATTTTTTTTTAAATGAATAGATATTTTAAATAATGGTTGCCTTAATACTGTAACTGTGGGTGGCCGTGGCTCAAGTGGTAGTGGACTGGCTTCCAAATCAGAAGGTTCGGTGTTCGAATCCCAACCTCGCCCAAAAGACATTAATTTTTTCGGTTGAAAAAATCAAATATGTCTAGTTGACTAGAAATCAAGAACAAGCCAACTTACACTAAGAATTTAGTCACCCCTTTGGTGGATGCCACCCATGGAGCGAAATAACCACTGAGTTCAAACAACTGTCTTTTTCTCTCTGTCCCATTTTTAAAAAAAACTTAACACATGCTGAGGCATTATAAGTGTATTCATACCCATTTGAGTGTTAAGTTCTTTGTTTTTTTAATAAAAAAAAACTGTAAATGGTGATCGCTATCGTGTATCATCATAACTAACTTTTTATGGCCAAAATTGGATGACATGTGGTTCAAGCAAGATGGTGTCAAGGACTGAAACGAAAAAAAAAATATTTTCATAATTCATGTAAATTTTTTTTATTTGCTTTAAAACTCTGTTTTTATTAAAAATTCATTCACAATTACAAAAAATAAAAAAAATTATTGGGTTCCCATTCTTTCCTCAACTTCTTTCGTATGTCCTTCATAAGGTTGGTGACAGTTACATCCGTGATCTTTTTGGACGCTCTTTTCTATTTAGCACTAAAATCTTTTACGTCCTTTGCACACTGCTCACTTTTCCTCAATTTAGCTTTGACCAAAGCCCAATACCTTTCAGTGGGACGGCACTATGGAATATTAGGTGGATTCTTGTCTTTTGGGACAAAGTCGACATTTTTAGCAACAAGAAAGCTCAACATCGCATGAGCATAGTGAGCTGAAGCTAAATCTGGCCAAAATAATGTTGAACCCTCGTGTTTGTTTAAGAAAGGAATCAACCGTTTTTTTAGGCACTCGTTAATTTACACTTCTCCGTTAATTGTTTCCGTTGTAATAAACGATGAGCTTCTGTGTCCATATTGGTAAATGGGCTGCCAACGAGATATTTTGATCCGAATTTTTCCACTCCAATCGATGTTGTTGATTGCGGAAGAATCTCAGCTTTAAACGAGTTGTAAAACTGCTCACCTGGAGGAGTAGTAAAGTCGGCTTAGACATAAGTTTCCTCATCCAAAACCACGCATGCTTTCTTGTTGCCGATCAACTCGTATAGCTTTCGGGGTCTTCTGTTTTTATGACTTTTTTTGCTTTTCAGTAACTTGGTATTTTTTGTTTTTTTCGTGTTTTTAGACCGTTACGTTTTTTAGATCTTTGTACCATTGTTCGGTTGGTATTACATTTCCGAGCAACATCTCTGGTTGACATAGTGAGGTTTTTTACGATGGTACCCATTATTTTCCTGTCCAAATTTGTATCATGTGCTCCACTTTTAGCTTCACTTTTCTGTTTTCGCTTAATTGTCAACGTCTCCAAATATCGTTTAATAACAGAATCCACTGTACTGCGTGCTATGTTTAAATTTTTTGTGATGAAATGGTTTGGACGCGAAGTATTTTCGAGCCATTTGTCGATGATCTTTTTACGGCGTTCCTCTTTACTCATATTTTATAAATATTTTAAACCGCACCGGACTAAAATCAATAACAAACTGAAACTAGAGAATATACAGGCTAATTTTGGTACAAAATGGGATTGCAATTTTTACGCATTGGAAGTATAGCCCGTATTAAAATTTACAGATTTTATTCGTTTCAGTCCTTAATAACATTATTGCACGAGAAGTTGCTGGGACTTCTTTCTTTAGGGTTGTCTCATGAGTAGAAAAAAATCCAGAGATAAAGGACGAGATAATAAGACATAGTGGTTGAATTAAGGAGGAATTATACATAGTATGTCAGGGTGTCACCCTAAACTTGGACAAATAGAATGATATATGCCGCTGAAGGCATGATGAACATTATTATCTTTCACATATAGCTGTTATCACTCAATAAGCATTATTTCAAAAAAAGGAATCAATCATTGCAAAGCAATAATTTTGTATTTTCTATTTTCATGGTGAAACCCTGTACTACCTGAATCTTTTACTTGAATGTGAACGAATAAGCTCTTCGGAATAATCCGTTTCTTCAGTATAAGAATTTTTAAAAAAAAAGAAAAGTTAAATTAAGTATATAACTTTATGTGATATTTCCTAATGAATAATTATTTAACCCCCACGCCAAAAGCATTTAACCCACAAGCGATAAGCATTTAACTATCAGTTTTCAAAAAGTTAAAAAAAAAATACAATAATGAGATAAACAAATATTTCATGCAATGTACATACAATACAAGAATATATAATCGACTTATTTGCCTCTAAAAAATTGGTAAATCCGAAAGAGATTTCTCCCAGGAATTTAATATTTTTGAATTCTATTGCACTATCAAAGATCAACATAAGAGGTCCACCACCGTATTAAAAACGAATTAAATCCTTTTAAGATCATTTGGATAGAAAAGTTCGTGAAATGTTTTTTTTTATTCACCAGAAACATTTTGGCAGTAACTGCACGGCCCCTTGGTTAGCATCCCAACCGAAACAATATCAAAATTCATCGAGAAGATGCCTTTACTTATGAAAGCTGTTACAAAACTCGAAGAAGACTCTTGATGAAGTTAAAATACAGTATGTATCTCGAAATAAATTCTTTTTGTAGTTTCCTTATTTCATTAAAATATCAACGAAAAATCGCTGACTGATTAAAAAAACATAGCTCTCTACTGGTGGCACGATTTCATCAACAGGGAGTTGTACTGAAGTTTCCCGAGCCCATTCTGCCCGAACTAAAGCGATTTTTTTTAAAATTTCTAGCAAATATTGTGGATAGTTCGGAAATATCGACACAAAGTCGTTCTGGACAACTTAAAGGTCATTGTAAAATGTTATAAGAATTTAATTGCTGATTTTGATATGCATACAAAATTCAATATCGATAAATGTTTAGGACAGGAGATGATCATGTCATCGGCAACACTGCCAATAAAACAAAATTGAAGGAATTGATCGAAAGAAGATTTGAGACTGGGAGATTGGTCAACGTGGTTGAGAGGGTATAGGTCGCCTTCTGCGCATTGTATTTTTCTTTTGTCTTTTTTTTGGTGAAATAAATGAATATAACTGCTTATTCGTCTTGACAGAATCAGAAGTTGGATGCCCTATACGCTTCCTAAATTAAAGATCCCGGAATTATTTTTGTTAAGAAACCCATTCAGTCATAAGGAAAAAAAATGATGATCGGTGCGACCACAAAGGAAAATGTGCTCACAAACGGAGTAAAGAGACGAGCCCAATTAACAAAAAAAAAAAGATCTCTCACGACCGAAAGAGACAGATCCACACACCAGCGAGTCTCGAAACGGAAAGTGAACAAAAAAAAATGGCGATTTGGAAAAATTCTTGACAACGGGAATGGAAAAAACAGTAAGGGAAAAAGTAAGGACAAAATGATTAAATTCGAAAGTTTAAAAGTTGCTCAGTTAAATTGCTTTTTGCAAACGAAAAGCCAGCCTAGATCGGGCCATAAAGCGCAAAAAGTGGCGAAATTGGTCGAGATATATGGATTGGACAAGGTGGATTCGGAAGAACTAGAGACGAGTGAGATGGCCACGGCAGAGTCTTGGCAAACACAAATGGATGATTTGAAAAGTACGATGACAAATCTAACGAAAATGGTAGGTGAATTGGCTGTTGGTATGAGGAACGTCGATCTCACGGCTACACAACAATTGCAGACGAACATTGGGAGTCAAGAGAGTCATGTTAATCCTCAGAACAGAGCACCGTCTAATGCAACATCGCACGGGTCAGGTTTCCCGGAAGCCTCAATGTATGGAACACCAATTACAACCCAAAACGCGTCCTCCAAACGGTACTCACGATGTCATCGGAATCCTCCCTGACTTCGATCCAATGAAACGAAATCTATCGTCTCAACAATTCATCAGCAAAGTAGAACAACTGCCTTGCTTATATTCATGGAGTGATGAAATGATTCTTTTTGCGGTGCAACACAAGGTTAAAGCAATAGCGAAGAATTGATCAGATCTTACCAGTGCTCTTCTTAACAATTTTCCTATCTCAATCAACATAGCAGAAAAAAGCAAGGAACGTATGGCATTCATAACTCCAGATGGGTTATTGAGCACAATGTTATGCCATTTGGTTTAATCAATGCAACAATGGTTTTCCAAGAGGTTATATAAGAAGTAATCAAAAATCTTTCATGCCACAAAAATATGGTAAATTACGTACACGAACTGATCATAGCAACCAATACATTTGATGAGGGTATGAAGGTGTTACAGGAAGTGCTGCAAGCAATAGTACGGGCTGGACTTACGCTAAGACCATCCACATTTGTTCTCATGGACAGTTACTTTTCTTGGGCATGTCATTGGTCCCGAGGGCATACGGCCAGGCGAAAATAAAACGAAATGTATTGAAGAGTTTCCAAGACCAACGAACGCAACGGAAGTACGTCAATTCCTTAGAGTTACGGGGTTCTTTCGGAAATTTGTCTATGTGTATTCTCTCATCTCTGTACCGCTTACAAAACTTCTTAAAAAGAACATCGATTCCCAGTGAGAACCTGAACAACAGGAAGCGTTCAAACGTCTTAAGGCTGCTATCACTAAAGAGCCAGTTCTCGCACTTTTCGACACGAAGAAGGAGCACGAAGTGCACACAGATGCATGTTCCATTGGACTCTCTGGAATTCTGATGCAACGAAAAGAAGGTGGATTCAAACCAATTTCATACTTCAGTCGTCAGTGTAGTGATTCCGAAAGTAAGTTTCCCAGTCACGAATTAGAAATCTTGGCTATCGTCGAAACTTTGGATCGATACACGATTTATCTACTGTGTACGAGATTTCGAGTCATCACCGAATGCAACGCCATTGCTACTACAAAGAAGACATCCCTTTTACCACCTGCTATGCGCGGTGGTGATGATGATGGTTACGACTACAAGAGTTTGACTTCGACTGTGTGCACCGATTGGAAACCTTATAAGAATGGAAGAAGACAGGCAAGTCAAAAGAATTTGGGAGGCGCGAGCATCAGGGAGAAACATAATAGAACAGGGGACTGAAAAATATCTCGGAAACAGTGGGACATACATGGAACTTGGGCAACACAATAACAAGAGATAGAACTACGTGGAGAAAGTTCGTGAAAGAAAGGAAAACAATAAACAGGAGAAACCTCGACACCTTAGGGTAAAAGAGGATCGGATTATGTATGTATGTAAAAGTCATATTCATTTTATATCAGTGAATGAGTTTTTCGCCACCCTGTATCATTCAAGATCAAGATCTAACAAAAGCATTAGTTTACCGCTTCTTGTCGATAACACCTTTTTTCATAGAACTCATTGGAACAACATTAACTTCCTTGAACATTTACTCGTAATCCACTTCAAATAAATTTATGTATATATGTATACACGAGGGGCGTTCAATATATTCTCGGTATCGAATATATTGAAAATGCGAATTCAATTGAAATTGTTTTTATTTTTCAATATAATCTCCCCTAACAGCAATGCATTTGTTACATCTTGAGATAAGATAAGGAAATAAATTTCCTCTTTCTCTGCAAAATACCGACTTGAGTTCTTCATCATCCGAAAATCTTTTTCCACGAAGACATTTTGTCAAATCCGGGAAATAATCACTAGGGGCAAGGTCTGGACTATAGGGTGGGTGTTGGATTTCTTCGAAACCACAATCTCGCGCAGCAGCCTTGGAAACTCGCGCCGTGTGAACAGGAGCGTTGTCATGAAGATGCAACACACCCGCTGCGAGTTTACCCTGTCTTTTCTTTTTAATTTCCTCCCGCAAATTATGCAAAGTGGAAGCGTAGGATGTGGCGTTGATGGTTTCACCTTTTTTTTTTGTACTCAATGAGCAAGATTCCCTTTGAGTCCCAAAAAACTGTGGCCATGAGCTTCCCGGCAGACGGAGTGACCTTGAACTTCTTCGGGGGGTCTGTTCCTTTTTATGCCACTGCATGGACTCTTGTTTGCTTTCAGGGTCATAGTGGTGGACCCATGTTTCGTCCCCATAACACCGATCCATAACACCGTCCGCGTTCTCACTACACATCTCCAAACGCTCTCTACAGCATGCGATTCTCACTTTTTATCTGAGGCGCTGTGAGCATTCGTGGCACCCACCTTGCACTGACCTTTGAAAGGTTGAGATGGTCATGAAGAATGGTGTGAATGGTACCAATTGAAAGCTTGGTGATCTCTGCCATCATTTTCACCTTTATTCGGGCATCCTCAAGAACAAGTTTTTCGACTTCTTTGATGCTTTCTCCCGTACAAGCAGTAGCCGGGGCGCCGGAGCGGGGGTCGTCCTCAATGCTCTCTCTGCCTCTCTTGAACTCACTTGCCCACTTTTGCACAGTTGATAATGAAGGTGCGGAACCCTGGTAAACAGCCACCATCTCTTCATGAATAGTTTTTTGACTTTTTCCTTGCTTAGTGAGAAATTTAATTACAGCGCGATGCTCAATTTTCACCATCATCGCCTCAGTTGCCATTATGATTCTGTTTAACTAGAGATAAAACGCGAATTAATAATCACATTTATATGAAATTTTACATGAATGCACTAAAATAATAGTATTACTTGATAAATAAGTCAATTTATATATGCAACCACAGCTTCACCCCGATACCGAGAATATCTTGAACGCCCCTCGTATATATTTTTTTTTTAAATCTTTCGGATTTTGTTTCAGGACACCAATTTATGAAAAGATATATATTTTTTCTAAATGAAAATTTACTGACAAAGTCGCTGCAAAGTCTACCTACACAAACAATCATGTGAGACAATGTCATACTATTGCACAATACGAAACAAGGTCGGCGTTAACACACTTGGCAATTGTGAGCGCTTGCTAAATTTCGCCGTTACGTTTGGACAAATGAAGTTCTTACAAATTGCCGGCGGTTTACTGTCGATATCTTTGAGGACGAAACAAACAAATATACCACAATACCAGCAGCCCTTAAGATTTCACAATTCGTATTTAAATTTATGCGTTTCTATGTATATTCGCATAAATAAATCTTCTTATAAATAATATATTGTAGCACTAAGATACTTTTTTTTTTAATTTTTAAAACTTTCACTTACCTCATAGCAATTCGATATGTTATTGTTGTAAAATACAGGAACAGCCAGATAACACAGAGCAGGCACCACAATAAAGATTGAAAAAACGGTGAAAATATAATTTATTCCATAACTATAAATTTCTACTGGTATTGACATTATTGCTATTCCAGAAAGTTGACTAAAAATTAATTCTTAATTAAACACAAATTTAGTTTTATTCTGATTTGAAATTCCCTCACCTTGCAACCAAGGATATAGCAATTGGTAAAGTTTTCATTCGTTTGCCACCCATGAGGTACTCATCTGTTGTATCACTAGCATTTGCAAAAAATCCGAAATAAATACCAATACCGGCGGATATTGCCAACATCAATATAAAAATGACATAGTCCTCGATCCCAAAGGTGAAAACCTTGGCCGCAAACGATTCTGCATTACTTATATTAATCGACATTTTCAAGACAGGGCTTTCACTTTCAAAGGATCTGCATGAACTTTCAAGACATCCTAGTTATAGAACAAGACAAAAAGTACTTTGTAAACGATCTGCAATACATAATTTAATGGTTACTCAAATGTGAAATTATTTTCTATTACGTAAAAGGCGATAATGTTATTAGAATAATTAGAACAATAACATTATCTAAATTATCTTGTTTAAATGAATCCTAAAAATTTATTTCTAATTTATAGGTGTAATCTCCAAATAACAACCCAGCGATAGGGATTAAATGATTGTTAAGGTGCTGTAAAGTGATAAACCAATCTTGACGCAAATTGCACGCATTTAAATGACTTTGTGAAAAATTAACAAAATGACTTTTACATTGAGGTTTTATCATTGGTTTTCATTTATAACTCTACTGTCAGTTTTCTCTGGAGCTTTGGAGGATTTCATGTAGTAAATAAGTTTACGATACATACAACAACGGAAATAGCGTGTCTACTAAATTTAAAATTTAGTTAACATTTGTGAAATAGATAAATTTTAGATATAAAAAAATGTGATGTGTCATGCGCCATTTGTATACCTCTTAGTGTCTCCTATTTTATATCTTTTATATTATATTGATGCACTGCATATGAGTATCTAAAAATCAAACCATGAAAAATCCCACATGAGTAAGCATTCTTACTTGTATATGGTATACTCGCGTGATACATTTCTTCTTGTACCGCTTGGCTAAATGATGCGTTTAAAATATTTTGGAACAGTTCCTCAGAAGGATCAGTTTGGGGGAAATATCTTGTCGAATCAACGGTCACGTATGTGTTTAATCAGAATGGTGCACATATTGTAGAACTAATTCTATATATCCAAAAGCTTTCTCCACGGGCTTAATAATTTAGAACTTTAGGTTAGGATTTCTGCGTAGGTGTAACTTTCTTACAACGGAAAACAATTAGTCGTATGCACATGAATGAATCCAATACCTTAACGACCAAAGGAAATTAAATAAGGGCAACAAATTTCAGATCTGCACGCGAAAGATAAAATTGGTAAACCTGGTAAGTTATAATTCATGAAAAGCTTTGCGATTAGGCGGGACATGTAAAGCTAAGAATGAATTCCCAAAGATACCAATATGAAATCGAACGCTCACTTATTGCAGTCAAAGGGTATACATCTAAGACATTACTTAGCTAAGTATATGTATAATATATGGCAACTAAAATGGGTCTCCTCCAATTATAAGAAATAAGAGTTTTGCTAATGGAGTGTCGTTTAGCCTCTTAAGTAATTAATCACCACCAATTAAATACAGATAATCAGTTGCCCATAAAATGTCGTATCTGATGGGTTTCGTTCGAGCAAAGTAAGAGCCTTAAAAAGCACACTTTATATGAGAACATGAGATCTATAAGGAAATACCAGCTGATGTGGAGAGGGACTTCTAAACACTGTTAAACGGCCATGATGTCTTGCATTTCGGTCTAAGACATAATGATCCAATTGGACTTAAAAATGAATAACCTAGCTATCTAATCTTGCAGCAGTATGAAAAGCAATATCCAGGCTGAGGACAAAAGGGCTTGACGGAATTGACGGTTCAGGTTCTTACATATTTGTACAATGATTAGTGAAAGTGTATCTGCAAATTATGCCTATTTTTTTTTTTTTATATAATTTTCGCGCGCTCAAGGGATTATTTTTTTAGTACCCTTAAAATGTTTGCGCACAGCGCAGGCGAAGGAAAATCAGGGAGGATGGAAAGAGAGGTAGCGGTGTACGTTGGTTTTAAATGTTTGAAGGTTATAATGACTAGGAAATAAGGAGCTAGGCAGGGCATTCCATAAGCGAGTTGTACGGCTTAGGAACGAGTCACGATGTTTTCGGACGTACTCTACCGAAAGTGGGCTTGAGGGTATACTGATGAGCATTCATAGAGAGACAGGTGTTACGGTTAAAAGTTTGAAGGGGCGAAATGCTACTGGTGATTTCTATGGAGCACTGGTGGTGGAAATAGCGATAAAAAAGAGTGAGACACGAGACATAACGTCAGTGTTCGAGGGTGTCCATTGTTTGAGTGATCACCTATGAGTTTTATCGCATGGTTTTGGATCCTATCTAGCAGGTGCAGGGATGTTTTGGGCGCACCCGACCAAATGTGGGCATTGTACCCAAATTTCGGGCGGATAAATGCCGTATATATTGAGGCCAGATCAGACGGGGTAAAGTATTTCTTTCATCGCTTGAGGAAACCTAGACATTTCGCAGCATTTTTGACGACATCGAATATGTGGCCATTCCAACGTAAGTTGTCATTGACACACATACCGAGAATGGAAATGGATGCAAGTGCCATCCATGGATAATGGCTGGGTGTTTAAATTTCGCTTTAACTTTTTTAGTGGTTCCCCAATTAGTTATGCTGGTAATATCAGAATTTAATGATCTTAACATACGCTGCCGTTCCCGTTCTACAGGAGAAGAGGAAAGTCCGAAAAGCAGAGAGTATTGTCGTCAGCAAAGGAATATATTGGATTAGACAAAAGACCGTCAATGACAATTAAAAAGGGTGTCGGAGACAGAACGGAGCCCTAGGGCATACCAGCACTTATTTTGTGAATATCAGACTTGAAACCATCCAAAACAACTTCAATTGAACGTTCCGAAAAGTAATTTCTAATCCATTGGAGAAGAGAGTCCTCGCTCCCAAAAGCACGCATTTTCGACAAAAGAGCCTGATGCCAAACTCTGTCAAATGCCTTAGAAATATCAAGTACAACTACCTTGCTTTCGCCAGAATGATGTACACTTTGGTTCCTCTTTTCGGTGAGATATGCCATCAGATCACCAGTAGACCTGTTGCTACGAAAACCATATTGCCGGTTATTGAGAAGTTTTCGTGTTTCGAGATATTTCATGAAATGACGTTGCAGTCATTTCTGGCTCGTTTAAACTTTTTTCGGTTTTCCTTTGTCGGGTTGGTCTTGTAGGACCGAAAAAATAATTCTCTAAAACTGACAGACTTTTTACAGCTCGAGTCGTACCATGACTTTTCTTTTGGTTTGATACTCTTCATCCGATGAGGGATAAAGCATTTCATTCTAAAGAGAATAGTTTCTGTGATCATGTCTGCAGCGGCATTCACGTCGTTATCGAGGAAACATAAAGACCAGTTATTGGGTCTATAACTTAATTCACGCGGTTTGCTAAGAGATGGCGTAACTTGTATTATTCCATTGGAACATGCGTTGGAAAACTACTGTCATTGTACGTCATTTCAGTATACGAGTATGTCAATCATTTGAAGCGTAAACAACAATAATTTTTTTTCACTCAAATATGTCGAACTTTTTGCCTGAAAAAGTGTTTTTGCGGGGAGTTCTTCTTCATGAAGAAAACTGCTGCCAAAAGTCATCGTATTTTGGTGGAAGTTTATGGTGAACATGTGCTAGCTGAGCGAACGTGCCAAAAGTGGTTTGCACGATTTAAAAGTGGTGATTTTGGCTTGGAAGACGATGAACGTCCTGGGCAGCCAAAAAAGTTTGAAGATGAAGAACTGGAAGCATTACTCTATGAAGATTGTTGCCAAACACAAGAAGAGCTCGCAGAATCTTTGGGTGTCACTCACGCAGCCATTTCAAAACGTTTAAAAGCAGCTGGATGTATTCAAAAGCAAGGAAATTGGGTTCCACATGAACTCAAGCCGAGAGACGTCGAAAGGCGGTTTTGCATGTCCGAAATGCTTCTGGAACGCCACAAAAGGAAGTCATTTTTGCATCGAATTGTTACTGGTGATGAAAAATGGATCCATTACGACAACCCCAAGTGCAAAAAGTCATATGTGAAACCCGGCCAACCAGCCAAATCAACGGCAAAGCCAAATATCCATGGCGCGAAGGTAATGCTCTGTATTTGGTGGGATCAGATGGGTGTGCTGTATTATGAGCTGCTAAAACCGGGTGAAACTATCAATGGACAACGCTACCGAACACAATTAATCCGTTTGAAGAGAGCAGTGGCCGAAAAACGCCCGGAATATGCGATCAGACACGAGGCAATAATTTTCCATCACGTTGCTATTCCGGTTAAGAACTATTTGGAAAACAGTGGATGGGAAGTCTTACCCCACACGCCTTATAGCCCAGACCTTGCCCCTTCTGACTATCATTTGTTCCGGTCGATGCAGAACGCCCTCACTGAAATACGGTTCACATCAGGGCAGAATATCAAAAATTGGCTCGATTCATTCTTGGCTGCCAAGCCGGCGCAGTTCTTTGGGGATGGGATCCATAAATTGCCAGAAAGATGGGAAAAAGTCATAGCTTCAGATGGGCAATACTATTGTACATGTTTTTCTTAAATAAACGTTCAAATTTTGAAAAAAAACCGCACAAATTAAGTTATATACCCAATAAAATTGCTAAAGAAGTTGTTAAGTCCGCTCCGATTGGCTTTTTCGTATTGCCATACGGTTCTTTTAGGAATCTTTTCTCTAACTTAGTGGTGGGTGTACGAGAATTTAGCTGATAGGACACAATGATCCGACGAGCCTAGAGGGTAGAGCACATCAACGCAGTACTTGTCAGGGTGAGAAGTTAAAAACAACTCCAGACTGTTAGCGGTATGACTATCAACGTCTGGTATTCGTGTGGGCCCATTTACAAGCCGGGTTAAATTATTTTCCACTGCGAAGATCTCAACACACCGTCCTTCAGGTGTTGTCTGTCCAGAATGTAGAAGCCAACCAGAATTTTGTATATTAAAATCGCCCGTAATCACGATTTCAGTATGAGGATACAGGGATACAATTCTTTGAATGGAGTCTGACAGCGCATCAAACTCATTAAAAGTCGAATTGCTGTCCAGTTTGGGACTTCTGTAAATAAAGCAGTAGTGGATAATTTGCTTATGGAGATGGAATTTTAACCACATGAAATTGAATTCCAGATTGGAACAGGGACCACATTGTGGTGGAGTTTGGTAAGCTACATCACCACGCACGTAAATGGCTAGACCGCGGTGAGAGAAGAATAATGGCAGTAGCCAGGTAGCTTCAGATCAGAGTGATCTAAGAGGTGTGGGCGGGGATCTACCTGTGTTTCACTAAGTGCCAAAACAGCTGGTCTGTATTTGCAGACGTGGACGTACGCAGAAAAGTATTTACTTTTTAGCCCGCGTATATTGGCAATATCCACTCACAACGCAACTGCTAATTGGAGCAGACTTAACAGTTTCTTTAAGAATTTTAACCGGTCGTTGTGTTTCCTTGAATGAGCTCCTTTATAGTTCATCGGATTAAGAGTATCTAAGCAAGGGAAAAGGCCAAGGTAAGACTCGAGCTGTAAAGAGGCTGTTAGGGTTAGAGAAATATTTTTACGGTCCTACAACACCGAACCTAGAGATGAAAACCGAAAAAAGTTCAAGCTAGTCAGCAAAGGCCGCAAGGTCTATACGTCAAATTTCAATAAGGCCAAAAATTGAGCAACAAATACTACAATGTCAAAAGGTAGTAACAATTTTTGGTCTTTCATCAAAAATATTAGAAATTCGGCCTCATCCTCCATCCTAACGTTCATTTATAATGGCATTCAAGCTTTGATATGTTCTTTGGACAAGGCCAGTTTGCTTGCTGCACACATTGCTTCCAGCTCAACACTTTCAAATTGTGCTTTGTCTCCGCCTACTCTTGAGTGCGTCGAATCTTCAATGGGACGAATCCACTTACACACTCGTGTAGTAGCAAGAGCACTTAAAGATCTTCGACATTCGCAAATCCGCTGGTTCAGATGGAAAAACGTCTGCGTTGCTTTTTCTTCAATCCTACTTTTCCGGACTCTTTCCGAGCAGATGGGAAACAGAATTTCCGACGAATCCTATTCTCTCTCCTCCTACAGGCCTATTGCACTTACGTCGCTTCTTTCCAAGGTCATAAAAATGCTGATAAACCGTCAGCTCATGAAATATCTCGATACACGAAAACTTCTCAATGATCGCAAGTATGGTTTTCGTACCAATAAGTCCACTGGTGATTCGATGGCATGATTCAACAAAAAGTGGAACCAAAGCATCAATCTGGTAAAAGTAAGATGGTTGCTCTTGATATAGGCTCATTTGTCGAAAATGAGTACATTTGAGAGCGAAGACTATCTTCTTTAATGTATTAGAAATTACCTTTCGGAACGAATAGTTCAAGTTGTCTTCGATGGTTTCAAGCCTAATATTCACAAAATAAATGCTGGTGTGTCCCAAGGTATAAATTGTATATGCTGGAAATGGTTTAAAATCATTCTACAGCCATCGGTGATTGAAGCTCAATTTTACCCCGAACTGTGGGGAAATTTATATGAGCAAGTGGATGAAAATAAAAATGTAACTGTAGAAAGTATCCCTACTGTTCACACATGATCAGATGAAGTTTATTATGATGAAATTACGAGCATATGTCTTGAAATTTAGTACTATTATATCTTTAAACAAATTTATATTATATTATTATAAGTATTTTACCTCACATTGTGTTACAACCCATAGAAAATATTTAAAAGAATCTGCGCACGGCGAATTTGTCCTCGATATCGGGATATCCGACTAATGATCTTTTTTCACGGAATTAGAACCACAACTTTGCCAATGCTAGAGGATTCGATCTCGAGCAGTCGAACTATATGGGATAAATAAAGAATTGCTTAACACCGAAGTGTGTTACCTTAAAGTAATAGTTGAAATTTTTATAAAAGGAAATAAGAATACCTTTTTTGTAAATAAATCCTGAAAACTATCAGGAAACACCTACAAATGTAACAATGAGTCTGATCTGTGCTTCCGTTGCAGTAGAAATGTATGTGAGGAACTGTCCCTATTGCAGCAAAGATTGTGGATAGCGTGCTTTCAAGAACTTTCAATAATTATGTTTTTTTTTTTTGTTTCAAATGTAAACGATACTATCAAAACTTCACTCATGAATGTGAGCCAAATACAATCAAGATGAATTACAATGTTGCTCTGAAAGAGTGTAGGTCTGATATTAAAAGTCTTGGGCACTAAACGACACTAAGAAAAGGGCAACATGTCTACAAAAGCGTTTGCCAAGTGTAGAAAATATTACCAATGCGAGTGTAGATTGGAAAACAAGCAATGTAAAATTCGCTCTGGTAAATCGGCGTAAACTTTCTACGAGATACAACTGAAACGTTTGTAATAGAGACACGGAATATCAGTTAAAAAAAGGAGAACAGCCGTTAACAATGCTCACATATCTGGAATTAGAAAAACCTAAATCCAATAGCTCTGGCATTCTCAATGGAACAATATATAAACAATGACAAGGCAATGAGTTGCTTGGTATTTGAAACACACAAACAACATCTTTATTTTGTATCTTGATTAAATATCACTTATTTGTATAGCTTCTTTCTAAATGAAATTTACTGAATGTAAACTTGCCTATAAACTTTTTATGACTTTCACTTACAGAATCTCACTATTATGCAGCTTATTTATAAATCAACTCAGTAATTGTGGCAGCAGAAATTTACAAAATAAATTCTTGTTAATGTGTTCTCTAGAATTGTTCAGATGTTTTAAAATGCTTCTTTCTGAATATTGCATCGAGTTCATGCTTCCATTGGTTTTGTCTCAACAAGTATGTATTTATACTCGTATAACTTATCGCTTATAAGACACTGATCTTAAAACGTCACCTCTCCTTCGATGGCATGAACTCTTATCACTACGTATCGGCCGCTTTCACAAATTACAAACAACATATGCAAAAGAACATCTTGGTGTTACACATTTAAAAATCCGGCCTTGATAATATTTACTGTAGGTCTTATATCGCTTACCTTAGCCCATAGCCAGTGATAATAAATTGCAATGCCGCCGCGGCAAGAATTTAAACCATACAATTTTTCGCATACGGAGTTTAAAGTCATTTTAAAGAACAACATAGGTCATCATTTCCTTAAACAGACGCAAATATGTTTTTATTATAGCCCCCAACACCTTTAGAGTAACTACTATAAAATATAAATATGCTCGTAATATCAAATTTAGCGTTGATAAGATTTCACAGTATTGTTTGAAAGTATTATATGTACTCGTAGTATCTCTCAACAAAATTCTTAAATAAATTACTCGTTGTATAACTTTTTATAACAAACTTGAATAACTTGATGATGTCCGATGGGGAATCTTTACACAATGACATTATAACAAAAGACATAAAGGGATAATATAACTACATCTTGGCATTTGCTTTAATAAATTAAAAAAATTAGACTTTCTCTCTTCACTTATGCAATTGGATCATTTAACGAAATTTTCCGTCGAAGTACTCGTTGTTACAGTATAAGCAATTTTTATCCCATTTTGATAGAGTCCCAGCCTCCGGGACATACATCTGCATTAAAATGATAATTGTTTAATAGAACTTTTTTTGTTATTCGGTCTCTTTCTTATTGGATAGCGAATTTTGGAATCTCAATTTTTCGCTTGATGGAAGTTGCTATTGATTTGATTTAAAGCGAAGCAAAGTTATAACTGCCCATTAAGATGTCCTGTAATCATCGGTCGTTGATGTTGAATGTGTAGGCAACACGCTAATATGTATATTCTTTTTGTTCTCTCTCTTCCCTGTGAAATTAATCTTTGCGGGTCCATTTCAACAGTCTTAAGCGTATCAAACTGGTTACATATTTCCTCACAACGCCAATATCACAACAATTGTATAGCCTATTGTGCATTTGCCCCGCAAAATCATTTCGAATAATTCTAAAGTAAATATATATCAATATACCACCTTGATCAAAATTTATTCAGAAAATTAAAAATACAAGTTTATTCATCTAAATCTATATTGTCCCCTTCAAAGTAATCCCCATCGACTGCAACACACTTATGCCAGCGCTTGATCCAATCCCCGAAATATTTTTTTATATTCGGTTTTCGGTATGTCCATCAGTGCTTCCTGCGATTTTTCCATTACTTCCTCTCGGCTGCTGAAACGCGTTCCCCGTAGTGGTTTTTTAACTCGATTGAACAGAAAGAAGTCACAGGGAGCAAAATCAGGCGAATTCGGTGACTGTTGGATGGTATTTGTTGCATTTTTCGTCAAAAAATTACGAATAATGATGGCACTGTGCGACGGTGCGTTACCATGGTGCAAAATCTACGAGTTTTCTGCCCACAATTCTGGTCTCTTTCGGCGAATTGCTTCACGCAAACTCATAACGCTCAAATGATACTCTTTGTTTACTGTCTGGCCTTCTGGCAAAAATTCATGATGCACTACATCGTTGTAATCCATGAAAACCGTGAGCATTGCCTTCTTTTGCGACTGAAAACGACGTGGTTTTTTTTGATCTCGGCTCATTTGGTGAACGCCATTCACTTGCATGATGTCTGGATTGCGTGTCGTACTCATGAACCCACGTCTCGTCTCCAGTAACGATCCTTTTGATGAACGTCAACGTCAAGACGGTCTCTTTTTTGCATGAAATTGAGGTCTTTTGGCACCAACTTTGCTGCTACACGACGGAAACCCAAATCATCAACCAAAATGTCTTGGACGGATCCATAGGCAATGTTCAAGTCCTCCGCTATTTCTCTGATGGTTAATTTGCGGTTATTGACCAACCGCAACATTTCTTTTACTTCATCAATGTTTTCGTCGGTTTTCGATGTCGATGGTCTGCCACTGCGTTCATCATCTTCGATTGACTCACGACCACTTTTGAACCGTTCGTGGCACTGGTAAACGACCGTTTTCTTTAGAGAATCGTTGCCGAAACACTTCCAATGTTCGCGCATCATGAAATCCGTTTTTTATGCAAAATTTAATACAAGTTCGTTGTTGCAAATTTAAATCCATTTCTAAAATTGTAAAAAATCGCCAACACACACAGAGATAGATGTACTCTTGGCTACATAACTTTTGTAAGTGTCAAGCTATGATGCTAAGATTTAGAGAGAATGTCAATAATAGATTTACCAACTTAACAAAAAAAACAGAACTCAAATCGAAACAATGGGAGCGCCACACGGTGAAACGATTTGACCAAATTGGATACTTATTTCTGCGGGTTTGTTCGTAATTTCTACGCGAGGGTTTAGGGAAAAAGAAAAGTCGGAAACTTCTCAACATGTGGCGCTGTAGGTGCACATTCAGTTTTTCAGTTCAATTCAATTACCGTTCAACAGGCGGCGCTGTTGGCGTTCATTCCGTTTGACAGCTCAGCATATTGTTTGTTCATTCTGATGATATTTTTATCATTTTTCATTGATTTTTCGATTGAAGTCTGTGGATTATCGATTTCTGAATGATGTTATTGATTTTTCGATCCCAAAAAAGTGAGTTCATTGTTTTTGTTTGCCGGCGAAAACCAAACACCATTTCCATTGGAATAGATCGATGATAATCGATTTGTTTTGATTTTTCAGTTAATTTCCAAATTTCAATTGCATCGTTTTCGTTTGCTTGGTCTCTTCACTTTGGCTATTTCAAAGGTAAATTATTGGTTTGTGAAAACTTTATGTATGATTTATACAAAGTGATGATCATTTACAGTTCGATATTTGTTACAATGCCAAGAAGATGTCATGGTAATATTGGTCGGCGTTCTCAGAATTCAACGCGACACCGAAATGTCGCAGAACGTCGAAAGAATGATTGAAAATCGTGCGCGACAGTCAGAAGAGATCAACGAAGCTTACAATGAGCAAGAACGATTGAGAAGAAGAGATGTTCGTGTTCGGCAAAGTGATGAAGGAGGATCACAACGTGCGACTATTGCACGACAACAACAAATTCTTCCGGTGAACATTGAACGTGCAGCATTTCGATATGAGCCAAACATTCAACAGTGGGCACGTATCGGTTCAATTCGGTCAGCTGCCTGTCGTTTGTCAGCATCAAATTTGAGAAGAACCGCCTGGATTGTGTTATGCCAGCAGGAAGGGGAAATTGCCAGAGTTGCTTCTATCACGAGCTGCTCTACTGCTATGGTCAACTTACTTGGGGAGATCAGACGGAATTTTGATAAGGGATATGTTTCGTCTCTATGTGTATTCGATTTTTCTAAAGGGTTCGATAAGGTAAACCATTCTATCCTGTGTCGGAAGCTTAAAACTCAGTTCGGGTTTACCGATAGGGTGGTAAGGTTAATCAGAAGTTTTCTCTTCCTTAGATTTCAAAGGGTCTTCTCTACTGAACATTATTCATCCCTCAGAGAGCTTAAGCAGCGGGTACCCCAGGGCTCAATTTTGGGTCCGTTGCTATTTTGCATATTTATAAATGACCTCCCATCTGTGTGCAACTGGACTTCAGTCCACCTATATGCAGATGATGTCCAACTTCATCTAGCTAAGCCCCACTGCAGATTAGGTGAATTAGTTTTTCTTATGAATGAAGATCTTGCACTCATTCAAACCTTGTCTGAAGCTAATCGATTACTACTCTATCCGACTAAGTCCAATTAATCCCAATATCCAAGACCAAATTAAATTTAAACCCATTGCCTTACCTTAACAATAAAAAAATTCAAGCTGTAGATTCTGCCACAACCCTTGGCTACGTAATATATTGTAGTTTATCTGGATATAACCATACCAATAGGGTCATCACTCATCAGCCATATATACGGATGCCTTCGCAAATTTTGGCTCAGTGCTTCTTTTACTCCACTGCAGACGCGTCAAAAGCTGGTATAAATGCTAATCTTGTCTTTAATAACGGTAAATCCTTCCAGTGGTTTAATGTCGATTCCACCTGCCATTTGCCAATTCACTTCTACGAAAGATGAACTCAACACTAATGTATATCCGAACAGTGGTCAAAATTATCGTAACCACGATTGGTTGAGCGCAATTTTACTGTAGCAGCGAAAAATATTGATGTCAGTGACTTGAATTGGACGATTCAAAATCAAATTCCAGGAGAATGGCTTTCGTACAGAACGTTCCTGGATTTTTAACGTAAACCACCTGTCATAAGACCTTATGTTTACGAGATGCCCATACATCCATAGGGAGCAAGGATACGCCTTGCCATCGCTAATAATACTCGCTTATATATACTTATACCCGCTTATACATTATACCAAAGCAGAACTTGTGTTGGAGGCACAAGTTCCACCCTTGGTATGAGTCGAGGCCGACCTAAAACCTCTTGCTGTTCTTAGGGTCACAGCACCCAGTACTTTATTTGCAACTCTACAATGGGCTAAACCAAAAAGGAAACCCGTACCCGCGATTTGGGTTTAAAGCACAGCCACCATGACGCTCCCACAAGGGGGCTATCTCTAACAAATCAGGCCCGGACCGCAATCCGGGAGGCTCCTGACTCCCATGGTACCGTGATTTAAGTCCTGGTATGGACTACCGGTGGTCCAGCCGCCAACAAGACCTATGACCGGCAACTTGTTACTGGTCAAATCGTAGCAACCATTCAGAGGCGTTATCTGAAGATGTTTACGATAAGACCAGTAAGAATAATCTGCCCCCGCTTTTTATTAGACAACGTCATTGATGGGCGAAGCCTTGATAATTGGGCGGGGGCCCTGGTTTTCGCACAAATCGATCGATTGCGTTGAAAACGAAGACGAAGTCTTCAAATATTCAGTGAAATTCCTAAACTCTTTTGATTTGCCTGGCATGCCGCCTCATTATTTGCGTCTTAAGGTTGGATCTGTCATCATTATGTTACGAAATGTTCATGCCCCGAAACTGTGCAATGGAACCCGACTGATTGTGATGAAGCTAATGAACAATGTGATAGTGCCAAGGATTTTTAAAGGGAGAAGAATTCCCTTGACTTCAACCAATTTCCCGTTCCAGTTCAAAAGCATTCAGTTCCCAGTAAAGCTTGCATTTGCGATGACCATAAACAAGTCACAAGGGCAGTCGCTGGAAGTGTGCGGCATAATTCTGGGTATCTCGCTAATAACACGTGAAATGATGTCTTCCAAGGCTGCTATTGACGCTGGTTTATCGGCATAGACGAGTAAATTGACGTATCCCCATAAAAAGTAGTCTAAAAGCGTCAAATTGCACGATCTATCCGGGAAAATTAACGGGCCAATTCACCAGCCCAATTAGTGCATCGATTCGCGTGCTGTGTGGCATGTAGCGCCGTCTTGCTGGAACCACATATCGGCCAGGTTTAGCTCGTATATTTTGGGCAAAAAAAAGTTCGAAATCGAACAGAACGATAGCGGGCATCACGTTTTTCTCACGGTCATTGTTTGAAAAATTACGGACCAATGATTCTGCCGAACAGTACATTTTTCCCTAGTGCATTGACAACTCTTGTATTGCCTGAGGTTGCTCATCGGACCACACACACCAATTATGTTTATTAGCATACCCATTTAACCAGAAATGAGCTTCGTCGCTGAAGACCATTTTTCAATAAAAAAGCGGATTTTCTTCCAGCTTTCCAGGTCCATTCACCGAAAATTCGCCGCTATGGTAGGTCCTTCGGCTTCAATTCCTGCACGAGCTGTATTTTTTAAGATTTTAGACCAAGATCCTGGCGTAAAATCATAATTCACTGCAATATAAGCTTGTTTCATCCATTATTCCCATGCCATGAAGTCTTCGATTGGTGCTATACATATATCATGTCGTCGTCGTTCGCATGTACTAGCAGAGTAAACATAGAGCACAATCCAGCGCAACTCCTCTGAAAACTGAAATTTGACTGGGATGGCAGGCCTTCCGCACTGTTCTTATTTCATTTTTAGATAACTATTTTGCTCTGGGTTTGGTCAATCTCTTTGGACAGTATCCTCTGAACAGCTGCTGGACACACCACTGAAATATCCATTATTTGATGTAGATGATGCTTCGGTGGTTAGATCCTTCAAACACATGCGAAGAGTTGAAACCAGTCGCCCATTGCTTGGATATGTAAGACGTATTACAATAATGTAATATTATTCCGGTCGCGGAATTTTTCGATAGCCCTTAGGAATGAAATCCACATTCGAAATCAGTAGGATGGCATTTTCAATTCGAACTGGGTGTTGGTACAGGCTCTGAAAACCAGCAATATCGTTAGTGAAATCGTAGCTGGGCCCACTGTCACACTGCATATTGTGTCTAATATCCTTTCACATCGCACCTAAGACTGAGTTTACGCGAAAACACTCGTAATCTTAGTCGGAAACAGAACTTTTCTCATACATTTTTTTAGTTTGTTTTAGTAGCCCTTTGTTAAACAAGGTTTTGATTAAAACTCCACAAGACCTACTCACATTTGTCAGGTTATTGAAGCAAACACACATATTCAGTATAACAGCCAACAGAGTATTTACTTACTTACTTAGGTGATACTACAGTACGGAGTGAGCCTGAGCCTGAACTAAGAACACTCTCAATTTAACCCGGTCTTTGACTAATGCCTCCAGTTGCGCACTCCAAATTAGTTGAGGTCCCCTTCTACTTTTGCATGTCAGCTAAGGTGAGGTCTTCCTCCACAGCGTTGTCCCTCCGGGTTAGATTCGGGTTAGACTCTGCGGGCCGAAGCATTGGTGATGCAGTTTTCTGACTAGGTCGATGTAATATGCGGCCTTAAAATCAATGAAAAGATCGTGGGTATAGATTTGGACTTGAGTTTTTTAAAGGATCTGCCAGATTGCTAAGATTTGTTCGATTGTGGCCTCCTTTCCTGGTCTGACGAAATGTTTAGACGTTCACAAAATATGGCAGATAAGATCTTATATGCAATGTTGAGGAGTTTCATGCATTTATAATTGACGCAGTTGAGGGAATCTCCTTTTTCTTGGATCATGCATTAAGCATACACTCAGAAGAGTTGGTGTATGCTCTCCACAAATTCATTTCCAGCAGCTTTTAATTCCTTGGCCGGTGAGCCCTTAGGTCCATCTGCTTTGTTGTATTTCAGCTTAGATTTATTGCTATTCTTACTTCATTTTGGTCAGGCAGACAGAGTTTTGGCTATCATTTTCTAACTTGAATGGTCTATTCTGCCCTCCGTCGGGATGTTGGGCTTCTTCACAGTTGTACAGTCCACAGAAAAAGTTTACCATATTCTCAGCACCGATTGTGACTCTACTACAAAGTTTCCTTCTTCATCTCTACAGGCTTCTGTATAGGTGTTATTTTTTTCCTCCTATCCTGCATCATACTTAGGACATTGGTCATATATCTTGTCGAGGCATGCATATTAGGCTTTTCTTAGCGAATTTAGCCTTCTTACGGACTGTCATAAGACGCTCGCTCGCATATCGAAGGCTCAAAACTTCTTGCCTAAGTCCGCTGCATATGGCAAATCCGCATCCAAATAAGCGCTATTTATTTTCCCTATATGGCATTACCATAATATATATCACAGTTTTTCATCCTCCTTCTGTCCGGCCGATCCCATCACACTTCCGAATAGCGGTGATATCTGCGCGATAGCAGTCAAGAACCTTTGCTAATTGCTCGGCTGCACGTGGCCTGTCAAGGGACCGAACATTCCACGTGCAAATCCAAAGGTCATTATCATTTAAACGTTTGCAAGGGTCGTCAACAGTGAATCCATTTTCATCCGAAGCCATTAGTTAGTTCATCACATCCCATCAACTTTGGCGTAGGCCAGTATTATGCTACTGGACGAGCAGGCCCATGTCATTTTAGCCTGTATGGCAAACACTTCGCTACGAAATTGATTGTTGCGCTGCTGGCCCAATTCAAGTTATAGGCCAGTCAGCAGTTTCCCCATCTAACGCCATGCAGGTCCCCAGAGTTGTCAAACAGAATAGTTATCAAAACAAAATTATAAAATTTAAAATTTGAAAAAAATATTGACTGTCGTTCATGGTAACTTTTCTATGCTTTTATCAATAAATAATTCAATATTAAATAAAAAATAATTTTTTTTCAACAGATTAAAAATAAATATACAAGAAAAAAAAAGAATCGAAATCCTTGCCTACTCATAAATTTCACAGCTGATATGTACAATACAAACAAAACATAGTATTCGTGTGAACGCATAAATGAGGTTTTATACACTTTTTATCGAAAACTTGGTGAGACAGAGGCTTTCTTCTTCTTTTATTTACCATTAAAATACTCATACATGTATTATGCGCATAATTACATCTAATGGTGCATGTGTATTTATCCCAAGTATCTGCATTTCTACTGCCCCGCTTGTGGGTTTGGCTAAATTTGTGGATCGTAGAAGCAAAAGTTTGCTGATATTTTTGCATCTAAGCGATTTAAAATCTCTTCTTCGAACTTTGGCTAGAATACTTAATACTCTGTTTCTTTTTGGACTGGATTTACCGATGACCTTCGTTGAGCATAGAGAACCAATCTGATTTGCTGTTCCAGAATTTTATTCACTATCGGTTTCTTATGGTGGAGACTTTCCTGAATTCGCCTAATTCATATTAAATCACGTTTTGTTACATCCTCTAATATTCGTAACATTTTCATTTCAGTTGCTTTCATCTATCATTAATGCTATATTTCTCCTAAATCGTCTAACATTACGATTCGTATATTGAAGCTAAACGAAAAACGGTCGCGTATAACAAACCTCTAAGTTTAAGTGCCCTTTTTACTAACTCACATTGATTTCACAAGGGTTGTCTGAAAAGTTTCCGACCGCAACGTAAAGATAACGACACTCGTCAATAAAAGCTAGTGAGTGCTAGTTGTGCATCTTTTGACAGTTACTTACCGAAGTTTCAGTCATTTTGGGGGCGTCGTTTTTAGTTGACAGTCGTTTGAGTGAGTCGATGTGAGTGTTTTTTTGTGAAAATGAAAGAAGTTGAGTATTGAGCTGTTATTAAATTCTTGTTTTTGAAAGGCAATACGCCTACGCAAATCAAAAGTGAGTTGGACTTACTTGTGTATAAGGACTCTGCACCATCATTTACCACAGTGAAATTTTGGGCAACTGAATTTAAACGTGGCCGTAAGAGCTTGGGAGATGATGAACGCTCGTGACGTCCAAAAACTGCAACCACTGACGATAACATTGCTAAAGTTCACCAAATGGTGTTAGACGACCGCCGAATTAAAGTGAGAGAGATAGTAGAGGTTATGGAAATGTCCAAAGAACGTGTTTGTTACATATACAGCTCAATCTACCAAACGCGTAGTAGAAAGAACCGCAGATGTCGTCGAAATTAGGTGTTCCAGCAGCTGCTCGGTCAGCGCCAAAATCGGCGGGGGTGTTGTGAAGTAGGTTGGGTGGGACCTCCAGAATCCGTGCCCCGGCCGTAGTCGAAAAGATCCCAGGTGATATGTCACTATTGCGAGCACCACCTGGGATATAGTCCTTTGGGATCACCTGCATACTGTTAACTGCTTTACGTCTAGTTTGGACGTTTTTGGTGCTTAGTTCGACGTCTCACCTGGGCTCTTTTCAGAACGTTAGGATCTTTGACTCTTAAGGCTTCCTGCCAACTCAGGGCAGCCAAAGGAAGGAAGCACATACATACAGTACCAGTGGTATAAAATTTTAACGAAAAATACTAAACAGTACTTCTTTTACTTGTGAACCATACCGTATTCGTAGATCACATCTGTTAATATTTTTTTTAAGATAAGCTTATTCTCCTTCATATTTCTACAGAGAAGCATTTCTCGCAAACGCTTTCTATCTTTGATAAAAAATTACTTACCTACGAGTAATTATTGAAGTTTACGATATTTCCACGTGTGTTAATATTGTATATGACAAGAAAATAAACCGCATTTAGTATAGATAATCAGTAACCGAGTTTCTTTTATTACAATAACATTTTAAATTCCACTAAAATTTCAAGTGTTTTCATTTCCCTGTGATATTTCAGCCGGTTCAATTCTGCCCGGAAACTTTGTCTTTACATCATATTAAGTGAAATCGAGTACCATATATCGAATAAAGAAGTTTAGACTACAAAATGGCGACTAACGGAACGGAAACGAGTATTTTTGAAAAGGTGTTTACCTTCGGAATTGAAGATTATTCGGTTTTTGTAATTATGCTAGGTATTTCGACGGGAATCGGAATATATTTTGGGTTCTTTTCGGGTGCAAATGATACTACAGATGAATATCTCTTAGGTGGTAAACGTATGAAAACCTGGCCAATTGCTATATCGTTAGTTGCAAGGTAAGAGTACCTTTAAAACTCGTAAAATAAAATACATCTGTTGAATTTGTGTAATTGCAGTCAACTATCGGGAATATCAATTATGACTATACCCGCGGAAATGTATAGTTTTGGTATAACGTTTGCATTCACTGTAGTATCAATGATTTTAGTGGTTCCCATTTTGTGCTTTGTCATTATTCCGGTGTTCTATAACAATAATATTTCAAATTGCTATGAGGTAAGCGTACAAAATAAATACATATGGTATGTGATTTTTAATTTTGCTTTATTTTTCATTTTTACTTTAAATTTATGCGAAATAATAAACAAAGCTAAGCAGTTTAATACATGTTCCTAAGTTATCATAAATAAGGCTTCATATACAAACTAAACTCGACCAGGAAAGGTCATTTAACATATGTTTGTATAATACCACAGGATCGGATTGTATTATGGGGATCTGAATGCTATATCAGATTTGTTCCGAAATCGAACCATTTGGTGCTTTAACCAAAATCGAATGCCTGCTGACAGTTCGTTATTTTGGACAGTTCTCGCTTGATCCCTACTAAGGTGTCATTATGTGACCATTTAAAAATTAGAGACGCGATACGTATGAGATCCAGGCAGTTCTATTCATATCTGTTGAAGTTACAGACTGTGCCATCTGAGAACCTTCAATTGGCCTCGTCCATCATACTTACCATGCTTTTATCATGAATTTATGCATAGAGACTAGCATCCCTATGTCCTGAAATACTAAAATGATGTATGCGGATGTGCCACTCTTGGCAAGCTCATCAGTTTTACAGTTTTCTCGAATAACTCCCGACGACTATGTAGATGCCCAACAAATGTAAATTAGAAACGTTTTGGCCATTTCGTCGACTAATAGGCAGGAAACTATAATATTTTTGACGTTATCAAAATTAAGTTCAGGTTCTTTATGGCTGACAAAAGTGACAAAATTTCCCCTTGGAATACGCGATCTGAGATTAAAAAAAAGGGATGCTTAGTCCGCGCTATTTAAAGAATACAACGTTCAACATTAGCATACTCGTAGGTCTACAACTGAAGTGTAAGACCAATGGGTGATTTCAGGTCTTACACCCTTTCCCTACTTCTCTTTTGGGTATGAGATTCTGCTCACGCCTTACTGAATATTTGCGTTCCAATTCAATTTACTTCTTACAATCGCTCCTAGAAATGTTGCCTGCTCCACAAAACTACAATAGTTGGATTGCAGATAGATTAAGTAGAACTATATATAAATGGGAAATTATATTACTTGGTCCATTACGATTTAGCTTGAGTTAATATCAAATCCACAATCTGGGTCGATTGCAATATCATCTTCATAAGCGAACAATTTACACTGCCTCCAATTCAGCCTTGGTGAAGTCACCTTTAATTTTGAGCATCACTCTATACTACCACTTTTGAAAGTTGTTTTCAATTAGACCTACTATTGAATTCAGGCTGGTTAGTCTTGCAGTATGCATGTTGAGATAACGAGAGCAAGGTTGGATCTAACATGTGACCTGGTGGATAGATAGATGTCATTCCAAAATTTTCAGAAGGAATGATGGCAGACTTATAAGTTTAAAGCCATTGAGCGTC
Organism: Volucella zonaria; assembly: GCA_963966105.1. Lineage (NCBI taxonomy): Eukaryota > Metazoa > Arthropoda > Insecta > Diptera > Syrphidae > Volucella > Volucella zonaria. The sequence goes on along the minus strand of OZ014530.1, from coordinate 75,355,801 downwards.
ATTATACTTATAAGTCTAAAGTCATGGAACCTTCTTCCTACTTTAGTTATAAAAATCAAATTAATCTCGGTCTGTATCCTGAGGATATGCACTAAGACTAGACAAAAGTTTAGGATGACTTCTAGCCATAGTAGACTTCTGCTTTAGTTTTTGTGATAGGAAAGATACTTCAGGAGGCTTAATGAATTCAAGCTCCTTATTACCTAGTTAATTTTTCTCGGATTACCGGATTCGATTGAAGCGGGCTATTTTCAAGTGGCTTCATTAAAGCAGGGAAGACTCCTGAAAATTTCCCAAATAGTAGGTAGCCAGTCTCACCGGCTTTTGGAAAAACCAACCCACTTAGACCTATTGACCAATTGTGATACCATGTGAATCTGTAATCCTCGTAATCTTAGAACCAATTTGAGCTTCTGACAAAGAGTAGGAAACTATTAACATCTACATATATATATTGTTTAGATCGTTTAAGTCATTGGGGAGAGCTAGGCATATACAAAGTAGGTGAAGGATTGTCTCCTACTCCTCGTCGCCAATGCAGCTTCTGCAGTAGTTATTTGTAAAAACGCCTAGCCTTCTTGTATGCTTGCCTATAAGACAGTGTCCAGTAATGACACCTACGATAGCGCTAGGATATTTTCCCTTTTGAAAGATCAAACTCTTAGAGAGATTCAGATCTAACAGTCCACCTAAGGTTAGCGATTTGAGCTTCTGACAAATGATGATACCATTTCCAAGTAGGATATGTAGAGTGATTCCAGATATTCCCTAGAATATCTCTGTGCCCCGGCAGCCAACATAGGTGAATATTGAACTCTCCCCGAGAGATGATCAGCAATCAAGGGCGGTTTTAGAATTTTATGAGACCCAGTCCAGGAATTTGATAGCGGTTTAACTATCCGACAAGACACGACTGTCCTTCGCAGATATCTTCAGCTAAGCCAGGAATTCTTTAATTGCCAAAATTTCCACCTCGAACATGCTACAGTGATTTGAAGGCGGAAGGAGAAGCTTAGCTGGAAAAAAACACCGCCAACAAACCCAGCTATCACTTTTGAATCCATCCGTATGGAAATAGATTCCCTTGCCATCCATGATAATCTTGCTTACATGAAAGCCTTTGTTAATTCAATGTTGTTGCATAATACAGTCGATGTTCTCTGGAAGTATTCCTAGTGTGTTCAAAATATTTGCATTTCCAAATAGTTTATTTGTCCGCTATGTTGACGCATTAATGCGAATAGCTGCTTTAGCAGCCACGTGTTTACTGAAAATATCGAGGGGTGTCAAGTGAAACAGAATAGCTAGCTATTTTAGACGATGTGGATTTAACCAAGCCTAGAACGAAGCTTCGGACAGCTATTCCACGTCCAAAAGAGGAGTATATCTCCCCTTCTTCTGAAGAGGTGTTCTTCTACGCTGGCAAAACCACTGCGTAAGCTTTTTCATCAGTCTTACTCTTTAGGACTCTTTCCGAGCAGATGGAAAACAGCATTTGTCCAGCCAGTCCCTAAAAAAGGCGAATCTTCTTCTCTATCCTCCTACAGACCCATTGCACTTACGTCCCTTCTTTCCAAGGTCATGGAAACGCTGATAAATCGTCAGCTCATGAAATATCTCGAAACACGAAAACTTCTCAACGACCGGCAATATGGTTTTCGTAGCAACAGGTCCACTGGTGATTTGATGGCATGTCTCACCGAAAAGTGGAACCAAAGCGTACATCAATCTGGCGAAAGCAAGTTAGTTGCACTTGATATTTCTAAGGCATTTGACAGAGTTTGGCATCAGGCTCTTTTGTCTAAAATGCGTGCTCTTGGGATCGATGACTCTCTTCTTCAATGGATTAGAAATTACCTTTCGGAACGTTCAATTCAAGTTGTCTTGGACGGTTTCAAGTCTGATATTCACAAAATAAATGCTGGTGTGCCCCAGGGCTCCGTTCTGTCTCCGACACTCTTTTTAATCTTCATTAACGATCTCTTGTCTGCTACTTCTAATCCAATTTATTCCTTTGCTGATGACAGCACTCTCTGCTTCTCATAACGGCAGCATATGCTAAGCTCATTAAATTCCGATGTTAACCGCATAACCAACTGGGGAACTATCAACCGAGTGGAATTCAATGCTTCCAAAACTCAATGCTGTCTGCTGTCATTAAAGCGAAATTCATATACCCAGCCATTATCCATGAATGGCACTTGCATCGTCGAAACCGATAAACTTTCCATTCTCGGTATGTGTATCAGTAACAACTTACGTTGGAATGACCACATAGTCGATGTCGCCAAAAATGCTGCGAAATGTCTAGGTTTTCTCAAGCGATGTAAGAAATATTTTACCCCCTCTGATCTGGCCACAATATATAAGGCATTTATCCGCCCAAAACTGGAGTACAATGCCCACATCTGGTCAGGTGCTCCTAAAACATCTCTGCACCTGCTAGATAGGATTCAAAACCGTGCGATAAAACTCATTGGTGATACTAATATCAGTCAATCAATTGACACCCTCGAACATCGACGTAAAGTCTCCTGTCTCACTTTGTTTTATCGCTATTTCCACCACCAGTGCTCCATTGAAATTGCCAGTAGCATTCCGCCCATTCAAACTTTCAACCGTAACACCCGTCTCGCTATGAATGCTCATCAGTATACCCTCAAGCCCATTTTCGGACGTACTCTTAAATATCGTGATTCTTTCCTGAGCCGTACAACTCGCTTATGGAATGCCCTGCCGACCTCTGTGTTTCCTGGTTGTTATAACTTGCAAACATTTAAAAACAATGTACATCGGTACCTGTCTTTTCTTCCTCCCTAAATTTCCTTCGCCCGCGCTGTGTACGAACATTTTAAGGGTACAAAACCCCTTGAGCGCGCGCCGATTAAAAAAAAAAAAGAAAGGTTTTAAAATTTTCTCCGAGATTTATTATATTCATAATTCTTTTTAGGAAGCGCGCATAGAATACCCAGTAGTAAACTTGTCTGTTTGTTTTAAGCTCTGTTAAAAATCCGTTGATTTTCCTTTCTGAAATCTTGAATCGTGGCAAATCTACCAAGAGTGTTCCCGCTTTCCCGTGGTGCAGTCTTGTTGTATTGTATGTTGATATCAGTGAAGGTAGTAAAGGAAGATTTTTCGCAATGATGAAAACGATGTATTTTTGGTCGAAGAAAGAGTTGTCCAGGCATACCCTCACAGGCACAATTTTTATTTTGTTGGACGGCAAGGATATACAGTAACCTTTAATTGATTTTAAGAGACGTAGGTAGGCTCTTTTATTTTATTTCAAAGCTTTAGATTTCTGCTTATTACAAAATCGTAAAATAGCTCATCTTTGTTGTTGAAATATGTGCTCATTCAAATAGTATGATGCATTTCTGCATCAATCAATGTGATTGACTACCAGTTCAGCAACGTGTTTCTCCAATTCATCAAAAGGTACAGAGGTAGACACTATACTGTAATTTGAGTGCATAAAAGATTTTTTTAAGAATATACTTGGAACTTTCAAAATAGAGAACGGAGCCGAAGATTTTATTTTTAAGGGACGAACAAAGCACAAATCAATTCAGGAAGGGTCCTAACGAGTATCATAGAACGAAATAAATTGGCATGTGCAGTAGTTTTGCCACAAAACACTTTTTTACAATATTCTAAATATATCATCTGAAGCAGTGGACTTGTGTATGTTACGATTTGTAACTACTTTTGCTACTACATTAGTGTGAACGTGGATTTATTCAATAGAAATTTCAACGATCACGTGTAATTGGGTTTATCGTAGATTTGACTACGGGTTGTGTGTCCAAAAAGCAGTATTTTGGTCCCCCTCTATCCTTTCACTCGGATTATTATATCTTAATACGTAAGCTTTCAATTAAGTACGAATATAATAAATTTGTTAAAATAAATGAACTAAATACTCAAATTGAATTATACAAAACTACACTGTAAGCTGACAGCTAAAATGTCATTACAAATTGTCAAGAATTCCTAATATATCTTTATGAACGACCAAAAACGCCTGCTATATTGGTATATTTTTTTTTTAACATTTTTGTCCCTAATGGACAAAATGCACGTTTCAGATGGGCGTAACAATCATTCCTCCGTCATCAAATGTTGCAATGCCAATGTTCGGAAGTCAAGACGGTGTAAAAGGAAATTCAGGTTCAGCACCTAATTCTGCTACAGAGAAGAGCGTAACAAAAAAAAATACTCTGCCCTTATCCTGTCTGTGTAAGTTGCATGTTGCAAGGTTATCGGTTATCAGCCAACCAATTCGTCAATATTCCTTTTAAGACAGGAGTAAAGTCCTGGCCCACAAAAAATTTGTATGCGGCCTGGTAATGTCATATGTATATACCATATGCATTTGTAAAGGGTATTTTTTTTTGGGGGTTTGGTTCTTAAATTGGCAACACTGTTTCTACAGATGTCAATTTGACAGTTGAAAGTTGATTTGTGGTTAGTACGCTTGCCATTTTACAATGAATAGATTAACGCCAGAACAACGCGTGCAAATTGTGCAAACTTATTTTGAAAACCTTGGTTCGGTTCGCCAAACTTATTGCGCGCTACGTCCATTTTACGGTTGACATGATCGTCCATCTGAGCAAGTTATTCGGAACACGATGAATCGTTTTCGTACCACGTACACTCTAGTGGATAATACGCATCCCCAAAGATGATAAACAGTGCAAACAGAAAAAGTTATTGCCGTTGTGGACAGCAGTATTGAGGAGAGTCCGAATGAGTCGATTCGCCATCGTGCACCGCAATTGGAGCTATGCCCATCCACTTTGTGGAAGATTTTACGGAAAGATCTTGGCTTAAAAGATTATAAGATCTAGCTTGTGCGAGAATTGAAACAGCGTGACCACTATACGCGTCGTAGGTTCGGTGAATGGGCCGAACACATGATTCAGCTTGATCCTCATTTTCAACCCAAAATTTTGTTCTCCGATGAGACCTATTTTTGGTTAAATGGATATGTAAACAAGCAAAATTGACAGATTTGAAATGGAGGAAACACAGAAGCCTTTGTCGAGACGCCCTTACAACCATTAAAACTCACTGTTTGGTGTGCTTTATCGGCTGGTGGAATCATCGGCCCATATTTCTTTAAGGACGATGCCGGCCAGGATGTTACCGTCAATGGAGAGCGCTATAGAAACATGATTTCTGACTTCTTCGTTCCTCACTTGAATGGCGGGCCCAATTATCAAGGCTTCGCCCATCAATGACGTTGTCTAATAAAAAGCGGGGGTAGATTATTCTATAACTGGTCTTATCGAAAACATCCAGATTTTTTAGCATGAATGGATGATACGATTTGACCAGTTACAAGTTGCCGGTCATAGGTCTTGTTGGTAGGCTTGACCACCGGTAGTCCATACCAGGACTTAAATCACGGTACCATGGGAGTCAGGAGCCCCCCGGATTTCGGTCCGGGCCTGACTTGTTAGAGGTAGGCCCCCTTGTGGGAGCGTCATGGTGGCTGTGGTTTAAACCCAAATCGCGGGTACGGGTTTCCTTTTTGGTTTAGCCCATTATAGAGTTGCAAATGAAGTACTGGGTGCTGCGACCCTAAGAGCAGCAAGAGGTTTTGGGTAGGCCTCGACTCATACCAAGGGTGGAACTTGTGCCTCCAACACAGTTCCGAATTGGTATAATTCAAAAGCGAACTATTAAATAATACAAGCGAGTGATTAGCGATGGCAAGGCGTATCCTTGCTCCCTATGGGTGTATGGGCACCTCGTAAACATTAAGTCTACATGACAGGAGGTTTACGTTAAAAATCCAGGTACGTTCTCACTTGAATGGCATTGACGTGATAGGGGTTTGGTTTCAACAAGATGGTGGGTGCAACATGCCACACGGCGCGCGACGTCATCAATTTATTGCGGGAAACATTTTCTGGGTGCATAATTTCGTGTAATGGACCTATGAACTGGCCTCCACGATCCTGTGATCTCACACCTTTAGATTACTTTCTTTGGGGGTATGTGAAGTCACTAGTCTATTCCGATAAACCAGTGACGTTGGACGATTTGGAAGTCAACATTCGCCGTGTTACTAGATGGAGTGAAAAGTAACCTCCTTAGGAATGAAAAAAAAATTTTTTTTTAATTTTTTTTTTTATTTTATTCAATATAGTCCCCTTTTAGTTTGATACACTTCTTCCAGCGATTTTCCAACTTCTTGATTCCGTTCGAAAAGTAATTTTCCGGAAGTTCTGCAAAATACTCCTCCGTTGCGTCGATGATTTCCTCGCGTGAGCTGAACTTTTTATTGATGAGCCATTTTTTGAGGTTTGGGAAGAGATAATAGTCTGAGGGATCCAAATCCAGTTACCAATCGACGCCAAAAGTCCGCCCGATTCCGCATCAGCAAGTCCAAACACTCTTTCAAAGTGTTGTCGCGTTCGTGTTTTTGGTCATTCGCGGCACCCAGCAGCAGGATAACTTTTTCATATGCAGAATATTGCCCAAAATATGGCGTGTGCGCTCAGTACTAATCTTTGTGGTATCTGCTAGCTCGCGCACCTTCACTTTCCGGTCAGCCAACACCATTTCATGTATTTTTTGACTTTGTCCTCTGCAACCGCATCGGAGGGCCTGCCGCTGCGGACTTGATCAGTAGTGGAGTTGCGGCCACCACGAAACTCTCGAAACCAATATTTGACGGTGTAATCTGATGGGGCATTAGCCCCATAATATTTATCCAACTTTTCTTTTGTTTCCTTCGCCGTTTTGCATCTCAAAAAATAATGTTTTATGAGAGAACGAAAATCGTTTTTGTCCATACTCCACATGATGCCAAACGCGTCCACAACAATCAGCTGTCAAAACAAAACTAAAGACAGTATCGCACTGAAATTTGGCATGTCTGCTTAAATATGAACGGACTTCAAAGCACCATAACCTTTTTTGCAGTAGCAGCGCATTCTGGCGGTCAAGGAGGTTGCTTTTTCTAGTATTGCTGATATACGGCCCCAGTTGCTCGATAAAATTGTCGAAAATTGGACTTCACGATTGCGCTTCATTCAAGCTAGTCATGGCGCGCATATGTCCAATATTATATTTAAGCACTAATGGCATAAAATTAGCAATCAAATAAAACTAATATTAGAGACATTAATATTAGATTTAAGTCTTTTATTTTGCATTAAATTTGTATATCTCTAAAAAAAACATCCTTTATATGCATCACTTCCCATATACTCGTGCCATATTAATTCGTATCACTTAAACTTCATTCAAAGCAATAATGATTATGATTTTATTTTTATGTTGATTTATTTCTTATTTACATTACACAGTATCTGCAGCTTAGATTCAACAAGGAATGCAGACAAATCGTAACGGCATCTTTTATTTTAACAGTTTATCTTATACTACCAGTTTTTATCTTCATCCCTGCTTTAGCATTTTCGCAAGGTAATTTTAAATCTCTTAATCTAAGAAAATAGCTTTAAAATTGTGAACGTGTATATATGTACATACATTCTCTTTCAAAGTGACGGGTATCAATATTCATCTCATAAATGTAGTTGTCAGCCTCGTTTGCGTTTTTTACACCATGTTGGTAAGTATAAATGAGTAAGCATAACTTAAATTCCTTTATTTGACTCAATTGTTATTCTTATTTAAATGTCTCTTTACAATTTTGAGAAAAGTAAGAAATTATGCTTTTAATTATATAGGGTATCCCAGTTTAGGTTTTCGTCCTGATAGCTGAAAATTCCTGAAGTTATGGCAAACAAAAAATTGTTTAGCGGCGGGGGAGTCTATTTTCACCCCCTCTAAGTTATAGGCTTCCAAGTTATAGGCCCTCCAAGTTATAGGCTTAAGAAGCCGTCGTGCACATTTTTGAAAGAGAATTTCAGTGTGTATAAAATACTAAAATTTCGTCTAGTCCTATGAATGCCAGCCAAAATTATGGCATTTTAAAGCTAACATTTTGAAAAGTCGTTGAACCAATTTCATCAGAAAAATGCGTTTATCTCGAAATTTTCAACTTTTCAGTTAACTTTTTTTATCAAAACTTTTGTCTTCTCTTCATTATCTACGATAAAGCTGTCAAACAAGTAAAACAAAGTTTTTGTGGAATGTTTTTTTATTTAATTCGGTGACAACTTTTGAAACGTGCCGATGTTACTTTGTTTACTGATTAAGAGTGAACGAGTAAAGTGTTTAGCAAATGTTTAAGAAAATATGTTTTCGATTCGCGAATACGCCGATATAATTTTCGTTTACGGTTTCTGTAATGGGGATACAGGGTTAGCTAGATTAGAATATCAACGGCGATATCCTAGACGGAGGATCCCTTCTAGGCCAACTTCTATCAATGCTTATCACCGCCTTTCAGCCGTCGGCTCAGCGTATGGGTTAACAAGAGAAAGATTGTCTAACATAACAGCATTAGAAGAGAAAATAAGAATTTTAAATGCTGTAGAGATGCAGCCATCTATTAGCACAAAAGGCTTGCAGCACAGTTGAAAACTCCAAGAACTACAATCCTTAGAGTTCTTCAAGCCAACCGCATTTACCCCTTTCATTATACGCCCGTACAGAAACTTTTGCCAGGGGACTTCCAAAAAAGGATTGAATTTTGCCAATGGCTGCTGCATCAACAAGATGAGAATGAGCAGTTTATTCAAAAAATTGTATGGATTGATGAATCCCAGTTTACGAGAATGGGCATTACCAACCAACGAAATTCAGACTATTGGACAATGTTTAATCCTCACTTGACACAACATCTTCTTAAAGGTAAAGATTCAGTTGAAATGCTGATGTTTTTCTTAACTGTATACCATTTTACAGAAGATTTAGCGTGAATGTCTGGGCCGGCATATTGGGTAGTACTTTAACCGGGCCATTCATACTTCCACATGTCCTAAATTCAATATTCTATTTAGAGTTTTTGAGAGACCAGTTGCCACTACTCCTGGAAAATGTTCCTCTTGCTCAGAGGCCAAGAATGGTTTTCCAACACGATGGAGCTCCTTGCCATTGTAGCAATAATGTAAGTTCGTTTTTAAATGAAAAATTTAATGGACGGTGTATTGGCCGATTTGGTCCTTATCCTTGGCTACCTAGATTTCCCGACCTAACGCCAATGGATTTTTTTTTGGGGGGGAGCCATAAAAGAAAGGGTTTATTTGACTGAGATTTCAAGTCGGGAAGAGATTAAATACAGTGGCAGAGGAGCTAAGAGGTATTTTGCCAAACATTAATTTGCAATCTGAAATCACCAAACGCGTTAGAACGTGCATCTCAAGGCACGGGCAACATTTCGAAAATTTACTATGTATAAAAGTGTTTTGAAATCTTAAAGCGTAACGATCCTTTTTAGGACCACAAAAACTATTTAAAGAGATATTAAATTTATTTTGTGACCCGTTTGCCTGAATAAAATAATGGTTTGCAATAACTTCTGTTGTTCGTAGGTGGAAAAGTCATACATAAAAATCGTAGATAATGAAAAGAAGACAAGAATGTTGAGAAAAAACGTTAACCGAAAAGTTGAAAATTTCGAGATAAACTCATTTTTCTGATGAAACTGGTTCAACGACTTTTCAAAATGTTAGCTTTAAAATGCCATAATTTTGGCTGGCATTCATCGAATTTGACGAAATTTTAGTATTTTATGCATACTGAAGTTATCTTTCAAAAATGTGTACAACAATATCTTAAGCTGAATCCGTTAGAAAGCTACGGCCTTTTAAGAAGTTCTATCTCGATATCGGAGGTTCCCCACTTTAACGGCCTATAATTTGGAAGGGGGTGAAAATAGACCCCACCCCCTGCAATACAATTTTTTGTTTCAGGAATTTTCAGCTATCAGGACGAAAACCTAAACTGGGAGATCCTGTATATCATACATATATTCGTTTGGTTTTAATAGGGTGGAATAAAAGCTGTTGTTTGGACAGATGTTGTGCAAGCTGCTATTATGATGGCATCCGTTGCCATTGTCGGAGTTATAGGTGTTCTTGGCGTTGGTGGATCAGGTAGAGTTATCGAACTTGCTGCTGAAGGTGGTCGTCTAAATATAAAGTAAGTATCACGTCTTATGTACATAGATTGCATTCGAATAAACACTTTCTACAATGCAGGAAGTAATGAGCTCAAATGATTATAGAGTGTATCATGGGCTTAAGAAAAAAACATTTCTTATCTGAACCAAAATTGTGTAATAGAAGACGTACATAACATACATATGTTATTTAGACGACATTTGTTTATTAACTCGTTTACTCATTTCATATAATTCAATCTGAACACTTGCTCACTACTTCAAAAACCACTAAACACTATTTCTTTTAACAGCCAAAAATTCCAATGTTGACGAATTTAGGCAATTTCAATTTATCAAAGGTTTTTGAAAAATTATTACAAAAACAATCGACTTTGTTCCTCAATAGTTCAAGCCTGCTAACATCTAAGCAATCTGCTTTTAAGTGTTATATCCACTATATCTTATGTGACAAACCTACACGTCTCTGTAATTTTACATCTTGTGCTGTAAAGCTTCTTAATTCTTATCTAACAGATCAACGGCAAGCAGTTGGATTTAATATCTGTTTATCAAGTTTTCTGCCAATCACACGTGGTGTCCCTCAAATGTCTATCCTGGGACCTCTATTATTTTCAATATATGCTAATGAACTACGCATCATCACCAAACATTGCTCGTTATGATGTACAGATGTGTATGAGTTGCCCCCTTGGCCCAATCGAGCATTGTGTAAGTTGTATTAATGAGGAACTTGAGAACGTAGCAAGTTGGTATCAGAAAAATTGTCTTTTATTGACAGAAATACGTATCACTAGTGATTTCTAAAAACAATATCAACCTTTCATATTTTCTACCTATTATATTAAACAATAGCCCCATAGTGTATGTCGAAACAGCCAAAAATCGTGGCGTGGTATTCAACACGTTTGATACTGGCGAAAAGATTAGCCTTACCCATCTTAGTCTGTGGGTATGAAATTTCATCCAGCTGTGATTAAGCCAGTCGAACAAAACCAAATATTGCATGGGTAAATATGACAGATTGTCCAACTTCCCGATACGCTTGCTCCAGTATCGTGTTCCAATTCCGCTCTCTGATCTTCTGTTAAGCCAGCAACCCCATTATCTTTATGAGATATGTACGAACGGCATCCTCCCACAGATTTTGAGTGCTTATTCATCCGCACCATGCCTCCCTTATATCCGAACGTCAATTATTTGTGCATGACACTCGCGCGTGGATCTCCCTTCCGCGTTCTATTAGAGAGATAGAAAATAAAACTAGACTAAAAACCAAAATGCGCATGTTTTTATCGCAATAAAATATACATTTATTGTGTTTATTATACACTGCTACATTTATGTATGTTATAATATTTTTATTAATTTTCTTCTTTTTTTTTTTTATTTGTTCACTCTTTTTTCCGTCTTCTTAATCATTTACATAAGTAAATATTGCTATCAATTTTGTCTTTTTCTTTATTACATAATTCTTAACTTTATATTTTTTTTAATATTATCATATTTTCCCTAATCTTGTCATATAACAAATATTTTTATAATCCGCTGACACTCAGCGATATAATTTAATGATGAACTAATTTCGCTTATATTTATTACTCTGGTATTGTATATTGTGTTAAATAGTATTACTGAATTATGAATTAATCTCCTAGCTTTCATAACTGTTATCATATTGTATAACTTATCACTATATTATAAGATTAAACATCTTAAAGTGGAGAAGAATCTCATTCCAAATGAATAAAGTGTATAACCACAATAAATTGAACATGTCATTTACAAATATCATTTTCGAGTCCAAGCAAGCTTGAAGATTTCATTATGTTCATTACTGGACTATAATAAATTATAATAAATTATAAGTCGTGTACTTTTAAAATTATTGGCACTCAAAAAAAAATCGAGACATCTGACACCCTGCGACGATCTTTCAAGTACTGTGATCACAAACCTTTACTTTTCTTCGATTTTTTTTGGTCACGTAACCCTGAGTAACTCTTCTGTAAATTACAGTCCAAAATTGAAACATAACTATATCGGTTTTAACTAAAATATTGCTTTTTTGTCCATTCATATATCTGAAAATCATTAATCACCTAACTTGAACTGACTGTACTGACAAAAACATATACTATACCGTTTTGGAAAGTAACCTTAAAAGATGGCGTATTTAGTCTGGATTCCAAAATGCTATGACACTTGCTAGACTAACGCTTAATTGAGGACAAAAAAAATATTTTGCTAAAGAAACCCGATTCATAGTTAATTCTTTTTAATAAGTTAAAATGAGTACCAAGTGTGAGCGAAACAGACAGTGACCTGTGATTGGGACGGATAAACACGCCATTTCGACTAGTGTGTGTGAAACAGATAGGGATGCCGCCTTTGTCAAGCAGTGACGCATAAGCACATCATGCACACTCCTTCACTTACAGCGCATTATTCTGTGTTCGTGTTGATTTCGTGCTTACAACTTTGGCTTTCGTTATTGGACTTCATTGCATTGCGACTTTGATTTGCTATCTGACCGTTTCTGTCGAACCTGGATTTCTTCTGGGCTATTATTGATCGTTTATCCCGTGATTGTACAGTGTGAATGCCATCATGCCATCATGCCATCATGCCATCTCGATATACTGCTCAGGAATATGCTAACATGCATCTCATTTATGGGGAATACATGTGTAATGCTAGTGCTGCAGCCAGACTTTATCATGAGAGATACCCAAATTCGGATCCGGATCTACTAAATAGCTTCTTTGTAAGTAAATCCTTTCCACCTAATCCTATATCTTCAACTGAAACAGATCTAAGCTGTGGACCCTCAGCCCACTCAGGTCCAACATTTTCCTTCAAAACTGTTAAATCTGTAAAGTCTATGGGTATAGATGGTATTTCTCTGAAGTTCATTAAAATAATACTGCTGCATGTAATAGATGCGCTCACCCATAAATATAACTGTTGCATTGTTAAATCTTGTTTTCCCCCAGCCTGGAAACTTGCAAAAGTGACACCTATTCCAAAGAATTCAAATCCTTCTGAATTTGCCGACTTTCACCCAATAAGCATTCTCCCGGGCTTGTCTAAGGTTCTTGAGATCGTCATAAAGAATCAACTTCAGACACAAGTAGACTTACTCAATTTAATAAGCCCACATCAATCTTCTTATCGTAAAAGTCAGTGTTGTACCACTGCACTTGTAAAAATAATTGATGACATTCGTTTAAACTTTGACAAGTCCCATGTAACCTTACTATGTCTTTTGGATTTTTCAAAGGCATTTGATTCGGTTAATCATGAAAAGCTCTGTCAGAAGCTAATTAAAGGATTTGGTTTAGGAATAAGAGCTGTAGAACTGATTAAAAATTATCTAAGCGGTAGATATCAACAGATCCATATGAATGGCAAAGTATCAAGCATGCTAAGGCTTCACTGTGGCGTTCCGCAGGGCTCAATACTCGGGCCATTACTTTTCGCTCTGCTTATAAATGACCTACCTCTAGCTTGTAAACATGCGATTGTACATTTATACGCTGATGACGTCCAATTACAATACGTTTCCAGCCCGCGAACATGTATACAGAGTTGTGTCAGCCATTTAAATGAAGATTTAGAGGCAGTGCGACTTTGGGCTTTAGTTAAATGCTAAGAAAACTTTGTGCTCACCAATTGGGAAGAAAATTGGACAAATTGAGGAATACTCAGATGTTTATCTGTCTACCGAAAAAATATGGCATAATTCTTAACAATTCTCTTTCAGCTACCGATCATACCGACGCTGTAATAAAGAAAATTTACGCTGGGCTGCGATTATTGTGGAAATCCGCCCGTTATATACCGACTGACATTCGATTCAAACTAGTAAGATCTCTTCTTCTGCCACATACCACCTTGATCAAAAAGTTCACGGGGGACACCACGTGTGTTGTTGACATTCTCTCTAAATCTTAACATAGCATCATAACTTGACATTTCCAAAAGTTACGTAGCCAAAAGTACATCTATTTCTGTGTGTGTTGGCTATTTTTTTAAAATTATAGAAATGGATTTAAATATGCAACCACGAACTTGTATTAAATTTTGCTTAAAAACGGATTTAATGGTGCGCAAACGTTGGAAATGTCGTTTACAAGTGGCACGAGCGGTTCAAAAGTGGTCGTGAGTCAATCGAAGATGATGAACGCAGTGGCAGATCATCTACATCGAAAACCGACGAAAACATTGATAACGTAAAATAAATGTTGGTCAATAACCGCAAATTAACCATCAGAGAGATAGCGGAGGACTGGAACATTGCCTATGGATCCGTCCAAGACATCTTGGTTAATGATTTGGGTTTCCGTCGTGTAGCAGCAAAGTTGGTGCCAAAAGACCTAAATTTCATGCAAAAAAGAGCCCGTCTTGACGTTGACAATCATCAAAAGGATCATTACTGGAGACGAGACGTGGGTTCCTGAGTACGACACGCAATCCAGACATCAGGCAAGTGAATGGCGTTCACCAAATGAGCCGAGACCAAAAAAAACTACGTCGTTTTCAGTCAAAAAAGAAGGCAATGCTCACGGTTTTCATGGATTACAACGATGTAGTGCATCATGAATTTTTGCCAGAAGGCCAGACAGTAAACAAAGAGTATTATTTGGGCGTTATGAGACGTTTGCGTGTAGCAATTCGCCGAAAAAGACCAGAATTGTGAGCAGAAAACTCGTAGATTTTGCGTCATGATAACGCACCGTCGCACAGTGCCATCATTATTCGTAATTTTTTGACGAAAAATGCAACAAATACCATCCAACAGCCACCGAATTCACCTGACTTGGCTCCCTGTGAATTCTTTCTGTTCAATCGAGTTAAAAAAAACCACTACGGGGAACGCGTTTCAGCAGCCGAGAGGAAGTAATGGAAAAATCGCAAGAAGCACTGATGGACATACCGAAAACCGAATATAAAAAATATTTCGAGGATTGGATCAAGCGCTGGCATAAGTGTGTTACAGACGATGGGGATTACTTTGAAGGGGACAATATAGATTTAGATGAATAAACTTGTATTTTTAATTTTCTGAATAAATTCCGTGATATTACGTACTTTTGCTTGGTTGAGAGTTCACTAGACTCAGTGTGCTTTATTGTAGAAAATTGGAACCTGCTTTTAATTCCATAATTAGATATGTCTTCCACCTGCGCAAGTTTGATTATATTTCCAGGTTTAGGAATTCCATCTTAGGGTGTTCACTTTTAAACTACCTGAATTACTGCAATTGCCTATCCATTGCACGATTGATAACCAATAAGAACCCAGATACCTATACCGTAAGATACAGTTTTCGAGGTCGTCTAGAACTTTAAAAATTAATCCTCCAACTTATTTATATTTAGAATGTACTCGTAGCCATCTGTTTTTTGTTCACTCCGTAAGACTATGGAACTCGCTTCCATCTGAAATCCGGCGTTCGCTTGGAACAAAGAATTTTAATAGTTTTTTATTTGGTTTTTTTAGAGGTCATTGAGGCATATAGGAGACAAGCCTACAATTTTTCGACAATAAATTTAAACTTTTTTAGTGGAGTAGTACGAGTATTTGTATGACTCTACATAGTTGCTCTAAATTTATTCTGTTCTAAGCTGATAAAATTAATTTATTTTTAACTATCCTGTTTGATACAATACTTTTTTGTCGTATGTACCAGAGCTTAGCTCTTATTTGTACAATCTGTTCTTTATACTTTAAATAAATACTTAAATAAAAAAAATACTTAAAAAAAAATGTCCTTCCCGAAAATTTGCATTTTATTAGATGAAAAATCGTAGACAAAGCGAAAAAATAATTAAAATACAAAAAATCGTAGAATCTGATACCCTCACAAAGTTATCTTTCGTTAAGAAAAGTGGGCGTTCGTACAACTTGCACTTGAGTTTCGACACGGCCATGCGTGTCGACTGCTTCTTGACTTTTGTCCAATAGACATGCTTTCTGACGCAATAACTTCAGTTAATTTCAGGAATAAAAATAAAATTTGTCTTTACTGTGGACTAGATTTCGGGAAAATCTGAGCCAGAAAGGAATGTAGTCACGACGGATGGCTACGAAACCCATCTAGGATATGCCAACCACAGACTTTACTCTTCATTGGGTAAACTTTCGTTTGTTTTTCAAGGTACTACAGATTATGTTAAACTTCTAAGTAATAAATGGTATTCACTCCTGCATTACTTAATGTGAGAGTAATGATAATCCTGCAGAGCATTTCCTCTGTTATGTTCTATTTATGTTAACTAAAGCTTGCATAAGGCTAAAGTTACTGTAGATGCATTATCACTGAAGAGATAATTCATCTTTCTTAGAAAATCTAATAAATGTAATTTCTGTCAAAGCTCAGTTGGAAATAGCTGGTTTGAGACCAGATATCGGGTGTTTTAGAGAAGTATACTCATTCAAACTCAACCACCGCACAGTGTGACGAATCGCTGATTTAGCTTGATTTAATTAAGAAAATGACATGCACAAAATTAAACAAAAACCGGTTTTTCTCAGAGAGTAAACCTCCTACGTAATGATCGTGCAATTTTTTTTTATTGTAGCTTAGTGCAACAAAAAAAAATTCATCTCAAACTTCAAATTGCGTACAATTTTTTTTATAAGAAGGTCAATTTGAAGAGTAAGTGTTTATATAGTTTTATGTTAAATGGTTCACGTACATTTTATAGCTTTTTTTTTATTTTTTCTCAATAAGTAAACAGTTAATTGATATAAAAGTAAGTTTTTATTAAATAATTAGAGATTTTGTTTAATATAAGGGATAAATGAAAGTAAAATTTATAGATAAAATATGTGTTTTTTGTATTCATTAGACGAAAATTATAGTTGTTCAGTGTTGTTCAACTTGGAGACCGTGTTTCCTCTAAAGCCTTGCATATGCACTGCTAAAATGTGTTCCAACTTCTTGCGCACAGGTGCGAAACTCATACTAAATTTTTCGTATTTTTGATGTTTGGATTTCTAAAGTCAAATTTAAGCGCTTAGATGCTGTTTTTGCTTTTGTTATGGGTTACTTTAGCTATATACTATTTTCTGAGGCTGCAACAAAGTCAATCAAATTAATCTTAAAAACTTTATGTTTAAGATATGACGAGAGATGGGCCAAAAGTGGTCGCCGTAGAGAGCGCTTCGAATATTCAAATTCTCTGTGGCTAAATAAAAATCTAACATTACCACAACATATCATAGATGAAATACCTTCTTCATCTAGAGTAGGAAGACCGAGAAAAAGCTTTGATGAGTGCTGTGACAAAAGCAAGAACAGAAAAGTTAAAACCATTTTAGTTTATTTTAGCGATGAAGAAATTGCAATGGCTCATGAAAAAAGGCTTAGACAAGTCGGGGAAAAAAATACTGCTATTGCAGTGAACAAACTATCTGAAAGTTCTCCGAACCGAGGTTTGATTGTTTTGTTTTGTTTTTTTTTTTAATATTGTTGTAGGTTAAATTTTGTTATTAAGGTTCTATTGTGAGGAAAACGCTAAAAACACCTGCTCCGGGATTTTTACCAATAACTACAGATCAGTTAATCACAGACATTCAGCTTTCAACTCAACAATACAAAGTTCCCAATTTATTACCTTCATACTCGTACTACAAAATTAAAGAAGCTAAGACGAAATGCTACCCAAATGATAAAACTGTGAGCGAAACTTCTGCAGAATGTGAATTGCAAAGTTTAATAAATCACAGCGTTGAGCGTTTATATTTATCTCAAAAAGACGTTTTAAGTTCCGTTGCTGACCTAAAAGAACTATCCTTGGTAATAAAATGGGGCTGTGATGGTGCTTAACAGAAATCAAATAAACAAAAATTTTCTGCTGGTGATAATTCGGATGAAAATCTTTTTTGTATCTCAATGGTTCCCATCCAGATGTATTTCTTTAAGGATGAAATTAACCAAGTACTTTGGCAAAAGCCTGCCTCAACATCAAAAATTAAATTTTGCTAGGGAAACTACAGAACTGATCAAGTCAGAGGTAGAATCAATTCAAGATCAAATTAAAACCCTACTTCCTATAGAATTTAACATTGAGAGCTTGCATATTATAATTAAACCGGTCTGTTTGTTAACTATGATTGACGGAAAAATTTGTACTGCTTTATCATCTACAACATGTTCATCACAAACGTGCTACATTTGCGGTGCCAAACCCTCCGAAATGAACAATTTAACTAATCTTTCAACTAGGCATGTGAACCAAGAAGCAATGTCCTTTGGATTAAGCCCCCTTCACTCATGGATACGATTTATGGAATGCATTCTTCACATAGCGTGTAGATTAGATATCAAGGTGTGGCAGATAAGAGACCAAGCCAGTAAAGAAAAAGTCAAAGCCAGAAAAAAACTAATCTAAGAAAAATTTAGAAGAGAAACAGGGTTATTGTTAGATATGCCAACTTAACAGTCTGGCAATACTAATGACGGAAATGCGGCTAAAGGTTTTTTAGAGATGAGGAAAAGACTGCCTAAATTACAGGAATAGATAAAATAATTATCAAAAAGTTTCATATCATCTTAGAAGCTCTTGGGTCTGGGTTCCCAATAGATGCAGATGCTTTTGAGAAGTATGCAAAGGAAACAAGGGAACTATATCTTAAAAATTATATCTGGTATTTTATGGCAGTAAGTGTGCATAAGGTCTTGTTTCATGGAAAAAAAAAAAAATTATCACACAGTGTGGGAATCCTACACCTCTCCCGCTCCTGGTCGTAGTACTGTTGCTTGCACTCGGTCGCTGCCGTTACGGGATCTATCATACGGTACGGGCAGTGACTGAGTGTATGTAACAACTGGGATAGCGGGTTGTGTGTGAAAATTTTGCTGGTGCACTGTTTCATATTGTTGTAAGGGCATAACACCTACAGCAATTTGTTTCAGTAAACCATAGTCAGAATTTTCACTTCGCAGCCCTGCTTAGTATCGTCGGTGTTTGTGTTTACTGTGCTTGTTTGGGATTATGTCGAGGGAATTCAGGGTGGACGTAGCCAATATACGCGGGCTAAAAAGTAATCACTTTTCTGCGTACGTCCACGTCTGTAAGTACCGACCAGCTGTTTTGGCACTTAACGAAACACAGGTAGATCCCCGCCCACACCTCTCAGACCACAATGATCTGAAGCTACCTGGCTACGAACTAGTGATACTATTCTTTCCCCATCGCGGTCTCGCCATTTATGTGCGTAGTGATGTAGCTTACCAAATTCAACCACAATGTAGTCCCTGTTCCAATCCGTTTGATGCGCTGTCTGATTCCATTCAAAGAATTGTATCCCTGTATCCTCATACTGAAATCGTGATTACGGGCGATTTCAATATACACAATTCTGGTTGGCTTCGACATTCTGGACAGACAACACCCGAAGGACGGTGTGTTGAGATCTTCGCTGCGGAAAATAACTTAACCCAGCTTGTAAATGAGCCCACACACATACCAGACCGCCATACCGCCAACACCCTGGACTTGTTTTTAACTTCCCACCTTGACAAGTACTGCGTTGATGTGCTCTCCCCTCTAGGCTCGTCGGACCATTGTGTCATATCAGCTAAATTCTCGTACACCTACCACACAGTTAGAGAAAAGATTCCTAAAAGAACCGTATGGCAATACGAGAAAGCCAATTGGAGCGGACTTAACAACTTCTTTAGGAATTTTAACTGGTCGTTATGTTTCCTCGATAACGACGTGGATGCCGCTGCTGACATGATCACAGAAACTATTCTCTTTGGAATGAGATGCTTTATCCCTCATCGGATGAAGAGTATCAAACCAAAAGAAAAGGAATGGTATGACTCGAGCTGTAAAGAGGCTGTCAGGGTTAGAGAACTGTTTTTTCGGTCCTACAAGACCAACCCGAAAGAGGAAAACTGAAAAAAGTTTAAACGAGCCAGAAATGACTGCAACGCCTTTCTTAAGCGTGTGAAATTCCAATATGACCAAAACCTGAGGCAAAAAATACTACACTGTCCCAAAGGCAGTAAAAATTTTTGGTCATTCGTCAAAAACATTAGAAATTCTGCCCCATCCTCCATCCCAACGCTCATTTACAATGACATTCCAGCTGTCAGCTCTTTGGAAAAGGCCAATCTGCTTGCTGCACACTTTGCGGCTAGCTCAACACTCCCAGACTGTGCTTTGTCCCCGCCTACACTTGAGTGCGTCGAATCTACAATGGGACGAATCCACTTTCGCACTCGTGTAGTAGCAAGAGTACTCAAAGATCTCAACATGCATAAATCCGCTGGTCCAGATGGTATATCTCCCCTTCTTCTGAAGAGGAGTTCTTCTACGCTGGCAAAACCACTGCGTAAGCTTTTTCATCAGTCCTACTCTTTAGAGACTCTTTCCGAGCAGATGGAAAACAGCATTTGTCCAGCCAGTCCCTAAAAAAGGCGAATCTTCTTCTCTATCCTCCTACAGACCCATTGCACTTAGGTCCCTTCTTTCCAAGGTCATGGAAACGCTGATAAATCGTCAGCTCATGAAATATCTCGAAACACGAAAACTTCTCAATGACCGGCAATATGGTTTTCGCAGCAACAGGTCCACTGGTGATTTGATGGCATGTCTCACCGAAAAGTGGAACCAAAGCGTACATCAATCTGGTGAAAACAAGATAGTTGCACTTGATATTTCTAAGGCATTTGACAGAGTTTGGCATCAGGCTCTTTTGTCGAAAATGCGTGCTCTTGGGATCGATGACTCTCTTCTTCAATGGATTAGAAATTACCTTTCGGAACGTTCAATTCAAGTTGTCTTGGACGGTTTCAAGTCTGATATTCACAAAATAAATGCTGGTGTGCCCCAGGGCTCCGTTCTGTCTCCGACACTCTTTTTAATCTTCATTAACGATCTCTTGCCTGCTATTTCTAATCCAATTTATTCCTTTGCTGATGACAGCACTCTCTGCTTCTCATATTCGTTCCCGGACTCACGCCCCTGCTCTTCGGCTGTAAACGGGAACGGCAGCGTATGCTAAGCTCATTAAATTTCGATATTAGCAGCATAACCAACTGGGGAACTATCAACAGAGTGGAATTCAATGCTTCCAAAACTCAATGCTGTCTGCTGTCATTAAAGCGAAATTCATATACCCAGCCATTATCCATGAATGGCACTTGCATCGTCGAAACCGATAAACTTTCCATTCTCGGTATGTGTGTCAGTAACAACTTACTCGTACGTTGGAATGACCACATATTCGATGTCGCCAAAAATGCTGCGAAATGTCTAGGTTTTCTCAAGCGATGTAAGAAATATTTTACTCCCTCTGATCTGGCCACAATATATAAGGCATTTATCCGCCCAAAACTGGAGTACAATGCCCACATCTGGTCAGGTGCTCCTAAAACATCTCTACACCTGCTAGATGGGATTCAAAACCGTGCGATAAAACTAATTGGTGATACTAATATCAGTCAATCAATTGACGTCCTCGAAGACCGACGGAAAGTCTCCTGTCTGACTTTTTTTTATCGTTATTTCCACCACCAGTGCTCCATTGAAATTGCCAGTAGCATTCCGCCCATTCAAACTTTCAACAGTAACACCCGTCTCGCTATGAATGCTCATCAGTATACCCTCAAGCCCATTTTCGGACGTACTCTTAAATATCGTGATTCATTCCTAAGCCGTACAACTCGCTTATGGAATGCCCTGCTGACCTCTGTGTTTCCTGGTCGTTATAACTTGCAAACATTTAAAAACAATGTACATCGGTACCTGTCTTTTCTTCCTCCCTAAATTTCCTTCGCCCGCGCTGTGTACGAACATTTTAAGGGTACAAAAAAAAAAATCGGACAACTTTCAGAAGAGGCAAGAAACAAGGAAAATAGAAGGTTTAGGGCACTGTTTACTAGATACAAATACTGACCTCTTAAATCGATTGCTTATAACCTCAGATTCATTCTTAGCAAGTCTAAGCTGCTTTCCGAGAAGAAAGAAAAGTGTCATGGAACATGAAGTCTTGCAACTTTTAGACGTACCAAATAATTAAAAAAATTAAAATAATCTGGTTTTTATGTATTGTTTTGTCTTGAAATTTGTAGTCATATGTTAAAAAAATTTGTTATGGTATTCTGTGAACAATTTCAATTAAAAAAAAGAAAAAACCTGAACAAAAACATTTATTTGTGAGCGCTAATAATTTAATTCCACTAAATCAGCAATTCGTCACACTGTGCACCGTAAGCCATAAATTTGTATTTGGATCGAAAATTATTACCCATTGCGAGTATGTATGTTTTGACCTTAAGATTTTTAATCGATTTATTATTTTTTTCTAAACTATATTTAAATGTACTCGTACATCTTTCAAACAAGTTACCTCTATCTCAGTTTAGATATTGATCTAAAGGCACGTGCTACACTTTGGAATTGCTTCATCGGAGGTGTTTGTATGTGGACGGGCTATGTTGGATTAAATCAAAGCTGCGTTCAAAGAATCGTAGCTTTACCATCACTTAACCATGCTAGAAAGTAAGTTCACTTAATTTTAAATATACTTAAAACTTACATGTATGTAAGTCCATACACGAACATTAGGTTATCTTTAAATTTAGGTCGCTAATTATTTTTGGATTTGGTTTTTTCACCATAATGTTCTTTAACTGTTTTACCGGCATCATCATGTATTCAAAGTACCACGATTGCGATCCTCTGGCAACAAGGGCAAGTCATTATTCAATTTCGCATTACTTTTAACAACTAACTTTCTACAGATGGTTGAGAAACCAGACAAAATGATGCCTTTCTTTGTTCAAGACATCGTAGGTCAATTAAAGGGTATGCCTGGTGTTTTCATTTCATGCGTTTTCAGTGCAGCTTTAAGGTAGACTCAATCTTTAAGGATATTCAAAAAGGGATTTTTAACATAATATCTTATTCCAGCACAATGTCAGCGAGTATGAATTCTCTTGCAGGAATCTTCTATTTCGACTATGTTAAACCGTTTATTAACCATACTGATCAAAGAGCAAATCGTATAATGAAAGCTTTCATATTTTTTACTGGAATCTACTGTATCCTCGGTGGATTTGTTGTAGAACAATTTGCGTCTATTCTTCAGATGGTCATTACTATCGGCGGCATCACCCATGGTGCTGTTTTCGGAATTTTCTTACTAGGATTCTTGGTGCCCAAAGCCCATGGAAAAGTAAAAATCCGAAACTTTTTTTTCTTTTTTTTTAAAGTCCAATTGAAAATGTTTACTTTTAGCCAGCAGTTATTTCTCTTTTAATCAGTATGGTTGTAATGTTATGCATTATAACTGGAGCTCAGAATCGAATACGAACAGGAAAACTTACCTACGATCCTCTACCAACGAGAATTGATGGCTGTCCTCGTTTTAATCATACTGATTACAACTCAATGTACGATTTGTCTTACATATTGCTTGACATAACATATTTATTGCCTTTTTTCAGATTTAATGACATCAAACGGTCGGTGACAGACATTCAAAAAGATGAAGGATTTTCAATTTTTGATATTTCTTTCCATTGGTATAGTTTCCTTGGATCGCTACTTATTTGGTTAGTGGCTATACCATTAAGTTATATTATGCCTCGAAATAAAAAACTTGATCCAAAGCTATTATCACCAATTATTAGACAATTCGTCGAATATAAAATTGTTGAGACAGAAGATTTTTCACTAAAAGATCCCCGGTTCGAAGTCTCAATGAAGTGAAGTAAAATGAGAAAAGATAAAAAGGCATGGACTTACTCATTCATAATGAATGTTCAACTTTTTTTTAAAATATATAGATAGTAGGTATAAATAGACAAATAAATAAAAATATAACTGACTTTTATTAACATATTAACACATTAAAATGAAACCATAAAAGAAATTAAACTAATTATCTTATCTTATTGTATTCCGAAAGAATAGAACATAGGTTCAAATTGTCTTAAATATTCAACGGAAAATCCTATGATATCTTTCAAAATTAAATAAAGATATGAATTTTTATGATCTAAATATTGACAGTAAATTTACTATTCGTATTTGTATTCGTGGCTTCAATTAAAAAATTGCGTAACTATAAGATAAAATATGTATTGTACATGCAAATGAAAATAAAATATGTAGTTTCGCTTTTATCATTTCGCAACGGAGACGATAACTCACAAACGGTGGCACCCCTGTCACATTGCGTCATCAAGAAAAAGAAGTAATAGCATTATATTAAAACATTTCACTTAATCAATCAGATTTGAAAAAGATGCTTACTCGCATGGTCGAATCGGTCCAGCCAAAAAAAAAATCAAAGACTCACATTGCAAAAGTTACATGTAGGAAGGGCAGAGCTTTAAATTTTCTAAAACCTACTTTGTTTTTTTCATCAATATAGCCCCTGAATAACTGCGTGATAGACGATTACGGTAGACAAAGAGAGCCGATGTCTAATGATGTAACTATGACTACGCATCAATAGTGCTTAGTTAAAATTCTTGTGGCAGCCTTCGGGTACTGGTTTCGTCCAACCCAGCAACACTATAATATTTACAGTGACGTTAACATATGCGGATTCTTATAGACACCCTCAAGCCGGAAAGTGGTGTCGGTTATCACAAAATTATAAAAAAAAATCTAAGTCATGTACTTTTAAAATTATTGGCACTCAAAAAAAATCGAGAAATCTGACACCCTGTGACGATCTTTCAAGTACTGTGACCGCAAATCTTTACTTTTCTTCGATTTTTTTTATTGTCACGTAACCCTGAGTAACTGTTCTGCAAACTACAGTCCAAAATTGAAACATAACTATATCGGTTTTAACTAAAATATTGCTTTTTTTGTCCATCCATGTATCTGAAAATCCTTAATCACCTAAATTGAACTGACTGTACTGACAAAAAGATGTGCTGCGCCATTTTGGCAAGTAACTTTAAAAGATGGCGTATTTAGTTTGGCCTCCAAAATGTTATGACACTTGTTAGACTAACGCTTAATTGAGGACAAAAAAAATATTTTGTTAAAGAAACCCGATTCATAGTTAAATCTTTTTAATAAGTTAAAATGAGTACCAAGTGTGAGCGAGACAGACAGTGACGCTGTGATTCAGACGGATAAACACGCCATTTCGACTAATGTGAGTGAAACAGATAGAGATGCCACCCTTGTCATTTCATTTCATTTTTTTCCCGTCACAGAGCACACAGGACACTACGTTCTCTTGGTGTATATTCTCAGGATCGCCATCTGCCGATCTTGTATCTTACAACAAATGTTCAAACTGTTTGCCTTCAGCGGCAATACAAGCTCTGCATCTTCTTACAAATGATCTGGTAATAAGACGGGCATATCTTCTGGAGTTGATGTCTTGAACGGCTTCTGCAATTTTTTGTCGTAGCTCGTTTAAATTTTCTATCGGCTTAGAATAAACTTTTTCTTTTACTGCTACCTAGTAAAAAAAAATCGAGTGGATTTAAATCAGGTGGACAGGCTGGCCACGAAATTGTACCAGACCCCCTTTCCACCTGTTGGAGTATTCCCGATCGAGGAACTCTCGTACTGTGCGAGTATAATGCGCTGGACAGCCATCTTGTTGATACCACATGCATGCATAAATATTTAGTAGCACGTCTTCCAATAAATTTGGTAAGTGGTTCTCTAAAAAATCTAAATAAACCTAGGCATTATGGGCCAATAATTCTACCATTCAAAATTCCCGTCCACATGCACCAGGTGCCGCTAGAATTTTTTCGAAGAATCTCGGATCTTCTCTGAACCTCTGCAACATCGTTTGACAAAATTGCACTCTTTCTGGACACTCCTATGCCTAGTACTGAGGTACTAGGGTCTTGTGCAACTGCTTGTCAGACTTCGTCCTCGTAGGGCATGACGGGTCTTCCCTCACTAACTATTAGATTTGGAAATCAACCCTCTGAGAATGACCGGTGCACATTTGCATCCGATGGTCCGGATGACGCTGAGCATTTGGGCATCCCTCACGATAAAGTCTGGATGCAGCACTGCAATTACACATGTATTCCTCATAAATGAGATGCATGTTAGCATATTCCTGAGCAGTGTATCGAGATGGCATGATGGCATTCACACTACACAATCACGGGATCAACGATCAATAACAGCCCAGAAGAAATCCAGGTTCGACAGAAACGGTCAGATAGCAAATCAAAGTCGCTATGCAATGAAGTCCAATAAAGAAAGCCAAAGTTGTAAGCACGAAATCAACAGGAATACAGAATAATGCGCTGTAAGCAAAGGAGTGTAACGTACTGCAGTATTGCATGATGTGCCTATGCATCACTGCTTCACAAGGGTGGCATCCCTATCTGTTTCACACACACTAGTCGAAATGGCGTATTTATCCGTCTCAATCACAGCGTAACTGTCTGTCTCGCTCACACTTGGTACTCATTTTAACTTATTAAAAAGATTTAACTATGAATCGGGTTTCTTTAACAAAATATTTTTTTTTGTCCTCAATTAAGCGTTAGTCTAGCAAGTGTCATAGCATTTTGGAGTCCAAACTAAATACGCCATCTTTTCAAGTTACTTGCCAAAATGGCACAGCACATCTTTTTGTCAGTACAGTCAGTTCAAGATAGGTGATTAATGATTTTGAGATACATGGATGGACAAAAAAGCAATATTTTAGTTAAAACCGATATAATTATGTTTCAATTTTGTAATTTACAGAACAGTTACTCAGGGTTAAGTGACAATAAAAAAATCGAAGGAAATTAAAGATTTGCGGTCACAGTACTTGAAAAATCGTCACAGGGTGTCAGATTTCTCGATTTTTTTTTTGAATGTCAATAATTTTAAAAGTACATGACTTATATTTTTTTTTTATAATTTTGTGATAACAGACACTACTTGACCTATCACCCTATCATCCGTTTCCGGCTTGACGTTGATTTTTGGGACACCCTGTATAAAAAACAAAAACATTTACATTCTATCCGACAGCAGAGTATCCCTACTTGCAACTAACGCCTTTGAAATAAAATCAAAACTGGTCGGGGATTGCCTTCAACTTCTACAACTACTGGCCACCACAAAGAAAGTCCATCTGATATGAAGGCAACGAAAAATCAGACAAACTAGCCAGAAAAGGATGACAGGATGTCCTGTGGGCTATCAATAGATACCATAAAAAGCAGTATTAAAACTTGGCTAAAGAAAAAGAAGCTTAATTTCTGGAGGGAAACCGAAGAAAACAGACACGCCATGAAGTTGCGACAAAAAATGAAACAACTACAACAATTAAGTAGAAGTCAGACTCGACCGATCACAGGTTCTCTCATAGGGCGCTGCCGTGTGCAACAAGCACGTTGAAACAGCAGAACGCAATGGTTTAATCAAAATACGTCAACTAGGTCAACGTCAAAATTGTTAAAGGAGCAGTTCAGAACTATGGAATTACTGACCACCATATGACTTCTTTCAGCATTAGTGTAAATTCGATCCAAAATCCCAAAATTACTACTTTTAAATCGACACAAAAAATAGACTAACACTTGCTTAAAGAATACCTCTTGTACGAATTTTGGGATTCGGTTTACAATGAAAATGATCCTTAAAGTGCATTTGAGATATTCTTATCGATTTTAAACAAGTATATAAGACTTTGCACTACAGAAGATTCGACCATAACAAATCTTCTAAATCTTATAAGAAAGAAAAATATATATACAAAAAAACATGATAGATATCCTTATAATGAAAGACTAAATAAATATTATAAAAAGCTTTGTAAAATGGTTACTATTAAAGTTAAAGAAGCATGTAATAATTATTACTTAAACTTATTTGAAAGGGCAAATGGAAATAGCAGGAAAGAATGGAGAGTTATAGATAGTATTCTGGGCAAATACAAACAATCTGAACAAATAAATGCTTTGGAAGGAAATGCAATTCTAATAACAGGTTCAGAAGCAATCACCAATAAACTTAATAAACATTTTATTAATATTTCAGAGCTACTAAAACCTTCAATCGAACCCTGCCTTCCCTGTCACTGTTCTTTAAATAGTAATCTTATTACCGACAGAGTTTAAAATAATAGTTTTGTATGTGAGTCCACTGATCCTGTCGAAATCTATAGAGTCATTATGAACTTAAAGAACAAAAATTCTTGCACAAGTGAGGGTATCACAAGTATCACTTGGCAAATAATAGATGTGTTGAGCATTTATTTAATTTAAGTATCAATAATGATTGTTTTCCAAGTTCACTTAAATGTGCAGAGGTAATTCCACTTTTTAAGAAATGTAAAAAAACATGTGTCCAACTACAGCCCCATATCGTTATTACCTACATTTTGTAAAGTATTTGAAAAAATTCTCAAAAATAGAATGCTACAATTCTTGGAGAAAAATAAGTTTTTTTCAAGTAATCAATTTGGTTTTAGACCTGGATTATCAACAGAGGATGCTATCCTTAGGGTCTACAGCCAGCTACACCAAGGGCTAAACAAAAATATGTCTACTATGGCTTTATTCATAGACATGACAAAGGCTTTTGATATGGTTGACCATCAGTTATTATTAGAAAACCTATACAATGCTGGATTTAGGGGAACAATACATAACTGGTTCAAAACATATCTTAAAGACAGAGTTCAAAAAGTGAAGGTAAATGGCGTTTTTAGTAAGCCACTGGTCTCAAAACACGGAGTCCCTCAGGGTTCTGCACTAGGGCCACTCTTATTCCTAATATATATTGACTCGATTTTCAGACAGCAATTCAATGGAATAGCGACTGCATTCGCCGATGATATAACCTTTACATACACGTTCCAAAACCAAATTGCTTGCATTACGAAAATTGGAGAAGATCTAGAAAAATTTAAGGTGTGGTTTGCTCATCAGAAGTTACTCATTAGCGAAAAAACCAAATTATTAACATTGAAAATATCTGGCAATACTATACCTGAATAAAACCTTCGATTTCACTCGCATGAATGTACTAAATTTAGCCTACCGCTGCATACTTGCGGCATACAAAACTTTTATGAACAAAATACGTGTTCTAAGAAGTGTTTTATAATTGAATCAGTCAAGAATTTTAAATATCTAGGAATCTTAATACTCGTAGATCAAAATCTGAACTGGAAGGAGCATTTACAAACAATAAAATCCCACATGTACCTGGTGGCTCGTAAGCTGTATCTTAACAAACCATACTGCTTAGACAAAGTTTTATCAAAATTTTACTATGGACTGGCACACTCTGAATTGCAATACGGCATTGTATGTTGGGGAGGATCATATTTCAATGCGATTAGACCAGTCTTGGTTGCTCAAAAATATCTTGTTCGCATTCTTACTAACTCCAATCGTCGTACTCATAGTTGGCCCCTGTTTATATTGGGTCTACAAGTAAGTTTCCAGCGTTTGTCAGAGATGGCGCCACCAGTGGATCCCGGGCAGAAATGTTAGACCCCATGTGTTTTATTTGTAGGTTTTGTATCTGTCAACAACTTTGCAGCGTTATATTTGAGCAGTTCTATCGGTGTCGTACATTTTATCGAGCAAAATCATGGCAAGTTTCCAGCCAAATAAACGTCATTTGCGGGAAGCGCTGCTTTTATTCTTTAATATGAAGAAAAGTGCAGCTGAGGCCTA
Organism: Volucella zonaria; assembly: GCA_963966105.1. NCBI lineage: Eukaryota > Metazoa > Arthropoda > Insecta > Diptera > Syrphidae > Volucella > Volucella zonaria. The sequence continues at coordinate 75,326,102 of OZ014530.1, read as the reverse complement.
TCGTTTGCTTTCGGAAACTTATGGGGCGGAATGTATTGGTGAATCGACTTGCCGCGAGTGGTTCAAACGGTTCAGAAGTGGTGATTTTGGAGTTGAAGACAAAGATCACCCCGGAAAGACGAAAAGTTTTGAAGACGAGGAATTGGACGCTTTACTGGATGAGGATCCGTGTCAGATTCAAGAAGAACTTGCTGCATCATTGGGTGTCACGCCTAAAAGCACTGGGATTCATTCAAAAGGTTGGAAACTGGGTGCCGTACGAATTGAAGCCAAGAGACGTCGAACGGCGATTTTGCATGTCCGAAATGTTACTGCAGCGGTATAAAAATAAATCATTTTTGCATCGTATTGTCACTGGTGATGAGAAATGGATTTATTATGATAATCCTAAACGCAGAAAATCGTATACAAAGCCCGGCGAGCCCGCCCAGTCGACGCTGAAACGAAATATTCACGTGAATAAGGTCATGCTCTGCATATGGTGGGATCAAAAGGGTGTCGTATACTACGAACTGCTTCCGAGAGGTGAAACCATCAAAGGACCATTATATCGAACCCAACTAATTCGTTTGAAGCGGGCATTAAAAGAAAAACGGCCAGAATATGAGACCAGGCATGAGTCCGTCATTTTTCATCACGACAACGCTCGGCCACATGTTGCGGTTTCGGTGAAGAACTATTTGGTAAATAGTGGATGGGAAATTCTGCCTCACCCGCCTTACAGTCCAGACTTGGCACCATCTGACTACCACTTGTTTCGTTCGATGCAGAACGCTCTTACGGGAATACGCTTCAGCTCAGTAGAGGAAATTAAAAATTAGCTCGATACGTTCTTGGGCTCGAAAGACGAGAAATTTTTTTGGTCCGGAATTCATAAATTGCCAGAAAGATGGGTGAAAGTTGTAGCTTCCGATGGACGATACTTTGAATAAAGCATTGTAACTATGTTTTCATAATAAAACTTCAAATTTTGGAAAAAAAACGCTGGAAACTTACTTGTAGACCCAATAAAATGCAATATTTTACCAATAAGACACTTGTATGTTTTTAAAGTGCTTTGAGAATTTTTCAAGCGAAGCGGAAACATTCCTATCAGGACTAACTCAACTTATAATTTAAGGACAAATAACACAGGCTTAGCAAACGTACCAATTGCACGTTGAACACATTTTTCAAAATTCTATACATTTATTGCCCCATGCTATTTCAATAAACTTCCACTTTCCATATGATGAACTAATAACTATAACATCTACATTATATTGAACTATTACTACGAATTCTAACCTAATATCGATGTAAAAAACGGACTAAATGGAACTGTATTCTTCTTTGTATCTCATTACTGTTTATTTCATTCACGGATTTCTTTAATAAATCTTAATTGTATAGCTATATATTATCTCTATCTGTATTTTCAATGCCACCCCACTCCAGAAATGTTAATTAATTCATAAAAAATAATAAAGTGTCGTCTAACACTAATTTTTGAATTTGTTATCAAATTAAATGACGACTATTATTTTATTCATTCAATGAAATTTATATTATTATATTACTGCTTTGTATTTATCTATTATGAAATGAATAAAAATATATTAAAAAAAAAAGCGGCGCACACAATTGCCAGCTCACCTAAGGACTTGGTCGCCTTTCTCACAAATTGCGGTATCATAGATGAGCTCTAAATGGAAGACATCACAATAGGCCCATTTGTGGTCGCAGTGATCTGGCATTTATTATACTACCTCCCACAACAAACTAATCTAATCTAGGTTTAGGGTATGAAGGCCTATTTGGAGAGTTTACCAAACAAGGTTACAGGTGCTTAGAAACGCTATTTGAACGTTTATAGGCTCCGTAATGGAAGTTCAACTAGAGCGCGACAAAGATACCATGAACTTTATCCTAACGCCGACTTCCTAGTGAAGGAGTATTTGGAAATACGTATCGAAGGCTTCGAACTCCACAAGTAATGAATTAATGAAGTAATGCTGGAAGCTCTTACAACCGATTCATCAATCAGCATTAGACGCTTAACTTTGCCTTTGGAAGAGCGTATTCTCGAAGCGTTAGCAAAAGTTAAGGCAGCAGTTAGCATCAATAAACATTCGCAGTGAAATCCAAAAATAAAATAAAAATTATCTAAAACCACACAAAATCATTTTTTATGGCTATGAGCCTTTGGAGCTTAAAGCAAAAAAACCTTTTTTTTAATTTTACCTGTTGCAGGTTTTCCCAAGCATCATAAAATTTATGGGTTTTTCTGAAAACTTGTTGATGGTTTTTTTTTTTGTATTATTGTTACATTCATAAGAAAAAAATAGTAAAACGTTAAGTTAACTAGGCATTTTCTGGAGAAATGTGACCTCAAAGTCAAAAATTAGCATGGGCAAGAAAAATGGAACAGGCTAAGAAATTGGATATCTGAAGACTCAAATAAGATATCAACTTTATTTCTTTGCAGTTACAAAGACTAGTATTTCTTCTAAAAATAAAGTCCAAAGCGAAGGTTTAAAAGATCCATTTCCATTAACATGGATTAGGATACACCAAGTAAGCCTTTTCTTAAATCCTCGATAAATGATGTCAACATTGGATAGACCCTTATTGTAAAATGATTTTTTTCTTAGAATATACCCAAAAATCATTTTCCAAATTATCCTTAACGAAATAGGGAACAGCCTGTGTGTACGAGCACATGTAAATGGCGGATGTTAGTTTCTTCGCTTTGAATCTTTCTTTACTGCGGTAAAGGAACGCTGAAGGCATACCCTAAAAAAATGCTCGGGCTAAAGTTCGTGTGAACAATTAACCGTTCAATTAATACCAAAATATTTATTTTTATTCTAACTTTGATTTATTTTGCCAACCATCCGTTACAAAGTAGAAACTAAGACTAAACTTAAAGCTAAGTTTCTGCGACCATGAATGCCCCTATTCCGCCATCCAGTTTGCTGATTCATCAAAAAGTCTTCGCACTCGCATCCGCTATTTTGCGTGGGCATGCAATCCTATCCTGCTGCACTTGGAGCCGTGGGTATGAATATCAAAACACGCTCATCTATCTGGCTCTACCTTGGCCCTAGCATAGGGTGCAGCGTATTAACTCCTCCCTCTTTAAAGATCTATGGCCCGTATGTCATAGGCTGAAATAGACATACTCGTAGGCAGCCTAGATTGTGGTATGCGTTCCACATGGACACTATATAGAGGCTCGAGGTTTGCTGCTTCTGGTGTTGTAACGGGGATATTGACTGGTGGAATTTTCACGTTGCTATTAAACTTTCGCTAAGTACACCACTCGACAAGTATAATTGCCAGGGGGATAATACCATCCATAGAGTGTGATATCCTTAATCGTCTAGACGTTTAATGTTCGTAACACTGAGATTATGTATACGTATCCCAAGTTAACTTTGTCTGTTCGACCAGTAATATAGTATTAGTCAATAGTATTGTCGGACTAATGCTACTTGAGAATGTCGTATTTTTCATGCTGAATAGTCTCGTTAATAGGTCTGATGATGTAAGTACCAGATAAAGTATTTGAAATTTTAAGCTCGCCTTCAAAGTTAGTAAGAAAAATAGTATCGTCCTTAATAAGTTCAATGACCTCGTTGGTATTGGTTTGCAAGGCATAATTTGCATGCCCCCCCTTTGAGAACCTGGGCTTTGCAGCCGTTTTCAGAGACTTTGCGCAATGTTTCTTCTTCGCATATTGCAAGGCTGTTTATGGCATTACAAAGTCCTACTATACCAAACGTCTCCCTATGGTTAACAAGCATTCATTCAAACTCCAGGTCGATTTACTTGTTTCGTTTCCACTCATTGAAGCTCTCGTAATCAACATGTTGAATAAATCTTTTCTTACATTTAGCATGGACAGCATATACAATACAACAGCATAGTCTGGCTAGTAAATGCAGTTTTGGGGATGTCTTAAATTTTCATCAGGATTTGATGAAAACTGGAAGTAAGGTCAAGTGTAGTCTAGGCTGGCGAGAGTGAAGTTAATGTCTGGTATTCGGTATGTGTCCGAGATGGTTGCGGCGTGGCGTTACGCCGTTTGTAGCCGACGACCATCCGATATTGCTTTTCACCCGTCGGCTAGGGGCCCTTGGGAACAAACCAAATTGGAGAGTTGTAAGAGATTCCTCCAACAACTTTCCTATTTCGTTTTCCACCTCCGTTCAAAGGAACGCAAGGTAAGGATAATTTTGGTATAAATTGCTTCGCTGATGTTTGTTCTTATTTCGGCTTTTATAGATGTATTGATTTTCCCATCACAGCTTATTGGACCGAATATACCATCACATTCATTAATAAGGTGTTGCAGCGGTTTTCGAAAGCTTTTGGGAAGGCCCTCGAAGGGGAATCTTTATATCAGGCTTGATGTTCAGCCAGTTACCTTTTCTGTGTATTACAGCTTCTAGTTCTTTGAGCGTATCGTCCCCGATTATGCCATCGAAGGACGAAAGCCCTGAAAGCACGTAGAAGATGAGAAGCATATTGTTTACTGCATTTTTAAAGAACTATCCGGCAATCTTTTTTCAATCAATATATAGCCAGCCAAGGAAACTTAAAGGAATTTGGAAATTTTGCGAGGTTAGTTGAAACAGATAGGCTAATGAAACTCTTGTTAGCCCCTGTGTCTACAAGGAACTGGGGATTCTTTCCATTCCACGTAACATATAGTACTCTATGTATGGTACGCTGGACAGACACCCGTCACCCCCAATCTCCTTTTCAACAATTTCCGCAAACGATTGAGTAGATTAATCGTCTACGGATTTAATGTTATATATTTTCTGTTGCTTATGAGGCCGATTGGATCAGTTGCCCTTTCTCTTATGCGGGTTTGATCCTTAAGGATGATTCATGTAATTTACGCGAATTGACTGCATGTCCACTTCCATTTATTCATGGGGTTTAGGTACGTTAGGCCCTGATGGTGCACTAATCCCATAACCGATGGGATTATTGTAGTGATGAAGTTTGCCGGTTGGAGATTGATTGATTGAAATCTTCTAGGTGGTAAAATAGGTTTTGCGCTCTGATGGAATTGGTTGATTGGAGCCGTGACAGTGTTATTTGTACTGGAAGAATGGGTATTATGATTCCGGTAATTAAAGTTTTGTATTTCAATGCAGGAGGCTTCAAGAAGCGTTCTCGGCTTCTGCACAATCAACGTCCTTGAGAGATCACCGTTCAGGCCACGTACGAAAACATCTAACGCTCGATTGCGATAGGTTTCGACCAAAACTTTTACCGTCTCCCAGGAATAAGATTCCGATTTCATTTTATTTATTATTAAAGAGAACTGATGGTTCACTGTCGCATAAAACTCGAATTTATTTGTGAGAGTTGGTTGAGCTGATGTTCCAGAGTCCTTACGACTCTTTTATCAGCATAATGCAGTGATAGACGTTTTTTTATTTCCTCCCAATCATCGTCAAAGATATTGTAAGAGATTAAAGAAGGGTCCGCTTTACTTCTGAGCTTTTAATGGATGTATAAATGGGTTAATTTCGTACTATTGAGAAATCCCTTAGGATGCTCTCAACAGTATGAAATGAACCCAAGATACGTAACGTGTTGGGTTCCTGTCGAACACTTGCAGTCCCTTGATATCCGATATCCTTAAGGTCCGCTTCTGTTTTAGGACCACACGAAGGAGTTAGCCCTTCGATGACTGGCTCGGTCGTAAGTCGGCCGCTCATTTCTATGTTAGAGAGCCTCGTTTCGAAAGTTCTTAATCTGTCCAACAAGTTATTCACAGCATTTGTGAGTTCTGTAATTGCCTTTTGCATTGCATTCATTATAAAATGCTTATATTTAATTAAATAGGTAAAATAAAGCAAGAATTTTAATAAATTTTACTTTTCTATTAGCTTAGTATAACAAATAAAAAGGTTTTATTTCACTTGACGTTACTTAACTCTGCCAGAACAAGATACAAACAATTTATATAGCGTTCCCAGCTAAAAAACTCTATTACCTTTTTATAAAAAAAAAATAACTTAGCACGTTAAGAGAACTTTTTCCCTTTTTAAGCATTAATTCTATTTTGCACTTTCTTATAATTTTTAACTTTAAATTTAATCAACTTATTTTGTTTTCCTCGCTTTGTAATTTTCACTGCGCACTGTTATCTGAGTTGAGTTTTTACTTATACTAGTAACATTACACTCTTTTTATGTTTTACTTGTATATTGTAGTACTTAAAATTTTTTATATATACACATATTTTTTTAATCAATTTTTTTTTTTTTGGAACTGACAAAGGAAGTGTCGTGTTTGTCATTTTTAGATGCATCATACTAAAGGCATGAGAAATCTTCGCTACCGTATTCTTCAGCCTCCAGGATATTAATACCTAACACAGTTCGACTGTGTTCTCAGGAGTACAGTGAAATTCGCTCCATAGAACGCCCTGGTCTTATTTCGGTATTGATTCATTAGCGAAAAGGATACAGATCTTGCCGGCCCCTGCTAAAAGAACGCCGAGGGCGTATCCTAAAAAAATACATGGGCTAAAGCCCGCGTGAACAACTAACCGTTTACTTAATACCAAAATACTTATTTTTATTTTAAATTTGATTAATTTTGTCAACCTTCCGTTACAAAGTGGAAACTAAGACTAAATTGAAAGCTTAATTTCTGCTACCATGAATGCCTCTATTCCGCCATCCAGTTAGCTGGTTCTTCAAAAAGCCTTTGTACTCGCATCCCCCATTTTTCGAGTGCATGCAATCCTATTCTACTGCATTTGGAACCGCGGGAATGAATATGAAAACACGCGAACACCTGAATACTCGTATATTTGAATATGCTGAGCCAGCTAATCTTGAATATCTGTCTGGCTCGACCTTGACCCTACGTAGCATAGGGTGCAGAGTGTTAACTTCTATCACTATCTTTTATACATAATATTAAAAAGAAAAACTGCTGATAAGCCCAAGAAACTAGTCTAAGAACTTGAAACCAAAAACAAGTTGCAGGCACAAGATGTCTGGAAATCTACTGCACAGGTGGGTGTGCATTTATATACATTCACCTTTCAAGCCTGTTTATCAGTACTTGTCATTATGAATTGCAACTGAATTAGTCTTAGACATTTTATTATTATTATTATATTTATTGTAGCAGAATATTGATACATTATTTCATTAACTGAATTGCACAATTTACAGAGTTATGGTATAAGTCTACCTTACTACTGATATAATTATAATATTTAAAACAAGCAACAGAACAATTCAAATAAAAATCTTGAAGGGAAAGCTACATAAAACCTTCATTAAAAAGAAAAAAAAAAAGTTTTACAATAATGAATTGATTAAATTAATAATGAGAATATAGATGGATAACAAAATAATCAATAATAATAAATTAACAGAAAATAATAAATAAATATATCAAACAAATAAATAAATAAATTAGTAAAATTAATATCACTGAATCAGTCTTCTTTTAAATAATAATGAAATAAACTATTAAGCTAGGTCTGAGATTAAAGCGTTATCAGACGATACGCAAGACATAATATAACGTTCATTAAGCTTAGAAATTCTTGTTGATACCAATTCGATATTTGAAATGGCGTGGAGCTCAATTGTTGAAAAAGACCATGTAAGCTTAAGGATCATTTTCAAAACCTTATTTTGAGCAATTTGAAGTCTCCGAATATGACTAGCTGCACATTTTCCCCATGCTGGTGACCCATAAAACATAATTCCTTGAAAAATAACTTTAAAAATCAAGAGCTTATTTTCATTACTAAGTTTTGATTTGCGATTAATAAATGGATAAAGAGTTTTGATAGTAATGTTAATCTTATTAATTATTTCCTGTGCATGCAATCCAAAAGTTAAAGTTTTGTCTAGGTGTACACCAAGGTATTTAGCACTTGAACACCATTCAGTGCTTAAACCATTTACTTGCAGATTGTTGCATGGCAAGAAAGATTTGTAGCATTTATTCGCATCTTCCAATCGAAAAAGTAATCTTGTATAACATACAGTGCAGATTGCAGGTTTGTTTCAATGTTAAAACCAACTGAATCTGATGAGAAGATGCAAGTGGCATCGGCGAAAATTGCTTTTTCGCAGTTTGTTAAACATGGGAAGTCATAGGTAAAAATAGAATACAAGATTAGGCCTAGTACTGAACCTTGTGGTACACCTGCTGAAATATTGAAAATATCGGAGTCCCAATTATTAATTGAAACCTTGAATTTCTTTTCAGACAGAAAGGATTGGATATTTCTGCTTAAGTACATTGGAAAATTAAGTCTCAAAAGTTTATGTAATAAAGCATCATGCCAATAGACATTTTATTATTATTATTATTATTAAATCTTGATGAACGCAAGTACCCGTACAATGATATGTATTTGAGCGTAGTGACCCTTACAAAAAAAAAACATTGAATCATTACAGAAGGCGAAAGTATATTTCAAAGCAAATTCTTATCGCTCTTATTTTTATTTTTTTTTTCTTATAACAAAAAATTTAACAAAATTTACTTAACAAACCAACTAAACATTATATGTGCAGAAAGAGCTTAAAGTTTCAATGAAACACCATAGATAGGATCATTCAATTGTCACAGATAAGAGATGAATGAACCCTTACATTTTTAATCATTTTAAATAAATTTTGATAGCGATCCATATGTGAAGCTTGTAGTTTCAGTTTTTGTTAAAATAATTTTTAAATTCGATGTTGTGCAACAAATTACAAATTAGACTACTACATTTAACAAGGAATCAATCTCTTCAAGATTAAAAGAGAAGAGAAAAGATATTCAGAAAAACTGATTCACGCCTCTCGCATCTCAGACCGACATAGTAAACTATTAAATAAACGTGGCGCAGTGATCTTGTAGAAGAGTGAAATATGTGATTTCCTTATGGTCGGTACATTTAGTAAATTCTGGCTATTTACCCGTAGTTTATGGGATTCATACAATCTTGACGATTAGTGACCGGAGCAATCAAAAAATGCTTTCAAAACTTTATAAATATATAAATGTTTTAGAGGAAGAGCTTTAAGGTGCAAAACTATGGGTTTTGTGATTAACTTTAGAAATAATACCTATCGCATGCTTTTTTGCTTAGTAAGCAGTGGATCAATTTTATTGGAATGAGTACCACCCCAGCAAGTCAATCCATATTGTAACTTTTATTTAAATAACCCATTATAGACTAGTTTTAAAATATATTGACTACAGTAAAGGCTAAGGTGATAGATTTGCCTCAAAACGTAATTCAAATATTTGGACAATTGAGAGGTGTATTCTTTCCAACTTAACCTGCTATCCAAAATTATCCCCAAATACTATACTTAAAATAACCAACCGATTCAATATTAAAACAGCCAACAGAACACTTATTTTTAGCATTAAAAGAGATCTTACCAAATGGATGAGAACACATATTTAAATTATATTTCGAACAACTAGGTGAACGATAACTTAACACCATGTCTTCACATGGAGAACCAAAAATGTTAAAAATCATAAATTTCGTTTTTTTCATTTATAATCAGTTTATAAGAAAAATACTATTTGCGTAAAATTTCTAAATCATTATTTACAGACATACAGTCCGGTTCACCTGATTAGAGGCAATAATTTTTGTGAAAGAAAATGCTGATGAAAGTAACTGTATTTGATCTATTGTAATAACAAATGGTTTTCTGATAATTCAACATCAGACTGTACTTTGTTTAAAATTACTCACAAAGCGAAATTTTATTTCAGTTAACGGTATTCCGTAGCAGTAAAACTTTAGCGGCTATAATATTCTGCTTGATTTAAATTTTCTGTATATGCGCCGGACTGGGCGGTGGAGGTACACCTCTATTGGGCGGTCCACCACCACCGAGTGGACCACGCTGCATTGGCTGCAGCGTTTGCTGCGGTGGACCGCCCTGCTGTGCAGACGACTGTTGTGGCGGCACAGGTGACGGTTGCTGCTGTTGCGTATATGCAACAGACATTTTGCCTGCTGCCTTTTTCTTCCTCTTCGGAATTTTAACTGTGCACTTTTAACCGTAGTCTCAAAAATCTATTTTCCAATGAATATATCTGCTCTTGGTATGCAGATACGAGGGGTGTTCAACATATTCTCGATATCGGGGTGAAGCTCTGGCTGTATATATAAATTGACTTATTTATCAAGTAATACTATTATTTTAGTGCATTCGTGTAAAATTTCATATAAATGTGATTATTAATTCGCGTTTTATCTCTAGTTAAACAGAATCATAATGGCAACTGAGACGATGATGGTGAAAATTGAGCATCGCGCTGTAATTAAATTTCTCACTAAGCAAGGAAAAAGTCAAAAAACTATTCATGAAGAGATGGTGGCTGTTTACCAGGGTTCCGCACCTTCATTATCAACTGTGCAAAAGTGGTCAAGTGAGTTCAAGAGAGGCAGAGAGAGCATTGAAGACGACCCCCGCTCCGGCGCCCCGGCTACTGCTTGTATGGGAGAAAGCATCAAAGAAGTCGAAAAACTTGTTCTTGAGGATGCCCGAATAAAGGTGAAAATGATGGCAGAGATCACCAAGCTTTCAATTGGTACCATTCACACCATTCTTCATGACCATCTTAACCTTTCAAAGGTCAGTGCAAGGTGGGTGCCACGAATGCTCACAGCGCCTCAGAAAAAAGTGAGAATCGCATTCTGTAGAGAGCTTTTGGAGATGTGTAGTGTGTACTGGGGACGAAACATGGGTCCACCACTATGACCCTGAAAGCAAACAAGAGTCCATGCAGTGGCATAAAAAAGGAACAGACCCCCCGAAGAAGTTCAAAGTCACTCCGGACTCAAAGGGAATCTTGCTCATTGAGTACAAAAAAAAAAGGTGAAACCATCAACGCCACATTCTACGCTTCCACTTTGCATAATTTGCGGGAGGAAATTAAAAAGAAAAGACGGGGTAAACTCGCAGCGGGTGTGTTGCTTCTTCATGACAACGCTCCTGTTCACACGGCGCGAGTTTCCAAGGCTGCTGCGCGAGATTGTTGTTTCGAAGAAATCCAACACCCACCCTATAGTCCAGACCTTGCCCCTAGTGATTATTTCCTGTTTCCGGATTTGAAAAAATGTCTTCGTGGAAAAAGATTTTCGGATGATGAAGAACTCAAGTCGGTATTTTGCAGAGAAAGAGGAAATTTATTTTTTTGAGGGTTTAAAAAAGCTTATCTCAAGATGTAACAAATGCATTGATGTTATGGGAGATTATATTGGAAAATAAAAATAATTTAAATTGAATTCGCATTTTCCTTCATATCGATCCCCTCGTATATTCGATAATTGTTTATTAATTAGGCAAGCACAGCTAGAACCGCATTTGTTCGGTATTTATTGCGATTTTCTATGTGAATTTCCCTTAAAGAATTTGCGTGAAAAACTCCCGGAATGGATTTTTTTGTATGAGGAAGAATGAAAGAACTTGTTCAAGTGAATTGGAAGATCGTATTCTCGAAGCGTCATCAAAAGTGAGGCAGCAGTTAGCATCCATCAACTTTCGCAGTGCTATCCAAAAACGGGCATACAAAACCAAGGAGGACACTTTCAGCACCTGTTATAACTGTTTTAGTATACATATAAAATAAAAACTACCTAGGACCACACAAAATCATTTTTTATTCATAGCCTTTGGAGCTTAAAGCAAAAAAACCCTTTTTTATAAATTTTAACTGCTGCAGGTTCTTCCAAATATCATAAAATCTGTGAGTTTTTCTGCAAGCTTGATGATGATTTTTTGTTTTATTAGTGTTACTTTCATAAGAAAAAAATAGTAAGACGTTATGTTAATTAGGCATTTTCTGGAGAAAAGTGACCTCAAAATCAAAAATTAGAATGAGCAATGAAAATGGAACAGGCTTAGAAATTGGATAGCTAAAGACTCAAACAAGATATCAACTTTATTTAAACGCCGTTATAACGGCTGGTATTTATTCTAAAAACAAAGTCCTACAGGAAGTTTCTAGTATTAGTACTAACAGAGCAATTTCGGTTAACATGGGTCAGGGTACTCCAAAGAAAGCCTTTTCTTAAATCCTCGATAAATAATGTCAACATTGGAGATAGAAACTTACTGTAGAACGATTTTTTTCTTAAAATATACCCCGGAATCATTTCCCAAATTATCGTCAACGAATTAGGGGACACCCTGTATATCATTCATAATGTTATATCCGAGATATCACCTCATACCACACGAATCACCTCGAACCCAAAAACTCCCTTTCGCTTAAGTAACATACTCGTATAACAACCTCGACGAAAGCATAATCATTTTACAAGAAATCATCCTAAGTAAGCAAGAGATGAAATATATTATGTTAAAATCTGTCGTGAGTGAAATTAGAAATAACACTTTGTAGAGATATTTATTTCAGAAGAAAACTGGTTGAAAATATTGGGAATTCTAAGAAAGAGTGGGACACAGTTAATGAAATTTTGAATAGAGAAAAGCCGAATGCCGAAATTATTTTAAATATGGATAGTAATGTTGATATAACTGAACCAAGTGAGATGGCTAGTGTTTTTAATGACTATTTTTCAAATATGCTCAATGGTTTCCGCGGACTCCCGGGGCAAAATAATTTTTCGTGTCACTGTGATAAGGCAGGAGCAACACCAGTCTGCTTGTTTTTACTTTGAAAATTTCACACCACTGGAAATACATAAAATTATACAATCGCTAAAGAACTCACACTCTTCTTCACATGACAATATTTCAAATCACGATCTTAAAATTATTTCTCTTTTTATCTGTGATGTTTTATGTCACATATACAATTTGAGTGTTCAACAGGGCGTCTTTCCCGAATCCCTTAAAACCGCTGTAGTTATTCCTCTCCATAAAAAAGGTGATACTAAGTCTTTGAATAACTACCGTCCTATTTCACTTTTGTCCACCTTCTCCAAGGTGTTTGAAAAGGGTATGAAAGCTAGAATACTGTCTTTTTTAGATAAAATTCGATTCTTCAGTAAACATCAATTCGGTTTTAGGAGCGGAAGATCAACTGAAGATGCCTTATTAAAACTTTGCGGAGAAATTTATAACAGCGTAAATGATTCTAAAATTGCTGCAACGTTATTTATAGATATCTCAAAGGCTTTTGACATGGTGGACCATTCGCTTCTACTCAGTAAATTGTACGATGCAGGCTTTAGAGGTTTTATTTATACATGGTTTTCATCTTATTTGTGGAACCGTAAACAAATGGTCAGAGTAAAAGGTTGTATGAGCTCACAGAAAACAATAAATTTAGGCGTACCACAAGGTTCTGTCCTGGGTCCGATACTGTTTTTAATTTACGTCAACTCCTTATTTATCCAGCCTTTTAAAGGAAAAATCACCGCGTTCGCAGATGATACAGCTCTATCTTACTCTTGTTATAACCTCTTTGATGTCAATGCAAACATTAACTTTGACTTAGATTTGCTTCGTAGATGGTTTGACAAGCATAAACTAGCAATTAGTAACAAAACAAAATACAAGATTTTTAAAATTAAGGGAAAATTGACTGATAACTTTTCTTTACAATATCACTCACCAAATTGTTTTAAATTTAATCTAAAAATTGTTTGTCCTCATAATCAAGGCGTATCAACCTACAATACCGATGTTAGCTGCTCGATAGATTGCTTCGCTATTGAACGTGTCGAATGTTTCAAATACTTAGGGGTTATTTTAGACTCAAAGCTTAGTTGGAGAGAACATACCCTGCATTTAAAACAATACTTTAACTTAGTAGTAAGACAGATTTATCACCTTAGTATATATTGCGGATCCGATATTTTAAAATTGGTATATAATGGTCTTTTTAAATCCAAGCTGCAGTATGGTATAGCCTGTTGGGGCGGTACACATTTCAACAAAGTACAACCCTTGCTAGTTAAGCAAAAACACTGCTTAAGATTAATCTGCAAAGTTAATCGCACAACCCCCAGTTTTAGATTATTCAAGGAACTTAAAATACTACCCTTAAGACACCTTTACTACTATAAAGTCTTGAAAATATTTTTCCAGAATTCTGGGTATAACGTCGCTAGATTCCTTATCAAGCACACACCATTTATAGACTTATTAAACAACAAGGTCATTCACAGAATAAGATAAACAACATGTACGAGTATAAGTGGGAAGGAAATATGTGAATAAGCAGCAGTTAGAATTATTACTTTCCCCTTTAAGCTTTTTTATTTTAACTCTTAAAAGAAAGTGTTAGAAGAAAAATTCTCGTTTTCAAATTTCCCATGGCAAAATTTGCGCAATCAGCAGGATAGCCAAAAGTCGTTAGTAATCCGTAAATAAAAAACATCCGTGTCCGTGAGAGAAACATCAGTGATCCTGCGAAAAAAGAAACAAAAATAAAACACGCGACTAAAAATAATAAACCTTACTACTCACAGAATCTAACCAAGAAAGATTATAATAGAAGGCCCGCTATGAAAAAGAGGAATTAACCTGTAAAGAAAAAAACCTATTAGTTAAAATATAAAAGAATAATCAGTGAGAAAATTAACCAACCAAAATGAATCCAGCAAACTCAGCATTAGCAGCCGCAGTAGCAAATACAACAGCAGGATCCTTGGACATTAATCCATTTATCAACATTCTGCACAAATCTAGACGATATCTTACCTACATTGCTCCAATACAGCGAACAAGCTCGGAAGCTGTGCATAAACATTGTCAAATCCAAACTGACAGAAAAAGCACGAAAATGCATTGAAATCCATCCACATCTCAGCAAATGGAAAAACATCAGAACTATGCTCGAAACAAATTTTGGAAGATTTGAAACAGCTGATCAACTGAAGAATTAAGAGCAGCAGAATATAGAGGAAATGTATTTATTAGAATTTTATAACCACATTATTCACAAACTAGCCATCCTAAATCAAAACAATAGGCAAACAGATTTACTCAATTTCGCCCACGAAACATACGAACAGTGCAGCGTTATAAATTTTCATCACATGAAAACAGTGCTTTGTGCCCTAAAACCTACTTTAATGGATTTCTAAAAGAAGAAAGAAGACAACAAAGGACTGAACAACCAACAATCAAAGACCAAATCACCATAACAAAAGAAATTCACAACAAAGAGACGACAATAATTACCAACAAAAGACGACAACAGTTGGAGACCAAAGATGTATTACCCTTAATAACAATTCAACGATCAACATAATTTCCAGTCAAGACAAAACCAAAATCCTCAAGCAAGACAACTCTATCAATCAAGACCAGAATCTATGGAAGTCGACACAAGTCAACAATCAAGATGACAAACCAACGAAGAAGATGAAAAAACACCATCCGCACCACAGCCTCGGAAACAGCGGACTACCCTATATTATATTAGACACAGGTTCCACAAACAACTTAATTTCAGAAGAGCATTACCCCCCAAACCTGGTAAAAAATCTAAAAAATCCTATCCTCAGGCACAAGATAGAAACCAGTAATAATAACCCAGTCTACACTGAAAGCTATAGGTACCCACATATCCGCACAGAAGAGGTAGAAAGACCGATGAAAGAAATGTTAGAACAAGGAATAATACATCATTGTTCATCAGCATACAATTCACGAATATTGATAGTACCCCCAAAAGAAGACAAAATAGGAACCAAAGAATGGAGAATAATAATAGACTATAGAAAACTAAAGAAGGCAAATACCCAATTCCAATAATAGACGACTTGCTAGACAAATTAGGAAGAGCAACATTAGTTTTAATTAAGGGATTTTATCAAATAGAAGTCGACCCCAGAGACAGAGAAAAGACAGCTTTCTCCACAGCAAACAGACATTATGAGTTCATCAGAACGCCTTTCGGTCTATAAATCGCACCAGCGGCATTCCAAAGAATGATGAATAATGTCTTAAGAGAACACATAAACAGAATTTGCGTAGTTTACATGGACGACATACAAGGTGTTTTCAGAAAATAACGGGAATTTTAGTTTTTTGAAAGAAATATTTATTTATTCGTCTACATTAATGTTGTCGCCTTCAAAATAGTCCCCATTAGATATTATGCACTTATGCCAGCACTGCTTCAAATCATCGAAACACTTCTCAAACTCGATCTTTGTAATAGCCTCTAGCTCTTTCAGCGGTGCGCTGTCATCTTTTTCAGTCTTGGCGAGCCTGAGTGCCTCCACTGGGACGATTGAGCTTTAGTTTCGACTTCAAATCCATATAACACGATTCAGTAATTTTTGTATCGTCGTTGACTTCATTTAGTGAGTCCGGAGCAAATTTCATTCAAAGTTTTGTTCAAAGTTTAACAATTTCGGGAACAAATTTTGCTGCCACTCGTTTCATACCCAAAACATTCGAAAAAATTTCATGGCATGAGCTAATTGATATACCAACACCATCAGCGATTGTGATTCGGCGATCGTTCATGACCATTTCTTTCACTTTTTCACGTTTTCATCGGTTGTTGATATGCTGGAGGGTTAGCGGCGTTCATTATCTCCAACGTTTTCACGGCCATCTTGGAAACGCTTATACCACTCGTAAACTTTGTTTTACACATAGCAAGCTCACCATAAGCCTTTGTTAACAATTCACACACTTTGTTACACTTTATTTCATTTTTTACGCAAAATTTGATCCATATCTTTTAACAAACGAAAATCGATGAGTTCATAAAAACACGTCTACCCTTAGAGGCTGCCACAGACAAAGTAAACAATGAATACAGCTGAAAATTTTATTATAACACATTGGCTGAAAAATCCGCGCCATTTTATAGTAAAACACAAAATTTTTGCAAAATTCAACTTTATTTATCAATATAGTTGACTTCGAGTATCTTCGAGGTACGAGTATCTTTCGATACCAGTTTTGTAGTACGATTTCGGTTTAGCCTCAAAATAGGCCTCTGTTTCGGCGATTCGGTCTTAAATCTCTTTCCGGCTAGCATTCTTTTGAGGTCTGCGAACAGGAAATAGTCGCTGGGGGCCAAATCTGGAGAATACGGTGGATGGGGAAGCAATTCGTAGCCGAATTCTTTCAATTTTGCCATCGTTTTCATCGACTTGTGACACTTTGCATTATCTTGATGAAACAGCACTTTCTTTTTCTTCAAATGCGGCCGTTTTTCTGCGATTTCGTGCTTCAAACGCTCCAACAACGCAATGTAATAGTCGCTGTTGATAGTCTGCCCCTTTTGGAGATAGTCGATGAAAATTATTCCATGTGCATCCCAAAATACGGATGCCATAAGCTTGCCAGCCGAGGACGAGCTTCGTCGCCTGCTCGCCACTCAGCTGACTGCCGACTTGATTCTGGTGTGAAGTGATGGAGCCAAGTTTCATCCATTGTCACATACCGACGCAAAAATTCGGCTTTATTGCGGTTGAACAGCTTTAAACACTCCTCTGAATCACGGCACCCACAGCTTTCGCATGTCCAAATACTCGTGTGTGATATATCCAATACGCTCTTTTGATATCTTCAGAGCCTCAGCTATCTCGATCAACTTCACTTTACGGTCATTCGTAATCATTTTGTGGACTTTTTTGATGTTTTCATCTGAAACAGCCTCTTTTGGACGTCCACTGTGTGCATCATCTTCGGTGCTTCTATGACCACTTTTAAATTTTTCAATCCACTTGCAAATGGTTCGTTCGGCTTGTGCAGAGTCCGGGTAACACTTATCAAGCCATTTCTTTGCATCGGCTGCATTTTTTCCCATCAAAAAGCAATGATAAATCAACAAACGAAATTGCTTTGAATCCATTTTTTTTTTCACAATAACAAAAGTTGCTTCACTCACAATGGTATATCTCGAGAACTAATCGTCCGACAGCTGCCAAATCTTTTGAAGGTTGGTACTAACTGAAAATGGTATGGATTTAATTCAAGTGGTGCCCTCTCTTAGAAACGGCACGGACTTTTCAGCCAATGTGTTACTTCAGGGGCATATATACCAATATAATAAAAAAAAATTTGACAGTCAAACTCTCCAAACCCGCGAAATTTTCATTTTTAGTATTTTCAACATCCCTACGAGAACATTGTAGACAATTTTTGGCACACCAAGAATGACAAATCCAAAGGTATCTGTCAATAAATCAGACTTTCTCAAAAAAGGAACAGATTCTTTAGGCCACTTAGTGATGGTGAAGGACCCAAAGAAAGTAGAATGCATTAAAAATTTTCCGATATGTCCCAAAAAATATCAAAGACGTATAAAGCTTTTTAGGACTTTAAGGTGTTATACGCAGTTGCAAAAACGAAAAAAGACGTTTTTTTATGAATTTTTTCTGAAAAGGTATTTTAATTTACAAAAATTAATTTAGATGTACCTATAATCTAGTGGCAACATATACGTTTATAATAGTAATAGTAGTAATAGTAGTAATAGTAATATTTGTTTATTCTGTTACAATATTTACAAGTTTAACAAAAAATAACAAAAGTAAGCGTTGGCTTTTGCCGTCAGCCGAGAGAAAGAAATTAATAAATTTGTAATTACTAAAAAGCTTCATTTATAATTTGTAGCCTATAATTCAATGCGCATTTTAGAAATTTGTGTAATGTGTTCCAGTTTGCGCCGTTTAGGATGTTTGTGATCTCATTTAGTGATAGGGCATTTTTTCCCTAAAAGGATCTCCAGATTGAATTTAATATTGGACGTTCCAATAAAATGCCGGATATCCTCCTTCGTCCCCACATTGCATAGTATACATTCGTGTCCTCCGTTGTTTCTGTATGGGATATAGTTCGGTCTGTTCCGGTCATTAAAGTAGCTATTTTCCCCAAGTTCATGTTGTAGTATTCTGTACGTGGATCTTTATTGGCTTTGTTGACTTTGCGTCTCGAAAAGCTCCCGTGTTTGAGTAGTGGATTTTTTTAAGCATTTCGTTCAGTGTGCTCTCCCAGTTTGTTTCATTTCCGATTAGTTCGTGTAAGGGCACATTGTGTTCTTGGCTGAGCCTTGACCATTCCGCAAAGAAATTAAAGTTTCGGTTTTTAAGATACATACCATATCAACCTTGTGGGGAAGACGATGACTTGGTTGAGCAAAAACTTTTCTGATATAGAGGAAGTGCAGTCTAAGCGTGAAGATATATAGCGTTGGTAGTCCAGTTTCCAGATGTAACATGTAAGTTGGTGTACTTTCAGGCAGCCTAAACAGTTTCTTAAGGATACTCGTATATCTTTGGAGTTTTTCTACCTCTTCAAAATGCCAAGCCCCCCACAGTTGTGCTGCATAGCACATTATTGACCTCATTGCCGCCTCGAAAATCTTGTACTTCACATGCAACATTCCTTTTCCCCAGAATTCCTTTCCAGTTGCAATTAATCACACATTTACATTCTTTCAGTTTCTCTAGCAGGTGTTTTTTAAAGGATGCCTGTGAGGTGACCAGAACTCCGAGGTATTTGTATTCCTTGGCTATATCCAGATCCACGTTCTGCCAGCTCCATTTTTCATTTCTTGCGTGACGCCGCCAACCATTTCGAAAAATCAAGACTCTGGATTTGCTGGTATTAACTTACAGGTTCCACATACGGCAATACTGTTGCAGCTTGTTAATCATAATTTGGAGCATGCTTGGGGTTTCTGCGAAAACTACTATGTCGTCGGCGTAGAGTAAGAGTTTTATAGGAAATCCCTCAAGAGGCAACCCGCCCGGAAGAAATTCAACTAGATCATCCAAAAATATTGCAAACAGAAGAGGACACAAAAGACATCCTTGCTTTACTCCAGAGTTTGTTTGGAACCGATTAGACAAGATATTCCCGTCCCACACCGCCGCAGTATTGCCTTCGTAAAATTGTTGCAGAACCTTTCAAACTTTTGTTGAGTTTAAGAAATAGTGATCTTCTATAGATTGAGTCAAAAGCCGCCTTAAAATCTACAAAGAAAGCATATAGTTCTTTTTCCTCGGCCCAAATAAATCCAAGCGATGTTTGTGAGAGTAAATATGTTGTCAATCGTGGAGTACTCCTTACGGAACCCAGCTTAAAACTCGCTTAGCAGGTCGTTTTCACATATCCACTTTGTTAAGTGATCCAAGATCCTCCTTACTCCTGTAAAAATTTTGGTAACAGCATTTAGAAACAAAATCCCTCTATAGTTGGATGGATCATTTGGATCTGCTTTCCTGAGAATCGGAAAAATTCTACTTTTTTTGAAAGCTTCTGGAACTTCGCCGGTTGTAAATATATAATTGTATGTTTCCGTGAGCTTCTGCAGGAAGTGGTCAGTTGCATTTTTGAAGAACTCATAAGCAATACGATCTTCCGCTGGAGTCTTATTCAGGCGGCGCCTCTCTATAACTTTTTCAACTTCCTGTAGGGTTATGGGGGAGTCTAAGGAGTTTACTTCGGAATACGGCAGTGCAAATTGTATTTCATTCCGGTCCACTGATGGATTCAGCAATTTTTCGAAGTATTCCGCCAGAGTAGTCGCTTCAACCTTGATTCCTTGGGCAAATAACGTACCGTTCAATGCTTTAGCCAATTTCCAAAAGAACTTGGTGTCTTTGGTGTGCGCAAGTTTTAGCGACAAATTATTTATGTAGAGTTTTTGTTTTTCTTGACATATGCTTTTAAAGCTTCTGTTTGCTTGCCGGTACATACGTTTTATGTGGTTGGTGCCTATGCATCTAAGCAGACAAAGGTAGGCGAATGATTTTTTCACATTCCCAATCATACCACGGCTGTCTTCCTGGTCTTTTTGTTTCTGTTTGCAAGGGTTTAGTTGCGTTCAAGATGCAGTTCGTGAGGATTTCCGTACCTCTAGCAGTTAGAAGTTCGTTATTTTCTATATTATTGATTTCTAGGGTAGGATTCGCTTTGTACTTTTCTAAGATTCCGTCTTTCCAGCGTAGTTTTGGAAGAATGCAATTTTGCTGAACTTCGGTATTGGTTTGTCGCAAATTTACTCTTACCTCTACTTTGACGGATATTGGTAGATGGTCTGAGTATGTTGATCCGGAACTTCTAGGTCTGTTGCATACTTAAGCCAGTTCCCCTGCAACAGACAGTAATCAATTATTGAGCACGCGGTACCTCTTAAGAAAGTTAAATTTCCTTGTTGATCACTATTGGTTCGTCCATTAAGTAAGGAGAGGCCTATAGTTTCGCACATTTCGATGATTTTTTTCCCGTTTGCATCGGTAACTGTATCTGTTGACTTTCTCACTTCTCTCAACGATCCTTGCAGCAGGTCTGGTTCAACATTTAGTATTTGATCATTCCCCACTCTTCCATTGAAGTCCAATGGACCAATGACCAGAATATCTGTCTCGCCCATTTCCAGCAGAAAATTGTACAAACTCGTGAAATCGTTCATCCAGTTGTTGCAATTGATTTAAGTTGGAATGATATACAATTTTAGGTTCCCAGCTTCAATCTTTAGTAAATGTCTATCGAACTTTTTTATAAAGCAGCATCCGATCTTTGTTCCTAAACTTTTTTTTATTCCGAACAAGCATCCGCCGCTAGCACTGCCATATATAGAAGTTCTTACTGCTGGAATCCAAAGAAGAGAGTGATGATTGAAATAAGACTCGAAACGTTCCATATTTTTGTCCACGAACGTTTCAAAAGTAAAAATATATCGTAGTTATTTATAAAATTAAAAAAATCAGTAAATAGCAATTTATTATCTAGACCTGATATGTTAAATGGCACTAATGATTTATAAAAATATGGATCTGGTGTGCTCCTCCAGACGATCTCCTGAAGGTCCTCCAAAAAAAGGGGTTCAGCGGTGATCACGATATCTCCGGTTTAATTCATCTGAAATCAAAAAGCCCAAAAGATTCTTTTAGTGGATAAATAAAACCAGGTATCGATCGAAGTTTGATTTTTGACAAAATGGCAGCTTCGTAAAAAAAAAATCTAATTTTCAACCAAAATTGTAAAATTGTTTAAAAGAATAGAAATAATTATCCGAAAACTTATTCCTTCGATCAATACCTAAGGAATATATCTGAAAAGGTTGTGTTAATATTTCAGACCGCTAGGTTGAGCCGTTTTTTAGAAATCTTGATCACCGACTTCGAAAACATAGTTTTGAGAAAAACGCGTTTAAACTTTTGGAAGAAGTTTACATATAGGTACATTTTTTTTTTGCTTACATGGTGTCATTTATTCT
This sequence comes from Volucella zonaria, assembly GCA_963966105.1. Lineage (NCBI taxonomy): Eukaryota > Metazoa > Arthropoda > Insecta > Diptera > Syrphidae > Volucella > Volucella zonaria. Next base: position 75,303,929 of record OZ014530.1, on the reverse strand, counting down.
AGGGCCATAAGATGGACCCTCCGTAGCATCAGCAGCTTCTAGTACCTGGAGTTGATGTTGCGTATGAGCCATTCTTCTCTCGCGTACTCCCATGCGTTCTCAAGTCACTGATGATGACGCACTCTGCATCCTCTTCCCCGATATAGGCATTGCATTCCTGTAATATGAAATTGAAGTCGTACCTTCAATGAAGATCCCTCCAGCGATGTCAGCTGCTATTTCAACAATATTTAAGCCACACGGAACGATTTTTGGAGCTATTTTCCATATTAACTGATTATAGCTCTCATTGTTGTTTTCCGTAAAACCACCAACACATCTTTCCAATAATTTTTTATAGCTGAGATTTGTATAAATTGGAAAGATAGCTTCAGCAACATCAGGTGGTAAAGACAGATAATCATGTTTACAAGAAGCTAACGTGTCTGAAGCTCGCGCTGGCTGCCAAAACACCATGAATCTTCTCCGACCGGGAGCCTTTCGTATTGAGGATTTTCAACAGTTGGACAATAATGATAATAAGTTGCGCATTATACATATTTTCAACAGAACAGAATCTCCTGATTGCCAAGCCATAATAAACTGTCAACCGATCATTTTACTAGTGGGTTTACCTTTTCCACCAAGTACTTTTTTTTGTATTTTTTTTATTACCTTTACCTACAGTTTCAGTAGTTTTATTTACACACTCGCGGAGTCGTGAACCCATTCTTTTTTGAACATGTCCAATACATTCTTTTTTGGCTACTTCAATTACACGATAAGGCTTGGCTTTTAAAATCTCAGAGTATATTTTGGAGTCACCATCACCGATGTAATTTATATAACGAACGGCAAATGTACTCATTGAACGCCGGCTCTGCTTTTAAAATCCCAGAGTATGTTTTGGAGTCACCATCACCGATGTAATTTTTATAACGAATGGCAAATGTACTCACTGAATGCCCGAACATTTCAACGATTGCGTCGACTTCCATTTTCCCTGAAGAGTCATTATGATTTGCAGAACAATTATCGTTGTGATCTTCTAGCAAATTGTTGTACTCTTCAGTTCTTTTTCCAAAGTTCGCATTGTTTTGAGTACAAACTTTTTATCGTTAATTTTCCCTGTATACATAATATCCAATCAATTATGTTACTCCGTATAAAGAAGTGTATCCTCGCTTTTTCTAGGTTCCACCGCCAGATACTGTTAATCTTCACAACTTTCATTACCTTGGTTGTCACCAGCCGCATCTTTTTCTTCACACAAACTTTTTCGAAAAGTTTCTTGGTAGCTACTTTCACACAAGAGTAAATATTTTCAAAAATCAAATCATAAGTATTTTCTGTCAAGCAAGCTCGTACGAGGGCGTTCAATATATTCACGGTATCGATATGAAGGAAAATGCGAATTCAATTTAAATTGTTTTTATTTTTCAATATAATCTCCCCTAACATCAATGCATTTGTTACATCTTGAGATAAGCTTTTTTAAACCCTCAAAAAAATAAATTTCCTCTTTGTCTGCAAAATACCGACTTGAGTTCTTCATCATCCGAAAATCTTTTTCCACGAAGACATTTTTTCAAATCCGGAAACAGGAAATAATCACTAGGGGCAAGGTCTGGACTATAGGGTGAGTGTTGGATTTCTTCGAAACCACAATCTCGCGCAGCAGCCTTGGAAACTCGCGCCGTGTGAACAGGAGCGTAGTCATGAAGAAGCAACACACCCGCTGCGAGTTTACCCCGTCTTTTCTTTTTAATTTCCTCCCGCAAATTATGCAAAGTGGAAGCGTAGGATGTGGCGTTGATGGTTTCACCTTTTTTTTTGTACTCAATGAGCAAGATTCCCTTTGAGTCCCAAAAAACTGTGCCAATGAGCTTCCCGGCAGACGGAGTGACTTTGAACTTCTTCGGGGGGTCTGTTCCTTTTTCATGCCACTGCATATACTCTTGTTTGCTTTCATGGTGGACCCATGTTTCGTCCCCAGTATCAATTCGATCCATAACACCGTCCGCGTTCTCACTACACATCTCCAAAAGCTCTCTACAGCATGCGATTCTCACTTTTTTCTGAGGCGCTATGAGCATTCGTGGCACCCACCTTGCACTGACCTTTGAAAGGTTAAGATGGTCATGAAGAATAGTGTGAATGGTACCAATTGAAAGCTTGGTGATCTCTGCCATCATTTTCACCTTTATTCGGGCATCCTCAAGAACAAGTTTTTCGACTTCTTTGATGCTTTCTCCCGTACAAGCAGTAGCCGGGGCGCCGGAGCAGGGGTCGTCTTCAATGCTCTCTCTGCCTCTCTTGAACTCACTTGACCACTTTTGCACAGTTGATAATGAAGGTGCGGAACCCTGGTAAACAGCCACCATCTCTTCATGAATAGTTTTTTGACTTTTTCCTTGCTTAGTGAGAAATTTAATTACAGCGCGATGCTCAATTTTCACCATCATCGTCTCAGTTGCCATTATGATTCTGTTTAACTAGAGATAAAACGCGAATTAATAATCACATTTATATGAAATTTTACATGAATGCACTAAAATAATAATAATATTACTTGATAAATAAGTCAATTTATATATACTCGTACAACCAGAGCTTCACCGCGATACCGAGAATATGTTAAACGCCCCTCGTATGTGCGTCAGTCCACAAAATTTAGCTGCATATTTTAATTTTATTTCAAGAGTTCTCATCACAAATATAAATCGTCTGTTCATCTCATAAGAATGCTTGACAAAACGACTGGAGTTTATGACGTGAGCCTCACACTTATAACACAGCAAAACGATTCTAAAACCATGACCTCGTTGTAAAGCTGTTTCAAATTTTAATTCTCCGTCACAAGTTTTACACTTCACAAATTCACTTATTGCTGTGTTACAAAGTTCAAAATTCTATATTCAATAGAATTATCACGGGGAACTAAAATCTCCATCTGTAGTTTGAATTTGCGGACGCACCAAAACTACTTTCATCTGTGTCAGCTGTTTTGGATTAAATATATTTTTCCGCCTTTTAGATCGTGATAAATACACTTTTTCTGTTGCTATTTCTTTTTTATTACACTTGCGTGGCATTTTCAATTCACATTTAAAGTCAATTTGATTTCATTAAAAACACAAAACTGAAAACAGAAAGTTAAAACTGAACACACGACTGTCCAACATGGCAGAAATGTTTGAAATGATGTTCACTTGTTTCGTACAAAAAATAACTCAAGTTAATCATCAGGAATAAAATGGACTATTCATAAGGGAATACCTGGGAACACAAAGGAAGAAAAGAGCAGCTACTACTCCGATTTGTGCTCCGCCAACTTTTTTAACAGTCCGAAACGTCCTAATAAGTAGGGGTATATCTCGAAAAATACTTACCAGATCGACTTGAAATATATACAGTCATCCACAAAAGTGAAGGCACAGCTCCTATTTAAAAAAAAAAAACACCCAAACTATCCCCGTATGGCAAAAATTAAACTGGAAATTTGCATTTTTATGTAAATCAATATAATTCCAATATTTGTTACGAATTTTACTGTATTGTTGCCAAAAATAACGGAAATATTTTCGTTTTAATGCGGCAAGGACGAAAATTCATTTCACAAAAGTGAAGGCACATCTGAAATAGGGATCAAAAATGTACTATGTTATATATTTAATACATTTATTCATAATGAAACCTTACTTTTTTAGTATGTAGTGGCGTATGCTTTATATTTAAGAACAGCTTGTAGTCTCCTGTTCATTGATTCGACCATTTTTGGTTGTATATTCTGCGCTAATATTCTCCCACTCCTCTGGTAAGGCGGTTTTGAGATCGTTCTTATTATGAATCTCTCTTTGGCGGATCTTTTGTTCCAAATAATCCCAAATATGCTCGATAGGGTTCAAGTCGGGGCTTTGCGGAGGTGTTACAAACATATGGGTATTGTTCTTTATGATCCACATCTTAACATTATGGGCAGTGTGTTTTGGGTCGTTGTCTTGCTGGAATAAATACGACTCCGTAAGACCCATTTTGGTTACACTTTCCTTCAAATTTATTTTTAAAATATCTATATATGTGTATTGGTCCATTATTCTTTTTTTTCAAAAATTTGAAGTGTTATTATGAAAACATAGTTACAATACTTTATTCAAAGTATCGTCCATCGGAAGCTACAACTTTCCCCCATTTTTCTGGCAATTTATGAATTCTGGGCCAAAAAAATTTCTCGACTTTCGAGCCCAAGAACGTATCGAGCCAATTTTTAATTTCCTCTACTGAGCTGAAGCGTATTCCCGTAGGAGCGTTCTGCATCGAACGGAACAAGTGGTAGGCAGATGGTGCCAAGTCTGGACTGTAAGGCGGGTGAGGCAGAATTTCCCATCCACTATTTTCCAAATAGTTTTTCACCGAAACCGCAACATGTGGCCGAGCGTTGTCGTGATGAAAAATGACGGACTCATGCCTGGTCTCATATTCTGGCCGTTTTTCTTTTAATGCCCGCTTCAAACGAATTAGTTGGGTTCGATATAATGGTCCTTTGATGGTTTCACCTCTCGGAAGCAGTTCGTAGTATACGACACCCTTTTGATCCCACCATATGCAGAGCATGACCTTATTCACGTGAATATTTCGTTTCAGCGTCGACTGGGCGGGCTCGCCGGGCTTTGTATACGATTTTCTGCGTTTAGGATTATCATAATAAATCCATTTCTCATCACCAGTGACAATACGATGCAAAAATGATTTATTTTTATACCGCTGCAGTAACATTTCGGACATGCAAAATCGCTGTTCGACGTCTCTTGACTTCAATTCGTACGGCACCCAGTTTCCAACCTTTTGAATGAATCTCAGTGCTTTTAGGCGCAAATAAATGGCTTGTTGCGCCACGCCCAATGATGCAGCTAGTTCTTCTTGAATCTGACACGGATCCTCATCCAGTAAAGCGTCCAATTCCTCGTCTTCAAAACTTTCCGGCTTTCCGGGGCGATCTTTGTCTTCAGCTCCAAAATCACCACTTTTGAACCGTTTGAACTACTCGTGGCACGTCGATTCACCAATACATTCCGCCCCATAAGCAGCGCTTCCCGCAAATGACGTTTATTTGGCTGGAAACTTGCCATGATTTTGCTCGATAAAATGTACGACACCGATAGAACTGCTCAAATATAACGCTGCAAACTTGTTGACAGATACAAAACCTACAAATAAAACACATGGGGTCTGACATTTCTGCCCGGGATCCACTGATGGCGCCATCTCTGACAAACGCTGGAAACTTACTTGTAGACCCAATAGTTTTGCTTTATTGGCGATTTTAGTATGGCATATGCTGATGTGTGAATAATTACGTCCGTCTCTGATTTCCAAATTGGAGACGCTTCCATCAAGAAGTAAACACGTCAAATGATACTGCGTAATCACAAAATGTGCAACAAATTAAATTGGGAGCAACCACAAAACCAAAATATGGGAATACATTCTTTAACAATATTTTTATTAACTGTGCTTTCACTTTTGTGGAATGAATTTTCGTCCTTGCCGCATTAAAATGAAAATATTTCCGTTATTTTTGGCAACAATACAGTAAAATTCGCAACAAATATTGGAATTATATTGGTTTACATAAAAATGCAAATTTTCATTTAAATTTTTGCCATACGTGGATAGTTTGGGTGTTTTTTTTTTTTTTTTAAATAGGAGCTGTGCCTTGACTTTTGTGGATGACTGTACATAGTTAGATATACTATATTTACATTACGAAAATATTTATTTTATTTTATTTTTTTTTGAAAATTCTAACTGTGTTTTACCCCTTAAGGATATTATAAAAAAATCATTCCAGACTATGCTAAAATTGCAAAGCCTCAAACATTGAGATTAAAGATAAAGGAACTACTGTAAACCCCGAAGACTCTAATTTCAAACAAGTTTCCTGAAGTTGAAAGAAATATTAATATCGGATATAATCTTTAAATACACAGATGTCAACAAAACATTGAAACTAACAACAGACTCTAGCAAATTCGCAATAGGAGCCGTACTTTCTCAAGATCAATGACCAATTTCATTTGCATCTCGAACATTGAACAATGACGAACAAAATTATTCGACAGCCGAAAAACAACTACTTGCCATAGTATGGGCAGTAAAACAATTCAGACATTACTTAAACGGAAGAAAATTCGAACTACTAAAGATCATACACCACTAATTTGATTATCAAACATAGAAGAACCTAATTCAAAATTTAAAATCAAATTGAATGAATATCAGTAGGACATCTCATACATACCAGGCAAAGAAAACAAAGTGGCAGACGCATTCTCAAGGATTGGAGAACATTAACATTAAGCAAAAAAACGTCTATGAAAAAACATATCAAAAGACACGGAAAACGACTAGAATTAGAATGTTAAATTTGTGACATTTCATTATGAACAAAAAAATCACATAAAAAACATGAAACAACGTATAGCGAAAATATACCAAATGACGAACCTAAAAGTAAAGTTATCGAAGACGACCTGAATACGGTTCACTCAGCAGAGGAAGACGGGATAGATTATATCCAAACTACTGAAAAACAAATTAATGACTTTACACACCAAATAATAGTAATAGACACAAGAGAATAAGAACTAGAAGCAAAAAATAGAATGATAATCGAATACAAGGATTTAACAGAAGAAAAAATAAGAGAAATTGTAATAAAATGTAACGGATTAAAAGATGTAGGATTATGTTGTGAAAATTTGACGACAATCTAAATCCAAACAATCTACAAAGAAACCAAAAGTAATCTAAGCAACATATTCAACTTAAATATTATTTTAGCAAGAAAAAATTGTATAAACTTCTCATACGAGGAATTAATAAAAAAAAAATGAAGCTATCATAAAATAGAAAACAATCAAGAATAGAGAAAATATTCAGGAACTAAAAATGAAAAAATAAATAACTAAAATAATAAACAATTGTCTCATTTGCAATTTCAAAATAGAAAGAAACCCAATCAAACTGCCCTTCGAAAAAACTCCCACACCAGTCAAGCCTCAACAACATTCGATTTCATGCTGGAATTCTTGCAGAAACATCGCCTACCGACCCACTCCTAGCCGAACGTCCTGCTACTTCTTCTCCTTCTTCAAGGACACCTTCACCTCCTCCAATTGCTCCTTCACCCGCAACTGTAACTGGATCGCTGATGCTCTTCGTTCGACCTTCTGTCAGGGATGCTACGTCTTCTGCCGGATCTTCCCTGCCTCGCTTGCAACTGAACTCTACCCCCTCATCTGTAATCGACAAATCTACTTCACCAAGGATATCGTTCCCTAACACCGCTAGATACTGCATATCCTTTTCTCTTACCACATGGAAATTAAGTTTCATTTTTATTTCGTCTACTTCTAAGTCCATCCAACAATTACCTCGTGTCCTTGCTTTACCTTGTCCAATTCCAATCAAACTTCTTTTGTTTTCCCTTAGCTCTACAAAGTTTATGAGTACCAATGCGTTGAAAAAATCCGTTGGATGTTTTCACTTCAGCAAAACGTATTTGTCCATTTTTAGTCGGAAAAACTTTAGATATTCGTCCTCTTTGCCATTGACGACGTGGTTTGTTCGAGTCACATATTATAACAGGATCATTTAACTGCAAGAGACGTAAACAGTCAAGCCATTTTGGACGTCGTAACAATTGCGGAAAATACTCTTTAGTCCACTGCTTCCACAATCGATCTTTAAGTCCTGCGCTATCCTCCATTGTTTTTTAAAACACAATTTTTCATCAAAACTATGCCACGTTTATGTGGAGTTAGCACAACCTACTCGTAAAAGAAAGTAATTCGGAGTTAGTGATTCATAATCTTCCGCTGTTAGGAATGAAAATTGATAAGAACTCATCGTAGAGTTTCTACACTTGGGCCTTCTCCAAGCAAGTTATTTTGGAACAGGCGTTTTATTATCCGAATGAGGCGTTCACAACAACCTCCTGAGCTAGAATTTGACGGACAGTTGAATGTCCGAATGAATCGATACTGAGCCTCGTAGCTTCACCGTAATGCGGTCAACGTCTAACAAGTGCACCAATGAAGGTGGCACCACTGTCGCTTTTGATCCTGACTGGAATACCGCGGCGATTAATGAAATTGCGTAAGCAAATAATGAAAGCGTCTGCTGAAAGATTTTCGGCTAGCTCCAGATGGGCTGCTCTCACAGTAAGACATGTGAAGATGACTACCCATCTCTTTTTCCGTCGACGATATATAGCGATGTTAAAAGGGTCGAATAGATCCAGAAGGTACTTGCTCCATAAGTGGTGGCACTGGCTTGGCTCTTTCGATTTTGCACTCCATGCAACTGCGTTGTACGGCTTTTAAAACAGCTCTGGCGGACTTCATTAAGGATAGTTGCTGTGTTTTGATGATGAAACCTCTCAGGGAAATGTCGTATGATAATCTCCGAGGCCATATGTTTTTGCGGCATCAGGATCGGATGTCTGGCACCAAGTGGTACAAAATAGACTTCATCTATACGACCTTCAATCCTTCAGAGGCCTTCGTCGTCAAGGTAGGGTGTTAGACCATAAGTTGGACTATTTTTTTAAATTTTATTTAACGATTTATGAGCAGCACTGATTTCAGACACTGTGAGTTAAACCTTTTTTGTAGGCTGCATGACTTGACTTCCCCTTCTACTTAATAGATCCGGTGGTAGTTCAATCATTACAACACACTTTAGGCAACTCCAAAAATTCCACACCAGAAAGCCATATAATATTGACCTTTAGCTTTGAAGGCCAAGTCGCACGGGTGGCCACATCTGCACTGTTTTCTCCTGTTGGAGTCTAATGCCACTGAGATGGTTGTGTTGTGTGAATTTCTGCAATGCGATGACCAACGAACGACTTGTACCTTCGTTTAGCTGAATTAATCCCGTATAAAAGTGTTCTTAAGTTTGTCCAGAATGTTATTTTAGAAATGTTGACGTCACGACTAGGAACTACAATCTTGCTGATACGTGTACTCAAAACAGCAACTTATATTTCCTATCTAGGAATAGACATCAACTTTTGAGGCGCGCCGCGTTTCCACCGTTTTTCCAAAGCCAAATACAACATCAACTCCTTGGCTATGCACAATCCGAAAACAATCGGCAGCAGCGAAGACGACTTGACTCGCTTCGACGAAAATGGGGAGTTGGATATCGTATGAGTCGTGGAAGTGCGATCTTGAAGGTTTTAATTTTCCAGGATTCCTTCCACCAGGCAGTCCACTTTTTATTTAACTCTGATGCGATAATTATTCTACGCCATTAGTTTAGTTTTAAAAGCATTTTATTTTCTAAATCATTAACTCTTACATACTAACAAAAAATGGTTAAATGCTAGCTTAAAATTACTTAACAATCTTATACTAACTTACTGGCCCCACACAGGCACTCTAAGCTACTCTAAATTCTTATATCTATGTCTTTCGACTTTGTCTACATTTTATACTTATATATACTTATTTTCTATGCTTAAGGCTAAGAAAAGAATTTAACAAAAAACTTAGCATATGGACATAATTTTTTATTTTTTATAAAAACTTAACATCTAACTTAAAATAAACCTTAGTCTACCTAACCTACCTACACAATACACACATATATACACATAGACACTATTCACAATGACATACATATACTAGTATATGCCTATGTATATACTAATATATATATGTATTTCTTAAATACTAACCTAAACCTATGCAAGCTGGCCATCGCTATTCACAGAGCAAATAGATTGGTCAGCTCTGCCCTATTAGTGAGGCTGGTCCGTAATTGACGGAAACGACGACGAAACATCTTCTCCATCATTCAATCACCACAAATGCTGGTGCTGCCGAACGACACCCCTCTTATCGCGATTCCCCACCGCCCTACTGAACCTGAGACGATCCACATTGCCATGAGCGACGTCTCTGTTGTAGTTGAGTCGCCTGTCCCCAGCTTTTCAAGCGACATGGAAGATTAACGGGACCGCTGATCTATCCTGGATCAACCCTATCTGATCTAGGTAGAGGAATGCTTCCGGTGGAACGAAGCCGTCAGAGTGCACACTCTCGTGGTAAAGGTAATTGGGGTAGTAAGCCCAAGATATCAGGTTATTCGTCGAGTCAGCTTAATTACGAAGTTGTCCACTCGTATTAGGTTCGCCCTGTTGTAAAGGACCTCATTACGATAAAAAATTTTGTGCTCCGACTCTGGTGTTCTGTACAAGCGAAGGCAACCCCTCTCAAGCACCCGAATCTTTTCCATTAAGCTTGCTCGCACATTGAACCACACGGGACACCCAAATACTAGCATGGGCCTGATAAGGGCCATGTAGCAGATTACCTTTACCCTCGCATCGAGTTGGCTACTATAAAACAATCTCTTTGTAAGGGCAAAAGCACCTTTAGCTCTGGCCAGAGCAGCATCTACATTTTTATCAAAATACAGAAACCGATCTAGCCAGATCCCAAGGTATCTGACTAAATTTCGACAGGCAAGAGGCTGTCCGTGTTGTTCAATGATCGAGAACTTTCGCCAATTTTTCCTGGTATCCCTAGAGGCTCCAGACAACGGCGTCCTAAAGAGAATGGTTTCCGACTTCTGAAAGTTGATTTTCAACTTCCAGTCATCGCAAAATCGACTTATCTTATCGAAGTCACGCTGCAAGAGAGTATTAATGACCTCGATTTTTGGACCTGTCCTGTACGCTATCAAATCGTCTGCGTACGCAATAGTATGCAGAAGTGAACCTATCAAGTCGCTTGTATAAATGTTGAATAGGATCGGCGAATTGACCGTGCCTTGCTGAAGACCATTTTTAATTTGAAATATTCCAACAGAAGTCACATCGCCATTTTTCAGGATGAACTGTCTGTTGGTTAGCATATTATATAGAATGTACAAAAGTGGTTTACTGATCCCCAGCCTGGTCAGCTTATAGAAAAGACCCTCTAACCATACGGTGTCGAAGGCCTTCTCCAAGTCAACAAGGCAGGCACCAGTACATTGGTTTTTGCCTTTATTCCATTGGATATCGGACACCAGTTTAGACGCGGCATGTGAGATATCATGTCCCGCCTTAAAACCGAATTGATTATCCGGAACTATATGTTTGTCCTCAACCCACCTAGACAGAGCCCTGTCTACACCTTACCGATATTCGGAAGGAGACTTATCGACCGGAGATTCGCGGGATTGGATATATCCTTTCCCTTTTTGGGGATAGGTTGCACCACCAATGCGCTGGATAATGTGCATTATTCATTGCATTATTAAACAGGGTGGTGTAAATGTCCACCGCTTCTAGAGGAAGATGTCGAAGAACGATGTTCGGAATACCATCGGTCCCCACTAATTTCTTAGCCCTGATTGTGTCGAAGATCTCATGGAGCTCTTCCTTCGAAATGAACGGGGGTAGGTCACCCTCTCTGGTGAAGACATTATTTGCCATTTTTTCTTCGCTGAACCGGGTGAAACCAGAGCCCTCGTATCGCCAGTTCTCTACTTCATTTCGAAGGAAGAAGTCGTGCACCAAGACGCGATTGTCCAGGTCATAATTAGGTCCAATGGTATCAGTGGCCTTGTATATTTCCTGGAAAGTCGCCCCTATGGCTTCAACCTTCTCCTGTGAATCCTCGATCACAAAGAAGTCGTCATCATCAGCGGCCTCATTTGGATCAATACCTGCTATTGTCAGTAACCGTTCGTTGTCTGTTGTCCGGGCTATTTTAAGACACTGAAGATCGTTTTGATTTTTCCTCCGAAATAGTTTGTTTATTTGCGGGAACATATTCGGGTTGCTGGTGTTTACAGCCCGAACCCTGTTGTTCCAATACGAACTTACAGAAATTCTGTAATTCTCTTTTATTAACGTTTGAATATTTTTAATCAACGCCTTCAGTGTCCTAATCTCCGGGTCTTGTCTGTCAGTTAACTGTCTGTACAAGTTTTTGAGTCTTAACAGAAGTCTACTTTTCTGTCGGTGCAGTGCGTTAATAGTAGGATTGCGGAACAGGTCTTCGTTAGTCGTACGCCGATACCGCGGTATTGTAGCGTCCATAGTTTGTTTAATTGTCTCGTCCATTTGGTTTAGGTAATTGTCGATCTCCTCGTTTGACAAATTCCTATTGGACGGTGGGTGGAGCGTATTCGAGGAGAGCGCTCTTGTCATGGTTGCGGAGAAGCGTGTCCATCGAGTCTTACTATAGTTGTAAGAATATCTTTGGACAAACTCCTCCAATTCCGCAATTTCGTTGGGAACTGTAATTTCGGTGCTAAAACCGCAATGGTCACTGTCATACACGAATGTGCGCAGACAGTTTAGCGTTTGTAAATTCGTACCCGTCAGTCGTATACGTTCGTCGTACAGCAGTAGATCCAGATAAGACCCGCCTCTGGGAAACGACGGGTTATCCGTCGCTTTAAGACCGAGTCTGTACATGACATCGTGCTGACCCCACCAATCGAGTAGTAGGTTCCCTCTAATATTTGGCAAATTATTTCCCCAATCTCTGTGTTTAGCGTTGAAATCCCCGCCGATTACAAAATAATTCTCCCCCGATTCCAGCCTCAGAAGTCGAAAAAGCGCGTCAAGCTCTGTAATAAATGAAGTGGATTGTGAAGTCTCAGGTGCATAAACAGAGGCCAAGTACAGCCGCCTTCCACTGCGGAGCGGCAGCAGCGCGTAGATCTGGTCCACCCGCTTGGCTTGGTCTTGCACCTGCTTTTGCAGCTGAGCCATCTGCCCTTTTATTGCGAGCAAGATGGCCAGCATGTTAGGTGCAGCTTCCGTTTTTCTCGGTATTGGCGCCGGAGAAGCAACAGTCGCTTGCTATACCGTAGCCCCCCTACCTGCCGCCATTTGGGCGTAGGAAATTTGGGGCGTGACGACTGGTGTTTGAAACCTAGCAGGTGAACGTTTGACCTCTACCTTCTGCTGCTGAGCCAGTTTGCTTTCTTAATATCAACGAACTTAGGACAACCCCGATAGTTTGCGGTGTGTCCCACGTTCCCACATAATACGCATGAGAGCTGCATCCTATCGGACGCTCCGTCCCTACCCAGAGCACACTCCTCGCAACTGTGGTTCTTTGCGCACTTCACGCATCGAGACTCCATTTGGCAGTTCGACGCGGCGTGCCCGAACCTCTGGCAGCGAACGCATTGTATAACGCCTTCGCTCCTTTTTAATTTTTCCCAGTGAACCACATGGTAGTCTAGGACATTGATACTCCTTAGACTATCCAGACGGCTTTCGGGACTGAGCTGCACCAGGAAGAACGGCAGACTCCGTTTCTCCCGCTTGGCTCTAGCTGTGGTAAATGGCTTTACCCCCACAAACTTGAGTCCTTCGCACTCCTTCTCTTTGAGCAGTGCCAGGATCTCCTCAAGATCAGAAGACGGTTCCAACCCCTTCAGCAGCATCGATTGCCGCTTTTCACAATTCGGTGTGAATGGTAGTGCTCCGTCGTCGTTTCCTTTAGGAGCTCTTTCACTTTCGCGTAGCCCTCCACTGTATAACAATGGATGGCATGGCGATCATTCCCCAATCTCTTAATGTTAAAATTATTGCCAATGACCAGCCTACACAGGTCCTTGGTAGCATTTACCTCCAATTTATAGGTGTTGATAGGAGGCACCTTCTCTTTCTTCTTCAGCTGATGCTGCTGTTGTTGTTGTTTTTGTTGTTGTTGCTGCTGCTGTTGTTTTTGCTGTTGCCGCTTTTGTGGCTGCTGCTGTTTTAGCTGTTGCCGTTATTGTGACTGCTCTTGTTGTTGTTGCTGGTGTTTCTTAACGTTTTGTTTTTGTAGCACCTGTGCTATTTTATTTGTTTGGTGTTGTTGTTGTGTCTGCTTTTGAGCAAGCTGCTGTTGTTGGGATTGCTCTTCCCTCTTCCTTCTTAAGATTTGCTTTTCTTTTATGGCCAGCACTCTTTGCTGTAGCATTTTGATGCTGCTACTTATGGCCTCCATCTCTTCCTCTTCATCTTCCGATTCGCTTGCTGCCAATGAAGCGAAGTTGTTCCCTTCCCTCACCCCGCCAAGCAGCTTTACAGTGGCCGTTGGTAGTCCACCTTCCAAGTTAGAAGGTGGACTAAGCTTCCTCCTTCTCTTTGTCTTTGGGGTTTGGCTCGAACCACTCGAAGCCTCACCTGACATTTCAGCCGATCCCGCTATCGGCATAGCGGACCGCTCACCACAATCCATCACGTGATGTTTGTCCAAAACCAGTATCACTTATTTTTATTTAAAAAAAATTAAAAACAAAAAAAAAAACGTCTGCCGACTCGGAGTCGAACCCACAACCTTTGCACTCTCAAGCAAACACACTATCACTGTCCTAATTGGAGCCTAAATCCAAATTGGACAATGTCTTAGTTAAGCGAATCACTTCACACTTGTAAGTCGAAAGACGTCTAAACTCCGCGGAGGTCTATGAACGACTGATTATTCTACGCCATTTGAAACTTCTCGTGGATAAATAAGGCATAGAGGCAACTGCTTTTTTAGGCGCATAAGGTTGTACATTTTCTGCACTCGTTCACTAACGATTTCAATTTTGTGATTTACATTGATACTCTTTTTTCACGCGCGCGAATACTTCACAATCCTTGCTGAACTTAGAAAAGTTTCAAAGAGCACGAAGTACCATATGTATACGTTCAGAATAGAACATTTTTAATCACATACTGACGTATTTTCACCTGGAAATAACTCAAATTCGCAATTAAAACAGTTATATGTACAATATAATGTCTTTCAAAATATAAAAGGTTGACCAATCTAAAACTACGAGTATCTACAGTTCCGCACTTTTTGCTTAGGACTGTAGTACGATGGGTATTTCATTATTTACTTTTTTAATTTTTTTTCTTGCAGAAAAGGTCATCGTTATTTTTGTTTGATCGATTAAGTCACTAAGTAAATGTGGTCCCGAATTTTAAAAACATCAAGTTATCCGGCCAGTAGTGTGCCATCCAATCTTGACAGAGCTGCAAGACTTCCTGCATCCAGACGAGCTGACAAAGAATACACCTTTCACACCTTATCATAGGCGAATTTCAAATGAATAAATACTCGTAAGTGATGTGAATTGATTGAAGTTCCGTGTTTTCTATGAATCTGTTGGAGCACAAATATCTGATTGATATCCAATCAATTTAGAAGGGCGCATAATAATGATAAGCATCAATTGTATCACTGCCTGAGGATTTTATGTAATTTATAACATTTGCTTTTTATATTAAAGCATACATCGGCATCAGCAGTCTTCTTGAATCATAATAGGGATATTGTGATCTTCAGTTCATGTCGGTCAGATTTACTATATTTTGGATTTAATCGTCTTCAGTGAATTTTTGACCGTTCTATCATTCATCAGTCTGCTCAAATGTTCGTCTGCGTGTCCCAATGTAAAATAAAGAACAAAAAAACGTATCATTCATGAACCTTTTCACCATTTGGAAGAACTCAGATATCCAGAAGCATCTTTGTAGCATATCTTAACTGAAACTGCACACGGTTCTTTTATTGCTATTTGCTAACCTTACTCGCAGTCCCGTATTTGTAATTGTAAACTATACTTTTACTTGAAAATGATATCTAACACCAATAATCTGGTTCCTGGCCTATGTACTCAAATGCGTGCTGCTTTCATTAATCTCTGTTTCTCTCTCTTAGTTTCATTGTTATTCGCTCTGAGTGAAGAATTTAAATTTTCCATCAAAAATGAGGCATAAAAGCATTCTAATCCTTATTAGCAAAGATTTTCACAATCATCTTGATGTGTGCCACATCTTTATACAACATATAAATCGTATACGCCATAACCTCTGTAAAGTGGTATCAAAACTAAGCATCGATTTTAAACAAATATTTGCCAAGATTTTTGGGATTTAAAAGTAAGAATTTCACAAGGCTGCCTAATGCCAAATAAACATTTTCTGGCTACTGATGATAAGCTATATTAGTCCATCAACCTTAAAGTTGGTATGCTAGTTATTCTTTATTTTAGCATTCGACAGTTACTGTGATCGAGTCGCGTAGACATAATCGTTTTGGAATAAGAATCTTTTATAGAAAACATAAGAAGGCAGAATGTCTGCAAACGTTTCCACTGTATCGCCTAATTACTTCACTTTTGGAACGCCTGATTATGCGGTGTTTGTTGTTATGTTGGCCTTATCGACAGCTATTGGAATATACTTTGGATTCTTTGGCAAAGGTGCAGATACAACGGAGGAATACCTTTTGGGTGGAAAACGAATGAAAACATTACCAATAGCGATATCGTTGGTAGCAAGGTAAGTAAATTGGAAAATGTCATTCAAAAGAATTATAATAATAATATTGGGTCTATAACTTCGTGCGGTTTGCTAAGAGTTGGCGTAACGTGTATTATTCCATTGGAAAGCTACTGTCATTGTACGTCATTTGAGCAGATGTCATTCATTTGAAGCGTAAACAACAACAATTTTTTTTCACTCATATGTCGAAATTTGTGCCTGAAAAAGTGTTTTTGCGGGGAGTTCTTCTTCATTACTTTAATATGAAGAAAACTACTGCCGAAAGTCATCGTATTTTGGTGAAAGTTTATGGTGAACATGCGCTAGCTGAGCGAACGTCCCAAAAGTGGTTTGCACGATTTAAAAGTGGTGATTTTGGCTTGGAAGACGATGAACGTCCTGGGCAGCCAAAAAAGTTTGAAGATGAAGAACTGGAAGCATTACTCTATGAAGATTGTTGCAAAACACAAGAAGAGCTCGCAGAATCTTTGGGTGTCACTCAAGCAGCCATTTCAAAACGTTTAAAAGCAGCTGGATATATTCAAAAGCAAGGAAATTGGGTTCCACATGAACTCAAGCCGAGAGACGTCGAAAGGCGGTTTTGCATGTCCGAAATGCTGCTGGAACGCCACAAAAGGAAGTCATTTTTGCATCGAATTGTTACTGGTGATAAAAAATAGATCCATTACGACAACCCCAAGCTCAAAAAATCATATGTGAAACCCGGCCAACCAGCCAAATCAACGGCTAAGCCGAATATCCATGGCGCAAAGGTAATGCTCTGTATTTGGTGGGATCAGATGGGTGTGCTGTATTATGAGCTGCTAAAACCGAGTGAAACCATCAATGGACAACGCTACCAAACACAATTAATCCATTTGAAGAGAGCAGTGGCCGAAAAACGACCGGAATATGCGACCAGACACGAGGCAATAATTTTCCATCATGACAACGCTTGGTCCCACGTTGCTATTCCGGTTTAGAACTATTTGGAAAACAGTGGATGGGAAGTCTTACCCCACCCGCCTTATAGCCCAGACCTTGCCCCTTCTGACTACCATTTGTTCCGGTCGATGCAGAACGCCCTCACTGAAATACGGTTCACATCAGAGCAGAATATCAAAAATTTTCTTGATTCATTGTTGGCTGCCAAGCCGGCGCAGTTCTTTTGGGATGGGATACACAAATTACCAGAAAGATGGGAAAAAGTCATAGCTTCAGATGGGCAATACTTTGAATAATACTATTGTACATGTTTTTCTTAAATAAACGTTCAAATTTTGAAAAAAAAAACGCCACGAATTAAGTTATATACCCAATATAATAAATATTCTGAATAGGTTCTACTGCATATTTTTGTTCTGTGCATATAAATAAATAGATTGGTGCTTATTATTTTCACATCTTTACTTTATTTTGGTTGTTAGCTTACAAACCGGACCAAAACCAACATGAGTCTTCAGTCAGCTCCATTACTGGCTAGCTGCGCTTCCTGTTACACAAAGCTTGAGTTGACTGACGTCCCCTTTCAACTGCTCGAGTCAGACTTCTCTTACTACGTTGCCTCGTTACAATCGATTCGAGAATCATTTCCGCTGAGCTACTGGTAATCATGCGTAAAGCGCATGACTCAGCCTCTGCTTCATACAACAGGACATGGATAATGGAGTTCTTTTGCAAACCTCTTCTTCGTTGCTCAAGCGCTTGGCAGGAGTTATTAAATCCTCTGATCTCCGCACTAATGTCATTACTGCAGTTCGTTCCAGAATCTAAGCAAATACGTTTTTTTACCATTTTTCTCGTAGCCTGCCCGATTTCGAATTCCTTCTTTTTCCTTCGGAGAATTTGTATTGAGTTATGTTTTCAGATCTTAACATACTGGTGCTCAGTTCTCGTCCTCTCATGTAATGTACGTAATCCAAGCCCTGATCGGCTGCTTCCGCCTGTATTTAACATCGAATAGATTCGCTAGTTTTGGTGGCTTTGTAGAGCTTAGCACATCAGAAACGGCATTTTTGATGGCCTTGTGGAAGCGTTGCCACTAGTTCCCTGCATACACCCATGATGCTGATGATGCAAACTTTTCAGAAATGTTGAGCTGAACACGCTCGTCAAAGGCCTCGGTGATCTCTTGTTATTGTAGCTATACTGCCCATGATATTCACACTTGTACCTTGGCTGTCACTAGTTACCGGTCAATGTAAGCACCTAAGAGTATTGGATGCACAATACTGGATACAACGTCTATTGTTGCAGATCCAGATTTCTGGCATTGTATGACATTTCTTCGTGATTATTACACTGCTTGGAGTTCGGAGAACCCTTACTTAGTAGCGTCGTCTTTCTCCTCAACCCTGCAGCATTCGCGCATATAATGCTAAAGTTAGCGAATGTCAGGATGCTGTAAAATAAAGCCAAATTTTTGCATTTGGCCTTATTTCGTTTTATGTAAGTGAAATAAAGCCAAATTTTTAGGTTTGGCTTTATTTGACTCTTTAAAATGAAATAAGGCCAATTTGGCGTTATTTCACTTTTCATCATTTTTAATTTTGCTCACCCGATATAAATCAATTGCCATACTAAGAAGTCTGAAATGGTTAATGTGAACACATTTAACTCAATTGTTTTGATCCTTTTGTTTTCAATGTACGAGTATGTAACATATAGTAAAACAATTTAGGGTTTAGCCGCTCACGTGACTTCGTCGCTCCGCTAAGGATGTGTCATGAATTAAAACACCAAAGGGTGGTCGGTGGGTGTAATTGTAACGGAAAAGCTTTAGTTTGTACAAATCTGACTCCCTGTACTCGCTCCCACAGTGGACGAAGGGCACTTCTAGAGAAGTAAACTGTTTATATTACGTAATATGATGCAGAATATATAGCATGTTTGGAAAGGTCTTGAAATGAAATTTAACAAAAAATTAACCTTTATAGAAATTATATATATATAATTATATATACAATTATATATACAATTATATATACATCCAAATATGGGCTGCACGTAATTCCAATCATCGCTATTAGATATCGCAGTTTTTGACCACCTTCTTCTTCCTCGTATCACATTTTTCGGATTGTGTTTATATCAGCCTTATAAGCTTTCAGGATCTTCACTTCTTCGCATCTTCAGTAAACCAACTCTGAATTTTTACTTCACAGCTGTGCTTAGTAACATCGATGTTTGTGCTTTTTGTGTTTGTCTTTCTTTATAATGACTCGGGAATTCCGAGTGGATATTGCCAATATACGCAGGCTAAAAAGTAATCACTTTTATGCGTACGTCTACGTCTGCAAATACAGACCACTTGTTTTGGCACTTAGTGAAACACAGGTAGATCCACGCCCACACCTCTCAGATCACTGTGGTCTGAAGCTACCTGGCTACGAACTAGTGCCATTATTCTTCTCTCACCGCGGTCTCGCCATTTATGTGCGTAGTGATGTAGCTTACCCAATTTCACCACAATGAAATCTCTGTTCCAATCCGGAATTCAATTTCATGTGGTTAAAATTCCATCTCCGTAAGTAAATTATCCACTACTGCTTTATTTACAGAAGCCCCAAACTGGAGGTTAGAGAAAAGATTCCTAAAAGAACCGTGTGGCAATGCGGGCAAGCCAACTGAAGCGGTCTTAACAGCTTCTTTAGGTACTTTAACTGGTCATTAAGTTTCCTCGATAACGACGTGGATGCCCCTACTGATAAGATCACAGACACCATTCTCTCTGGAATGAGAAACTTTATCCCTCATCGGACGAAGAGTATCAAACCAAAAGAAAAAGTATAGTACGACTCGAGCTGTAAAGATGCTGTCAGAGTTAGAGACATGTTTTTTCGGTCCTTCAAGACCAACCCAACAGAGGAAAACCGAAAAAAATTTAAGCGCACCAGGAATGACTGCAACGTCTTTCTTAATCATGTAAAATTCCAATACGAACAAAAACTAAGGCAAAAAATACTAAATATTAGAAATTCTGCCTCATCCTACATCTCAACGCTCATTTATAATTACATTTCAGCCATCAGCTCTTTGGACAAGGCCAATCCGCTAGCTACATATAGTACTTTGCGGCCAGCTCAATACTCCCAGATTGTGCTTTGTCTCTGCCTACACTTCAGTGCGTCGAATTTTCAATGGGCAAATCCACTTTCGCACTCGTGTAGTAGCAAGAGTTCTTAAAGATCCCCTCCTTCTGAAGAAATGTTTTTCTTCGCTGGCAAAACCACTGCGCAAGCTTTTTCATCCCTAAAAAAGGCGAATCTTCCCCTTTCTCCTCTTACAAACCCATTGCACTTACGTCCCTTCTTTCCATGATCATGGAAACGCTGATAAACCGTCAGCTCGTAAAATATCTCGAAACACGCAAACTTGTTAATGACCGGCGGTACGGTTTTCATAGCAACTGGTCCACTGGTGATCTGCTGGCATATCTCACCGAAAAGTGGAACCAAAGCGTACATCAATCTGGTGAAAGCAAGATAGTTGCACTTGATATTTTTAAGGCATTTGACAGATTTTGGCATCAGGCTCTTTTGTCGAAAATGCGTGCTTTTGGGATCGACTACTCTCTTCTTCAATGGATTAGAAATTACCTTTCGGGACGTCCAATTCAAGTTGTCTTGGATGGTTTCAAGTCTGATATTCACAAAATAAATGCTGGAGTGCCCAGGGCTCCGTTCTATCTCCGACACTCTTTCTAATTTTTATCAACGATCTCTTGTTTGCCACTTCTAATTCAATATGTTCCTTTGCTGACGACAGTACACTCTGTTTTTCGGACTCACGTCCCTGCTCTTCGGCTGTAGAACGGGAACGGCAGCGTATGTTAAGCTCATTAAATTCTGATATTAACAGCATAACTAATTGGGAAACCACTAACAGAGTAGAATTTAACGCTTCCAAAACACAATGCTGTCTGCTGTCGTTAAAGCGAAATTTAAACACGCAGCCATTATCCATGGATGGCACTTGCATCGTCGAAACCGATAAACTTTCCATTCTCGGTATGTGTGTCAATGACAACTTACGTTGGAATGACCACATATTCGGTGTCGTCAAAAATTCTGCAAAATGTCTAGGTTTCCCCAAGCGATGTAAGAAATACTTCACCCGTCTGATCTGGCCTCAATACATGTATAAGGCGTTTATCCGCCCGAAACTGGAGTACAATGCCCATATCTGGTCGGGTGCGCCCAAATCATCTCTGCAGCAGCTGGATAGGATTCAGTACTCCATAGAAATTGCCAGTAGGATTCCGCCCACCCAAACTTTTAACCGTAACACCCGTCTCGCTATGAATGCTCAACAGTATACCCCCAAGCCCACTTTCGGACGTACTCTAAAATATCGTGCCTTCCAATTTCTTGTTCAGCGGAACTTCGGGAATATGCCCTTAAAGGATTATACTGCTAAACTGGGACAACCTGTATAGTTATTCTATTTCGTATAGCCTTGTGCGGTCTTAGGCAACGCGTAGTTTGTGGGTCAATACCGGATTTTTTTCCCCCTAAAGAAATCTTGTTAGTATTTCCAAAACAAAACACATATTAAACCATTCAGATAACAAGATGTATGCAAATTTTAATTAACGGTTAAAACCCAACACACACTTGAGCACTCTTACAGGTTACTACCCCCAACGTTCAAGTTTACCCAGGCAATCCAGAGAACTTCGGAGTGTTTAACTGTTAGATTGATAATTGCATATTAACATTTTAGGAACCTATGTGTGTCTATGGAAGATGCTCTCGAAGACCATCAAGGTATACAGAAGAGCTTAGCATTGGACCAATGGTTAGAGATTTCATCTCTGTTATGTTTTCTGAAAAAAAAATTAAAAATTATGATATTTTCATTTGGATAAAGAGTGTAGACATGGAGGTTATGTATGGAACACAATATCTGATAAATGGGCGCCTCGTAACTGATGGCACTCGTTGGTCCTTTTTGGTGAAATTTTAGATGATATTTTTGACATTGGTTCAGGGTATCCGTAATTCTATCGGTGAGGATTGAGTAGAAAGTGAGAACACTTTGTTAACTAATTTTAAATCCACACTACTTGAATGGTTGTTTAAGGAGAAAAACCGCCATAGGCCGTAGAATGGCCTTTTCGGTTTGCATTCATAGACAGAAACTCTTAACAACAGAAATTCAGCATTACTCTGATGGTTTCACAAAATAAATGATATTCACAAAATAAATGCTAGTGTGCCCCCAGGGCTCCGTTTTGTCTCACTCTTTTTAATCTTTACCAATGATCTCCTGTCTGCCACTTCCAATTCAATATATTCCTTTGCTGACGACAGTATCCTCCGCTTCTCAGAATCGTTCACTGACTCACGTCCCTGCTCTTCGGCTGTAGAATGGGAACGCCAGCCCACTTTCAAACGTACTCTGAAATATCGTGATTCCTTCCTAAACCGAACAACTTGCTTGTGGAAGGCCCTGCCGAACTCTGTATTTCCTAGTCATTGCAACATTCAGACATTTAAAATCAACGTACATCGGCACATATCTCCTAATTTTCTTACGTTCGCACTGTGTTCACACATTTAAGGGATACCTTAACACCTTGAGAGCGCACTGATTTAAAAAGAAAAAAAACACCACTACCTCAAAATTGTACCTGCTTATTGGGACGTTTTGACATAGGCGTTGACATTGTGCACCTCTTTATTGATACAGTGTTTTTCGTTCCATTTTTGCCCCTTCCGCTTCAAAAGTCTCAAACGCTCCATTGGCAGTTCTCTACGTTGTTCCCATTATGTCAATGTCGTCAGCAAATGCGAGTAACTGAACAGACTTTTGATAGATGGTGCCTCTGGAGTGGACTTGCAAGTTTCGCAAAATTCTTTCAAGAATGATATAGACAAATTTTCATGACAACGTTACGCCTTGTTAAAACCCTCTTCTGACATTGAAGTCCTCTATTTTGTTGTTACCAACCCTGCAAAATAAATAATACCAAAAAAAGGTATCGCAATAGACTTTCGGACTCTTAAAAAGATATAAATGTAGTTTCGAGCCAGAATAATGAATTTAAATATATAAATTATTTCATTATCCTTTAGTCAATTATCTGGAATTGCAATTATGTCCTTACCAGCAGAGATTTATAGTTTTGGAATCACACACTCATTTGTGCTGCTTTCCATGTTTGCCTGCATTCCTATTTTATGCTACGTAATCATTCCAGTATTTTATAATAATGGAATTTTAAATTGCTATGAGGTAATTCCACAAAAGGTTATTTAATTTTAAATTTAACATTCTTAATGATACACTTTCAGTACCTAGAAATGAGATTTGATAAACGAATTCGACAACTGGTGACTGCTATTTTCGTCGTTACTGTTTACATGACGCTGCCAGTTTTTATTTTTGTGCCTGCTCTTGCATTCTCTCAGGGTAAGTTTAATTATTTTTACGAATATTTACTAGTACGTTTATGTAATACCAAAAAAATTAACTTTAAATGTTGAGCTGGGTTTAAATTACTATAGATACAATATTAAGGCTTTGGGACTTTGGAAAAAAGATGGTGGCGAATGAGCTGTTTATGGTTTAACGGAAGCGTCAGCTGTGGAATACAAAACCAGTTATAACCGTCCGTCCTAAAAAGGTTCGGCACTACAGACTCAAGGCCGTTCAGGCGAGTAACCGCCAAAAAAATTTAAGAAAAATTTAAAAAAAATTGACAAAAACCAAAACTGTGAAAAAATTTGATCTAAAAAGTACAATGGGTTTGCATTGCAAGGATATCTCAAGAAGTCTAGCTATGCGAGTATAAGCCATTGAGAAAAAATCAGCAACTTCCAAAAATAAAAAATTGAGGAACGCGCCAGCGACATAAATCCAAAAAACCACCTACGGCGATGACCAAAGAAACTTGGTAGGAGATTTAGTGTTGAGGTTATAGAAGGATTGTGTGTATGAACCGTTGGACGGCATGTTAAGAATGTCTATACCACCTTGTTCAAAAAGTTTTTTTTTCAGAAAATTAAAAATACAAGTTTATTCATCTAAATCTATATTGTCCCCTTCAAAGTAATCCCCATCGACTGCAACACACTTAGGCCAGCGCTTGATCCAATCCTTGAAATATTTTTTATATTCGGTTTTCGGCATGTCCATCAGTGCTTCGTGCGATTTTTCCATTACTTCCTCTCGGCTGCTGAAACGCCTTCCCCGTAGTGGTTTTTTAACTCGATTGAACAGAAAGAAGTCACAGGGAGCCAAATCAGTTGAATTCGGTGGCTGTTGGATGGTATTTGTTGCACTGGCACTGTGCGACGGTGCGTTATCATGGTGCAAAATCCACGAGTTTTCTGCCCACAATTCTGGTCTCTTTCGGCGAATTGCTTCACACAAACGTCTCATAACGCCCGAATAATACTCTTTGTTTACTGTATGGCCTTCTGGTAAAAATTTACGATGCACTGCACCATGAAAACCGTGAGCACTGCCTTCTTTTTTTTACTGAAAACGACGTGGGTATTTTGGTCTCGGCTAATTTGGTGAACGCCATTCACTTACCTGATGTCTGAATTGCGTGTCGTACTCATAAACCCACATCTTGTCTACAGTAATGATCCTTTTGATGTATATGGGATCGGATTCATCCTCGCAAATCATCTCTTTTGCGACCTCAACACGGTCTCTTTTTTGCATGAAATTGAGGTCTTTTGGCATTTTGCTCCTACACGACGGAAGCCCAAATCATTAACCAAAATGTCTTGGACGGATCCATAGGCAATGTTCAAGTCCTCCGCTATCCCTCTGATGGTTAATTTGCGGTTATTGACCAACCGCAACATTTCTTTTACTTCATCAATGTTTTCGTCGGTTTTCGACGTCGATGGTCTGCCACTGCGTTCATCATCTTCGATTAACTCACGACCACTTTTGAACCGTTCGCGGCACTGGTAAACGACCGTTTTCTTTAGAGAATCGTTGCCGAAACACTTCCAACGTTCGCACACCACTAAATTCGTTTTTTACGCAAAATTTAATACAAGTTTGTTGTTGCAAATTTAAATCCATTTCTAAAATTGTAAAAAATCGTCCACTCACATTGAAATAGATGTAGTCTTGGCTACGTAACTTTTTCAAATGTCAAGCTATGACGCTACGATTTAGAAGAAATGTCAACAACAGATTTATCAACTTAACAAAAAAAACAGAACTGAAATCGGAACAATGGGAGCGCCACGGTTCCTTTTTAATCGATCGCCGGGAACTTTTTGATCGAGGTAGTATTGTAACATGGACGATTATTGACGAGGAAAAAAATTCCTAACCTACGAGGGTTGTCTGAAAAGTTTCCGACCGAACAATGATACACGACATTTTTTCTCAAAATTTCCTTTATTTTTCTACATAGTCTCCTTGTAACTCTACACACTTCTCCCAGCGATTCTCCCATCTCTCTACCCTGTCCAAATAGTACTTGGCGTTTTTCTCTGCAAAATAATTGTTCACGATGGTGATTGCCTCCTCATTTGACCAAAATCTCTATCCTCCGAACGCAGTTTTTAGATGAGGTAACAAAAAGAAGTCGCTTGGGGCTAGATCTGGTGAATAAGACGGATGGTCAAGCAGTTCAAACCGTAATTCATGGATTTTCATCATGGCAACCGCTGAGGTGTGATATAGCGCGTTGTCTTGGTGAAAAAGGATTTTCTTTTTCTGCAAATGTGGCCGTGTTTCCGCAATTTCTGCCTTCAGCTTGACAAGTAATGATGCGTAGAATGCTCCTGTAATGGTTTTTCCTTTTCGAAGATAATCGATTAAGATAACTCCTTTACTATCCCAAAAAACAGTCGCCATCACTTTCCAGGCAAAAAAACAGTTTTTGCTTCTTTTGGAGCCGGCGTATAATGGTGTATCCAAGTTTCATCTACAGTAATTAATCGGCGCCAAAACTCGGATTTATTGCGCCAACAGAGCGTTGGAAATGTTCATTCGAACACGTTTTTAGTCTAACGTAAGCAAACGCGGCACCCAACACGCGGGCAGCTTTCTCATGCCTAAATCTTGATTTAATATGTAACAAACACGTTCTTTGGACATTTTCATAACCTCTACTATCTCTCTCACTTTAATTCGCGGTCGTGTAACACCATTTGGTGAACTTTAGCGAAGTTATCGTCAGTGGTTGGAGTTTTTGGACTTCCCGAACGTTCATCATCTCCCAAGTTCTTACGGCCACGTTTAAATTCAGCTGCCCAAAATTTCACTGTGGTAAATGATGGTGCAGAGTCACCATACACAGAGTCCAACTCATTTTTGATTTGCGTAGGCGTATTGCCTTTCAAAAACAAGAAATTAATAAAAGCTCGA
The DNA here is from genome assembly GCA_963966105.1 of Volucella zonaria. Lineage (NCBI taxonomy): Eukaryota > Metazoa > Arthropoda > Insecta > Diptera > Syrphidae > Volucella > Volucella zonaria. Next base: position 75,277,273 of record OZ014530.1, on the reverse strand, counting down.
TACTCAATTTTTTCCATTTTCACAAAAAACACTCACATCGACTCGCTCAAATGACTGTCAAATAAAAACGGCGAGTCCAAAATGACTGAAACTTCGGTAAGTAACTGTCAAAAGATGCACAACTAGCATTCACTAGCTTTTTGACGAGTGCCGCTCTCTTTACGTTGGGGAAACTTTTCAGACAACCCTCGTACGACGGAATGAACTGAACCAAACTGAAGTTGAGATGGGCAGTTCAGTTTTTTTCAGTTTATATGCATTTTTATTTTCTTAATTAACAAAAAAATGCTTAAAAATTAGCTTAAATAACTTACAAATAATCTTATACTAACTTACTAGCCCCATACGGGCACTCTAAGTTAAACCTAACACTTAAACTAAGCCTTTCGACGTATCAGTACATTACAATCTATATTTATTTTTATATTTACGTGTTAAAACTAAAACTAAGAAAATAAATTTTAAGCAAAAACTTAGTATATGGAAAGTTGAGATGGGCTGCCTGGAATGGATGGCAGGTTACTGGACGAACATCGCCTTCCCGGTCTTGAAAAAGAGAAACACTTTAAACTGTCTCATTATTTATTGATACTCGTATATCAGTCCTCATCGCGTATAAATTCGTTTCTGCAGTTATAAACCCCCATCAATTATCTGAATACGTCAATCCCCCCATCAATTATCTGTGAGATCTAGACAACACCCCGGATTTTCAATATTCACCTCCTCTCTTCCGACTTCTCTAATACCGTACGTCGGAGAACGATGAGAAAGTCAGCACTGACCACAAAATATGTACATAATTTTTCAAAAGTCTTTTTGAATACTGGCGTTAGCAGCACGTATTGACATTGTCGCGGAAAAATTATATCCAACGACATACAATATAAAGGCAAAAAAGGTATATCTTTTCGGCATCTCGCCCAACTTCGAAGTGCAAGGATACTTTCTGTACCCAGGATAAAAAGTTTATTTAAGCGCTTCTTTTTCAATACTCGTATGTATAAAGCTTACTTTAATACTGATGAACGTATTTGATTGTTTCCAGCGAAAATTATTCAAGATATTTTTAGTCCGTTTGCGAAGACAATGACACGTAGGAACCATCAAGTTTATTAAAAAGCAGATTAAAATGCTTAAGCGACATACGGTTACAAATCAAGCCCCTGGTCCTCAGTTGACTGTGAGGAGCAAATAACACTTTAGGAGCTCTGTTGTCTGTCGATATTGAATTCCCCATAGACATTGTACTTTCCGCCAACTCCTGCAACTGTTTATCCCCCATGTCACCAGAATATTAGATATATTGCATATGCTTAGTTACTTACGAGGGGCGTTCAAGATATTCTCGGTATCGGGGTGAAGCTGTGGTTGCATATATAAATTGACTTATTTATCAAGTAACACTATTATTTTAGTGCATTCATGTAAAATTTCATATAAATGTGATTACTAATTCGCGTTTTATCTCTAGTTAAACAGAATCATAATGGCAACTGAGGCGATGATGGTGAAAATTGAGCATCGCGCTGTAATTAAATTTCTCACTAAGCAAGGAAAAAGTCAAAAAACTATTCATGAAGAGATGGTGGCTGTTTACCAGGGTTCCGCACCTTCATTATCAACTGTGCAAAAGTGGTCAAGTGAGTTCAAGAGAGGCAGAGAGAGCATTGAGGACGACCCCCGCTCCGGCGCCCCGGCTACTGCTTGTACGGGAGAAAGCATCAAAGAAGTCGAAAAACTTGTTCTTGAGGATGCCCGAATAAAGGTGAAAATGATGGCGGAGATCACCAAGCTTTCAATTGGTACCATTCACACCATTCTTCATGACCATCTTAACCTTTCAAAGGTCAGTGCAAGGTGGGTGCCACGAATGCTCACAGCGCCTCAGATAAAAAGTGAGAATCGCATGCTGTAGAGAGCTTTTGGAGATGTGTAGTGAGAACGCGGACGGTGTTATGGATCGAATTGTTACTGGGGACGAAACATGGGTCCACCACTATGACCCTGAAAGCAAACAAGAGTCCATGCAGTGGCATAAAAAAGGAACAGACCCCCCGAAGAAGTTCAAAATCACTCCGTCTGCCCGAAAGCTCATGGCCACAGTTTTTTGCGACTCAAAGGGAATCTTGCTCATTGAGTACAAAAAAAAAGGTGAAACCATCAACGCCACATCCTACGCTTCCACTTTGCATAATTTGCGGGAGGAAATTAAAAAGAAAAGACGGGGTAAACTCGCAGCGGGTGTGTTGCTTCTTCATGACAACGCTCCTGTTCACACGGCGCGAGTTTCCAAGGCTGCTGCGCAAGATTGTGGTTTCGAAGAAATCCAACACCCACCCTATAGTCCAGACCTTGCCCCTAGAGATTATTTCCTGTTTCCGGATTTGAAAAAATGTCTTCGTTGAAAAAGATTTTCGGATGATGAAGAACTCAAGTCGGTATTTTGCAGAGAAAGAGGAAATTTATTATTTTGAGGGTTTAAAAAAGCTTATCTCAAGATGTAACAAATGCATTGATGTTAGGGGAGATCACATTGAAAAATAAAAACAATTTAAATTGAACTCGCATTTTCCTTCATATCGATACCGAGAATATATTGAACGCCCCTCGTATGTATGTACTTGCTTAGGTGACGCTACAGTTCGTGATAAACTTGGGCCTCAACTAACAAGCCTTTTCAGATCCTTAGCTAACGGTCTGTTGCGTTGTCTCTCCCGGTTAGATTCAAAGGGTCTGCGGTCCGGAGCATTAGTGTCCATTCGCTTCGCATGTCCATCTCATTGCCATCTCAGGCGACTGATACGGTTTCTGGCTAAATCGATGTTTCCGTACAAATAGTTGTACGAACATGATATCTTCATCCGCTTTCGATAGAATCCATGCTTTAGTGCCACAAAGTAGGACTGGAATGATCAAGGTTTTATATGTATAGAGTCTCTTTAGTTGTTTGGGATAGGGCCTTATTCGCAGAATTGATAGCGGAGGTAGACAAAGTCGTATGATGTTCTATCCAATTCGTCGAAATTGTGTCTCACCTCATGTTGACAACGTACGAATATACTAGGTTTTAGTATTGATATAGTATATAATATAATATATATCATTTACCGTTGAACCCATTTTGGCATCTTCCGTTTTAATACTAGCAAACGTTGGCAGCTCGCTCAGTTCTGCCAACTATGTGGATATCATCGGCGTAGGCTAGCAATGGCACAGACTTTTGAAAGATTGCGCCTCCGGTGTTCGCTTGTGAGTTCCGCACAAGCATCATAGTTGAAGATGTTGAAGAAGTCACATGATTTTTTTTTTTTGTGGTTACTTTACGGAGCAGGGAATGTTTTCTATCTAATGCCATAGCTTGACATGGCTATTTATAGATCGTTTCTATAAATCCTGTCATACGCGGCCTTAGAATCAATAAAAATATGGTGGGTATCGATTTGGACTTCTTGAGTTTTTTCAAGGATCTTGCCACAATGCGAAAATTACTAATCGGTCAAACGATGCTGAGATTCCATCCATCTGCAATACACTCTTCTGACCAAATCTGAGAAATGTGTTGATGTATGCTCTCACCAATAAACGAATACATCATCCGGTTTTTGGATATTGCTATCCCTACTTCGTTTTGGTCAGATGGACGGAAGTCTTGGCTGTCATAGTCTAAGTTTATTAATTTATTCTACCTGACAGTGGGACAATCATAGATGAACTGACCTAAATGGCAAACTTTGCAGATGTTGGAAAACCAAAACCGATTTTCTACTGATCGCCTCTAACCGTGTAACCCTGTCTGTGAATACGTGTGAATTGTCATCAATGCCAACTTCCCTCCCATTTTACACAAAACCCGCCCATTTTACTCAAAAAAGGTCACTCACATTACACACACGCGTGCAAATCGCTCTCATTCTAGCAACTTTACTTCTAAATTGCTCTCATTCTAGCAAATTTTGACAGATTATAGAAATGTAAAAGTGTTGGTAATTTACTTACAGTGAGTCTGTGCGAAAGTTAAGAGTTTGCCATCTAGGTTAGTATCTATGAGGGTAATGGGCTTCGTCGCCGATATACAGTGTGTTGAAGAAGTTTTTCCATATTCTCGGCGTCGATTGTAACTCACTCTACTACAAAGTTTCCTTCTTCATCCCTTCAACTTTCTGAACTGGTTTTGTTGCCTTGACACGTTTATTTTACCTGGTGGCAAAACTTCCATGCGTTGTTCCTAGAGTACAGACTCTCAATATCTTCGATCGCACGCTTCTCGTACTCTTTTTTCTTCTTCTGGAGAAGTCGTTGTTCTTCCCGTCTCTTTTGCTCGTAGAGCTCACTGGCGACTCTCGCCCTTCCTGGCAACCCCGTTTTGTATGCTTTTTGTTTAGCTCCGATGGGACGTTGACAGCGTTTTAGTACTTGATGCTAGTCTTCAATACTTGATGCTGACGGCATAGGAGTTGTTGATTTCAGGTTTTCTAAGTTATATCTTCTCATACAATAGTTGTTATTATTTCTTGTAGCGGTTGGGAAATCCAGTTATTCGAGTCGATGTGGGCTGCCCAGAAATATCGAACGTTCTCATTACTGAAGTATGCCTTAGATCGATCGCAAAATCATCCATTTGATTCAAGGTTTCATGATCCGGAAACTGCCATGTCCTATTGTGTCCTATGTATATTGAGATGAGGAAACAGTGTGCCAAGTTACAAAAAGTGGGGGTTAATAAGCTATTTTTGCAGAAAAAAAAATGACAGTCAAAATTTTATGTTAAAAAGGAAAGCATTCTTGATTTTCAATAACTTTTGACACATTAATTTTAGGACAACATTTACTTTGAAACAATAAAAGCATTCTCAAAATTACGATAGTTCAACGATATCCCATTTGTTGCCATACACGGATAAATTTGATAGATAAACAGGACAGGGTAAGGCTTTGGCTTAAAACCTCTGTGTCTCGGAAGGAATGCATTTCCGAACCCCTACCCTTATGACTTTTTTCTCAAAATATGTCAAGGAATCTCCACTTAAAGTCTTCCACACATTATCTGGAATACCCTGTATAAGAAAAGAAAATTAAAAAAATATATACCTATACATATTCCAAAAATCAACGTCAAGTCGGAAACGGGTGATAGGTCAAGTGGTGTCGGTTATCACAAAATTATAAAAAAAAATCCAAGTCATGTACTTTTAAAATTATTTGCACTCCAAAAAAAATCGAGAAATCTGACACCCTGTGACGATCTTTCAAGTACTGTGACCGCAAATCTTTACTTTACTTCGATTTTTTTGTTGTCACGTAACCCTGAGTAACTGTTCTGTAAATGACGGTCGAAAATTTAAACATAATTATATCGGTTTTAACTAAAATATTGCTTTCGAGATACATGGATGGACAATGTATCTCGAAATCATTAATCACCTATCTTGAACTGACTGTACTGACAAAAAAATGTACTGTGTCATTTTGGCAAGTAATTTTAAAAGATGGCATATTTAGTTTGGATTCCAAAATGGTATGAAACTTGCTCACTAACGCTTAATTGAGGACAAAAAAAATATTTTGTTAAAGAAACCCGATTCATAGTTAATTCTTTTTAATAAGTTAAAATGAGTACCAAGTGTGAGCGAGACAGACAGTGACACCGTAATTGAGACGGATAAACACACCATTTCTTGCAGCCTCGATGTGTGAAGTGCGGAAAGAACCACAAATCCGAGGAATGCGCTCTAGGTAAGGACGGAGCGTCTGAAAAAAGCCAACTCTCTTGTGCTTTGTGTAAGAACACGGGACACACCGCAAATTATCGGGGTTGTCCCAAATTCCAATACATAAAGCGAGTAAATCTGGCTCGGCAGCAGAAAGTGGAAGTTAAACGTCCACTCGTGCAGGCACAAACACCAGCCGTTACTCCCCACGTTACCTACGCCCAAATGGCGGCAGGTAGGGGAAATACGGTGCAACAAGCAAAGGTAGCTTCTCAGGCCCCAGCGCCTAGAGCACCGGAACCTGTACCTGACATGCTGGCTATCTTGCTCTCTATTCAGGGGCAGATGGCTCAGCTTCAGCGTCAAATACAGGAACAGGCTAAGCGGGTAGATCAAATATACGCGCTGCTGCCGGGCCTAACGCACCTCCAGTCGTAATGGGTACGTACGAGTACATGGCGGAGCAAACCCTGAAGATCCTTGCAGTGAATGTTAATTCACTGATTAGGTTCGAACGAAGAGCCACACTGTTTAAGTTGCTTAAAGACCAAGCCCCCGATGTGCTTTTGGTTAGCGAAACTAAGCTGACCAAAAGACACAAAATGAGGCACAGAAGATATAAAATATTACGAAGAAACCGACCCAACTCCATTCAAGGAGGGGGTGTTGCGATCTTTGTTAGAAAAGGACTGCGTTTCAAAAGAATATACAGTCGTGTAGTACGTAGGTTCCAGGTGCTGGAAGCATGCGTCATGTACATCCCTCTCCGTAGTGGAAAGCGGTTATACATGGTGTCTGTTTATGCACCTAAAGCTACTCAATCCACCTTATTCATCTCAGAGCTCGAGATACTTTTTCGATTCCTAAGACTGGAATTGGAGGAGAACTACTTTATTATCGGCGGAGATTTCAACGCCAAACATAGAGATTGGGGAAATAATACACCAAATGCTAGAGGGAACCTACTTTTCAATTGGTGGGGTCAGCATAGTATAATGTATCGACTCGGCCTCAAGGCGACGGATAGTCCGTCGTTTCCCAGACAAGGTTCCTATTTGGACCTCTTGCTGTTCGACACACGAATACACCTGACATGTACTAACCAACATACCATAAACTGTCTACGCACGTTTGTGTATGACAGTGACCATTGCGGTCTCAGTACCGAAATAACCGTTCCGAACGAAATTGCGGAATTGGACGAGTTTGTTCAAAGGCATTCCTACAACTATAGTAGGGTGCGCTGGACCCACTTCGCCAGAACACTGACGAGAGCACTCTCCTCGAATTCGCTCTACCTACCGTCCAACAGAAATCTGTCAAACGAGGAGATTGACAGGTATCTTAGACTAATGGACGAGACAATTAAACGTACAATGGACAAAACGATACCTCGGTATCAACACACTGATGACGAAGACTTATTCCGCAACGCAACTATTGACGCACTGCACCGACAAAAAAGTAGACTGCTGTCAAGACTAAAAACCTTGTACAGACAGTTTACTGACAGACATAACCCGGAGATCATGACATTGAAGTCGTCGATTAAAAACCTCCAGACATTAATAAAGGAAAATTACAGAAACTCTGTAAGTTTGTATTGGAACAATAAAATTCGGGCTGTAAACACCAGCAACCCGAATATGTTCCCGCAAATAAATAAAATATTTCGGAGAAATAATCAAAACGACCTTCCATGTCTCAAAATCGCCCGAACGACGAACAACGAACAAATACTTGTAGCAGCAGGCATCGATCCAAATGAGGCCATTGATAATGACAACTTCTTTGTGATCGAGGATCCACAGGAGAAAGTAGAGGCTATAGGAGCGACTTTCCAGGAAGTATACAAGGCGAATGACATCATTGGCCCCAACCTGGAAAATCGAGTCCTTGTGCACAATTTCTACCTTCGAAATGAAATAGTGAACTGGCGATTCGAGAGCTCGGGTTTCACCCAGTTCAGTGACGAGAATATGGCAAATAATGTCATCGCCGACGACAGGGTATTACCACCGTTCGTTTCGAAGGAAGAGCTCCAAACGATCTTCGAATCACTTAGAAGTAAGAAATCAGTGGGAACCGATGAAATACCGAACATTGTGCTTCGACATCTCCCACTAGAAGCGGTGGACATTTATACCACCCTGTTTAATAATGCAATGAATAATGCACATTATCCAGCGCATTGGAAAACTGCGGTGGTACATCCCATTCCCAAAAGGGATAAAGATACTTCCAATCCGGCGAATCTCCGCTCGATCAGTCTTCTTCCAAACATCAGTAAGGTGTTCGAGAAGGTAATCAATAGAGTCCTGACTAAGTGGGTTGAGGACAAACATATAGTTCCGGATAATCAATTCGGTTTCAAGGCGGGGCATGATATCATTCATGCTGCGTCTAAATTGGTTTCTGATATCCAATGGAACAAAGGCAAGAAACAGTGCACTGGTGCCTGCCTGATTGACTTGGAAAAGGCCTTCGACACCGTATGGTTAGAGGGACTCTTCTTCAAGCTGGACAGGTTGGGCATTAGTAAACCACTGCTGTATATTCTTTTTGATATGCTCTCCAGTAGACAGTTCATCGTGAAAAATGGCGATGTGACTTCTGCTGGAATATTTAACATTAAAAACGGTCTGCAACAAGGTGCGGTGAATTCGCCGATCCTATTCAACATTTACACAAGTGATCTGATAGGTTCACTTCACCATGCCATAGCGTACGCAGACGACTTAATAGCGTACAGATCAGGCCCAAAGATTGAGGTCATTAACATACTTTTACAACGTGACTTCGATAAAATTAAGCGATATTGCGATGACTGGAAGTTGAAAATCAACTTTCAGAAATCGGAAACCATTCTGTTTAGGACGCCTTTGTCTGGGGCCTCTAGGGATACCAGAAAGAATTGCCGAAAGTTCTCTATCGTCGGACAACATGGACAGCCACTTGCTTGTCGAAATGTGGTCAGATACCTTGGGATCTGGCTAGATCAATATCTGTATTTTAACAAACATATGGATGTTGCTCTGGCCAGAGCCAGAGGTGCTTTTGCCCTTACAAAGAGACTGTTTTATAACAGTCAACTCGATGCGAGGGTGAAGGTGATCTGCTACATGGCCCTTATTAGGCCCATGCTTGTATTTGGTTGTCCCGTGTGGGTCAACGTGAGAGCAAGTTTATTGGAAAAGATTCGGGTGTTTGAGAGGGCTTGTCTTAGGACTTGTCTTCGCCTATACAGAACACCAGAGTCTGAGTACATAAAATTCTATCCCAATGAGGTCTTGTACAATAGGGCGAACCTAATAAGAGTGGACAATTTTGTTATTAAGTTGACTCGAAGGCACATTGCAAGAGCAATGACCTCGTCGAACAACCTGATCTCCGGGGCTTACTACCCTAATTATATGTATCATGAGAGAGTTCGCTTTGACGGCTTTATTCCTCCAGAAGCGTTCCTCTACTTCGATATGAAAGGACTGATCCAGGACAGATTAGCGGTGCCGCTAATCTTCCATGTCGCTCGAACAGCTGCGGACAGGCGACTCAACTACGACAGAGACGTCGCACACGGCAGTGCGGAGCGTCTCCGGTTCAGTAGGGTGGTAGGGAGTCGCGACATGAGAGATGTGGCTCGGCAGCACCAACAATTTTGGTGGCTATTGGAAGGAGGGGAAGGTTCGTCGTCGAATTCCTCAAGTTATAGGTAGCTTCATGTGAAGCAAAGTCGGACATCTGTTTATTTTGTTAGCCATGGCCGGCTTACATAGTTTTAGGTAGCATTAAGTTAGATCTAAGGGAAAAAAAAAAAAATAAAAAAAATAAAAAAAAAAATATAAAAGAACAAAAGAGATTGGTGACAACTTTTTTTTTTTTTTTTTTTTCTAAAAAAAGGGGTAATCCATACAAGCAAAAAAAAAATGTATTGTATATCTGTTACAATAAGGTAGGATAAGTAGGTTAAGAATTAGATTTATATTTTCATTTATTTTTTTTTTTAGGTAGTTAGTTTATAAGTTTTAGTTTTAGTTTAATTTTAGTTTTACTTTATTTTTATCTTTTTACAAAAAGTCCGTTTACTAAGTTTTTCCTTTGCATAATAAAAAATTTTTCTTAGTTTTAGTTTAAATTAAATATAAAAATATAAGTAATAACGACTGTTCAAATCGTCGAAAGACATAGTTTAAGTATTATGTTTAACCTAGAGTGCTCGCATGGGGCCAGTAAGTTAGTATAAGATTATTTCTAAGTTATTTAAGCTAATTTTTAAGCATTTTTTTGTCTAGCTTGTAAGTGTAAATGAATTAAGAAAATAAAAATGCGTTTGAAAATGAAAAAAAAAACACACCATTTCGACTAGTTTGAGTGAAACAGATAGAGATCCCACCCTTGTCATTCCATTTTATTTTTTCCCCGTCAAAGAGCACACAGAACACTACGTTATCTTGGTGTATACTCTCAGGATCGCAAACTACCGATCTTGTATGTTACAACAAATGTTCAAACTGTTTGCCTTCAGAGGCAATGCAAGCTCTGCATTTACTTACAAATGATCTGGTAATAAGACGGGTATATCTTCTGGAGTTGATGTCTTCAACGGCTTCTGCAATTTTTTGTCGCAGCACGTTTAAATTTTCTATCGGCTTAGAATAAACTTTTTCTTTTACTGCTCCCCAGTAAAAAAAAATCGAGTGGATTTCAATCAGGTGAACGGGCTGGCTACGAAATTGTACCAGACCGCCCCATCCACCTGTTGGAGTATTCCCGATCGAGGAACTCTCGTACTGTGCGAGTATAATGCGCTGGACAGCCATCTTGTTGATACCACATGCATGCATAAATATTTAGTAGCACGTCTTCCAATAAATTTGGTAAGTGGTTCTCTAAAAAATCTAAATAAACCTCGGCATTCAAATTCTGCGGCAGCTCGAATGGGCCAATAATTCTACCATTCAAAATTCCCGTCCACATGCACCAGGTACCGCTGGTGCAAATTGTGGAGGTTCATGTAACTCCCTTTTAAAAGTTGATACGCCCGACCATAGAATTTTTTCGAAGAATCTCGGATCCTCTCTGAACTTCTGCAACAACGTTTGACAAAATTGCACTCTGTCTAAATAATCTCGGGGTAGCGGACTGTGGACTCGTTGTACATGGTACGGATGGAGCTGGTTTTTCCTTAGAATTCGGTGTGCTGTACTTTTGGGCACTCCTATGCTTTCTTCAATTGCTCGTATTGAGGTACTAGGGTCTTGTGCGACTGCTTGTAAGACTTCGTCCTCGTAGAGCATGACGGGTCTTCCCTCACTAACCATTAGATTTGGAAATCGACCCTCTGAGAATGACCGGTGCACATTTACAAACACTCGATGGTCCGGATGAAGCTGAGCATTTGGGTATCTCTCATGTTAAAGTCTGGATGCAGCACTAGCATTACACCTGCATTTCCCATAAATGAGATGCATGTTAGCATATTCCTGAGCAGTGTATCGAGATAGCATGATGGCATACACAATCACGGGATCAACGATCAATAATAATCCAGAAGAAATCCAGGTTCGACAGAAACGGTCAGATAGCAGATCAAAGTCGCAATGCAATGAAGTCGAATAAAGAAGGCCAAAGTTGTAAGCACGAAATCAACACGATTGCAGAATAATGCGCTGTAAGCGAAGAAGTGTAACGTACTGCAGTATTGCATGATGTGCCTGTGCGTGACTGCTTGACAAGGGTGGCATCTCTATCTGTTTCACTCAAACTAGTCGAAATGGCGTGTTTATCCGTTCCAATCACGACGTCACGATCTGTCTCGCTCACACTTGGTACTCATTTTAACTTATTAAAAAGAATTAACTATGAATCGGGTTTCTTTAACAAAATATTTTTTTTGTCCTCAATTAAGCGTTAGTGAGCAAGTTTCATACCATTTTGGAATCCAAACTAAATATGCCATCTTTTAAAATTACTTGCCAAAATGACACAGTACATTTTTTTGTCAGTACAGTCAGTTCAAGTTAGGTGATTAATGATTTTCAGATACATGGATGGACAAAAAAGCAATATTTTAGTTAAAACAGATATAATTATGTTTAAATTTTCGACCGTCATTTACAGAACAGTTACTCAGGGTTACGTGACAACAAAAAAATCGAAGAAAAGTAAAGATTTGCGGTCACAGTACTTGAAAGATCGTCACAGGGTGTCAGATTTCTCGATTTTTTTTTTGGAGTGCCAATAATTTTAAAAGTACATTACTTAGATTTTTTTTTATAATTTTATGATAACCGACACCACTTGACCTATCACCCGTTTCCGGCTTGACGTTGATTTTTGGGACATCCTGTATAACGTCTTTGCTAAGCGATTCCGTATACATGCTAACGTACATACTAATTTGGGGTTTAAAACAAAATATTTAAGCTGCGGAATATTTATTTTGTGTCAAAAAAACCAAAGTGCCTTAATACCGCTTATTTACAATAAATTCAGTCCCTCGTTTTCGACTGCCTGATGGAATTTACTCATTCTTCTAATTCACGCAGCTACTTTTAGGCTTTAAAATTAAATTCACCAAAAATATGCTTCATTTCTTCCGCTAAGAAAGACATTTAAATTTCATTTTTAGTAACGGGTGCCAATATTCATTTGACAAATGGGGTGGTCTGTTTTATCTGCGTCTTCTATACAATGTTGGTAAGTCACAGCACCAAGTCATTACCTAAACCCTTTTAAATATGTTTTTGTTCAATCTTTTAAGGGTGGTATAAAAGCTGTAGTTTGGACAGATGTGGCACAGGGAGGAATTATGTTGGGTTCGGTTATTATTGTTGGAGTAATGGGTACCTACCAGGTAGGAGGTCTCGGAAAAGTATGGGACCTGGCATCTGAAGGAGGGCGTCTAGACCCAAAGTAATGGCAAAACATTGTTACTTTTAAAAATTTGTCTTAAATTTTATTTTAGCTGGGAATTTGATCTCACAACACGTGTCACAGTATGGAATACATTCTTCGGTGGCATTTTCATGTGGACAGGATATGTGGGTCTTAATCAAAGTTGTGTTCAAAGAATTGTTGCGTTACCATCTCTTGGTCATGCCAGGAGGTAAGTCACTTCAATCTTATCAAATCCAGCTTCAACGGATGAAAACTAAAAATTTCAGAGCTCTTGTTTTATTTGCCATTGGATTTTTGGCAATAATTGGTCTGAACTGCTTCACTGGTATCATTCTATTTGCCAGGTATTACGACTGTGATCCTGTTAAAGCCGGGGTAAGAAAATGTTCCTAGACTTTATTAGTAGCAAATTCAAGAAATTGACTACCGACAGGCTGTTGAGAGACCAGATAAAATAATGCCGTTTTTTGTCCAAGATATTGTTGGACATCTCAAAGGAATGCCTGGTATTTTCATTTCTGCCGTCTTTAGTGCAGCTTTAAGGTAAATTTTATTCTAGAAACTAAAACAAATCAACTTTTTTTATATTTATTTATTTAAGTACAATGTCCGCAAATTTGAATTCGCTATCAGGAATTTTCTATTTTGACTATGTGAAGCCTTTCATCAATCATACTGAACATAAGGCCAACTTAATAATGAAAGCATTTGTTTTTGTAACTGGGTTTTACTGTCTTGTTGGTGGATTGGCTGTGGAAAAATTCAAATCAATTATTCAAATGATAATAACGATAAGTGGTTTGACTCATGGTGCCATACTTGGAATATTCACACTGGGAATGTTTGTACCAAAAGCTCACGCTAAAGCTGGACTGTATGGAATCATATTCAGTATAGCGGCACTGTTGTGGATTATTTGTGGAGCACAAATTAAATTCGGTTCTGGAGAGCTAAAGTATGATCCGCTACCTACAAGTACTGATGGATGTGATGCTTTTAATATAAAAATTCCAAATTCACCGTAAGTATACCATAGATCAGGCAATTGAAACAAGAATAATGTTAGTGTAAATTTTGACTGGAAATTTCTCTGAGATTTTAATTAAATAACGAATTTCATTTAGATGTATATATTACAGCAGGGCCTCGATAATCCCAAAACTCGCTAATCCGAACGACTCAGTAATCCGAACGACCCCCTGGGTCCGGGAACGAGAGCGATAATTCGAAGAATTGATTTAACTTGACTGTCACTCGTAGTGCCACACACACAACGCAATACTAAGTCTGTTCCCTTAGGCCCGGTGCACATGAGCTGCAACGTATTTCTTCCTATCTATTTTGCAGCTTATGTGCACCGGACCTTACATTTTCCAGTAACTTTAAGTTGACGCGCAAAGTAAGCAAATGTACCGGAGAACGATGACGAAGAATGGTATCACTTCACATCAAAAATCCCAATAATACGCAGATACAAACATTTGGATCATAAATCGTAGAAGATGACATCTCAATCCAGGACCATTACAACCCTTTAGCTGTCAATCATCATCGTCAACAACAAAGGAGGGTCGTACATTTTTGGTTGCGCAGTAGGTCAAAGGGATGACCACAGGTTAACTGCATATCCTCAGGGTGGGCAGCTGCAATGAGATGACTATAAATAGTGAGGATTTTAAGTCATAAGTCATCAGTTATCAATTGTCGTTAAAAGTGAAGTCAGTAAAAACTGTTTTATTTATTGAATCGGGCTCGCATTTTTTACACTCGGTTTGTCGCGCAGTTTTGTTTTATTTAAGACTGTTGCATGGTGTTTCTTCGACCATTTCGCCTGCTTTTTAAATTATGGCTTCAACATCGAAGAAAAGGAAACATATCACATTAACAATATCACAAAAGTGCGAGATTTTGTACAAGATTGAGCAATGTATCTCTTTATCAGTTCTTGCTACTGCATAATATTGGAAAAACCACTATTTTTGACATTAAAAGCAAGGAGGTAAAAATAAAGTCATTTGTAATAAACACAGAAAGGGTCCAGGCACAAGAAAAACCTTAATAATTCCTGAAAACTTCCAATACTTGTCAGGTGAAGTATTGATGGAAAAGGCAAAATTTTTCCAAAAAAGACTTGAAAAAGGAAAGTTTGTTGCCTGTAGAGGATGGTTAAGTAATTTTAAGAAAAGGCATGGTATAAGCCAACAAAAACTAACCGGTGAGAAATTGTCGAATAATGAAGCAGCTGTGAAGCCATTCCAGAAAAATGTATGGACGTTTGTAACGAAAAAGATCTGATTGCAGATCAAATCTATAATGCTGACGAATCAGGCTTGTACTGGAAAATGATACCAGACAAAATACTGGCGTCTGGGTCAGAGAGTAGGGCCGGCAACAGGTTCCAAATTGTTAGCAAAGCACAACGGCCACGTGCATTTGCAACAGTCAAAAAGTTACCAGTCCATTACACAGGTTAAAAAAATGCTTGTGTTACAAGACCAATATTTTTAGAGTGGCTAAAAGGACATTTCATTCCCAAACTAAAGAAATTTTTATTGAAAAAAAACCTACCGCTAAAAGCACTTTTACTTTTTGATAATGCCACCAGCGCATCCAGTTGAAGATCTGCAATCGATCGACGAAAATTTCACTGTTTTGTACACGCTTCCTAATTGCACAGCTCTTATTCAACCCATGGACCAAAATGTGATTCAAAACATTAAAGTAAAAAACAAGAAAAAACTCCTATTGCAGATTTTTAGCCAGCAAGAATTTGGTCCAGAATGCGCAGTATCTGAACTGCTTAAAAAGACCACAATGAAAGATGCAGTGTTTTCATTGGCTCAAAGTTGGCAGAAATTGTCTTCAAATTTGATTAAACATTCTTGGAAGCCTCTTTGACCTTTGTTATTCGAATCAAAGGAAATGTCTAGCCAAGATGTTGCTTATTTTGATCATGGAGATGATCTCCCATTAAGCAGTTTTCGTAACAGAGGCTTTTTATAAGTAGACGCTAACGATTTCTTGTTAAGCAATGATGACATTGACTGCCAGGAGACGTTAGCTAATGAAGACATAGTAAGACAACTAATGAATCAGCAGGATATCGAAAGTGAAGAAGAACTGGAGTCATCGGAACTAGTTGCAAAGACTCCTCATACTCAAACTGTGTCTGCCCCAAATTCTTGCTTGGTATGGGCGGATGAAGTCGATATTTCGATTCCAGAAAAAATGTTATTACGTAAAATAAGATATGAAGCGTCGCTAAATAGCACTCGACAAAGTATTATATTGGAATTTTAAAAAAAGCGTAATTACATACTTATATTGCATTACACTCTACATATGTACTAGATGGAGTGAAAAGTGACGCCCTTGGGAATTAAAAAAAAAATTTTTTTTAAATGTTTTTTTTTTTTTTATTAAATATAGTCCCCTTTTAGTTTTATACACTTATTCCAGAGATTTTCCAACTTCTTGATCCCGTCCGAAAAGTAATTTTCCGGAAGGTCTGCAAAATACTCCTCCGTGGCATCGATGATTTCCTCGCGTGAGCTGCATTTTTTATTGATGAGCCATCTTTTGAGGTTTGGGGAGAGATAATAGTCCGAGGGATCCAAATCCAGTTACCAATCAACGCCAAAAGTCCGCCCGATTCCGCATCAGCAAGTCCAAACACTCTTTCGAAGTGCTCCCGTTTCAATTACGAAAAACTTTGTTTTGCTACGAAAAATGCCTTCAAAATGTCTGCATACTATAAATTTTTGGTGTTCGGATTATCGAGGCTCTGCTGTATATGTTTCTGTTTCAGAAAAGAAAAATCCTTTCTTTAGAATAAAATTTCAGTCATTGTTGCCCTGAGTTACGCTAAATGACTCCTTACTTAGCTGCAGTTCCCAATAACCGTTCATGAATTCCTCATTGTTTCATTCGAAATTAAATTAGATTTCAGGCTATCAGAGTTGCCAACCATACAACGCCGAATTTAAGAATACCAGAATAGGTATTACATAAGGAAAACTTTACATCGAGAACAGTCTGCTATATGTTTACCCTTACTTGTTTGCATAGAACAGATCTGAGCTCAACCAACAATTTTTCCAACTGGTTCAATTATTAGCCAGTCCTTTAAGTCTTGCAGTGACGCCGGCAACTGCACTTGAATGCTCCACCTTAAATTCGTTTTGTTTGTGCAATTTCCAAGATGTTGCTTATTTAGATTTTTGATTCCACTTAGTATAACATCGGATTTGGTATATAGGTATATGTAGGTATTTTGGGATCCGATTGATTGGTTCATGTTATAAAAAAAATCGTATGGGAGCGGGGTCTATCTTCAACACCCACTGAGTTACAGGTTATTTAAAAAAGTTCCTTCAGAGAAGTAGGTACCAATAATTATTTAGTTGTAACTTCTGGTATATTAAATGTTTTTTTTTTTTGTTTTAATTCTCCATTTTACTCATTTACTTTTTTCTATATCAGTGGGAATGAGTGGAAAATCCCTTTTAGCAGGAGCAGTATTTGGGAAATTTTCCAACTTCTTTTTGTTTATTTTTTTTTTATTGGTCTTAATGATGTTAAAAAGAAGTTTTGGCAGAATATTGTAGATGTCATAAGTTTTTATTCGAATAAGTATGTTAGAGTATATACCACCTTGATCAAAAAGTTCCCGAAATTTATTCAGAAAATTTAAAATACAAGTTTATTCATCTAAATCTATATTGTCCCCTCCAGAGTAATCCCCATCGACTGCAACACACTCTTGGCAGCGCTTGATCCAATCCTCAAAACATCAGTGATTCATGCGATTTTTCCATTACTTCCTCTCGGCTGCTGAAACGCATTCCCCGGAGTGGTTTTTTAACTCGATTGAACAGAAAGAAGTCACAGGGATCCAAATCAGGTGAATTCGGTGGCTGTTGGATGGTATTTGTTGCATTTTTCGTCAAAAAATTACGAATAATGATGGCATTGTGCGACGGTGCGTTATCATGGTGCAAAATCCACGAGTTTTCTGCCCACAATTCTGGTCCCTTTCGGTGAATTGCTTTACGCAAACGTCTCATAACGCCCAAATAATACTCTTTGTTTACTGTATGGCCTTCTGGAAAAAATTTACGATGCACTGCACCATGAAAACCGTGAGCACTGCCTTCTTTTTTTACTGAAAACGACGTGGGTATTTTGGTCTCGGCTAATTTGGTGAACGCCATTCACTTGCCTGATGTCTGAATTGCGTGTCGTACTCATAAACCCACATCTCGTCTACAGTAATGATCCTTTTGATGTATATGGGATCGGATTCATCCTCGCAAATCATCTCTTTTGCAACCTCAACACGGTCTCTTTTTTGCATGAAATTGAGGTCTTTTGGCACCAACTTTGCTCCTACACGACGGAAGCCCAAATCATTAACCAAAATGTCTTGGAGGGATCCATAGACAATGTTCAAGTCCTCCGCTATCTCTCTGATGGTTAATTTGCGGTTATTGAACAACCGCAACATTTCTTTTACTTCATCAATGTTTTCGTCGGTTTTCGATGTCGATAGTCTGCCACTGCGTTCACCATCTTCGATTGAACCGTTCGTGCCACTGGTAAACGACCGCTTTCTTTAGAGAACCATTCCAACATTCGCGCACCATTAAATCCGTTTTGGTCAGGAATGAGCATGCGCGGAACCCAGCGGCAGGTTAACTTTTTCATATGCAGAATATTGCCCAAAATATGGCGTGTGCGCTTAGTACTAATCTTTGTGGTATCTGCTAGCTCGCGCACCTTCACTTTCCGGTCAGCCAACACCATTTCATGTATTTTTTTGACATTGTCCTCTGTAACCGCATCGGAGGGCCTGCCGCTGCGGACTTGATTGGTAGTGGAGTTGCGGCCACCACGAAACTCTCGAAACCAATATTTGACGGTGTAATCTGATGGAGCGTTAGCCCCATAATATTTATCGAACTTTTCTTTTGTTTCCTTCGCCGTTTTGCATCTCAAAAAATAATGTTTTATGAGAGAACGAAAATCGTTTTTGTCCATACTCAACATGATGACAAACACGTCAACAACAATCAGCTGTCAAAACAAAACTAAAGACAGTATCGCACTGAAATTTGGCATGTCTGCCCAAATATGAACGGACTTTAAGGCACCATAACCTTTTTTGCAGTAGCAGCGCATTCTGGCGGTCAAGGAGGTTACTTCTCACCTAGTACTTTACGCTTTTAAACATAAGAATGTAAATAAACCAGCATTTATCTGCGATGAGTAGTCTTTGATAAAAATTTACAAGTTCAATCTCAATTATTGCTACGATACGCTTCCTGAGTTACATTGCTGAACACAATATTTAAAGACCTTAAAACTTTTTTTTTAAGAACTTTCAATTTGATAAAGAAAAGCATTAACTTACTTGAGCATGTCCAGCCTTAAAAAACGTATACCTCTATTTTTTTTCTAACCAATTAATGGAAAGGCTTAACAAAACCCAGTTTTTATAATACTTTACGAAGCACAATTGTCCAACTAAAAGGTGGAATGGCGCAATTCTGTTATGTTAAATGAGAGCATAATATTTTAATATATTTTTCTTGCTCCTGTTAGAAATATTTTCATACCAAATCAAAACGGCTGGTCATTTTCAGTCAGTTCCACAAATTGATTGGTTGTACTAAGGCAAATCCCAAATTCACTATATTACAATTCTCAGCTAAACTTAACAACAAATCTTCAGTCATTTCTTCGTGCCTGTTCACTTTGGCGCGGGCAGGAAGATTGCTCGAAAGAGAGGGAACGCTTTTTATTGAAGTGGGAAGAAGGGTTACCTGCACCAAAAATCCATTTCTAAGTGCCTGTTTACATCGGCGGCGGCAGGAAGATTGTCCGAAAGAGAGGGAACACTTTTTATTGAAGTCGGAAGAAAAAGGGTTACTTGCACCGAAAACCCATTTCTAAAGTGGATTTTCGGATGAATCACATCGTTTTTTTCCATATCGTTCCATTTCTGACATGTTTTTTCATTTTAGTTTTGATCTTTGATGAGCAAAGTGCCTGTTCACATTGGCGAGGGGTTGAACGTCGTGTTCACATTTTCATGGTATTGAAAGACTTTTTGACAAGCGGAACACTTGAATCGGAGCATTTTTAATTTTTAAATTTGAGCAGTTGGCCTGAAACATACCTTTTTTCCTGGTGGGATGGTGAGGACTTTCATCCCCTTGCCAATGTAAACAGGCACATCGATAGACCACTATTCAAACCACAAAACTAAGAAATCATACAAGTTAAGAAATACATCTATGGAACAAATCTTATACATATCTTAATCATGTAAGATTTTTCTTTTCTTCAAAAACCTCGCATCGCCTACACAGGGTGCTCCGGATAATGTGACGAAAACTGTAAGAGGAAATTCCTGAATGTATTTTGAGAAAAAAAAATCGCGTCGGTAGGGCTTGAAGGGAAGGGCGAGACTGCATTTCCTCCGAGATACAGATTGAAAATAATATCTTCGAAATTTATGCATGTATGGCAACAAGTGAGGTATTGCGGAACTAATTATGAGTGATTATGAGTAAATTAATTGTTTCAAAGCAGATGTTGCCCTAAAATTAATGAGTCAAAAGTTGTTAAAGATCAAATGGTTTTTTTTTTCAAGCTTTCAATTTTGACTTTTGTATAGAAACCTTTTCTCCATTGCAGTCCTCTTACTCTGGATGTTTTAGGAAACATTATCTGCAACATATTCCGAAAACGCAAGTTACCAAAGTCATTTGTTCGACAATCTGGTCATAGTAAAACTGCATTTACAGTGTTCGGTAACGCAATTTCCATTTGCCAGATGGTCGTAAACGTCATTTGAGTGTCATTTGCAGAGCAACAAAGCAAAAAACAAATCTGCGAAAGAAGTGACTTTTAGGGTAGAAATAAAGACATACATAGGTAGATAATAGATATGCTGAGTCACCGATCAAATGAATATCAGGAGGCAATTTCAAAGTTCCATTACGTTGATTAGATTTTTTCCGAGGTCACTTTATTTAAAAACGTATGCATCATGAAATCTACCATCCAAAAAACACGTTTGTGAAAACCCCACCACTGTCGAAAATTGCTTAAAACATATAGAATTAGCAAGTAGAAGATTC
Organism: Volucella zonaria; assembly: GCA_963966105.1. Classification (NCBI taxonomy): domain Eukaryota; kingdom Metazoa; phylum Arthropoda; class Insecta; order Diptera; family Syrphidae; genus Volucella; species Volucella zonaria. The sequence goes on along the minus strand of OZ014530.1, from coordinate 75,256,515 downwards.
ACAAGATTGTGAAGGACCATGAAGACAAAACCTTTTCGATTGTTGTAGCTTAGGCCGTCTTTCGACGTTTACAACCCAACGTCAGTGCTGCAATGACGATCAAGTGATGTTTTCGAAAACAGCCTATGGCTCGTTACACCAGATCAGCGATGCCAGTCATTAGTGAACTCTATGCCGCGAGTGAACTTTGGCTAACGCAACAAAGTATTACGCATTTGACACCATTACATTTTAATAGGGAACAGATAATCATTATTTATTTTAAGATTTGTAGAAATCGAAGTTTGTATCAAACACCGCCATGTTCATATTCTCCACAAAAAGGTATGTAAAGGGTGAGCCAACACACTATCTGCTGGATGTTGGGTGTCAATTACCGTCATTTACTGAATCCAATGTGGTTGATCTTTCTGACAGATATCATACAATCTTTGGCAATTACAGACATGGAGTCGTTTACTACGCAACAACGCATTTTTGTTATTCAATCTTATTATGAAAATGGGCGATCTGTAAAAGTAACATTTCGTAAAATCGGTGAGCCCAGAATTCGTGCAATGGTGAAGCGCTTTGAAGAAACTGATTCTATCGTGTCAAACTCCATACCAGCATGCTCGGCCAGCACGTACACGCTTAAACATCACCACTGTGAGCGAAAATGTTCAAAACCAGGTAGGCACCTAAGTCGACAATTGGGCCTTACTTATCGCTATTTTTTTCCAAAATTTAATGAATTGGGTCTGGACGATCTATGGTTTCAACAGGATGGTGCTACCGCACAAACAAGCCATCAATCAATCAATTTATTGCGTACGAAATTTGAAGATCGCATTATTTCGGTTAGAGGATAAGTTGATTGGCCTCCAAGGTCATGCGATTTGACACCTTTAGACTTCTTCCTGTGGACTTATTTGCAGAGTAAGGTCTATGCCAATAACCCAACGACAATTTAGGATCTCAAACATAATACCCAAACTGAAATTGCGGCCATTAACCCACTTATTCTTCAAAAAGTCATCGATAATTTGGGCCCTCGGATGGTCGCTTGCAACAGAAGCCGTGGTGGTCACACGAACGATGTTGTATTCCATTCATAATTGCTATAGACGCAACTTTATTAATCAATAAAATTCTACATTAATTTCGCAGTAAATGCGTGTTTAATTTAATGAACACTTCCACACTAGCTGTTGGCTCACACTTTATTTTGGGACTATAAGACTCTCACATAAAGCATACCATTTTTATGGAATTTTCTCTGCACGATTTTTTAATAATGCTACTAAGTGCTGTAATGAGATACATTAAAATACCTATTAGTTGACATATCATAACATAAAAAAAAGATTGTTTTCTTGACCTTGTTTTGCACTGCTATTTTAATGTTCGCAACTGTACATAAGTAGTTACATATTTTGTGAGAAACAACGACCATAAAAAATGTTAAGAAAAATTGCCTCTAGGAAAACTGATGCGTTCGCATTTTATTTAAAAAAAAATCGCAGGTTTAGCAATTACTGCAACTTTTGAAAAGGTTCATTTAGAGAAATTGACAACGTATGATTGTATTACTCATCTCCATTTGTTTCTTTTTCATCTCTTATATACGAGTACAACACACTCAATATAAATAAAATAATTATGTTTATTCCCCATAGGCTGCAAAACACAAGTGAGCCGGCAATAATCAGCACTCAGGATAAAAGTGGCGGTTTTTCGTTATACGGCATCTCGTTTCATTGGTACAAAGTTATTGGTGCAGCATGTGTGTGGATTTTAGCGGTACCCTTAAGCTATCTTATACCAGCAGAGAATAAGAAGTTAGATCCGAAACTACTAACACCTATAGTGCGTAAATATTTAGATGTAAAATACTCTGAAGTTCCCCTCAAGGAGAAATCCATTGCGAATAAAGATTCTATCGACGCGCCATCATGTTAGGACTAGCGCTAACCAGTATCTAACATACTTTAAGTAAAGTGCACAATTTCCTCTTTCGTTTTATTTAAAAATCGTAAATCATAATCTATATTTATATATATATACTTGTATAGATATATATCTTTATATACAAACAAAGAAAATGGTATATAATAATAAAGTATGGCGCTGTTTCTTCTTTTTCTTTTTCTTTTTGCTTTGTTACTCTTCCTCTTTCTCTCTTTTGTTTTCTCAGCTCGCTTTGTGATGATGTAAAAATATATAACCTACTAATTATATAATTGTTTTTTTTTTTATTTTTTTTTTTTTGTTTTCTTTTTGTTTTTATTTTATCGTTTCAATTAACAATTAAGAAGTTGTACTAATTTTGTGTTGTTTGTTTTGTTGTTATTTACAAACGAATTGTACATCCGCTTGTTCAATATGTATATCATACATTACATTGGTTTGTTTTATTTTATTTTATTTATTTTAATTGTTTGTTTTTTTTTTTTTTGTTTTTTTTTTTTGTAATTTTTACTTAATCAGAATTCTTGTATCAAATGTTGATTGCATCTAAATGGTTTTAATCTACATACTTACGATTCGAACGAACAAATTATCACTAAAAAAAAAATTATTCTAAAAAGGGATTAATTTGTGATACAAAATTGGTGTGAAGGTGGTTCATTTTGTGTTTTAAGTGTGTTTTGTGTGTTGCAACAAGATGGCAAGTAAATAAATTTTAAAATGTGATTTGAGTTCGTTTTTTTTTTTTATTTTATTTTATTCTGTTATTTAGTTTTTATTTACGCATTCAACAAGTTTCGTTCTATTACATTACAGGTTTTAGTTATTCTATGAAATACATTTGTGCTTTTCATTTCATCATTAACTTTGCTTAAAAGACTCAGGATTTTTAATTGAATTCATATGTTTGTTCAGCTTTTGGGATGACAATGGGGGGAAGGGTTGGTGGTTGGTAGATTGATAAATTCATTGTTTAGCGGTGTGGTGAATTTGTCGTGATGTTGAGATTTATTCTTTCTTGGAATAGGTATAATTCATCAGCGTATCCTAAATAATGACAGCATTTTCAAATGCCGACATACAGTTTTATCTATTAGATGTAAAATCAAATGATCATTATTACCCAAGCAACACTAAAGTTGTGAAATGGCAACAAATGCAACAATATTTACAATAATGGTGGCATTTTTATACACAAAACCCGATGGCATTTTAGAAATTTCCATCAGGCTAAGTTACATAGGTGTCATTACATCATATATCATTTCGAATAGAAATCACTACAACCTATGATCAGAAATCATATATATATATACTTTTTTATTTGGTTCAGTGCAGCATTCAGCGCCATCCTTCACGTGGGAAATAAATTCAACTATTTATAATACGCCAGACATTGACGTTGCTACAGATTTTGGATGAATAAAACAATTCGAATCCATTTGGGAAAGAAACAGTTGAAAAATCAATCCTTACTAAAGGTAAAAAAATGTCTTAGAAAATTAGTTAGTTAAATGATCCTATTGTGACATTGTATCATACATTTATAAAATCTGACTTGGCTTGCACTTGAAAGAGAACAGAGTTTCCTACATAATGGTATTTAAAAGTACGAGTATACATATGTCTATAAAACTTCGGTCAAGAAATGAGTTTCACATTTAAATTCTATATTGAAACAAAACAAATATCTTAAATATCTCAAACAAAATTCAACGAGTGTAACTTGCGATTCCAAATTAAAAGGCCTTCGTGCATACTTTTTATAAATAAATATGTTAACAGATGAACTTATTTAAAATTTAAACGCTTAGCTGTCACAGCTTTTGTTGGAAAGAAAAACTAGTTAAGACCCAACAAATTCACCACAAAATAGTCTACAGAACAATCGAAATACAATAGGCAGAATTTGTTTTGTTTTTTTTTTTCTCTTTTATTATTATTACTTCTTTAAGTGTTACTGTTGGTGTTGGTGTCATCAAGTTTTTTGATTTGTTTGATGTATTTCCTTTTAATAATTATTCTCGACTGAAAGATATGTTTTGTTTTGTTTTGTTTTGTTTTGTTTTTTTTGTTTTTTTTTTTGTTTTTATGTTTTAATCTTAAAACTACAATAGTAGCTATAATAAATGAATTAAAAATTTGTTATTGGTAAAGTTTATTACTTCGTGTTGCCTTTGTGTTTTCTCTTTTCTTTTTATACAAATTTTCACATTTTTCTCTTTTTTTATAACAGTTTTCTTTTGTGTTGTTTAGATTTTTTTTTGTTGTTGTTGGAAAACAATTTAAAAATGCAGGTCAATGTGAAATTCAATAGTATGTAATTGGATATTAAGAGGTTGTTTGGTGGTTTGTTATTAAATTGTTCTTTACTACAATTAGCTTTTGTTTTGCCTCTCTTCTCATATTTCAATTCTAATGTTATGTTAATCAATCAATAAAACTTCTGTGTATTTAACAAAATTCTGTATGTTTGTTTTTTTTTTTTTTTAATTTGTGATTTTGTGTTGAGGTTTAGAATTATTGCTTTTTTGTAAAAGAAGATTTAATTTGCTTTGAAATAATATATATTTTATATATATATTTATATTTGTAATTATAAAAAAAAGAAAGTCACTGTATATTAAAAAAAAAATACATAAACAAAAAATTATTTATAAATTGTTTTAATTACAATATTGCGGCGTCGCCGAATCGTTGTTGGCGGTTATTGGCGGCGATGCAATTTTTGGCTCACCTGAAAGTAAAATAATTCAATTCGTTAGTTTTCAGAAAACATATGCATGTATATTCTCAAAAACAACATATACATTAATGCGGTAGTATTCAGAATAGGTTTATTTTTTTTTATAATCAGCGCGCGCTCAAGGAGTTTTTGTACCCTTAAAATGTTCGTATACACCGCGGGCGAAGGAAATTTAGGGAGGAAGAAAGGACAGGTACCGATATACAACATTGTTTTTAAATGTTTGTAAATTATAACGACCTTCCTGGTCAGAGATCGGCAGGGTACTCCATAAGTGAGTTGTACGGCTTAGGAAAGAATCACGATATTTTAGAGTACGTCCGAAAATAGACTTGAGGGTATACTGATGAGCATTCATACCGAATCGGGTGTTACGGTTGAAAGTTTGAATGGGCGGAGTGCTACTGGCGATTTCAATTGAGCATTAGTGGTGGAAATAGCGATAAAACAAAGTGAGACAGGAGACATTACGTCGGTGTTCGAGGGTGTCAATTGATTGACTGATATTAGTATCACCAATGAGTTTTATCGCATGGTGTTGCATCTTATCTAGCAGGTGCAGAGATGTTTTAGGAGCACCTGACCAGATGTGGGCATTGTACTCCAATTTTGGGCGGCCAGATCAGAAGAGGTCAAATATTTCTTACGTCGCTTGAGGAAACCTAGACATTTCGCAGCATTTTTGGCGACCTCAAATATGTAGTCATTCCAACGTAAGTTGTCACTGACACACATACCGAGAATGGAAAGTTTATCGGTTTCGATTATGCAAATGCCATTCATGGATAATGGCTGGGTATTTGAATTTCGCTTTAATGACAGCAGACAGCATTGAGTTCTAGAAGCATTAAATTCCACTCGGTTGATAGTTCCCCAATTGCTTATGCTGTTAATATCGGAATTTAATGAGCTTAACATACGCTGCCGTTCCCGTTCTACAGCCGAAGAGCAGGGGCGTGTGTCCGGAACGAATATGAAAAGCAGAGAGTACTGTCATCAGCAAAGGAATATATTGGATTAGAGGTAGCAGACAAGAGATCGTTGATGAAAATTAAAAAGACTGTCGGAGACAGAACTGAGCCCTGGGCACAACAGCATTTATTTTGTGAATGTCAGATTTGAAACCATCCAAGACAACTTGAATTGAATGTTCCGAAATTTAATTTCTAATAAATTGAAGAAGAGTCATCGATCCCAAAAGCACGCATTTTCGACAAAAGAGCCTGATGCCAAACTCTGTCAAATGCCTTAGAAATATCAAGTGCAACTATCTTGTTTTCACCAGATTGATGTACGCTTTGGTTCCACTTTTCGGTGAGACATGCCATCAAATCACTAGTGGACCTGTTGCTACGAAAACCATATTGCCGGTCATTCAGAAGTTTTCATGTTTCGAGATATTTCATGAGCGTTTCCATGACCTTGGAAAGAAGGGACGTAAGTGCAATGGGTCTGTAGGAGGAGAGAGAAGAAGATTCGCCTTTTTTAGGGACAAGCTGGACAAATGCTGTTTTCCATCTGCTCGGAAAGAGTCCTAAAGAGTAGGATTGATGAAAAAGCTTACGCAGTGGTTTTGCCAGCGTGGAAGAACACCTCTTCAGAAGAAGGGGAGATATACCATCTGGACCAGCGGATTTATGCATGTTGAGATCTTTAACTACTCTGCGAAAGTGGATTCGTCCCATTGTAGATTCGACGCACTCAAGTGTAGGCGGGGACAAAGCACAACATGTATGTACTTACACCTTACAAAATAACAACAAATGTGGGAATTATAGTGATTCATAACACATATGATTGAAATTCCGTGACAGTTATTGTACATGGATTGGTATTAAAATATGGTGACCTATGGCAGTCGCCTGATCGTTCATCGACAAGATTCAGCACGAGGCTTCCGACCGCATTGTTTCATGTTTACAACAAAATCCCGAAACTTTGTCAACAACTTTCATGTCTTCAAGAACTTATTTTCGGTATAATTAATATTCGCTTATGATATCAACCTAAGGCCACGCAAATTGAGTAATTTATTACTCGTATGTCAACAAAAACGCAGGAATTTCGAATGTATGCTATCAGAAATGTCGACAGCTATGATGCTGCAGGAAGGTAGTCTGAGGAAAGAAAGATCATCGTAATCCGACAAAGCTCTACGACGCAAAAAATTATAAGTAGTTTAATATATGATTTATGGCCCAACTTTGCACGAGATGTATTCGAATATAAAACAAGTATTCTTACAGATGTTTTTTTTTACGGATCCTCACTTACCCAACAACCATGGCCGTTTCTTAACCTCCAATATTATCCTCTCTTTTACGATATTAAGGGGTTAGGCCACTCTAGGATTTTCAAAAAATCGATTTTTTTTTATTGCTTTCAATTTTTCAAAGTATAGTACAATACAAGGCCGCCAGATAGGCAGGCGGCAGTGAGTCTCTTATGACCGGCAGATGTTTTTGAAGCTATTTGCTACGTGTTCAGACTATTGCTTGTTTCGTCTTTAGAAATGTCGGTTTAAGTCAGTTTCGTACAGTGAAACATTCTAGAAGGACGCTATTTGAGGAACGTTTGTTTCTTACTTTTTTTTGTTTTGTGAGTGTTATTGATTTGTTTTTATAATGATTGACAAAGTGTATTATGCAAAAGAGACACGTACATACAGCAAGAAACCGAAAACATTTGGAAGAAGATTGCTGAAACGACACGACTTAGACGCACCAAGTGAAATGAATGCTAGTACATCCGCGAAAAAATTAAAGCAATGGGAAGATATGTACGATATTGAAGCGAATCCAGGTTTAGATTATCGTACCACAAACTTTATTGCAGTTTTTTCCAGCTATTTCAAACGTTGTCGTTTGTAAAGTGTGCAATTCGCAAGGAAATTTACGGGAAGTGGTAATCGCGGTTTGGGATTCAAAATAGTAGTGCCTTGTGAAAAATGTATACAGACTGAGATACCTAGTAGTCCATTTATTGAAAAAGGCCATGAAATAAACCGTAGATTGTAAATTATCACATGAAATTTTTTGAATTGGTTTGGAATTGCTTTGCACGGAATAAAAAAGTTTTGTGTATTCATGGAATTACTTCGACCTATGTTTCACTTTTCTATGATAAGGTTGTCAAAAGAATTTCACCTGCAACTAAACTAGTTTGCAAAAACAGTATAATGAAAGCAGCGAAAGATGAGACAACTATTTCTATTAAAAAGGAGAAAATGCAATTATGGTATCAGGCGATGGTTTGTGCAGAAAACCTGGGTTTACGTCCTTGTTTGGCTTAGTGACTCTTATTGCCAATTACAGTGCAAAAATTAGAGACTGCGCAATGAAATCAAAATACTGTAAGGCGTGTGAGTACTGCAAGAATAAAGAAGATACCGAAGAATATACGGAATGGGACAAAATCATCAAGATAAGCAGAAAAAATGGAGGTCGATGCAGTTGTTGAGATGTTTCAGCGATCCGAAGCTTTGCAGTAGTTAAAATACACCCATTATATTGGTGTGACGGGTGATTGGTGATTCCAAGACTTCTAAAGGCATTGCTGATGCAAAGCCCTATGAGAATGTCACAGTACTCAAGAAAGAGTGTATAGATCACGTTCAAACGGTCTCGGTGGAAGGGCCAAATTGACGGGAAAACTAATAGGCGAACTCTATTTATTATGGATTAGCCATTCGTAAAAACTGTGTTGAAAACATGAGAAACAGTATATGGGCTACACTCGATCATAAATTATCTACTGACGCAAAACCACAGCACGGTAAATGTCAGATTGGAGTAAATTCATGGTGCTCATGGCAAAAGGCTAAAGCTACAAATAGTTTGGCTGAGTACAGCTCTTCCAATTGAAGTGTATGACGCTATCAAGCCAGTCTATGAAGAATTGACCAGAGACGATCTTCTTACTCGATCCATCGGCGGTTATCCTCAAGACTGTAATGAAAGTTTTAATTCAACTGTGTGGGCATGGGCCCCAAAATCCATTTCCAGTGCTAAAACTGTGTTGGATATAGCTCTGGATATTACAGTTTGCGTCTACAATGACGGGTTTACTTCAATTTTGCACATAATGATACCGATGGATTTAGAAATCGGCGCGAACAGCTACGAAATGACCTTGGAGATTGACAAAGAGCGCATAAAGCTTGCAGAAAGATCGCTGTCTGCGGCTACAAAAGAGTGGAGGATCGCAATTACATCCAACAAAAAAGAAATGGAAGAGCAGGACAATAATCTAGAAGGCCAATTTTTCAACCAATTCACTTCAAATTTTAACTAGATCTTTAAAAATATATAGTCTACATAAATCCTACGTACTTCTCTAGCTGTTGTTATGTACAATAAAAAAAAAAATTAGTGATACATCATAACTCAAAATTTACAGGTATTGATACGGCCGTTGACCCTTCTAAAAAAAAACAAAAAAAGAGAGGTCATCTGAAACGCTGCACAGCCACCATTTTTAAATAAATTATTCTATAAAAATTATGTTTTATAGTCAATCATATGTGCAATAAACTTCTATTTTTGTAAACTTGATTTATTTTATATTCTTCCTGAAAAAAAAAAATCACAAAAAAACCTATTATCCTAATCTTAACTAACTTAATATAACTGCGTGTGGTTACCAAGAGACAAAAAAATATAAATACATCAATGGGGCAACTCACTTGGTGGAGTCAACTAGAGCTAGGTTACTTTGACATATTCGGACCTCAAGACAATAAGGACCACCAACTGTACGTTAACACCTCCGAAGTGGGTTTACGGGTGCTGCATGTTAGAGGTAAATTTGTTATCTTGTAAAAAAAAAATGACAGTTACAAAAAACACACTAGGCTCAAATGTAAATGCATCCCCTATAAGATCGCAGCAACCTGGAACATGCACGGTACTCAAAGAAACAAAAAAAAATTACATCACTTCAGCTGTTACGAAAGGTTGCACATGTTTTGACGTGGGTTCGTAGTGGAAAACTGACAAACGTCTAAATGCATTGATTTGAGTAAATAAACGATTACTGGACAGATTGTACGCATCAGAGCTATTGTATATTCGAAAAGGTTACCACGTTTTAAAGGCATACTAAATGCGCGATCTTTCAGAGCAGTGAACGTAAACTTTAAACCTTTTACTCCACGCATCCAAATCTAAACATTAGCTGACAGAAAAGGCTCTGGGAATGGGTTATAAGAACAAAACTAGGTGTAGCGGCTTAAAATAGGTCTGCAGCACAAAGAGTGAAAACTAACGTGAAGAAACATTCGGCAGTTTTATAGGAAAGCCAAACCGTTGCATCGGTTGGCAGCTGGCTTCAAGGCCGAACGCCGAAACGTACGCTTTTCAAAACAGCAAGCCAAACGTACACACCACTGCGTTAGATGGCATCAGAAGCATGATTTTGTGTCAAAACTTTGTTTGGGTACCACACGAATTAAGCGAAAAAAATTGCATTAAACCTTGTTAGATTAAAAAAAAAAAGGGGAGCTATTTTTGGATCTGATGAGATGGATGCGTAAACACTTTTAACCAATGAATGATATTAAAATGTTGACTAATTTTTTTATTAAAGAAGTGAAAATAAAAATATAGAACTTACACCTAATACATGAACAAATGCGCAGTAAAGCTTAAAGAACATCGCCATTTCCAATCTTGACTCAAATCCGGGATAGTAAATAGTCTCATCAGTACATTTTAATTTACTCGAAATTTAATGCCGCTTCAACCAGCTTCGGACGGGATAATTTAATGGAAAATCGCGTAGTAATCGTGCATGGTACAACCGAGTATAAATAAGAAAACAGACCATGCATTGAACACCTTCCAATAAAAAACTATTCGTTTTTTGTAAAGTGTGTTTTTTTAGAGGTTTGGTTTTAAACTGGCAACACTGTTTCTACAGATTGTCAATTTGACAGTTGGAAAGTTAATTTGTGCAATTTTACAATGAATAGATTAAGGCCAGAACAACGCGAGCAAACTGTGCAAATTTATTTTGAAAACCATGGGTCGGTTCGCCAAACTTGTACGCTACGTCCATTTTACATTCGGGATAATCGTCCATCTGAGAAGTTATTCGGAACACGGTAAATCGTTTTCGCACCACATACACTCTAGTGGATAATACGCATCCCCCAAAAACGACAAACAGTGCGAACAGATCTTGCCTTAAAGGCTTATGAGATCCAGCTCAGGGCCGAAAACCTGATTCAGCTTGATCCTCATTTTCAACTCAAAATTTTGTTCTCGGATGGGGCCCATTTTTGGTTAAATGGAAATTTCCGAATTTGGAGTAGAGAAAACCCAGAAGCCTTTGCCGAGACAACATTACAGCCATTAAAACTCACTGTTTGATGTGCTTTATGGGCTGGTGGAATTATCGGCTCATATTTCTTCAAGGACGATGCCGGCAAGAATGTTACCGTCAATAGAGAGCGTTGCAGAAACATGATTTCAGACTTCTTGGTTCTTCAGTTGAATGGCATTAACGTGACAGAGCATTGATTTCAAGATGGTGCAACATGCCACACGGTGCGCGACACCATCAATTTATTGCGGGAAACATTTGCTGAGCGCATATTTTCGGGTAAAGGACCTGTGAACTGGCCTTCACGACCCTGTGATCTCACACCTTTAGATTACTTTCTTTGGGGTTATACGAAATCACTAGTCTATGCCGATAAACCAGAGACGTTGGCCGATTTGGAAGTCAACATTCGCTGTGTTATTGCTGATATACGGCCTCAGTTGCTCGATAAATTTGTCGTAAATTGGACTCCAGGATTGCGCTTCATTCGAGCTAGCCATGGCGCGCATATGCAGGACATCATATTTAAACACTAATGGCATACAACTATCTATTAAATAAAGCTAATATAATAGACACTAACATTAGCTTCAAGTGTTTTATTTCATATTGAATTTGTATACCTCTAAACAAACAAACAACACCTTTTACATACGAGTATATATGGAGCTAAGATGAATGGAGCAGAGCAGCAGATACAACAGTGAACTCTACGACCTGCATTAAGAAATAGATGGAGACCAAAAAGCCAAAACACGTCCACTACACTTGCTCGGGTACACGGAGCGAATGGATAATGCTACAGAAAATGCGCTAGATATATATACTAAACAAATTAAAGCTATTTCAAAGGTTGCAAATTAACAAAATAATTACACTAAATGTCTGAAAAATGACAACAAAATCAGCAAGTTGATTGTGATATACGAACCACTACATTTGTCTGCTTAAAACTACCTCTGAATGGGCGAAGCAAAAACGAATCGTATGCTTATTGGGATGAACAACAAAAAATGTTGTACCAATGCAATTGCAAATACGTAATAGATATACATACATATTTGTTTTAGGTAATACAGGAAAATTTACATGAATTTTATAGTTCAACGGCTAGTACAATAAAACTATTAACTTAAGGCACTAGCAAAAGATATGTTTTGTATGTTTTGTATAGTCTATTTATTTTTTTAATTGAATAAAAGATAAAAGAGGGAAATGTCAAGGTTTGTAGAAGTGAATTCCAGATTCCCTCTTACGAGAAATTAAAGGCTACATTTGCACTAGTTATAAGTAAATTTAATGTCAAATAAGTAGCAGATATCTGGTTAATGGTTTGTTTTGGTGTCTTTAATATGTCACGTTCAGCCGGAAACTTGCGATGATCCTTCTACTGCAGATAACACCGCCACCTAAGAAATAAGCTGGGGTAAAAACACTTGTTATTCACTATGGTGGATTTTGTAAGGAGAAAACTGCTATTTTGTAATTCTATAAACTTGTTAAGAGGGCATAGGAAGAAAGTCCGACTAAGCATCATAAAAAAAATGCTACAGGCAGATTGCATTGTGGTGTTTTAAAAGTGTATTTGTGGTAAGTGTTTATTATTCTTACTCCATGTATGAATGAATACTACAATTCTTTAATAAACACATTCGTAAATATCAATTAAAAGCTCTTACAAGTTTAAAGGCCATGCCAGTTCAACCGTTTCTTTTTGATAACGATTCAAGCTCAATATAATGATAAGCCAAATACTTGTGTATTATATTTTTAATCTTAGTGGACAGTGATAACCAAATACAAAATTTACCTTGGTCTATGGTAAAACTAAACAATTGATCAGCATAACTGATTGAATGTTCAAACAACAAACAAGTGATTATTCGACAGTGAGGGGTAAGAAGTTTCGTGCTGGAAAATAAGTCTATAATAAATTCATATCATGAGAATTATTTTTAAAATACGAGTAGATATATTATACTATTATTCAATTTATCCGTTAAGATACCTTATACGAAATAAAATGACGAGGCAAGGTTTTTAATTGTCAATTCGTTCATTTCTATTCAAGACTATAAAAATGTGTTATTAGACCAGAAAAGAGATATGTACAAGTAAATCATTCAAAGTTATCAAAAAACTGTGTCTCAGAAGTAAATAAACGATCACATTTCCTAATTGAGAAATAATAGTAAAAAAAAAGCGAAGTTATTGTACATACATACTAAGGTGAAGATGATTAGGCCAAGTTCAAGGAATTTCTAATAATTCAAACATGGAGAGCTCGCTTGAGCTCATATGCAAGTAGTTCAAACAGGTGGCGGACAGATTGAATCCTGAATTAATCATTCAAAGAATGAACTTATGAGTTCGACAATCAAAATGAAATCTCTAAATAAAACATTCGACAGCATATCTCAACACAAATAAAGCATTCGGTGTCCTTCTAAGCATTTATAGATCACCCAGTTTTATATATGATAAATTACTAACTAAACAACATCACTTACAAAAATCATTACTTTCTGCTTTGTGGTCATTGCCCGCTGGTGATACTGGCTGGGCTGGTGCAGATGGTGGGGTTGGTAATGACTCTGCTGCAACCTGAATAGAATTCGTTTTTTCCTTTGAGTTATTCACATCAATATTATTTTCAACTGAATTCTCAACAATTTGATTATCCACTGCGGAGTTGATCTCATCCCCTACGGGTGTTGCTTCTGGCGCTACTACAACTGGTGCTGGTGGTGGAGTTACTGGCGTAATTTCTTCTACAGCACTCGAACTTTCTTGTTCAACCACTTTTTCCGATTCATCTGGACTTTCTAATTCCTTTAGATTTTCTTCATGCTCATTGTCCAAGATTTCTGTTGCACTTTGTGGCGCACTTTCTGGTTCAGCCATTTCTTCTGGCTCTGCTGGAGTTTCAGTATCTTCCTTGCCGCCACCATCGACTTCCATTGGTTCTGGTTTATCTTCTTGTTTCGCTGGAGAGAGTTTTTCTTCCGCATCTGTAGTTGGATCCTCTTTTGGTTTTGATTCTAAATCTTCTATGTTTTCTTCTGTTGCAGCCGCATCAACAGCAGTTAAACTTTCTTCTTTAGCAGAATTTGACTCCGGAGAGATCTTTTCAGGAGTTTTCTAAAAAAAAATATATATATATATATAAGTACATGTACGATAGGAAAAAAAATAAAAAAAATATATAATATTGACACTTTACTTTTGCTTCATCTTCAGTTGATGTATCTAGTTTTCGTCCTCGACCACGACGTGGTGTTCCTGATGATGCTCGAGCTTTTTTAGGTGGTGGTGTATCAACAACTGATCGCGAGGGAGTACCTCTCGTACTGGAACGTGTTTTGCGACCGCCTTCTATGTCCAAGCTTCCACCAAGAGTTTTTACTAATTCTTCGCTTTCGCGTTGAGCACGTTCAACTGCTGATACTCGCTTGGAGGGAGTTCTTTTGACCTACAAAAAATTTAACTATTTAAAATTGACAATTTAAAGGCATTTAATATAAAAATTATGAATGATTTTGAATTAACTGGTTAAAAAGGGCCACGATACCTACCAGAGATTTCAGTTAAAACGTATTTGTTATTAAAGACAACTCCATTGCTAAGTTCACACAAATGAATACACTAAAAAATATTAAATACGTAACAACATTCCAAAGAGTGCGAGCCACAAGGAACCATAGGAATTTGAATTGACTATTTTGAGCCCTGTTCGGATTAAAAGACATTCGGCAATTTTTATATTTCTAAGGAATTTAACGCTCAAGAGAGTATGAATCCTCTTAAAAGTGGATAGAGAAAGAGAGAAAGATGTGGCATCCAACATTTGTTAGGGAAACTATATTCTTGGTGTAATTGCACTTCTTGTTGTATTCTAGGCAACCGCTAGTCTCACAGTATTTTTAGCTTCCTAAAAAAAAAAATGTCTTTCGGACGAAGTTAGGATTGAACGCCGAACCATGCGATTGGGAAACCAATATACTACCACTTGAACCGCGGCCACCCATCAGGTGGTGGCCTTTAAACTACCAGTTGCTATCGGTGGGTGCATTGATGTAGAGTATAGAAAGTTTTCTTCAAAAATCAAATTGCAATTCTGTTAAGAGTAAGAAAACTAGAAAAGCTATCATGTACATACTCGTGGCCTGTAGAAAAGTATTAAGGTCCGAAACCCAACAAGCAACGCAGTAGCAGAGACTTGGAAGAAATATATATGTAACATTAAATTTAGGTAATTATACGCGTTACATATTTTAACGAAGAAGAATATTATAATGTAAAAAATATAAACGAGTCAATTGATGGAGTTGACAATAATCGTCGGTCCCACTACTCATTGATTTTTGAGGTTTATAAGGCTGGAGATCATCGTTGCAATCGTCTGGTTTGTTTGTACCTTCTCTAAATACTAGTAACATATGTCCTTTGTGGAAAGATTGACATTGTTAAAAAATACAGATGTTCCGAATACCCAAGTACTCGTGCAAAATATGAGTGGTTCAGACATTAAGTGAACTTAGTCCATTTTTTGTTCTTTATGTTAGTTAATATTGATATCTTTACGCTGTCAGTTAACTTACGTACTTTCGCTTTACGGTTGTTCAAAACTATTTTTTGATATTTTTTATGTTTTCCAGCGTTACAAGCACACAACTGTCAAAAAGCTGTTTTTTTGTTATTTTTCACGTTGATTTCTTTTTTTTTTTAATTGCATCGAGTTTCCACAAAAAAAAGAAGCCAAACCCACAAATATTAATCTAAATGTGAATGCTTTTCCTTTAAAAGATACAGATTATAAAATATTAATGGCGTTTTTCATTGGTTTCTCTCGGGAAGTCAGCTGCTCCGGACTCCGATGGAACAATAAAAACTTCTAATTTTGCTGGTAAAATTTTTACACGAATTGGTTAAATGCCATATTTTTATTTCGCAATATCTTTGTTTTGCAAAATTTACTGAGTTAAAAAATTATAAAATTGAGAATGATTTCAATAATGAAGCCAAACACAGCCAATTATTCGAAAACAAAAATGTGTTAGTACATTCTGACATAAAATCCAGAAGAAAAATTTTGCTTCTGAGAAATTGAAAAGAGTGCCAAAATAACATTTTCCGAAGGTTTTTTCCAATGGAAAAAACCGTAAGTTCAAAGTAAAAATTTCACTTGACATTTGCACTGCTTGTCATTTTGACAATTTCCATTTTAAAACGCAAAACGAACCAACGCACTTGCCATAAACTG
Organism: Volucella zonaria; assembly: GCA_963966105.1. NCBI lineage: Eukaryota > Metazoa > Arthropoda > Insecta > Diptera > Syrphidae > Volucella > Volucella zonaria. The sequence continues at coordinate 75,240,232 of OZ014530.1, read as the reverse complement.
TTCGTCGACCGCGCCGTTCTTCACATTTTCTTCAAAAATACTAGATCGTCGACGTCTACAAAAAAAAAAAAATAAAAACCGATTTCCAGCTAACATGTTCTCTCTTTTTTTTCCTATAAAAACCAACGAAAATTGTTTCAGACTGTACTTCCTATTGACAATCTCGGACAAACATCAAACAACTTTCAAACTCAATCTTTGTAACTGTCACCATCACGTCAAGGTTCTTCAACCCTGCCAGCCCCCAGCAATTTCATTCCTCAAAAAAAACCATTTAGCTTTAACTGGCATTACTCATAAATATATATAAATATAGAAAACCTACACACAACTAAATAGCCAAAATATTATCCGAATAAAAGTAGAAAAACATAACAAAAAAAAACTCCAGAAAAAGAATAACGAATGAAAAATTAAAAGAAAAAAAAAACAACGAAATTCAAGAGTACCTCATGTGCTAATTCAGAACGAAAGAAATGAAACGGCAGACGTTAAAAAAAATAGAAACACGTTTGTTGTATGGCCAAAAGTGGATGTGTATGCGAGTAGATGTACCAGTGTAAGTCTAGCTGTGTGCACCCTTCTATGAGCAGCGGTATACACATATGTAGACAAGATATGCCTCCTCTTCGGCAAAAATTTTAACCGACCAACCGACAGGCCGATGATGATTTATGAATATATTTTTGAATTCGTAGCGATGTATGTAACGAATTATGAAATCAATGTGATTTTGATGAAATTAACACCGAATGGCTCATTGAAAAACGAAGTAACAGAAGCAAAACTACGAGAGAAGCGAAAAAAAAACAGCATCATGCTCATGCATGCACGTATATGTACATATCCGTCCACTAAACATCGCTGTGTGGTGTTCAATATTCAGTATTCACCCTCGCCTTCTTCAACCCTCATCGCTTTAGAATTTGCTCGCTGGCTTGCTGGTCTTTTTGTGAGATATCTGATGAACGATAAGAAACACGGCGGGGAAGCGGCGTGCGACTTCAAGAGCCGCTCTATACCCTGCTGCTGATGTTGCTGTTGCTGGTGCCGTTTTACTTTTACGTTCATTCGTGAAACACTTCACAAGTAAACACAAAACACAACGAGAAAACCAAAGCACCGCGCCACATACATTTACAGCGTTATTTCTCGAAAAAAAAATTGCTGCCCTCTTGGCAGCCCGCTGTTGCCGTCGCTCCGTAATAATAAGTAGTCGTAGCAAGCGGCAAACGAGGAAACGATATTTTCATGCATATTGTGCGCTAAAGCGCTTCACCGATGCCACCACTATCATAATTTTTTTTTTTCTTTTTTCATTTTCCTTTTTTATGGCGCTTCCATTGCATAAACCCTCGCAGCAACACGCAACAATTTTTTCTTTTGATTCCATTTTTTCCTATTCCAAACGAGCAATGTTGGATTTGGAATTGGACTTTTTCTTCCGCGCAAATATAACGAAAAGTATAATAAAAAGAAAAGAAAAAAAAAAAAAAAAAAACGGCGCAATGGTGGAGGGACACAAACGAAAATTGCGAATGGCATTCGGAAAAATGAAATTCTTAAGCAAAATTATAGGGAGGGAACTCGAATTTTCTATTTCAAAATACTCACGGGTGTAACTGGCTTATTCTCAATTTCTGGGACAGTCTCCAACGGCACAAGGTTCACCTCGTCTTGTTGTTGTGGCTTATTGTCACCGCTGCTTCCAGTGTCCGACATTTTTCACGACGTATGTTTGAAATTGATTCTTTAGCTTGATTTTCGATTTAGATTTGGATTTTGTTTTCGATTCTAATTAGGATGTCACAACTCCGTATATTTTTCGAGCAATTTTGCTAATTCACCGCGATTATTATGATCACACTTATATTACGGGGATTTATTATACTTCTTTTCTTTTATGTCTGCTTTTTTTTCCTTATTTTTATTTTTTCGCGCTCACACACTGCCGCTGGCACACACAAAGATTCTTCTTACTGCTGCCGTGCTTCTGTCGCTCGTTAACGTGATGATGATATACTTTTTCGAACAATTGCTGTTGCCTATACTGAATTTGCTATAAAAACTCACGTATATGCACGTATTTGATTGAATTGAAATGCTGTGCTGGGTAGTGGGTACCTTTGCTTTGCCTTTGCCTTTACCTTGGTTCTACGGGTTTTTCACTTGTGTGTATTTTCGAGTATGGAAAATTTTCAAATGGCGGGCATTTTTTTCTGGTTGCGTTTTGTTGTTGGCTTCGATGGTTGGCAGCATCGTACCACGCTGCTGTGTTTTATTGTCGAATATACAGATGTCGTCTTGTATTTGCTTGGGAAGATCCGTTTGTTTTAATTGAAATTATATTGAATGTAAGTTTTTTTTTATAAAACCTAATTACACAGAATCTTTACGTTTCTCTCAACGAGGAACTATGTCAAAATATTTTATTTTGTGAGCAGATGTTCATGCGACAGCAGGTAAATTAGTTCCTCCTTTTTACTCGCCAATTCAGAAAAAAATGTGTTTATCATTACATTCAACAGAAAAGAACTCGCATGTCATATAAGAAATATCTGAGTTCATGGCTACAAAGAAGACATGATTGAAATTTTGTCTCCTGGAGACAGCTTGTTATGGTAATAATAAATGCACGTGCTAACGACCTAATATCCTTTTCACACCGCATTCACAACCGAGTTGTATCAGCTGAGGAATTTGTGTGTAAGCAAGGATTTTTAGTTCGATAAATCAGTTTTTCTCTTACTTGTTTAAGAACAAAATGAAAATATGAAACCTTATCATTTACTGTTGGAAATTATTTGAAGATTTTGTTGGCAAGCTTCGAATCTGAGGGCAAAAGCAGGAAAAAAAAGACGTCGTCACTACTCTTAGAAATTTTAGAGCGGCTGTTGGAAAAACAAAACCCACCCACTTAGGCCTATAGGCCCATTGAGATGTCACGTGGACCTGTAATCCACCTACCCTTTGAACCAATTTGAGCTTCTGACGAAGTGTAGGCGACTCTTAACATCAACATATATTGTATAGATCGCTTAAGTCATTGAAGAAGAAGGCTCCTAAATGAAGTTTTCTTCTTTGGGAGAGTGTACAGAGTAGGTGGAGGATTGTATAATGCTGCTCGTCGTCCATGCAGCTTCTGCAGAAGATGTTGGTAAAAGACGCCAATTCCCTGAAATATCTCTGTGGCCCCGGTACCCCATGTAGGTGAATGTTGAACTGCTCTGCCATCTCCCTGAGAGACGGTTTTACAATTTTGTGGGACTGAGTCCAGGGATTTGAAAGCGGAGTGGTTATCCGAAAAGATGCGGATATCATGTTTTTCTTCAGCCAGGACAGGACTTCTTTAATCGCCAAATTTCTGAATAGAACATGCTACAGTGATTTGGAAGACGGAAGGAGAGAAGCTTATCTGACAAAAAACCGCCACCAACCCTGTTATCAGTTTGCATGCATCTGTGTAGAAATAGATTGACTTGCCGTCGATGAAAGTATCTTCCTCCCAGAGGGATCTAAAGGAGATACTTACATGGAATTCCTAATGCATTTTAAAATGTTTGTGTGGTTTCAAGGTAGAAGTGAAGAATATTAGCGATGCCAAATAATTTATTTGCCCACTGTGTAGTCGCTTTAAGCTGGTTCAGCAGCCACTTGCCAGCTGAAAATATCGAAAGATGTCAGGTGAAATAGAATCTGCAGTGCCGCGGGGGGAGTCGCGCATAAGGCTCCGCTTATGCACAGACATGCTATTCTATGAACTTTGCTTAGTTTGCGTATTGTCATCATCAGACAACCACCCTGTAGATGAGTATGGCACGTATAACCGAGACATATAGCCTTATATTTGTATCGGAAGATTGAAAAGAAAAGTTGATTGAGCTAGGAATTATGATTGGAATCATGGTCAGTTTTATGGGGGTTTACTCCCAATTCACAGCGATCCTTCCAACGTATTAATCAGTTAAGATTTTGCTGTAAGCGTTCTTTAATGGTATTGAGATGCTTTCCGCATCCATCCTGCTACCACCCGCTTCCTTGTACATTTGCAGTTCATTGACCGCTAAGTTTCAGAGAAGGTGTTTGTCTGTGTGTGTGGCGTACTCCTGCAGACAAATCCTTTTAGCAGAAGCCCCATCCAGTTTAGACTTGATAATCCTGCTATTTAGCATAAATCTGATCATCTCCCCAAGTGAGTCATCTACTTTCAGAGTTAACAGGCCAGTTGTGCAGATGTGTTTACGTTGTTAAAGGCACCTTCTATGTCCAGGGACGCGACCATTTTGTACTCCCTCTAATGTAGGGATTGTTCAATATGTTTAACCAGCGAATGTAGAGCCATTTCCACGGGATTTCCTTTACAGGAGGCATGCTGATCGGCAGCCAAAAGTAGAGCTTTCGGAAGGAAATATGACAGACTTATAGGTCCGAGGTCCTTTGGGACATGAGAACATTTCCCGGCTTTAGGAATAAAGTCTACATTAATTTCTCTCCATAACAAAGGGATATTGGTCATTTCTATGCAACTCCTCATGATATTCACTAGTGTTCACTAAGGTGAGGCTCTTACTATCATATATGCTAATTACAAATATGATAGAATAGAGCGGCTACTTACAGATGATCACTAGCACAAAAGAGTACGACGATGAATATTTCAGATCGCATTTCAGAATGTATGGCAAAGGATTTGAAATACCCTCCAACGTGCTAAGAAGCCTCGAAAATTGCAGGAAATATATTCCATCACTCAAGCAAGAATTAAAAGAAAATGTTAATTAATTTGAACAAGTTGGTTTTCCCCAATGTTTTCGAGCTATAAGTAAATATGAGTGGTAAAATTAACTTTAAATGTTAAAAAATTTAATTTTAAGATGGTGGTCTTATCGAAATCCTACCTTCTGCGCTAGATGCAGTGGACTGTCACAATTACAAGGGCTGGTACTCAACTGTTTTACTGGCTATTGTTGATTATCGGTAAGACATGACATGACATAAATGCTTGTAGATACAGATTTCTTTACATAAACGTGGGAAGTCCGGGCTATTCCAACGATTCTTATATGTATGAAAATTTGTGCGCAAAGAAACATCAAAACCCAGTCCTGGAACAATTGTCAATAAATTTATGCCGCTTTCATGTTCCAGTAGTCCTAATCGGCGATTTAGCATTCAGATTTTCTCAAACTTTAATGAAGCTTTTTCCATTCAGCTCTGCCGCATCATAAAAGAAAAAAAACTTCAATTACGATCTTTCGAAATATCGGGGGGTTGTCGAAAAGTGTCTTGGACATCTAAGAGCAAGATTTAGAAGAATCGGAAAAGATGTTGATAGCCATACCGATAACACTTCTTTGATGATAAAAGCTTACTGTGTTTTGCATAATTTTCTTAACGAGCACAATGATGAAATTAATACGCAGTGGTTGCTTAATCCACGTAAATATCCTCAAAGGCAGCAACCGGATCACAAAACTGCTACAACCATAAGAAATCCCATAAGCACATATTTGGGTAAGAACAACTTATTCTTCGTATTCATTTATTTAAACATGCCAAGACTGTTTTGTGGTATTCCTTTGAATCGGACAGAAACTCCATTAAAATATTTTTTTGCTTGACTTTGAATGCTCATCATTTGCAAACATTTTTCCCATTAAAATTTCTATTCGATAATCAACGGCTTTTATCTCTCTGATAAACTTCCTTTTCTCGCTCTGCACCTTGTAGGGGCACCATAGCAAATGGCGTTTCGGGGTGTTACTGGAGACGAAATACATTCAGAAGATTAAATTGGAAATATGTATTTAATAAATAGAAATGTATATTTAACATACTGATAGGACGATTGTCTTCTACAATTAAGTTGAGATTGTGTGTTTTATGTTTCATCTTTATTTCTGCTGCGGTATATTGATTCCACCTTGCATCCATCTCCTTGAAAATGTGGAAAATTTTCAACAAAAGCTCTTCATCCTCTATTCACCTTAGCTTTTTTCTGCTTTTTGTCCTCCATATTCTGTTGAAAAAAAAAAATCATTTTAATTAACACTGATAATTGATAAAAGCAAAGAAAATTGCGATGAACGACAATATATTCCAATTTGAAATGCAAGTATTCAAGTACAATGCTTTATTGAGACTTATTTAATATAAAAAAAAACATAAACACGGTAAACAAATTCTGTTTGGTCCTAATTAAAGCGGCTGTAAGTATGAGCTGCTTGCTCTATTACATTATACTACTAAATGCCACTCGGCTGGATAACATAATTAAACTGCTTTTGCTCACGGAGCAGTATATTGTTGTTACATTTGACAGTTGTCACTTAATCTAAATAGATAGGTATCTTAAACTTACTGCTTAAATCTAAGAGAGACATGAACGTGAAGGAGAGCAAATGCATACCAAAATGCATGCTACTGCTCACTCTCACTCAAGTGTTAGTTATTTATTTCTTTCTTTTTTTTTGTAAGCGTAAACAAAGAAACATTCAAGAAGACGAAGCGAAATAAATAAATAGAATTCACATTGATTAAAAAGTCCACATATTAATGCAATTCGAGATCGGTAGAACTTTATGTGTAAGTTAGGAAAGCGAAACCGAGGACGAATTGTGCTGTATTGTAAGAATTAGTAAAAAACGAAGGAAAGTTTTGTACTCTATCATGTCAATTATTTTATAACTATTTTGCATTTTAAGATGATGTAAGAAGTGGTAACCAGTATAGCAGCGATAAGGTGCATTAGTCAGCCTCGATTTTGGCCAGGTATGGCCTTTAAATAAAAGGATGGAGGTGTAACACCGGAGGCCGTTTCGAGTTCCAATGATGTGACGCTTACTGGTGAAGGATAGATTTCGTTTGACCAGCTAGTGTGGACTTCGGAGAGGGGAATTGCGCGTATGAGGTCGTTGTTAACCTTGTTAAGATTATTGGAGAATTTCATCATGAGTTGAACAACGTAATTAATAAACTGGGTGACATTAGTTTCATTGTAAATGAATAAGTTGGCGTGCCTTTTATTTCCTGATGTGAAGCAGAACAAAGTCGGAGAATCTTTCTTTCAAGAACCTCAAAGTCCCTAGCTCAGGAGGGTAAGATTTTGATCCTTGTCGGAAACGCGTAGGTCATTACCGTGTTTTGTATAGCAGGAGTTTAGTTCTTTTTTGTGTAAGAAGTTATCCGTTAGTAAGGGCATGAGTAAGTTGGATACTTTTCTGGGATATTGGATACTGGCTCTGATATGTTTCTGAAATTTAAAAGGGTGATTGAACTGAACAACCAGGTATTTAATCTTAGTTTTGTTCTCTATCATGCAGCCGTCTAATCTTAATGCCACGCCTCTTCTCTCTCTAAACGCACCCTCAGGGGCGAAGGATAGAGCCCTGTGAGACACCACTGTCACACACTGATATGGGATTTAATGCCTTATATTTTCACTATTGGTAAGAAAGCTATCCAGAAGATAGATAATATGTTGAGGAAAATTTAGATGCGATATTTTAAAAACGAGCCCGTCTCTCCAGACGCTATCGAAAGCTTTTTCGACGTCTAGCGCACGGTGATGATGATATTTTTTTCAGAACAAAATTGGTTTTGCCGGTCGGGCCAGCTGATTTCTTAGCGTTTAATTGTTTTAGAAGTGTTTGCACTTCCTCGGTGTTAGTGAAGAAAGGGGCAGTCGGTGAGAGGGTAGAGTTGTCTATTTCGAAATTGAGGATATGAGTAGGTTTGAAAAATCTAATCTGTTGAAATTGGTCTATGGTATTGTTTGTGACTCTGGGGTTAAAGTCTGGGATTTTGTTTTTATGAACCTCTTTAAAATAATTTTCAAAGGCAGAAACTTTCAAATTTTCATTAGTAAAAGTCTCGTTGTTCACTTTCACTTTTTCACAATGGAACATTTTTTTTTTTCTTTCCTATAATTCGAAACACTTCCTTAAATGTCCCCGGGTTATGGGTAATTTTGGAAATTCTGTTTTGGAATTGTGGAATCGTTCACTCTATTAAGAGAGCTGTGAAATATTCTTTTCAATTACTTTTGCTAAAGATGTTTTAATTTAAATAAGTGTTTTATATCATTTTTAATCATTTTATCATATTTAAATAAGGATTTTTACGGGAGCGTATTTTCCTGGAAGTGTGCATCTTCATAGTTTGGTTAAGTGAATCGAAAAGATATCAATGTATCTGTCATTTTCTGAGATCTTGAGTCTGAGTATGGAATCAAGATCTTCCTTGAAGTTGTTATATTGTTATGGGATAATTTTGATCGAAATGATTTAAAAGGTGATTGGGTACTAGGAAGTGATCAAGAAAAGATAAACTTCTTGCGAAGGTGGGGGAGGATGTAGTTAGATTAGTCAGAGATGGATTATGGTTTTCAAGACAGTTTGTCGAAACCGGAGCTTTTAATGTTATACCTAGTATCTCCCCAATTGGGGCTTCTGGCATTCAGGTCTGCGCCTAAGTTAGCACCACCAAAAAAGGTGACTAATTCATTTAATTTTGTTAGTTCCTCTATTAAGGGGATAGTTGGGCGATTAGAACCAATGAGGAGGTTTTTTTGAGCATTGTTAATTTGGATTTTGATGCTGAGAAGGATGGAAGGAAAGAGTTGGAGGTTCAATCAGCGGGGTCGTAGGGAGTGCTTCTATTTTATGGCTGTAGCGACACCTTGTGGATGTTGTTAGGGATAAACAACAGATTTACATTCATTTTGGAACTCAGGTGTGTTTCCTGAGTAACACTCTGGTGTAACTTACGTTTTTAAACTTTTTTTCTTTCTTTTTTTATTATATATGATTGTACAACATCATAAGATTGTTGTGTCAAAGTTTTAACAAATCGGAGCAAAACTAACTAAGATATACGAGTAGAACTTTAAGCGTTCGTTGTTCCGATACGGTTTTGTATACCAGCCCTTAGAATTCCTAAATTCTTTTGTTCGTCGATGCGTCTTTGTAGGTGTACTAATACTAATACTAATGTATAAATTAAATAATTTTAAATAAAAATTATTTAAAAAAAAAAAATTTATTTTTTATTCGGGCATAACTTGCCCTTACACGTCAACTTAAAAACTGAGTTTACATTAATCTTAAGACTACCTTAAATACCAAAACTCTCGCTTGGGAAGATGTTGTGTTCCCACAGGTGGACTCGGATTACCGTGTGCGCCGTACGTGATGGAATGCAGCGGCGGACTAAGCGTTTCAGGTGTCGCAGACGCTGGGTCAGCACTTTGTTGTTCATGCAGATACGGAATGCAAAATGTGGGCGATGTTGTCCCCAATTATGAAAGAAGAGAAGAAGAAAATGTTTTGTGCCTTAACTTATACCTACTAATGCTCTATACTTTGCAGTGTAGTGTGATTTGTTTTGTGTATAAATCAGTTTAGGAGTACACGTTGCGTTGAGCAGTTGTAGACGACGCTGAAATTTCACTGTGCGTGTTTGTTCATAGTTTGCTCTGTTTCGTTTGATTTTTTCAGTGATTTAATATTTATTATCAAAAAATGCCGAGAAAAGTAAACAGAGAAGAACGGCAGAAAACTGGTGTTAATTTAAGTCCACCGAAAAAAATAATACCTCCACAGAAACGTAAGACCAAGCGCACGTGAATGGGCGCGTACAGAGGACAGTAATCGGATCAGCAGAGCGGAGCAAGAAGCTGCACACGACAGCAAAGATGGCAGAGTCTTACGTAGACAAAGCCAAAAGGATGCTCTAGATATGGGTGCTGACATTGCTGCACATTATGGACCAGGAATCAACGACTCTGTTTAGGTATGAACAAATTTTTCATGTTTAATATTGGATTTTCTGGTATACAAAACTTTAAAGTGATAATCTGACACTTTTCATTTTTGGAGCCGGTGAACGGTTTAAATCAAAATCAACTCGACCGATTCTTTTGAAATTTAGTACACTACTTCTTCACACAAATGGCCAGGTATCCCTCGGAGCTTTTTTTATTTTTTATAATTATTTATTTTACAATAACAAATTTGCCCATTTTTTAGATGAAAATCGGTGTTTCCATTTCTAAGTGTTACCAAAAATTAAAAAAATCGGAAAAAAACATTTCCACCCAGGAATACCTTGGGAAAGCGATTATCTAATGATAGCATTTTGATTTTTCGATTTCAAATGAATTTCGAATTTGAAGTCTGTAACAACAATCATTCGAATTATAGTTTCCATGTATGCGAGTGTCAGGAAAATGTTGATAGTTCAATACACAATATGGTTAAACAATATTATAAGTTGGATAGTGTAGGCATACAATCCTTTAAAAGATTATTGGCAATAAAAGATGAAAAGCTATTCAAACGCTAGAAAGCAAAATTATTGTTGAAGGCAAAAATTATGCAGTTCCCCTATTATGGAAGTTTGACCAATTAGCATTTACTAGTAACCGGAACCGACTCAATTGCCTAAACAAAAGGATATTAAAGGAACCTGAACTGGCGATCAAATTAGAAGAACTTATTGACGAATATGTTAATAAAGGGTATGCAAAAAAAATTAACCCCAGCTGAAATCAACGGTAGTAACAAACGTGTTTGGTATCTTCCCCTTTTTCCTGTAGTTAATGCAAATAAACCAAAGGTTAGAGATCTTTGCTTGAATTCTTTTCTATTAACAGGACTAGATGTAGTTCCTGCCCTACCAGCTATTCTGATGCGTTTTAGGGAAAACAAGTTTGCAATCGTTGCTGACATAGCCGACATGTTTCATCATGTTAGAGTTATCAAAGCAGGCCAAGGTGAAAAAGAGTTTCAATCTGAAAGCGGATGGTATAAAGGACCGGACAAGACCGAATAAGACACAGCGAAAGCAAAGAACCCTTTGAGTCAGACGAAATAGTTAAAGCTGAAAATTGTTTGTATGGACAATGTCAATTAGAATCTTTTCCAATTGCGGATAAGAGAAGTTGGTTATATAAGCTGTCACCATACATTAATAAAAATAATGTAATTCGAGTATCACAGCATGTTCAGAGGCCGGCGATTTTGCCACGTACAATGAGAGCGTTGTGAATGAAATCCGACAACATTTCTATATATCCACCCTAAGAACCGAACTTATGAAAATTGCATTTAACTGTTAATATTGTAAAATTAAAAATGCACTTCCTAAACCACCGATCATAGCAGAACTACCACCAGCCCATCTTTAACCATTCACAAGACCATTTACTTATTGCGGCATAGCTTATTTTGGACCTATCTTCACTGTTGTGGGAAGACGAAGCGAGAATAAAGTATTTAATATCAAGAACCATCCACATAGAAATAGCCCATAGTATTTCCACCGAGGAGAGGAAGGCCGCTAGAAATATACTCAGACAATGGTACCAATTTTCGTGAAGTTTGTGAGGAATTGAAAAGAGAAGTCGGACGTCTGGACGAGACACGCAATCACTTTATGATGGACTCAACGAACGGTGCTAAGCTAAGTGGTGAGCCAGTGCACAATAAAGATGGTATCAAAGAAACTGGTGGATGAATGAACAATATGCAACAATTTTCTGTCAGAGAGAGATTCGCAACTACTTTCCAGATCTTACTCGGCGAACGAAGTGGTTTGCTCATACAAATCATACCGAAGAGGGTGACATCGTCATGATATGTGATTCAGAGAGCAAGTGAAGAAACTGGTCCCGCGGAAGAATTCTTAAGGTACTAAAGAGCAAAGATGGAGTACCACGAAGCGCCGTTGTCCAAACTATAACCGGGCTTTACACAACACCCGTTGCTAATATAGTCCCACTTGACGTGATGCAAGTTTGATGAGATAACGTAAACAATATCAGACCAGCAGCTGCGTTTACGGGCGTGAATGATAATACGTATCAAACTTGTGTAACACCAAATCATACAAATTAGCATCTTACTTACTTGCTTAGGGGACCTGTTCCTCAACCAATAAGCCTCTCCAATTAGCGCGGTCTCCAAGTTGGTTTAAGTTCCCTTCAACTTGCGCGGGTCACCTAAGGCGAGGCCTTCCTCTATTGCGTTGTCCCTCCGGATTAGAGTCGCAGGTTCTGCGGGCTGGAGCGTTGGTCTTCATTCGCTCTACATGTCAAAGCCATCCTAAACACCCCAATGCACAATTTTTTGACCAAGTCGATGTTACTGTACAGCTAGTAGAGTTCATCGTTGAATCGTCTCCTTCGGACTCCGTTAACGCATACGGGAGCAAATATCTTACGAAGAATTTTTTCTCAAAACGATCAAAGATATCTTCATCCGCTTTAAAAAAGGATTTATGCTTCGGAACCGTAGAGTAGGACTGTGATCACAAGTGTCTTATATAGAGTTTCCTTGGTTGTTCGGGAAAGGGTTTCACTACATAGTTGTCGTCTCAGGCCAAAGAAACAACGATTGGCAAGGGTTATCCTTCGTTCGATTTCCGAAGAGATGTTGTTTTCAGATGTGATAGCAGAGCCGAGGTAGACAAAGTCCCATACTACATCAAAATTATAGCCGATTCGTCGATGTTGGGTGTCCCTTCTTGTTGACAGGATATAATTTGTTTTGCCCTCGTTTACTGCAAGTCCCATTTTTCCTGCTTCTGTTCCTATACTCGCAAACGCACCAATGACAGCTCGCTGTGTTCTACCAATAATATCAATATCGTCGGCGCATGCAAGCAATTGAACAGACAATGGCACGTCGCCTTGTCTAAATCCTTTTTTGACATCAAAGGTCTCGATTAGATCGTTAGTGACCTTGATGCAGCAGGGAGCTTTCTCCATCGTCATCCTGCACAAGCGGACGAGTTTGGCAAAGATGCCAAACTAGACATGGCCCTGTATAGCTCGTCTCTGTAGATGCTGTCATATGCGGCTTTAAAATCGATAAAAAAGGTGGTGTATCGTATCGATCTGAAGTCCTTGGGTTTTCTCCAAATCTGAATATTTGGTCAATTGTGGACTTGCCGGGCCCAAAAACGGACTAATAAGGTCCAATCAGATCGTTGACAAACAGTTTCAGGCGCTCAAGATCTTACATGCGATGTTTGGGAGACTGATATCTCTGAACCGGGCAAACGATGCTGAGGTTCCATTCATCAGGCATATATTCATCCGACCACATCTTGGAAATAAGTTGGTGTACCATATGCTATCTATCAAGTCATCTCCTACTGCCTTAAATAAGTCAGCGGGTAGGCCGTCCGGCCCGGCAGCCCTGTTCGACTTCAGTTTAGATATAGCTAACCTTACTTCATTTTGGTCGGGTGGACGGAATTCTTGACTTGCATCGTCAATATTGAACGGTTCGCTTTGCCTGACAGCGGAATTTGTGCCGTCTTCGCCGTTTAGTAGTCTGCAGAAATGGTTTTCCATATCTTCAGCACCGACTATGACTCTACTATGTACAAGGTTTCCTTGTTCATCTCTACAGGTATCCGTTCGGGTCTTGTATGACTGTTTCACAAATAATTAACTTCTAGCATCCTCATCCAATTATTAATTACTGCCGTCGCGTCGATAATAATGATAGCGCTATCGTAAGCGAAAGGAAGCGCGTACAAATTGCGCAGCATTCTTATAAACGTATCTGGTACTTTTTGATGTCTACGATTATTAAACGCGTTCAAGAAATCAATGGTTAATGTTCAGTCGTTATTCGCAAGGTTTAAACTGAGTCATATGTCGACTAATCTTCTACAAAGCCACAGTAACTGCCACAGAGTTCGATTATGGTGTGCTGCCGGTTGTCTACTACTCGCTCTTTTATTGTACGCACTATGAACTACCAATGTACCAATCGGTAGATAAATAAAGCGCTCTCGCCACTACTCGTATATTTCAAATTAAGTTGCAAAATAAGTAAACCATTTTTCTAATCTTCTTAAGTTTTACCCAAATATATCCTGTTAAAAAAAAGTGTTGATTGCGCTTAATTACGATTTTAATTTAAAATTAAAAAAATGATTATATGAAATTTGTTGACTCTTCTAGATCATAGGGGAGTGAAGAAAAACTCCGTATATATTTTTTTATCTATTGTAAAATGTTTGTGTGCGTACAAATGATAGAACTTATTGTTTCCAGTAATCAATTTTGTTCAACACAGTTGCAATTCAATCACTTTTTCCAACCCCTTTTACTTTTCTTTGTCGTTTACTTATAACACTTTATCACTACTAGTAATTCGCATTTCAAATTCCACTTTAGAACTAACTTGCAAATATCTTGGTGGATGCTGATGTTTATACCGTCAACTGGCCTAACATTGACCACTTTTAATTTTGAAATGCCTTTAGCCTTCATGTCTTTGATACTACTCTAATTAATCTCACATTGTATTTGGGGGACTCTGTAGTTTCAGAATTTTGGTAATAAAATCTTAGTTAGTTCAGATTTAAGCTTGGTTTTTAAACAAAAACTGGGTGGTCAATGTTAGACTTGGGCTTGGCTAACTTTGACCGGATACATGTTAGGTAGGAAGACAAGTTTATAGATGGATGTTTTAAATAACTCTTATTTCAAACTATATTGAATTTAAAGAAATATGGAAGTACATAGCTACATGCACTCGTATTCCTATATATGTGGATAGCTATGATAATGTTTTTATAAATTATGATTAAGTAAATTAATTAAAACAAATATTAAACAAAATAAAAATATCTTATGACATAAATATAAATATTATTAAAAAGGAAAATGTTATAAAAGTAAGTAAATTCTAATTAATTCTAGTCTTCCAACCATGCCAAATCGTAACAAAGTAACAACATACTGCTTAGTCCCTATTTGAACACAATAACACAAACAATTTATCAACAGAAAGATCGTCGTTATTTTCCTGTTCGTTGTCTTCTTTCTGTTCGTCGTCTTCGCTCTGTTCGTCGTCTTAGCTCTGTTCGTCGTCTTCGCTCTGTTCGTCGTCTTCGCTCTGTTCGTCGTCTTCGCTCTGTTCGTTCTCCACTTTGGTCGTTTCTTTAGGGTTATTATTTTCAATATTTGTAATTTCAGCAATGCTGGCTTGATTGCTAGAGGAGCTTTTTGCTCCTAGTATACCTTCTATATTTATACTTTTGCCAGGCTCCACATTCATTGTGCACCTTTTCTTACGAATTGGCGAATCTTCATCTGCTTGGCGCATCGTTAAGGTGCGAGTTAAAAGTTGCGATTCCACATTTTTTAAAACCCGACACAAGGTTTTCCGAAACCCCATGCTCGTTACACAGTGAATTGGTCAAGTACTTTAACAAAGATGGGAACTTGTCTTTTGACAGAGTTTGTGCATTTTTGCGTTGCGCGCTTTTCCAGTTGTCTAAAACCGATCTCCACTTTATTTTCAAAGTGGCATAGAAAGCTACATCAAGTGGCTGACAAATGTGGGTGGAATTCTTTGGGAAACATATGAATTTGTGTTATTTTGTTTTGCAGCTTGTATTACTTCCACTGAAAAGTGGCTTGCCAAATTATCCCCCATGACAACTATCTTTCTTAAACTGCCTGGTTTCAGATATAAAAGTGTTTAGAAACCAGTCTTTGAAAATGATTGCATCAAACCAACCCGGTTTGCTGCTATTATATCGGGTTCTTAGTGGACCGCCTTGGATCCAAGATTCCCACAGGTGCGTTGCCTTATACACCACATACGGTGGAAGCAGTTTGCCTGTTGCTGATCCACAACGTATAATGGATGCTACTCTTTGATAGGATATTTTTTGCCTTTCTTAAAAATAATTTTTTTTTGTCCCAGGATCATCGCACAGATGGGGCTGCTCCAATTCAAACGGATACCACACTGCTCCCTCTGTAAAGATGTTCGTCCCAAACAGCTTCGTCATTCATCGCTCCGTTAAAATGGCACATTCTATCCAAATGGACCACGTTAATTTTTCCTTGATCTCCACGGTAGAAAACGTCATTAATGCGGATTATCACCCTGTATAGACCTTCCCAATCCTGTTGCAATTTTGGTGATTTGCCTTTCTTACACTGAGGATTATACAGAAACACCAGATCTCCTTCAGTGAAGCCGGAAGATTTCGCTTTGATGTCTTCATGCGGTTGTCCGCAAGTTTCATCTTTTCTCGAGTGTTATCGTGCAAATTACGAATCCTGCTGCGTAAGTCATCCACATAGTCGTTCACCTCCTTGGGCTCCATAGGTGGGGATCCAAATTTCATTTTAATTGGCAACCGTACTGTTTGACCAAATAAGATCTCGGATGGCGTATGTCCTGTTGAACTATGGACAGCGTCTCGGTAGGCCATTAAGAAGAGAGATATTTGTCGATCCCAGTCCCGCTGGCAGTTGCCGACGACCTTGTGCTCCGACATTGTATTGTTGTATTCGTCTCTATGGCTTTACTCTTGGATCCATGGTAGCCACACACCTTATGCACTTTTTGCAAGAAACTTTCTGCAATTGTTTTGCGCTCAGCCAATAGAAACTTTCCCTTACATTCTGCAACTTCGTGTTTATTCCCAAATGGCCTCCTGAGATTCTGTCCTGTATTTCATGGACCACTGACTCTGGACCGTGGCACAAATAGCTGCATACGAGATGTCGTTCCATCTGCAATTTCACATTTTCTCTTGCACACAAAGCAAGTCGTACTGATACATTCCATATAACGCAAAGATAACAACTAGTCAACGTAACTTGCGTACAGAAAAGACTTACTGACTTACGGACTTAAGTGCGAACCATAATCAACTTTCGCCCGCATATGTACGCATATTCAAACGTGCGATTACACAGGAACTTATGAGACAACACATAATAAGCCCAGAGTCGATTCGTTCAATTTTCGTTCACTTTTGCAAACATAAGTGAGAGCGAACTCAGTCGCTCTTTGCATATGTCAATTTGACAGCTGAGATATTTTTGTAAAAACATTACTGGAAAAATGTCGGAATATCAATTTGTTCATTTCCTTATCAAAAGTGTAAGGAGAAAAAGGGGCATTTTATTTGAACATGCAGACAAAGCATTATGGTTATCGGTTAGAATTTCCAAAACATAAGGAAGCATTTCGTTCAGTTATGACATTAGCTTGTGCTTCCCAACGTTGATTACGGTTGAGACTTTACTGAGGAATCAATTTAACGACGGCTTATATTGCAAGATGAATCAATGAATTGGCCACTGGAATTGCACGATCTGATGCCATTCTATTTTCCTTGTATACTATTAAATCGGAAAACTATTCAGACCTTTAAATTCGTGCGCTATTGGTGATGTAGAAACCCAAATTTTCAAAGAGTGATCCAAAATTTGACCGATAAAATGCGACTAGCCGAAAACCGCCGACGTCCATTCTTATCAATGCTATTTAAAAAAAAATAAGTTATAGAACTTTTTCAAAAAATACTCTTCAATTATGTCACAGATCCATCAAAAACAGCTCGGTACCGGTTTGGCTTTAAATGAAATTGCAGATAGGCATTTCAATTTCAATTACGTGTATGTATATCGAGACAAACATACCTGAATGTCAGGCGACACCTGACGTTTAAATCAAACAAATCTGATTTAATGACGAACTTGACCACAACTTGGTTTTTTATTACATACATTTTAAAATAATCTATAGTTCTAACAATTTTAAAATTAATACTAAAATTTCATAAAAAAGTACCTGCGTTATCTAAGATTCTGTGTGTTAATGAAATTATTTGTAATTTACAATTTCCAATATAAAAAAAGTTATTTTTGTACTTGTTTACATTTGTCCTTTACCTGACATTTGTGCAGCACATGTAGGAAACGTCATCTCAAACATTCGCGTCGTGTGATTTGTTTCGTTCGTGGAAATTAAAGGAAAAATCTTTAAATAATGTCTGATTTAGATTACAATTACTCTTCTGACGATGAGCCCGTATCAAATGATCATAAGAGACTTCTCCAAGCTGTAGGCAGTCTAAGCAAACAGCAACATATTAAAAAAGTTTCTCGCAAAGAACCTTCAGTTAGCCAAAACGAATTCGCCTTAATAAAAACCCGTGTTGAACTGCCCAAAGAGATATTACCTACAAAGAGTACGGTCAGCGTGGTGGACTTGGTTAAAACCCTTAAAGGAACAAGCAAACACCTAAGCGTTGGTAAGGAATTGAAAAATGTTCAAAGCTCAAGCAAGGTACTGTCAAAACCATTGGATAAACCTGCTGCGGAGCGAGTTGCTCGCACAATCAACTACGAGAAGAGCAAGAAGCAGCTGGCACGATGGGACGCTATAGTAGCACAGTTTCAGTCAGCTGAATCACAAACTTTTCCACTCGATTCTGAGACCGTTTATATCAACACAGGCAGATATAAGAAACCACTGCCGATGTCGTTAAAATCAGAATTGCAGATTGCTGTTGAAGAAGCGGAAGCCAAATTGAGGACATTAAAAGGGGAAAAGAAGGATGAGCACAGTGAAAATGATGAAAAATTAGAGCAAATGGTGCTGACAAGAGAGGAGCTCAAGAAGCGTCGACAAGAGTTGGCCTATCTTAAGATGCGACAGTCACAGAAATCTGCTAAACTTCGTCTTCAAAACAAGATTAAATCGAAAAAATATCATAGGTTGTTGAAACAACATAAGCTTAAGGAACAGCTCAAAGAGTTTGAAATGTTACAGAAACAGGATCCCGAAAAAGCCCTGGAGAAGTTAAAGTTGCTGGAGAAGAACAGAGTCTTAGAGCGCGCTAATTTAAGACACAAGAACACGGGCACTTGGGCTAAAAATAATTTGGTTAAAGCTAAATACAACAAGGAAGTCCAAAAGGATCTGTCGGAGCAGCTGGCTCTGAGCCGACAATTAACTGTGAAGGAGGATGTGTCTGACGACGATGAAGATCTTAAGTCAGAAGACGAAACTGCTGTTGGACCGGTAGATCCATTTAATCCGTGGATGCAGGTAAATGGAAAGAAAAGCCTAGATAAAGCATTTAATTCTGTTGAAAGCAGCTACAGGAAATACTGGATGGACCGCAATGAAAATGAAAGAAAGGTGAGAGATTATAAGGCGTCACTAACAGATGAATCTGGTGTTGCAGACGATAATAAAGAAGATCTCGTTCAGACAGACGAAGTTCTTACCACAATAAAAGTTCCCAAAACAAAGAAAAACAAGAGAAAAACAAATAAGAAAGCGATCTTAACTCCAGTTATAGAAAACGGTTGGATTGTAGAAGATTTGGATCCAGAAGCGAACTTGGAAAGCATTGATAAGTTGTTTGACAAAGCCGAAGACGCAGTGCTTAGAGAAATTTCAAAAAAACGGCTAAAAACAGAGAAGAGCTTGGCAAGAAGAAAGGAAAGTACGAAAAAAGTGGCAGCAATCAGACGAGAGAAAAACGAGCTGAAAAACTTAGAAGACCTCACATTTAAAAAATCTTCGAATCGAATTGAAATTGATGAAGAACTTATAGAAACAGCGACGGGGGAGGAACCAGTTCTACCGACAACAGCCAAACTCACAACATCAGTTCCTTCGAAAGAAAGGCTTACGAGGGATACCATAGTGCACGACGACTTTGTGGAAGTAAAACCGAAAAAACTGAAGACATCTATAGGTGGCATAGCTGACTGTGGGGAGGATCTAGACTTTGACAATGACGATGAGGACGTAGCAATTGACAGACAAGCAACAATCAATGACGCGTTCGAAGATGATGACATTGTAGCCGAATTTGAAAAACAAAAGAACGTAGAAGAGAAGAAAGCACTTGCAGAACAACTGACACTATCTATGCCCGGCTGGGGCTCTTGGGCTGGCACAGGAATCACACAGAAAAAGAAAGAATTGGTTCTTCAGTTTGAAAAGAGCGACGATAATAAGACAACTGCTGATGAAAAGAACAAAAGCCACGTACGCATTAATGATAATGTCAACAAAAAACTGCGTGAACACTTGGTCTCTGATATTCCATTTCCTTTTACATCTGTCAAGGATTATGAAGCAAGCATTAGAGCACCGATTGGAAGGAGTTTTGTTCCTGAATCCGCTTTTCGTATACTGACAAAGCCAGCAGTTATCACACGAAGAGGACACATTATTCAACCCATGGATGAAAGCGAACTTCTTAAACCAACGAAACGTCCGCGGTCAGTTGTTGAGAAAAGAATTTTGTATGATTCCAAAGTTGCAGCGTAATAAAAGATATTTTGTTTCCAAATTTATTGTTTCGGTTCATTTTTCTTTTGCCTTTAAATTGGCTTCAGATTTATTTAGATGAGTGCTTTCTTGAATGAGAAGTGGAACTCTTAAAGAGGTTTTTATACGCTGAATATGAAAGCTAAGAAAAAAAACTCCGATGCTTTACGAATAGGAACACATAAAGCACAATTTTAGTTTAAATGCGGGCTACAGCCAAGCTATCACTTAAGGGGTTAAAGTCAATAATAATTGTTCAAAACGTACCCGTATCTTACCATTTATGTCTTTTATATCAACTAAAGTAATTCTTGATCCCATCTTTCTTACATCTACGTTGTTACGCGAATAACGTTTTACGTTGCACCGCGAGATAAAAAAAAAACAACTTTCTTTTTTTCTCCCGGTCAACGGGGACCTTTTATTTAGTTATAACTCTTATACTAACTTAACCAATGATGAACCCCCGACTTTAGCGTCGCTGCGATCAACACTTTTTTGAATATTTTCAAAGTAACTGGAAATTATATCATCAAATGCAATTGCCTTGCCAAGGATGGACTTATTGCTATTAACGGAATAGAAGTATTTAACTTGAAAAATGTTTTGTTTGTTTTCAAATGAGTCATTTAAAATAGTAATTCGACAGTTGTTTAGTACAATTTTTCATTCGCCACAGTTTTGCATAAGTCTATTTTTATTAGCATTTTTAATTACAATCGTAGTATCATCATGTGTTTGAGTCTTATTATTGTATATTAGCTTACATTTTTTTTTTGTTATAATACAGTGTTTACTTAATTTTAATTTCTTTATAGTTACATCAGGTTGATAAGTATAAGTTTTGTTTTCTGTTTCTACAATATATTCATCCTTACTATCTATTTCAAAATTTTACCAAAATGGAGTAATTGAACTTTTTTCGACTGATACATAATTTCTTTGAACTTTCATTAATTGCAATGATGACATTGTTTCGATATTCAGTAACACCTACTTTTAACAATTTCAGCTTATAGAGATCAATTGAATATTCATTAATTTCTTCCATCGTGAGGATACTTGGGTGAACAATATTATGTTTTGCTGATACAATGTTATCCTGTATTTGATTTATCTTATTTTGTATAAGACCTAATTTAATAATCTGGTCTAGAAATAGTTGTTATTTCAAAATGTTATTTATAATGCTATCCACTCTGTGTTTGTCGTTAATAAGAACGGTTTTCAAGGAATGTATTGTTTCATTAAAATGTTGGTTAATTTTAATTCGATCGTTTATGGTGTTAATTGAATTGTGTGTATTTTCTTCCAGCATTTCTAGATGATTGAAAATGTTTTGTCTGTCACTATCATCCATAGTTCGGAAAAGCCATTTTTCTTCATTTCTACTATATTCAACAACCGCCTTTTTTGTCTTTCTGCTTTTATGGGCATTATTGAATTAATTTTAGCAATTGAATTAATTATGTGCAATACTTCTTTGTTTTCTATTTGTATATGCTTTAGGTTGGTTCTAAGACAAATGATTGTTTTTAGAATCTCTTCTGGTTTTTTTAATAAAATGCTTGATCTTTAAATATCCTGACTGTTCAATGATTAGAGTTATCTGTAGTGTCCCGTGTACTGTTGGTAGAAAAGTAGCATTATTAGGAGTAAAATCTGTAAGTTTATGTTGTCTTTTAATGTTTGTTAAGCGTACATTTTTTACATTCTTATGTCTAACATGCTTATAATTTTCTATGGGTCCTACCTGTCTTTGTTCAAGGTAATCTTCTCGTTTTTCTTTAGTTTAGATTTTTTTCGTTTAGTTTCCTGTACTATGTTATTCAATGTCGGTTAGTCAACTTCTTCCTTAGCGTTTCTAGGTGTTGTCCTAATTGTAGAATGAAATCGATTATTAGTTATCTAACACTAATTGTATTTTCATTTCGACTGACAGATCCTTTTCTTCTATGCCTATAATTTTTTTTTAATATTGCAGCGCGCAGCCTTTCTACATCTGATTTACCGGTATGACTATTTGGTTTAGTCCAATGAATTTCAACGTTGTTTTCCGTCAAAAACTGTATGATTTATTCTGACTTAAACTCGTTGTCTGTGATAATTCTTTTGGGCTTTCCAAACTTAGAAAAGTGTTCAATTAATATTTCCGTTTTACTTCACCAATTTCTATCCGTAGTCGTTAGTTGGTTAGTTTGTCAATAATTGTTACAAAGATACATATCTAAGTGTATGATTTCATTATTGGCTTCCTGTCGTATTTTATCTCCTGACATTTTTTACAATCATTTATAATTAACTAAATTTGTTCATGAAGCTTAGGAAAATATATTTTGTCTTTAAGTGTATAGTATGTTTCATTAATGCCACTGTGCATTGATTCGTTTTTGTGGTAGATAGAAATTTGTTTGTGTGCCTCCTCCTCGGTTTGGATTTCGGCAGCCCTCTGTGAACACCTGATGAATCTGATATTTCTATCTTTTGTGAACAATTGTATGATAACTTGTTGGACTATATTATAGTGATGGTCTTCAACTTCTGCATACAATCCGGTCATTCATTTCTTTATAAACCTAACTAATACTTCTTTGATTTTATTTATTCCTTCAAGTGGGTTCAGGGATATGATTCTACTTTTATGCAATACCTCTATTTTTGTGTTAAGTGTATATGTTAATATACGCTCCGTTTTGTACTTGTTAACTATTTCTTCTATATGATCTAATTGTTATTCTTCTACCGAATATATAGTGACTGTTAATACCATATTTGATTCATTATCGTTGGTTTCCCCAATCTTGGATGTTTCTTTCAACCTGTTTAGGAAATCTGCTACCTTATTTTCTTTTCCTTTAACATATATCCATTTCGAAATTATATTCTTGTAGCTTTAGTGACCATCTTTGGTTTCGCTGTGAAAATTTCTTACCTTTGTATTTACTATGTAAATACTTAATAGGCGCGTGATCAGTTATCATTTTAAACTTGTTTCCAAGAGATATCTGAATATACGATTGACAAAAATTCTTTGTCCGTAACGTAATTTTTTTCGTGGTTGTTCACTGTCATTGACACAAAGCAAACTGGATGTCCATTTTGCTATAGTACCGCACCAATGGCGTAGTTGCTCGCGTCAGTTGTAAAGGCAAATTGTTTGTCATATTCTGGGAATTTTAAGATAGGGTGTGCGGAAATTAGGGCTTTTAAATTTTCAATTGCCGATATGTATTGTGGGTCATTTTTGTTTATTTCTTCATCTTTCTTTAAATATTTTAGCATGGCATTTGCTACCTTAGCATAATCTCTAATAAACTTAAGGTAACAACCTGTCATACGTTAGAATCCCTTAAGTTGTTTTTCAGTTTTAGGTTAGCTTACATTTTCAATGTCTTTTATTTTGTTGGGATTTGGTTTTATCCCTTCTTTCGTTAAGATGTGTCCTAAGAACTCAGTATTATGTTTCATAAAACTGCATTTGTCGGTTAGGACTTTTAAATTATGCTCTTGTAATATTTAAATATTGTGTCCAATGACTCTATGTGCTTTTCTACACTTGTTGAAAATATAAGTACCATATGTCATTTAAATAGGCAACACAAATTTTGTTTATATATATATTCACGGAGTACCTATACCTATATTATTCATCATTATTCATCAGCATTTGAAACGTGGCAGGTGCGTTCTTAAGTCCGATCGGCATCCTGACGTATTCATATAAACCTGATGGTGTAACGAAGGATTTGATGGTAGCCCTTAGCTAAATCTTGGGTGCTGAAATATTGACCTTTGCCTAAATTGTCCAAAATACTATCTATGTTTGGAAGGGGATACTTGTCATCTATTGTTACCTGATTAAATCTTCTATAGTCCACTATAATTCTATACTTTTCTTTTCCTGAGTTTTCTTTCTTTTTTAGAATAACTACAATAGGTGGTTTGTACTGACTATTGGTTTTCCCTTGTTTTTCCATTTCGTCCATTTGTTTGCGGACTTCTGCCTCATGTTTTTAAGGGTACCTATATAGTTTTGATTTATTATGTTCGCCTGTGTGGTTTTTATTTCATGAACCACTGTGTTTGTATTTGTCAATTGGTCTCCATCTTTAAATATAAATTTTTTTATATTTGTTTAGAAGTGTATCAATACGCAAGCTCTTGAGTATACAACCGTTGTCGCATGCAACAGATTGTATGGAAATTTTATAGTGTGTATTCGCACATACAATTGTTGTATCGATTTCATTTATGTTTCGGCTGTTCTAGAAACAGATTAAGTGTTCTAAGAATGGTTTCGATAAAAGAAAAAGATTTTTGGACGGATTTTATAGAATAATACCGTTCATTCCCCTGTTTATGGGATGTGCATATTAAAGAATATAGCAATAAGATTTTGAGGGAGGAGGCGCTGCAGGTGCTTGTAGAAAAATGTCGTGAACAAGATCCCAACGCCGATAAGGAGTACGTACGCAAGCGAATAGCGAATCTCAGGACAGATTTTAGCAGGGAATATAAAATAATTGAAAATTCCAAGCGCACTGGATCGTCTGCTGACAGCATCTACGAGCCCTCTTTGTGGTACTACGATTTGCTTTTATTTTTAAAAAGTGGTGAAATTTCTCGAAAAGGACACAGCTCTTTGTCTTGTTCTACAGATGAGAACAGTTTACTCGAAGAATACATAGCTCCAGAGTTATATTTTATCTTAATAAATGTTTTATATTTTGTAATCGATATAAATTTATTATTAGGGATACTCTTCTCCACCTCAAACTCCTGATGACAATAGCCCTGGTGTTTCACGCCCGCCATCTGCAAGTTTTTCTCAACCCAGAAGGAAAAACTCACTGCAACAGCAAAAGAATTTTTTTGAAAATGCAAGCAAGTATATGACGCAAAAGGAAGGCAGGGATGAAGATGAGTTCGATATTTTGGGGAAGAGGATCGCTGAACATTTTAGAAGTATGGAAGCAGTGCAGCGTTTGATTGCAGAAAAAATAGTAACTGACGTACTCATCACTGTTAGAATTAATCAGCTAACTATGAACTCAGCCCTCATTTCAAATTCTTCAGCATCTCAAAGTCATCAAACTGAAATGCATACATCAACTGCATCTACTAACCTTCAAGGTGAAGTTATATTTGAATCAGAGATATCTGAATTTTTGCTCTTAAATCATAAAAGTTAAAATTGTTTAATACCAACCCTCAACAAGCATGGTTTTTATTGGAGTTTCATTGTTCGTTACATAATAACATTTAATGTATACAAAAACTTTTTTAAATAAAGAATTACTAAATAATTTCGCAATGTGCTTAAAAATTTTATTCTGGGAAACCACACATTTTATTTTTAAAAGAAACTTTTCCCTCATCGTTATAGTACTGCTTGATTCTGTTTCTTATTTCTTTTGCATTTTTCGAAGATTATTTTCTGATGTTTGTGTTTTGTAGAGAAAGTATCATTCCATTCTGACGCCAGGTTCCTGGATGTACAACACAATTTTCCAAATCTTCACGATCTACACATTTATCAGTTACATAGCCAAGAGATTGAGCCCTTAAAAAATTATGTAATGAGCAACAGGCTAAAATAGTTGCATCAGCATGTTCTAAGCTTGTTTTTATTGGTGATTGGAAAATTTTAAATCTAGAACATAAAATTCCAAACACATTCTCTACGACTCGGCGAGCTCTGCTTAATCTGTAATTGAAAATTCTTTCTTCTTTTGATATTCCTGCTTGAGAAAACGGTTTCCATATATTTTCTGATAGAGAAAATGCTTCGTCACCAACAAATTCGTAAGGGCAAACGTAGTAATTTTTTTCAAGCTTTTCTGGTGGAGGTAGTTTAAGTGCATGGTTTTGCAACTTTTCATAAAAATCCGTTCTTTTCAAAACTCCTCCGTCCGATATTCTTCCATTCGTGCCTTCATGGACGTATATAAATTCATAATTGGAATTTACAATTGCAAACAAAACGATACTATATGTTCCCTTATAATTAAAATAATCTGAACCGCTTTTTGTGGGTTTTCTAATCAGGACGTGTTTCCCGTCCACTGCTCCAATACAATGTTCAAAGTTCCACTGTTTTTGAAATCCTTCAGCAATAATTTTCCATTCAATTTCAGTAGATGGGAACTAAAAATAAGGTGGAAGATACCTATATAAGATTAATCAAATCGGCTATTGCATTATTTTTATCTTACCTTCATGTACTCATTTTTTAAGACATTGTATATAGCCCAACAGGTTTCTGGCACTATTTTTCCAATAGCTTGGGGCGATACTCTTGAGCTGAACTTGAGATCACTGAAATCACATCCAGTTGCTAAATAGAGCAAGGTTAAAATTAAACGTTGTTCCGCGGATATTGGTGACCTCATTAAAGTATCCTGTTTTGTTATAACAGGTGCTACGAAATTTAAAAGATGTTCAAATTGTTCAGATTTCATACGCAAAAAGCACTAGGTCAACATCAGAATGCAGTGATCTATTTAAAAGCCATTCCTTAACCCATTTTCTTTTTCTTTTCTTTTGGGTTTCTACGTTAAACACTGCACCAGCACCAGCATAATAACAAACTTCTTCAGTGCACTTATCCCAAGCGGGTCAATAAGTCCGTGACTTTTTGAATTTCTGACCTCTTTACTGAAACAGCAACACTTCTCCTGTCAACAGGCATCTGTCAGTTGACTCCTGTCAAAATTTAAACTCGCTGCGTCAGTTAGTTTGTGTTTGACAGCTATTTTGAGGAGAAAATGGAAAAAAGTGAATTTCGTGTGCTTATTAAGCATTATTTCTTGCGAAAAAAAACCATTACCGAGACCAAGGCTAAGCTTGATAAATACTATGGGGACTCTGCACCATCGATTTCAATGGTAAAAAAGTGGTTTACTGAATTTCGTTGTGGCCGTACAAGCACTGAAGATGCCGAACGTCCTGGACGCCCAGTTGAGGTCTCTACACCCGAAACAATCGAAAAAATTCACGATATGGTGTTGGCCGACCGAAGATTGAAAGTGCGAGAGATTGTGGAAGCCGTAGGGATCTCACATGGCTCAGTGGTTTCAATTTTGAATGATCACTTGGGCATGAGAAAGCTTTCCGCAAGATGGGTGCCGCGTTTGCTCACAGTCGACCACAAACGCAATCGTGTAACAACACAGGAAGGTTTGGCGTTGTTTAATCGCAAAATGGAGGAGTTTTTGCGACGTTTTGTAACCGTGGACGAAACATGGATCCATCACAACACATCAGAGAACAAACAACAGTCAAAACAGTGGGTTTCTAAGGGTGAATCGGCGCCAAAGAAGGCCAAGGTGGGTTTGTCAGCCAATAAAGTTATGGCGACTGTTTTTTGGGATGCACGCGGGATAATCCACATTGACTACCTTCAAAAGGGAAGAACAATCAATGGGGAATATTATGCCAACTTATTGGACCGATTCAATGACGATTTGAAAAAAAAAACGACCTCATTTGGCCAAGAAAAAAGTTCTTTTCCACCAAGACAATGCAAGGGTGCACACATGTGCAGTTGCCATGGCAAAAATCCATGAATTGGGCTATGAATTGCTCCCTCATCCACCCTATTCTCCAGATTTGGCTCCGAGCGACTCCAATGATGAAGTCATCTCGCAAACAAAGGCCTATTTTGAGGACCTCGACAAATCATTTTTTTTGGAAGGGATAAAAAAATTGGAGAAGCGTTGGACAAAGTGTATAGAGCTCAAGGGAGACTACGTTGAAAAATAAAATTATTTTTTTATCAAAAAATCTGTGTTTTAATCCAAAAGTCAGTAACGTTTTACGTTGCCCCGCGAGATAAAAAAAAACTTTTTTTTTTCTCCCGGTCAACGGGGACCTTTTATTTAGTTATAATGCTTATACTAAGTTAACCAATGATGACCCGCCGTATATAGCGTCGCTGTGATCACCACTAGCTATAACCGAAATACTGATCTGGTGGCTTTTATTGATTCTTCTTTTTTATACACTAGTATTGATGAATAAGCTATATTGGTCTTGCCCTCGTCTGCTGATGACCGTCGCTCTTGGTGACCCAATTCTTGGAGGTTTGGGGGTACTGACCGTGAACTGTAGCGTTGCACTTGTATATGTTGCTCGCGCGAGGGTAAATGCGGATTATAGATGGTACCAGGGGGGTACAATGCACATACATATGTACGACGAATCGGACAGAATGTCACAATAGACAGCTATAACTTTATATACAAATCCCAAAGAGTAAAAGAGTTCAGTTTCAGTTTTCAGTTTATATGCATTTTTATTGTATTACTTAATTTACTCTTACTTGCTAGACAAAAAATGCTTAAAAATTAGCTTAATTAATTTAAAATTATCTTATTCTAGCTTACTGACCCCATGCGGGCACTCTAAGTTAAACCTAACACTTAAATTATGTCTTTCGACGTACCTTACTACTATACTATACTATTTCTATTCCTTATAATTAAAACTAAGAAAACATTTTTTCAAAAAAAAAAAACTTAGTAACATGACTTTTTTTTATATTTTATTATAAAACTTAAAACTAAAATCCTAAAAACTACCTAAAAATAAGTCTTAATCTACTTAAACTACTTACATCTAGTACATACATATATATATATATACATAATATATATATACTTAATATATAAATATATGTATATATATATAGATGTATGTTTTTTTTTTAATTTTTTATTTTTATTAATTTTTTTTTGGTTTTTATATATTTTTTTTTCTTAAATCTAACTTACTCCTACTTAAAACTATGTAAGCCGGCCATGGCTAAAAGAAAAATTAGGCGACCCACTTTGCTTCACATGAAGCTACTAAGAATTGGAGGAATTCGACGACGAAGCATCCCCTCCTTTTAAAAGCCACCAAAATTGTTGGTGCTGCCGAGCAACATCCCTCATGTCGCGACTCCCTACCGCTCTACTGAACCGGAGACGCTCCGCACTGCCGTGTGCGACGTCTCCGTCGTAGTTGAGTCGCCTGTCCGCAGCTGTTCGAGCAACGTGGAAGATTAGCGGCACAGCCAATCTGTCCTGGATCAGACCTTTGCTATCAAGGTAGAGAAACGCTTCTGGAGGAACATAGCCGTCTAAGCGAACTCTCTCGTGATACATATAATTAGGGTAGTAAGCCCCGGAGATCAGGTTGTTCGATGAGGTCATTGCTCTTGCAATGTGCCTTCGAGTCAACTTAATAACAAAATTGTCCACTCTTATTAGGTTCGCCCTATTGTACAAGACCTCATTGCGATAGAATTTTATGTACTCAGACTCTGGTGTTCTGTATAACCGAAGACAAGCCCTAAGGCAAGCCCTCTCAAACACCCGAATCTTTTCCAATAAACTTGCTCTCACGTTGAACCACATGGGACATCCAAACACAAGCATAGGCCGGATAAGGGCCATGTAGCAGATCACCTTCACCCTCGTATCGAGTTGGCTGTTGTAAAACAGTCTCCTTGTAAGGGCAAAAGCACCTCTGGCTCTGGCCAGAGCAACATCTATATGTTTGTTAAAATATAGATATTGATCTAGCCAGATCCCAAGGTATCTGACTACATTTCGACAAGCAAGTGGCTGTCCATATTGTCCGACGATAGAGAACTTTCGCCAATTCTTTCTGGTATCCCTAGAGGCCCCAGACAAAGGCGTCCTAAACAGAATGGTTTCCG
Organism: Volucella zonaria; assembly: GCA_963966105.1. Lineage (NCBI taxonomy): Eukaryota > Metazoa > Arthropoda > Insecta > Diptera > Syrphidae > Volucella > Volucella zonaria. The sequence goes on along the minus strand of OZ014530.1, from coordinate 75,210,403 downwards.
ACTTCTGAAAGTTGATTTTCAACTTCCAGTCATCGCAATATTGCTTAATTTTGTCGAAGTCACGTTGCAAAAGCATATTAATGACCTCGATTTTTGGACCTGATCTGTACGCAATTAAGTCGTCTGCGTACGCTATGGCATGATAGGGAAGTGAACCTATCAGATCACTTGTGTAAATGCTGAATAGGATCGGCGAATTTACCGCACCCTGTTGCAGACCGTTTTTAATGTTAAATATTCCAGCAGAAGTCACATCGCCATTCTTCACGATGAACTGTCTACTGGAGAGCATATCAAAAAGAATATACAGCAGTGGTTTACTAATGCCCAACCTGTCCAGCTTGAAAAAGAGTCCCTCTAACCATACGGTATCGAAGGCTTTTTCCAAGTCAATCAGGCAGGCACCAGTGCACTGTTTCTTGCCTTTGTTCCATTGGATATCGGAAACCAGTTTAGACGCAGCATGAATGATATCATGCCCCGCCTTGAAACCGAATTGATTATCCGGAACTATATGTTTGTCCTCAACCCACTTGGTCAGGACTCTATTGATTACCTTCTCGAAAACCTTACTGATGTTTGGAAGAAGACTGATCGAGCGGAGATTCGCCGGATTGGAAGTATCTTTATCCCTTTTGGGGATGGGATGTACCACCGCAGTTTTCCAATGCGCTGGATAATGTGCATTATTCATTGCATTATTAAACAGGGTGGTATAAATGTCCACCGCTACTAGTGGGAGATGTCGAAGCACAATGTTCGGTATTTCATCGGTTCCCACTGATTTCTTACTTCTAAGTGATTCGAAGATCGTTTGGAGCTCTTCATTCGCAATGAAAGGTGGTAATACCCTTTCGTTGGTGATGACATTATTTGCCATATTCTCGTCACTGAACTGGGTGAAACCCGAGCTCTCGAATCGCCAATACACAATTTCATTACGAAGGCAGGCATTGTGCATAAGGACTCGACTTTCCAGGTCGTGGTTCGGGTCAATGATGTCATTCGCCTTGTACACTTCCTGGAAAGTCGCTCCTATAGCCTCTACCTTCTCCTGCGGATCCTCGACCACAAAGAAGTTGTCATCATCAACGGCCTCATTTGGATCAATGCCTGCTGCTACAAGTATTTGTTCGTTGTTCGTCGTTCGAGCGATTTTAAGACATGGAAGGTCGTTTTGATTATTTCTCCGAAATATTTTATTTATTTGCGGGAACATATTCGGGTTGCTGGTGTTTACAGCCCGAATTTTGTTGTTCCAATACAAACTTACAGAATTTCTGTAATTTTCTTTTATTAATGTTTGGAGGTTTTTAATCGACGACTAAGAGTAAAAGAGTAGGTACCTCATCAATGGAATACAGACCCATTGCTATTCTTTCATACTTATCGAAAGTATCGCGAACGAATACTTAGTGCTTATCAATCAGAATTTCGAAAGCACTACAGCTGTACATCAGCTCTTCTTAAAGTATCGGACGACATGCGGGCTGCAATTGACAAGAAATTAGTAACACTCCTTGCTCTACTAGATTTTTCTAAGGCTTTTGAGACCGTCGATCACGAGTTACTTATATTCAACCTAGAAAACTTATATAACTTTTCCTCATCAGCCGGTAATCACATGCGCTCGTATTTAGCTGGAAGAAAACAAGCGGTTTTCACGAACAATCTTAGGTCAGACTTTGTTGAAATTTCAGCAGGTATCCCACTGAGATCAATACTGGGACCCTTGCTCTTTGCAATTTTCATAAACGATCTCCGTAATGTTATTAAGAGCTGCAATTTCCAGATTTTTGCGGACGAAACTACTTGCAACTCAATACGACAAAAAGGAAATTGTTGTTTATAAATCGAAATGTCCCTCTTGTCCAGCTCGGAAATGTACCAACTGAACTTGTAAGCAAAGCTAAAAATTTCGGCGTCTGGTTTAGCTCATCATTAAACAGGGACAACCATATGCGTTCAGCCATCAGAAATATATACGGCTGCCTTAAAAACTTGTCTCAATCTCAAAGCTTCACACCGGTTAAAACGAAAGTTAAGCGACACGTTTGGATTACGAGTTTATTAAAAATTTTAGTTCCTTAAATACTACTTAACAAACAAAAATGTAATACTAAGGCGTATTCTGTTACGTCTGGGCATTGCGACCTAATCCTGTATTTGATATTGCAGGTGCGAATAAAACCCATACGTCAGCAGAATATTCGGTGGGAACAGAATCTTTGGTTGGGAAAATTGATTATTTAGCAGAATAGAGTGGGGAAACGGATGATATGGACAAGAGCCATCGGCATTTACAGTATGTATGTAAAGAAAGGAAATGGAAAATGGGGATATTATAGTGAGGCTTACAAGAAACATATTTATTAAATAAAACTAAGATTTAAACAGATACTGTTGGTGAAGACTTTAAAAATTGCCTTGATAACGTACGGCTGCGAGATTTTTTGTTGTACTGGTACTCTTATAAAACGCAGGCTTAATATTGCTTTTAATAATACTGTACGCTACGTATATGGCCTGTAACGCTACGCTGATATGTCGGCGTGCATCAAAAATATCCTTGGATGTACACTTGACATATATTTGGACTACTGCACAAATAAATACTTAATAAAGATAATAACCAGCAAACAGGCTCAATATCTTTAGTTTAACTGTACCGCGTGATGCATATCAAGTTGCGGATCGACAATTTTTTTGTTCATGCTATTCGTCTCTGGAATTCACTACTCTTAACATAAGACGGGTTTATCATATGAGTAGTTTTAGTAATGCTCTTTTTCGATACCTAGCAGATATCTATTAAGAATGCATTATTTGCAGTACTAACATTTTCCACTCCTTACTACAATTATATTTTTTCAACTTATAATAATCAATTTGAAATTATTGTACTTGATTATAGCTTTAGTAAGATCACTTGTTAATCCAATTAATTTTTATAAACTTATTCAACATATTGTAAAATACTTAAAACACTGAAATCCATACATCTACTGTACTAAGTATATCACATTTATAGCTTAAAGATTGAAAAGTCTATTATAAATGTTGTTTTTTTTTTTACTTTAATAAATACAAATACAAATACAAAATACAACTTTGAGGTAGTCAGCGACTTTGTACTCGTATATCTCAGCTCAGCTATTAAATCTCATCTCAAATCGAAATGAAGAGTTACCTTGCCAATCACTGTTTCTTCTGCCAACAAAGCAAATGACTAATAATGCCTTGTCAGGAAACCATAAGGACACGACTCTACATATATAAGACCACCTAAGAAGGTGAACGACTACGTGCATGATTTGCGGAGCAGGATTCGTAAATTACATGAAAACATCAGAGAAAAGATGAAACTAGCAAGTGACTGCATGAAGACTAGGTACGATATCAACACGAAATCTTCCGACTTCAACGAAGAAAATCTGGTGTGGTTGTATAATCCTCAGCGTAGGAAAGGCAAATCACCAAAATTGAAACACAGAACATTTCAATACAGAACATTTCAACCATTGGTGAATGGAGAATGGAATCGATTTTTCTACCAAAATAGAAATTTGTATGGAACGCTGGCTAACACAGATTGTTCTCGAAATATGTCATTGGAATATAAATGTCAGCATCCCCAAGGTATGCAAGCGTGAATTAAGAGACTGATTAAGTGATTTAAGTAAAGGATAAAGAAAAGTAAAAGTGGTTGAGATAGCCGATGGGATTGTGAATTGTATTTGGATTGAATAAAGCGATTGTATTGAAAGATATAAGTTCTATCATTTGTACCCACACAAATATTTTACAGTGCTATGACTCCAAATACTTTTCTTCTCTGAGATAAAAAATCTCTGTAAGATATTAACAATTAATTCCAAATGATTTCCGCGTCCATTCTTTCCGAAATACTTACATATTTACTTACGCTTAGCCGGCTCCAGAATTATTAACGGTATCTGCCAGAGACACATCTGCTTTTTACTTTAGCGAACTTTCTGGCATCCGCGTAAGCTTGATCCTGGACAGGTGGATTGACCTCTCACCAGGAATCAAGACGCAGGGATTCGAAGCCCTTTTTAAGTGTTGCCCAAGTTCAACCAACGCTGTTTGTCTCGAAGCATTTTGAAGTAAGAAGATCTAATAGAAGTACTTGTAGTTCGGATTCCACTGGATGACGTACTTCGCAGAGCAATTGGTAACGTGTGACCACTGTCTGACTGTCACTTTCTCCTCCGTTATATTGTTTTTCGAGTCATTATCGCACGTGTTTGGGAGATACCTAAAATATTGCGAATACATCTATTAAGAAAGCTGCAAATCTTAGCTTTCTAGTGGCGGTGTTGGTCACTTTCCAGATACTGCTCTCATAAATTAACAATGTTTCAACGTTTGATTGAGACATCCTCAATTTACTTTTTTTTTACTGAATTGGTTCTCCAAATTTTTGATAACATACCGGATGGAGCTTTTCGAAGTCTTGGGTTCACATCTAGTTCGTCACCAGCATCTTCTGAGACAATACTTCGTAAATTAGAAAGCTAGCTACTTTTCCGACTTGCTCTGGGGCAATATTGGAGTTCTGCCGCGCTGGTATTTTTTTTAACGGTATTTATTTTAAGCAGTACGTGTTTGCGAAGTCTGCGGTCACTTACCTTAGGCATACAATCTACAAAACTGTTTGCAGACCGCATGAGGATAGTTTTGAGGTCATTTCTAACCACCCGAAACCATCCGTCGTCATGGAAATACGTCGCTTTCTTTGAGTCATCAAATATTATCGGCGATACATACCCAATTGTGCTCTCATTCAGGCACCTATGAACGGGCTCATCAAAGATTCCAAGAAAAAACGATAAAATACCCATTCACTGGACAGCTTTGGGAGAATAAGAATTTGAAGTTTGTATGGAAAGCATCAGACAGGCTGCTTTACCATATAGAACTTTTTTTTTTTAAAGAACTTAACACTCAAGTGGGTATGAATACTCTTATAATTACGCAGCATGTGTTTTTTGGAAAATGAGATAGAGAGAGAAAGAGAGATATTTGAGCTCAGTGGTTATTTCGCTCCATGGGTGCCATCCAACATTTATTGGGAAGACTAAACTCTTAGTGGAGGTTGGCTTGTTATTGATTTCTGGTCAACTACTCATCTTACTTGATTTTCGTTAACTAAAGAAAATGAATGTCTTTCGGGCGCGGCTAGGATTCGAACACCGAACCTTCCGATTTGGAAGCTAGTCGACTACCCCTTGAGCCACGGCCACGGCTTTAGTCTTCAGATGTCGCAATTGGTGCCAAGTTGGACCAAATCTGAAACAACGAGTTTCAACCAATCGGCCTATTCTCGTGCTGTTACATGCACAAACTCGCTACAGCACTTACGGTCGTGAGTTGTCAGCGATCTGTCTTACTAATATCCTTCAGGTACGTATTGAATGGTCGACACTTCATCGTACAAACTGACCATAAGCCGCTTATAACTATATGCATTCCAGCAGTATTTGGACAAAGCACCACAGCCCTGTTTAAGACAACTAGACTATATATCTCAATACACCACGGACATTATTTATCTACCTGACGAAGACAACCCCGTTGCGGACGCATTATTGCGATTTAATGCTATAACCATGCCGATGAAATTTGATCTGCGAGAACTACACAACGCAATATGCCAGCATCTCCGCGCCGAACGGCTTTCGATTCCATCCACAATTTTTCTCACCCAAGTGGAAGAATCAACTACTGCCACCTTAGGCATAAGTGCGTTTGGCCAAACATCAAGAAATGTGTTTTGGAGTGGTCTCGAACATGCGTTCAATGCCAACATTCAAAAGTTCATAAGCATATCAAGCTACTCTCGAACTCAAGAGCACCGCTTTTAGCATATTCACATCGACCTGATCGTCCTTCCCCTATGTAAAGGCATCAGGTATTGTCTTACGATAATCGGACGATTCTAAAAAACTTTGTGAAAAATTAAACCGGCAGTTACGTTATTTGTAAAACGTATGTATTTGAAATCAATTAAATATAGTGATCAGTTTGTCTTAAGGCTTAGGTTTCTTAATGTATTTGACATGTACTCTCGTCTACCAATACTCGTTGAATGCCAAGTCATTGTCATCGTTGTGATCTCGTACAGTACAGATCTCTAACAGTACCATTACCGGACATCTATTCATGTCCATACGCATCGGGTTGCCCGATTCGGTTCGCCTGCAACACTTGACATCAACCAAGGAACACAATTTGAGTCCTCACTTTTCAACGCATTCATCAAATCGGCAAACGGCAAGTTGCTATCACCCTCAAATGAACTTATTGAATGTTGGTATGATTCGGTTAAGTCTGCTCTGATGTTCTACGAGAAATCTTACGATGGTGTTGTTGGAATTGAGAACTGATTTTAAAGACGACATCAAAGCATCCACAGCAGAAATACTTCATGGAGCAACTCTTAGTGCCTGTCGACATTATAAAAGGGAGGGGTTGATTCCACCAAAAAGTCCGAAAGTCCACTCCAAAATATAATTCTCGATGGAAAAATTAACGTTCGTTTCTCAAGGCGTTTCGTTTCTGACACATTTTATAATTTTTTTCCGCCCATCGGAGGGTTTACAATTAATTCCCTCCATAGATTTTCTTCATTTCTTGCTGATCGTCCCGAGGTGAACAGTGTGCGGAAGCCGAAAAGTAGAATGCGAGGTACAATCCGTGTCAGCCTACTATGAGTACTTCAACGATATTTTGTTTTAGGTTTCAGCGTTTTTTTGTGTGTTCATGGGTAAGCAAATGTAGACCGTCACTGTTCTGGGTGAGTTCTTTACAAGTAAAAAGATTGTTAGCGATACGCAGATTTTCATTGAAAAGCACCGAGAGGTCTGCGAAAATTTTGTCTTACAGCAATCGCAAACCATGCAAACAACGAATTATTTCTGTCGCCAGACGTGGAACCACTGGAACAAATTAACAAAAAATAATTAAGAAATCCGAAAATAAAGTTCAGACACCCGAATATTTATCAAAAAAAAAAAAAAAACAGAAAATCAAATTAAGTCACATTTGACAGTTCTTCTTAACTTTGGTACTGGAGGGGGGGAATGTAGTGACTTTACAAACAATTCAACATACGACAACGTAGAGATTTGTAAAAGATAATTGTTTGCTTAAGCTTCAGGATTTTGAATAAATTCTCTCTTAAACCCAAAATCTCGCGGGAACACTTTTTTGTAAAATGTGTTTGAAACGTCGAAAGTAACAAACAAAAACAAAACAAAAAAGAAATTGTAAAACAGGAGGAAGATTTTACGAGAGTAAATTTAATTTATTTCGTTCTGATGAACAGGCTTATGTTTGGCGAAAACCTAACGAGGAACTAAAGGAAGAGAATTTGCGCCTAAAAATTAAACATGGAGATGGATCGGTTTTTGTGTGGGGTTGTATGTATGCTGGACCCGGAAATCTCATCATCATTGATGGAGTCATGGATCACCACAAACACATTGACATACTAAGAAGTAATTTGTCTCAGAGTGCGTAACAATTAGGAATAAATGACGATTATTATTTCTATCTAGACAACGATCCCATGCACAAAATGCATTTTGATTTGTTTCTTTCTTTTAAAAGTGAAGAATTCGAAAGACTTCTTTATTGAGGTCAGAATTTGTAGATTCAACATTTTTTCTTTGTGTAATCTGTTTAAATACAATAATCTGAATATTATGTTATGAATTCAAAGTATAAGCACAAAGTCTTCAAAATGTGTAATATTAAAAAAAAAGATTCTTGTATAGATATATTTTTGGGACTAAAGTTAGAAAAACCAACTGGCCGATTTCTCATTTGACCGACTGTGTATCGCGATATCTGCTTGATTCCGTATAATCCTTTTCAAGAGTGCACTTGTTCATTAGTTATATCTGGATTTGTAACGTTATAATTTTTACGTTAAATTTTTAATAAAGTGAGTTTTATGTAATAGTTTTTCGATTCATTTAAAATAGCATCTATAATACCAATAAAAATCTATTACATTCGTCGACATATGTAAGCCCATCTATAGTTGTGGACCGCATCGTGTGCATTCTGTCAAATGATACAAAACAAATAGAAGCCTATTCAAAGCGCAACCACATTTTTTATATCTTCTCAAATTGTTATTAAAAATGACTAAAGTTGGCGTAGAGCAAATACAATCCATTGGTAATGTACTCAATAGCAAAGAGCGTCCATTGAAAGAAAGGTTTCGGGCTTTGTTCACGTTGAAAAACCTTGGTGGCAAAGAATCTGTTTTGGAAATCAGCCGATGCTTTGAGGATGATTCAGCTTTGTTAAAGCATGAACTTGCCTATTGTCTAGGACAAATGCAAGATGTTTCTGCGATCGATGTACTCACAAAAGTATTAGCAGACATAAATCAAGAACCAATGGTTCGCCATGAGGCTGGTAAACGAACTTAATAATACCAAAAACCGGACCGAATTTAACCAAGAATTATTTCGTTTCAGGTGAGGCTTTAGGGGCAATAGGCGTCCCAGATGTTATACCAATTCTAGAAAAATATAAAAACGATACAGTTGTCGAAGTTGCAGAAACCTGCTCAATAGCTTTGGATCGAGTTAATTGGCTAAAGAACGGAAACACTATAGAAGACTACAATCCGTATCATTCTGTTGACCCTTCTCCGCCAAGTAGCAGATATTTGAGTGTCGATGAGCTAAAAAGAGCTTATCTTAATCCAGAAAATTCATTGTTTGATAGATATCGCGCAATGTTCAGTTTACGGAATTTGCGTACAACTGAAAGTGTTTTAGCACTAACCGCAGGCTTAAAGGACGGGAGTGCCCTTTTTCGGCATGAAGTAGCTTTTGTTTTGGGTCAATTACAGGAACCGTGCAGCATTCCTTATTTAAAGGAAAATCTAGAAGATACTAACGAAAATGAAATGGTAAGACACGAATGTGCGGAGGCACTGGGTGCTATTGCCACGGAGGAGTGCATGAACATTCTCAACAAATATGTGAACGACGATAAGCGAGTTGTTAAGGAAAGTTGTGTCATTGCCTTGGACATGTGCGAATATGAGAATAGCCCAGAGTTTCAATATGCAAATGGTGTTGTTGGCGGAAGTAAATAGGACCAATATTTTGTATCTTTTTAAAGAACTTGTGATGATAATATAAAGGAATGTGGAAAATTTGCGTGTTATTTGGTTTTAGTCCTCATTGTTTTACCATATCTTGAATTAGGCGCTTTTACAGATAGTGCAAGTTCTAAACTCGCAAACATCCATGATACTGCTGTCACTCGAAACCTTGTCTAACCAACTTTAGCTTTTATCTATTTACTTACATTCGCATGTGGGAATTATACCTATTACTGACTTCTATAGAACGATATTGAGTAAATCTCGTTGCATGACATCGGGATAATACTTCAAAGCTCTCAACACCATTTGACAAAAACCAAACTTGGGCTTAAAGCATAGAAAAGACCTTATTTAATGTGTTCTTAAAATTTAAACCAAATTATTGTTCGCCACTCTATTCCTCGGCATCGGCGAACCTTTCATCATTAATATTCAAATCCTGCATGTTTCCGCCCACATTCTCATCATCACCGCTGCCTTGATTATCCCCATCAAAATCCATGTAATCACTTCCAGATTCCGAAATACTATCGGCCGAGTCTGGATGCAATGCCTGACAATCAGTCATTGCCTGATAAATAGCATCGACAGTATTCGGATCGCTTGGTATCAGCCACAGTTCAGTCATCTCTTCATTATCCGAATCGGCGTCCCCATTAATTTGATCATCAAATATTCCATTTCCATTGCCAATGTGTCCATCTCCGTAAACTCCTTCCCATATTAACTTATGGTCTAACATAAAGTAAATGCATTTCACTGGATTTGATGAGATCCCATGAACACTAATCTGTTTCCATTGTATAGAAAGACCTTCGGGCCTATCCGTGGGCATCCATTCTAAGGAACTATACAACTTGACTTGGTTATTTATTTTATTGACCATAAAGTAGAGTTTAATTACTCTTGATTTATGTAAAGACTTCCTGTTCCAATGACTGTGTCGCCGATCTTCAATTGCGTGCTATTTGATGTATACACTAAGCCAGCGCCAGGTACGTCGATTTCTCGAATGATAACCATTTTGGGCTGAAAGTTTTCCAGTTTAATTAATTAATTTCTGAAAAAAAATAACAGCGAAATTAAATACCTCTTACGATCAGAAAATATGTTTTGCACGGATTTGCGCCTTTTGGGTCAACAATGAAAAATTGTAAATTATTATTCAAGGGGGGAGCAAGGGAATCACAAAACGTTTAATGCCGAATGACAACTGCTCCGAATATGAAAGGAATTTATTTGATTTTAGTGTTCATAGATGGTAATAAATTTACCTATACAATATTATTTCCTGAAATGTTTTGCTGTGAATGAAGTTTTTGTTAATGTTTAAGCTAAAATAGTGATTGTGAGGCAGAAGCAAAATAAAGAGGTTGCTTTACTATTGTATGATTAGGGCAGGTACTGACTTGAATAGATTGGACAATACCTAGTCCTGTAAATGTGATTACACATGGATTGTGCATAAAGGGCCCACCACAATTCACTTAGGTGAACTTAAGCATACGTCAAAACCGAACGAAAAGTGAGTAGAAGGGTCAAAGCATGCAAAGTGCCCTTAATTCCTTTTGAATTCAAATTCTAAATTAAATGTTCTCAGCTGTCAAATTTTCGCATGAAACAGCGAATAGACTCGACATTTTAAGCTTCAACCATTATAGGCGAAATCAAACTTAAGCTAATGTCAGAACTAGATGAAAGTTTCCTTAATGGCGTTTTCCATTGACCGACAATAGTCTTCTTTTTGAGCTTCGCAGTGAAAAAAACTATAAAATTTGACACTCCTCTCAGTTTTTCAGAAACAAAACTTTGCTTGTGGTTTTCATTTCAGAAACAAAATTTCTCTTCTAGATTTTATGTCAGAATGTACTAACACATATAAAGGTAAAAGTCAAATAGCATTGTGTGTCAAACCAGAATTTTATTTTCGAGTAATCGACTTTAGCCGTGTTTTTTAGCACATCCGCTGTCCGCTAAAAAAATAATTTGCATATAAATTACAACAATAACATAACGTTGTACGCTAAGTTAATTTAAATACAGGTATACGCAACTCATTTAGCGGATATAAATTAGTGCTTCGAAATTCAATTTTCTTTGCGACTAACTTTCCAATTAATTTTGAGAAATGTCAAACATTTCCCAACAACATTTTTTCAAAACAAATTAAATTTATTCACTAATCGACATGAACTTCCATTAAACGTCATACACAGATACGTCTGTGCAACTGTAGTGGCATTGTCTTTGTCTTCCTTATTCTCAGATATTGACACACTTCCTAGAAGACCTTTGAATCAAAATTTCGCCCTTGATCAGAATGTAGTTCCATTGGGACCCCAAATCTGCTTACCCAGCTGTTAACTATTTCTTCTGCTATGGTTTTAACCTCTTGATTTGTGATTGCGAACACTTCCGGCCACTTACTGAAGTAATCCGTGGTGTATCGGTTGCCATTAAATGTTTCGGGAAACAGGCCAGCGATGTCGATGGCTATTCGTTCGTTATTGTATTGTTGAACTGGTCCCTGTGGTTTTACTTTTTGGCTCTTGTTAGCCCGACACCTTATATACTTTTGGCATCAATTGTCGACATCTTGTTTTGCACTTAGCCAATAGAAGCGTTCCCTTACCTTCGCCAACGTCTTGTTTATTCACAAATGACCTCATGAGATTCCGTCATGTATTTCATGACTCTGGACCGGGCACAATTAGCTGCATACGAGATTTTGTTCCATCTTCACTGCCCAATATTTTTGGCTCCGTTGCATGGGGACTTTCCTCAGCACTCCTGGCTCTGCTCTAGATGCATCGATGAATCTCCCTCCCCTTGATATTCATGTCATGGACTGCACTCTCAAAGCCATCTTCCGTCTAAAAAGAAATAGTCTTTGGTACAACACGCACTGGAGCTTTGATGACCTTGCGCGTCGGCGGTCTTATGACTCTGGTTTTATGGACATGCCGTCCGATGCAATGACACCAGAACTCCTGTTGTGGAAAAAATACGAAATCGTCTTTCCTTGTGCCCAGGACTGGATTCGGTCAGAATCTGAGCCAGGTATGGAATGTGCTCGGGTCTTCACGGACGGCTCCAAAACCAATATAGGATGTGACGCTGGTGTCTTTCTGGAGGAAGACAACGTTACATTTCACTTCACCTTAGGAAAACTTGCATCTGTGTTGCAATCGCAGATTTACGCAATCCCGATGACAGCGAACTATATTGTAGAGAACCGGTGGAGGGGACGAAGCATTTCCATCTATAGCGACAGCCAAGCTGCGCTTAGAGCCTTGCTAAACCCTCTTACGACTTCCAAACTAGTGCAAGAATCCAAGAGATTACTGAACGCAGTCGGAAGATTAAATTCACTGACCCTTGTCAGGGTCCCAGGTCACAATGGGATCACGGGAAATGCAAGGTTCAGAGGAGAGTTTTTCAGGACCCGGACCTACATTGACAGTTGGGTCTCATATGAGCACAACTGCAGATGGCGCAACTGCCCGGGATGCAAGCAGACCAAACGAATTCTTCCCGACGTCTTTAGGACGTCAGCGGCCATTCTGCTGTCCCTCAGCAGGAAAGTCTGCAGGTTGTTTACTGGCGTTGTGACAGGGCATTACACTTTTGCAAAACAATTAAATGTGCCGGGCATCTTGGGATGTGACACAACATCCTGGGATACTTGCTGTGAAAGTGATGAAGACACCGCTGATCGCTATCTCTATGAATGTGAATGTGAATGTACGCTCGCACCAGGCTGCAAGAACTGTAGGCATCGTTTACTCATCTTTCTCCGTAAGACTGAACGATTTCATTAAAAGGAACTTTACAAAGAGTGCAATGGACTAGCTCTTTGCCTGAGTGTTCTATTCCAACAGAAAAAAAGGAGAAATAGATGGCAACAATAGACACCGGTGCCATGGCAGAAATCTTGGTTGCATAACACTAGCAGTTGTAGCTTGCGAACAGTTACGGGAGCAACAGTTGAGGTATGTTGTGAAGTCGGCATAAAAATCCAGCTGGCCGGAATAATATTCTCTAACGTGTTTCTGGTCGCTGACATATGTGACGAGTGCATCTTTGGTAAAAACTTCATGAGAGAACATAGACTAGTAGTCGACTTAGGGGCACAAACCCTGAAATACGGAAACATGGAGATATCAATGGTATACGGAAACGCCAACATTTCCGTTTTAAAAGTCGTCGTCTGCCGAAACCAGATTCTATAGCCTTCTTGGGCAAAAGTGGAGGATGGTCCTGGTAGCCACCAATTCTATTTTATGGAGCAAGATAGGAACGATCATGGTGGGAAAGTCCTTATTGGAACCAAAGAACAACATGGTTTCTGTAAGGATTCTAAATCCAAAGACATTCAGCGTAAAGGCGAAAAAGGGAGAGATAGTGAGAAAATGTGCACCTATAGAGTCTACATACATATATCGTTCACAACGGAAACAAGTCGTGAGAATGAAAATCAAGAGCATGAGATCAAGAGCAGCGTGTACTGCCAGAAAAACTAATCGGTGAGTATGCTGAAATATTTGCTACACAAGACGATGAATATGGACGTACACAACTTGTTCAACACCACATTGACAGCGGAAACGCACGACCAATTCGTTAACCTGCAAAGCCTCTTCCATTGCCTAAACGAACAGAAGTTGCCATAATGGTGTCGCAGTTGAAAGTTGAGGGGTTGATGGAAGAATCGCAGAGCCCGTGGGTTTCTCCAGTGGTCCTCGTGAAGAAGAAAGGCAGCAGCACGAGGTTTTGTGTAGACTACAGACGTCTAAGCGGTGTCACCAAAAAGGACAGCTACCAAGAATCGACGGCAATTTCGTTAGCGGAATGGTTATCAACCATTGACTGGTAGAGCGGCTACTGGCAGGTAGAGATTAATCGTAAGGATCGTGAGAAACTCCCTTCATTTTCGGAAGCGGTTTTTGGCAGTTTACGGTGATGCCGTTTGGACTGTGCAAGGCTCCGGCCACCTTAGAGGGATTAATGGAACGAACATTGCAAGGGCTCACGTGGAAAACCTATCTAGTGTATCTGGACGACGTTATCGTCATAAGTTAGACGTTCGAGGAACATCGAGAAAACCTAAAAGAAGTATTTGAAAATCTCACATTTTATCCGTGGAAGGAGTAAGGACGGATCCTGATAAAATCGAATCGGTGCAAAGTTGGCCTGCTCTCAAAGATAAACCCCAACTGAGAAGCTTCTTGGGACTTGCCACGTATTACAGGAGGTTTGTAAAGGATTTTGCTGGTATTGTGAAGAGTTTGCACCAATTTACGGAAAAAGGCCGACAGTTCAGGTGGTCTGGAGAGTGTGAAAAAGCGGCAGCTGTGCAGTGCCCCCACCTTGGGTTACCACACACCCGGAAAATTGTTCATCGTGGGCGCAAACTCGAGCAATGTTGAGGTCGGAGCAGTGATCTCTCAAGTTCATGATGGTCAAGAGAAAGTGGTTGCACATTACAGCAAGCTATTCTCCATGCCTTAAAAGAAGCTACTGCGTAACTCTGCACTGGCTGATGGCTTTATTTCTGCATACGAAGCATTTCCATAAGTACCTCAATGGAAATATGTTCTATCATTTGTACCCACACAAATAATTATTATAATAAAAATGGCATGTAAAGGGTGTTTTTTTTTTAGAATTATACAAATTCATTATGAAATAAAACACTTGAAGCTAATGTCTATGATATCAACTTTATTTAATAGATAATTTTATGCCATTAGTGTTTAAATATGACATCGGGCATATGCGCGCCACGGGTAGCTCGAATGAAGCACAATCGTGAAGTCTAATTTTCGACAACTTTATCGAGCAACTGGGGCCGTATATCAGCAATAACACGGCGAATGTTGACTTCCAAATCGTCCAACATCTCTGGTCGCATAGACTAGTGACTTCACATATCCCCAAAGAAAGTAATCTAAAGGTGTGAGATCACTGGATCGCGGAGGCCAGTTGACAGATCAATTACGCGTAATTATGCGCTCAGCAATGTTTCGCGCAATAAATTGATGGTGTCGCGCGCGGTTTCAACTCTTGCACAAGCTGGATCTTATAAGCTTTTAAGCCAAAATCTTTCCGTAAAATCTTCCACAGAGTGAATGGGCATAGCTCCAATTGCTGTGCACGATGGCGAATCTCTTCTGTTCGCACTGATTGTCGTCTTTGGGGATGCGTATTATCCACTAGAGTGTACGTTAATCTATTCATAGTAAAATGGCAAAACGTACTAACCACAAATCAACTTTCAACTGTCAAATTGACAATCCGCAGAAATAGTGTTGCCAGTTTAAAAACTAAATCTCTAAAAAAAAACACCCTTTATAAGAACAGGGAAATAACGTTCACAACATTTTTAAGTTAACAAGATAGACGGAGATCAGAATGTGGATAACTCAATAACAAACAAATACTGGATGAAAATATAGCATCAAAATGTTACAAACTATTGAACTTTACGAGCAATAAGTCGGAAAGAATATAAAAACGGCGTGAACGAATATATGTATTTGCAGTAAACATTCTGAGAACGATCTACCAGAAGGTAAAAAGATCTTGTCAAGAAAGGAAGAAGAAATCTAGCTTTCAATTAATCCTGAAATTGCTTCTACTTTAGTTTTCAAATTGATATATGTAAATTATTCGAATTGAAATATCGAACCCACTTATATCACCATTCTATGCATATTTCTTCTTCTTTTACAAACATGGAGGAAAAAATATTATCTGTATATACCCTCAAAACTCTTCAAGTGCCCATTCTATGTGCACCTTAATCAATTAAGGGATTCTTTTCTACCTGAACTAATTAATCCAATGACATTCGGTAATTGACAGTAGAGGGCGTCTTGTCAAACTTATGACATTGCCCTTTAGATTTTGCTTTATTCTTCACTCGCTTTTCTGTATATTGTTTTTTTGTTCTGTTAGCTAGTTAGGCCGGGCTTTTCAATGCGTCCAGCTTTTTCTTAAATCTTCTGTTCTATTCTTAATTCTGTACATCGATTATAAAGAAAATAACACAAAAATGGACATAATAATAGCGAACGTAACTCACATAGAGTTTAAGATAGAAAAAGACCTCAATGGACAGTTTGGAGCGCTTCCTCTACCATTTCCTGGAATGGACAGTAAGTTATTTGTACACCGGTTAATTCCACATCAACTTAACAAAATGTTATTTGTTTTAGAATCAACAGCGGCGGTGTGTCAGTTTTTCAATGGCACAGATGGATCCATGTGTGATAAAGGAGCATCTTGTCCTTTCCGTCATGTGCGTGGTGACCGAACTGTGGTGTGCAAACATTGGCTACGTGGTTTATGTAAAAAAGGAGATCAATGCGAATTTCTACACGAATACGATATGACAAAAATGCCCGAGTGCTATTTTTACTCGCGCTTTAATGCGTGCCACAATAAGGAGTGTCCTTTTCTGCACATTGATCCAGAGAGTAAATTGAAAGATTGCCCATGGTATGATAGAGGATTTTGTCGGCATGGTCCTCACTGCCGTCACAGGCACGTCCGAAGAGTGTTGTGTATGAATTACTTGGCAGGCTTCTGTCCCGATGGTTCTGGTTGCAAATACATGCATCCGCGATTCGAGCTTCCAGCACCGCCAGAAATACCTAAGGATCAAATAGTCAAGCGCTTGCCAACATGCCATTATTGTGGTGAACTTGGTCATAAAGCCTCCGGCTGTCCGAAAATGCCCCCAGAACAGCGCGAGGTTACAATTCGTCAAGAAGAAGCGAGATTTCGTTCACTCACCTATTACAAACAACAAATGCAAAATCATCATCATTATCATCATCAACCTCATCATCTGCAGCAGCAGCAACAGTTAAACAATACCAATGTAATAAATACGTCGGCCTCTGATGAAAATGCAGAAGGCTACAAGCCTTCAGAATCACCACAAAAACCCATCCCAAGACCTCTGGAAGAGATCACCTGCTACAAATGCGGCCACAAAGGCCACTATGCCAACAAGTGTCCAAAGGGTCATCTCGCCTTTTTGTCGAATCAGCATAGTCACAAGAAAAAGGAGAGTATTTAACATAGGGCACGACTTACTTATGACTTCTGACCAGGTCTAGGTTAAGAGATAATCGTATATAATGCAGTTCGCAACCAGTCTCCAGTTATGTTAATTTTTATTTCGTATAATTAAAGAGAAATTATATAAATACAAGTGTGGTTTAATTTGCCTTCCTGTTAGTTACGACCCTGTCGCTCTAAATCATCATCAAGCAGCTCGTAGGCTGGAAGGTATGTCACTTCACCTGTAACAGGATCCTCTCTTCTTAAGTGTGGATTCGGGCTTGTATTTGTCACGTCGCCCAGTGACGTGTATCCTCTGTTATAAAGGGGACAGTAAGGAACCTTATTTTCCCGCAGGTAGGTCCATATATCTCGACTCGTCCAATCCAGCAACGGATTCACACGCAGCAACGGAGGCCAGCCGGGATCTGTTTGCTTTATATTTGTCATTAGATAGCATATAAGATGTTGTAATCACTTACTTGAAGACTCCTCGCATTACTGCCGTGGGGATCTGTTCTCCGTAGCCCCATGACAACAGCTTTGAAATTCGGTCTTTCCGAGCATACGTTTCCAAGAACGAGTTTTATGCAACCTTGGCGTTTTATCATTTCCACTCGATACGTCTGTTCGCATTGTGATACGAAATCTTCGATTTCATGGAAGGGCTTCTTCGGTTGTATATACAGAACAGGTATGACGCAGTCTTTTAGGCTGTCGTACTGGTTAAAGTATTGACTTAGCAAGTCCAGCACAACGGTGCAGTCTTTTCCGCCGTTAAACGAAACAAATACTTCGTTAGGGGAATAGTTTTCGAAAAGTTTATGAAAGAGCTGTCGAGTGGATTTAGTCACTTGAGTTTTCAATGTAAAGCATTCTGTTCGTACTTACCTCGAATACTTCAGATGTTTTTGCAGCCGTTGAATTGCTAATGGCCCGTGAGTTTGTTTTGTTGATTCCTGTGATTTTGTAATTTGTCATCGTTTTTGGGTAATTCCTTGCGACTGCTTTGCAACTGAACCCTATTTTGGTGGACAAAATAAGTTAATTGGGGACAGATATATGATGAAATATCTGCGTATACTGTTGGAATAGTTTCCAAGTCGAAGGAAGCCTGCACGATATAAGCGAAAGTGGGTCATTAATTGGCATTAAGTAAACGATGACGAGGAGGAAAATTTTTTTGGTTGACGTTTTGATCAGCTGGGAAATCTCTACATCAACAACGAATAAGGTTATGTTTGTATTTTGACAACTTTGTACGTTTTAATTTGAGTTCAGTCAACTATCTAAATTTTTGGAGATTTTTCTGTACATGGAGAGTTGATTGCCTGAATTTCCAAGATTGATAATCCTCTCAATAATTTAATTCAAAATGCATTTTTGTTTATGCTAATTCAATAATACTCTATTGCACAACAAAACACGGGAAAATGAAACAAAAAAAAATTTTTCCGATACACGGCGGGCAAGATTTCCTTTGCATGTTTTTGAAATTTCTTTTTCTCCTTCTTCTTTCTTTTTCGCATTTGCTTCATTTCTTCTTTGGCTGTTGTTACGAGCACAACATTTCAGTATGGCGGATGAATTTGAATGAACCAAAGAATTAACAAGCGAGCTCATTTTCAATTATGAAATGTACCCGTTCGGACTGCAGTTGGTATCCATGCAATCAGTAATCATTTATATGGAGTCCAATAAATTGTTTAGTTCTGCAAATGTCACTTTTGCTTTTAAAATTTATTTTACTTTCAACTTTCAACACTGAGCACCAATGATGAAATGAAAGAGAGCTGTCAAATAACATGAAAAATCAAAGAATGAGAAAAAGGCTTCTTGTAAAAATGCGTGCATCACCGAAGGACAGTTCAAACGAAAGTAACCAAAACATGCGCATCAAACTCATGCGCTGTGTAAAAGCCGTCTAACTTACTGGCAGCATGCGGGCGCTCCAAGTTAAGCCGAACATTTATGGCGCTTTCGTTTAGGCTGGCAGAAGGCTTCTGCTTTTTGTACTCCGATTTTGATTCCAATGGAGCACCAAAAACTTCTTCGGAATTCTCTGTCAAAATTGTTACAGGTATTTTTTAAATATATTTGCTTGCGAATGAATTTGAACACTCAGAATAATACGAGCCGATTGCACGAAAACAGAAATCTAGTTTGACACACAATACCATTTGACGTTTGTACATATTTATATGGGTTAGTACATTTTGATATAAAATCCAGAAGAGAAACTTTGATTCTGAAATGAAAACCAGAAGCAAAATTTTGATTCTGAAAAAATGAAGGGAAAAAGTTTTGTCACTTTCTTTCGCCTGCGCAATCGAAAACGCCATTATTAACAAGTCGATCGAATTTTGCTTAACGACTATTAAAGTTAAAATGTACATGACGTCTATTTCATAAATGTCTGGTCCTTTTAAAATACATGACATTTATTCAGTATTTTCTTTATAGTATTTAAATAGTATTAGAGTGTCGTTTAACATGAATTTAGGACAAGCTGCTTTTTAAAGTATAGAACGCCACATATCTTATTTACACTTCTATTATTAATTAAACCCAAAATTATCATCTTAGGGTGTTTTCAAAAAGTCATACTAACAAAGAGCCGCATAAGTTGAGTTCAATAATGCAGATTTGATTAGCAGTAGATTCCCATACTTTAATAGTAGAAGACTCAACCACAGCAGAATGGAAAAACTTATCGAATTTTCTAGCAAAATGGACATTTGTAAGGAACGCTGGGTGGTACAGAATATTCTCGAAACAGGTCAGGGGAGTGTAAATATCAGCATCTCCCAAATTTTCCAAGTCAGTTCATCCGTTAAATTTGAAGTGTGATTAAGTGGTTTAAGTAAAAGATAAAGAAAAGTATAAGTGATTGAGATAATCCGTTGGATTGTGAATTGTAATTGTATTGAATGAAATAAATTCATTTGTATCCACACAAATAACCTTTTTCATTTGAAAAAAGCAAATTTAAGATTTGGCTGGATATTACCCTTTTTTTGCACTGCCATGACGTTGTTGAACGCAAATCAAATGACGACCGTACTGAGATGTCTGCGCAGTGTATGCATTCAAAAACACACGAGAAAAAAAATGCGATTGTACTAAGTTAATCTTAAGTTGAATGAATTGAATAAATAGAAATATAATAGAGAATTACACTCTACTAACATAACCCTGTAAATAATTTAAACCAAAAATAAATGGAATTATTTAAATTATTATTATATTAGGTGTAAACCCCGGAAACTAGTGCTAGAATCCTTTCAAGTATCTTCATAGTTTACTAAGAGTTAAATGTTATAATTATTATAACAATAAAAACTCAAATACATGAGTTAAAATCAATTACTCTACAAGGCTTCTGTCTAGACAGTACTAACCTCTAGTTTTCGAATTTTTCAGTATACATACGAGGGCGGGTCAATAATTCTGTGCATTTTTGAATTTCTGACCTCTTTACTGAAACAGCAACACTGCTCCTGTCAACAGCCATCTGTCAGTTGACTCCTGTCAAAATTTAAACTTGCTGCGTCAGTTAGTTTGTGTTTGACAGCTATTTTTATCAGACTATTCACTAATTTGAGGAGAAAATGGAAAAAAGTGAATTTCGTGTGCTTATTAAGCATTATTTCTTGCGAAAAAAAACCATTACCGAGACCAAGGCTAAGCTTGATAAATACTGCACCATCGATTTCAATGGCAAAAAAGTGGTTTACTGAATTTCGTTGTGGCCGTACAAGCACTGAAGATGCCGAACGTCCTGGACGCCCAGTTGAGGTCTCTACACCCGAAACAATCGAAAAAATTCACGATATGGTGTTGGCCGACCGAAGATTGAAAGTGCGAGAGATTGTGGAAGCCGTAGGGATCTCGCATGGCTCAGTGGTTTCAATTTTGAATGATCACTTGGGCATGAGAAAGCTTTCCGCAAGATGGGTGCCGCGTTTGCTCACAGTCGACCACAAACGCAATCGTGTAACAACTTCACAGGAAGGTTTGGCGTTGTTTAATCGCAATATGGAGGAGTTTTTGCGCCGTTTTGTGGACGAAATATGGATCCATCACAACTAACAACAGTCAAAACAGTGGGTTTCTAAGGGTGAATCGGCGCCAAAGAAGGCCAAGGTGGGTTTGTCAGCCAATAAAGTTATGACGACTGTTTTTTGGGATGCACGCGGGATAATCCACATTGACTACCTTCAAAAGGGAAGAACAATCAATGGGGAATATTATGCCAACTTATTGGACCGATTCAATGACGATTTGAAAAAAAAAACGACCTCATTTGGCCAAGAAAAAAGCTCTTTTCCACCAAGACAATGCAAGGGTGCACACATGTGCAGTTGCCATGGCAAAAATCCATGAATTGGGCTATGAATTGGTCCCTCATCCACCCTATTCTCCAGATTTGGCTGCAAGCGACTACTTCTTGTTCCCAAACCTGAAGAAATGGCTTGGTAGAAAAAGATTTGACTCCAATGATGAAGTCATCTCGTCATTTTGAGGACCTCGACAAATCATTTTTTTTGGAAGGGATAAAAAAATTGGAGAAGCGTTGGACAAAGTGTATAGAGCTCAAGGAAGACTACGTTGAAAAATAAAATAATTTTTTTATCAAAAAATCAGTTTTAATCCAAAAGTCACGGACTTATTGACCCGCCCTCGTATATTCAGTCCATTAAAAAACAATTATTTATTTGAAAAATAGAAGTAAATATTTAAAAAAAGCAAAAACAAATACTATTACAATTCTTGTTTGAAATGTTTCCATTCCTGTCGTGCATTTTCCTTTGGACACACCCAACCAATAGGCACAAAACTTCCTGTTGAATCGTCATCAGCCACCAAATAAGAATCCCAAATACACCTTAAATTAACAAAAAAAAAAAATCTCTTGATTCTTTAAGCAAAAGAAATTCACAATTTTTACCGTCGTTCTATTAAATTTCTAAAACCCCACTTTTCTTCGATTTCAGAGTTACCACCGAATAACGCGTAGTCCCATTGCGATTCAATCGACGTAAGTTTCTGCTCCTCGCCTTGAATTTTCTGTGCAATCGACAGCCAAATAGATTTTATTGGATTGAGTGTTTCATGTAATTTGCAGGCATCTTCGCCACCTTTTAATTGATGAAGGGACTCCAACGATTTCATGATGGCAAGATATTTGTTGGCACTTCGAAGTTCTCGTTTTCTTTTATTAGTAAGAGGCTTTTGTTCTGGATTGTTTAGAACAATGGGAAGCTCAGCTTGGCTTACATTGCTGACGGACTTTTGGTGATTTATCTTGGCTTTAATTTTTTTTGAGCGGCATTTGCGTTTTCTTTTTCTATGTTTAAGCTCTGCAACTACTTTTTGTATAGATTCTGCTTCGAGATCAGGAAACCTTTGCTCGAAATTTTGTTTGCATTCAGCAATGTTTACAGTTTCACTTGTCAAACAGTCTTGTTGAGTTAAATTATTGCGATACGTTTGTAGTTGTTTCAGGTTAGATATGATTATTTGAATATTTGATTTCACTTGTGAGATCTTCATTTTGGAAACGTGTATTTTTATATACCTCCTAGCAAGTTAATAGAATGTTAATTTGGAAAACAAAAAAATAAGTACGAAAGAAAGAAAAAATCGTGTTGAAAAGCTGAGTGACTAGTCTTTGACTAACTGCAACTTAGCTTCTTCAAGAATTTGATTAGCCAATTCGTATTCTTTTGTTTCTTTAAGTTCCCCTTCGTTCTTTACAAATTCGCTGAGCTCGTCGAAAGCTTTTGCTAATCTATATTAAAAATAGAGTAAATTAAGAACGTCTAGACAAAGGAAAAATGTTAGCACAAACGTACCTTCTTTGACAATCTGGAATAATCATTAAAGCTTCCTGTAAGACTTCGTCTTGTTTCCTCAAAACATGTTCATCTGCACCTTCGTTTTTCAACCTCTCGATCCGATTTCTTTGAGTTACGGCTTCCTTTTCGTAGACGACCTTTTCCTTTGTAAGTCGCTTTACAACACCGGTTTTGATTGATAGCTGTCTAATGCGTGGATCTGCCATTAGTCTGAATTAAATTGTTTTAGAATGTAGTTAATGTGATGAAATTAAGTGACAAACATTCATTCTTACATTTATTTTTCGTAGAAACACAATTAAATGTAATTTAAACAATGAAAACGAATCGCAGCTAAGTATTGCAGAACAAAAACTTCATGGAGGAGTGACTCACGGCCCGGCAAATAAATTTCTATACAGCGGTTTCACACTAAAATGACAAATCCAACATTATTCAAAATGCTGCCAGGCTACAAAAAAAAATTAAATGAATTCTCGTCATTATGACGGGAAATATCTCAATAATGAATAATGTCATTTTTTACTGAAATAAAATTTATTCTTAATATGTTTTATTGGCTGCATTCTGCTCATACTATTCCGGACTTTATTTTTTATCGGTTCTACTGCAGAATTTATTTGGATTTGAAAAATCGCCTCACTTTTTATAAGTTGGAAGTCGATCTCTACCTATATTATTTGTTTTGTATTTTATTTCCCGAATTCGCTCAATATTAGTGGTTTTTTTTTGCACATCCGCTAACCGAAAAAAAAATAATTTGAGTGTAAAATACAATAACATAGCGATGTAACACTAAGTAATCACGTCTGCTCATACGTATGTATGTGCCGTGTATACTTTGTCGTCCGTATGCTGCGCGAACTCGAAATATTTTGAAATCTCTTTGTTTGTGCAAATGTATGTGTGTGTGTGCTGAATTTAGCTCAAACCCGCGAGAAAATTCAAAGTGTAAACATGAATAAAAATACCTTTGCACTAAATTCTTCGTCTTTTTCATTTATTTTTTTTTATTGCCAAGGCGAGAATAAGAGCCGTCCATGCTGTATCCTCATTGCGCTGACCTTTGACTACTTGGAGGAAACGATACAAAACTGATGTGCATTGTGCAGACTGTATGGGTTATGTGTGGAGAAAGCATATATATTTGAACACTACAGCGACGTGTTTGTGTAGTGTATGGGGCTTATAAATCAATTTGTATACGCGACTACTTAGCCGATGCTTCCAAATCTTATTTTCTACTAATTTTCAGAAATGTCAATATCCGAACTCGAAATATCCCCCTAACAACTGACACATTCCGCCAACAACATTTTCTTAAAAATAAATTAAATTTGTTCACCAACCGACATTAGAACTGTTATTAAACGTCATAGATCTATCAGTGCCACTAAGTTTTTATTATGAACTTTTAAGCGGAGTTGGGTCGTTTTTCTGTGACAATCGCTGACATGCGTGCAAATAAATACGGCTATTGATTCTTATTGAGATAAGAATCAGAGAAATTCGTTAGTTTCTCTAATGGCGAACACTACAATTATTTATCCCGCTTATAAACAAACTGAAAATAAAACCATGCACATTATTGCAAAGACGTGTCCTGCACGAACTTCATACACTTCATACTCGTACCTCTTTGTTGATAATTCACTAGTAAAGGCTGTTTTTTAAGAGGTTCAAATTGTTTGTTTAAATAAAACACAAAGAAATTAACTTAATCACGATTTATTAATTCATTTGAAGGACAATTTCATGCCATTTAATATTTGAAAATAATTTTGGCATATATCCACCATGGCTGCCTCATACAAAGCGCATTTAGAATGCGGTCCAATTTTCTACTATTTTGTCGAGCAACTGTGGGCTTCAAACTGTCAATCGTTTCTGGTTTAAACTAGTGACCTGATGTAATCCCACAGAAAATAATCAAAATCGCACGATATTGGTGGCCAAATGAAAGATTCATTTTTTGAAATGACCCTATTCTCAAGCCGTTTTTTAATAAAACGATGTTTCGTTGGTAGAATGGTGTGGAGCACCATCCTGTTGGTATCACAGTTCTTCCACATTGATGTCACGCAAATTTGGGAACAATCGTTGATCATCACATTGTATTGATGTCTATTGACAGTAACTTGTACTTTGGTCTCATTTTTGAAGAAATAAGGACGGATTACGCCAACGCACATTTCTCTTTATGCAATGGGACTTGGTGAACTTTTTGAACTCGCCCTCGCTTGAAATAACAAATACGCCATTTCTGCTTTTTTACGTAGCCGTTTGTCCAGAAATTAGCCTTATCACTGAACACGTTGTTCGAATCCCAGCCTCGCCCGAAAGACATATCATCCATTTTCCCAGTTAACGAAAATCAAGTAAGACGAGTAGTTGACTAGAAATCAACATCAAGCCAGCTTCCACTAATAATAATGTAGTCTCCCCATTAAATGTTGGATGCCACCCATGGAGCGAAATAACCACTGAGCCCAAACATCTTTCTTTCTCTCTCTATCCCATTTTACAAAAAACTTAACACATGCTGAGGCATTATAAGTGTATTCATACCCACTTGAGTGTTAAGTTCTTTAAAAAAAAATAAAAAAAAAATTATTGTAAAACCACCAGTTGATTTCAAGCCCAATCCCTGAACACCCGACACAATAAATGGTAATGCGGCTTTATCTCTTGTACCAATTTGATCTTACTGGTCTTCATATTGTTGCGAAGGACAACGAATCGATAAATTGGGGTCCTCCTCAACACAAGTTTCCACAGCCGCGACATTTTCACCCGAACGGACTCTTCTCGTTCTTGGTGTGTGAGTATCCAATAGCGTGAATTCAGTGCGAAATTTTTATCCGATAATATCTACTCTAAATTTCACCATGTATTCTGTTGTACAAGTTTTGTGAACGGAGCTTCGATTTTGGAAATAAATTTAAAAAATTTGAAATCATTATTGCAGCGTCAATCTTTCCATGATGAAGTGGCAAACTGTACGGAAAACAAATGAAGCTGTGCACCTCATCGTGGCAACTGATTTGGCATTTAATCCCTATTGCAAAAAGAAACACCCTTCATTCGCAGACAGATGATTACACTATTTGTGGCAATCGGTGAAGCGCGTTCCGAATTCTAGGAAAGAGTTAGTCAAATGATTCTGGGCGAGAGCCCGAAAATTGCCTGCAAAGCTAGGTGATATTTTGTCCTGTAGTGGTCTAGATTTTAAAGCAAAAAATGTCTCCCTGAAATTTCAAGCAGATGAAGAAACGTCAAAAATCAGCTGCTTTATAGGGCCCATACACGACACATGCCTACATGCCTACATGCCCAATCACAAGAATACACAATCACGCTTTCTCCATAAACTACGAGGGCGGGTCAATAAGTCTTTTGGATTAAAACAGATTTTTTGATAAAAAAATAATTTTATTTTTCAACGTAGTCTCAGTAGAGCTCTATACACTTTGTCCAACGCTTCTCCAATTTTTTTATCCCTTCCAAAAAAAATTATTTGTCGAGGTCCTCAAAATAGGCCTTTGTTTGCGAGATGACTTCATCATTGGAGTCAAATCTTTTTCCACCAAGCCATTTCTTCAGGTTTGGGAACAAGAAGTAGTCGCTCGGAGCCAAATCTGGAGAATAGGGTGGATGAGGGAGCAATTCATAGCCCAATTCATGGATTTTTGCCATGGCAACTGCACATGTGTGCACCCTTGCATTGTCTTGGTGGAAAAGAACTTTTTTCTTGGCCAAATGAGGTCGTTTTTTTTTCAAATCGTCATTGAATCGGTCCAATAAGTTGGCATAATATTCCCCATTGATTGTTCTTCCCTTTTGAAGGTAGTCAATGTGGATTATCCCGCGTGCATCCCAAAAAACAGTCGCCATAACTTTATTGGCTGACAAACCCACCTTGGCCTTCTTTGGCGCCGATTCACCCTTAGAAACCCACTGTTTTGACTGTTGTTTGTTGTGATGGATCCATATTTCGTCCACGGTTACAAAACGGCGCAAAAACTCCTCCATATTGCGATTAAACAACGCCAAACCTTCCTGTGAAGTTGTTACACGATTGCGTTTGTGGTCGACTGTGAGCAAACGCGGCACCCATCTTGCGGAAAGCTTTCTCATGCCCAAGTGATCATTCAAAATTGAAACCACTGAGCCATGCGAGATCCCTACGGCTTCCACATTCTCTCGCACTTTCAATCTTCGGTCGGCCAACACCATATCGTGAATTTTTTCGATTGTTTCGGGTGTAGAGACCTCAACTGGGCGTCCAGGAGGTTCGGCATCTTCAGTGCTTGTACGGCCACAACGAAATTCAGTAAACCACTTTTTTACCATTGAAATCGATGGTGCAGAGTCCCCATAGTATTTATCAAGCTTAGCCTTAGTCTCGGTAATGGTTTTTTTTCGCAAGAAATAATGCTTAATAAGCACACGAAATTCACTTTTTTCCATTTACTCCTCAAATTAGTGAGTAGTCTGATAAAAATAGCTGTCAAACACAAACTAACTGACGCAGCAAGTTTAAATTTTGACAGGAGTCAACTGACAAATGCCTGTTGACAGGAGCAGTGTTGCTGTTTCAGTAAAGAGGTCAGAAATTCAAAAATGCACGGAATTATTGACCCGCCCTCGTATTCATGCCAATTGTACAATATTCAGTCGTGTGCTCACCGCTGAACAGAAAACTTTAAGAAATGTCAAGCTCCGACACCTCCAACAAGAAAATGACCCTGTCTATGAATACGTGTAAATTGTCAACAATGCAATTCCCACTCTTTTACACAAAACCCGCTCATTTCACTCAAAAAACGTCACTCACATAATGAATTTTGTTGCTCTGATTGTAGCAGCTTAACTTGTAAATTGCTCAAATTCTAGCAGTTTACTAGCTTGTATTATACAATATGTTGTATTGGTGTGGGCAAGAAGATTATCCGAAAGAGGAAAATCTTTTATTTAAGTGGGAAGAAGAAGGGTTGCGTGCACCGAAAATCCATTTTAGAAAGCATGACGTTTTTTCTCACATCGTTCCATTTCTGAAATATTTTTCCATTTTAGTTTTGATCGTTAATGTGTCGGGAAGTGTAAAGGAGAGGAAAAAAGGTATGTATCAGGCCAATTGCTCTCATTCAAAGATTTGAAAAAGTTCCAATTCAAATATTCCGCTTGCCAAAAACTCTTTCATCTCCATGAAAATGTCAACACGAGGTTCATGGACAAGACTTTCATGCCCACGCCAATGTGAACAGCCACTTAGAGTGTGTCTGTGCGAAGTTTAAGGGTTTGCAAAATTTGACATCTAAGTTAGTTCATCTATGTATGAAGTTATTTGTTAGATAAAGTGTTTTCTTTTATGAAAATAAAAATGTTGTTTAAAGTAAATTTTGAGAAAGTGAATTAATGTTGGATGAGCCGGAGGAGATCATGCAACAAATTTTTATTAAATAAGTTAAGTTGAATAAATTTAATAATATAAATGAAAAAAAAAATTATAATTAAAAAATAATGAAATACAAAGCAGATTTCTTCTTAAATTAAAATAAACAAAGTAAAAAGTTTGGTTCTCTGATATCGTGTTGCCCATCTCGGCTTGCACTTCTACTTTCAGGTTAATTTTCAGTGTTATTAGTATCGTCTGGATTGGATTCCTCTTGAACAAATTCTTCGCTTTGGTCTCCAAATATGTGAATGAGATTGTGTGGTACTACACATGCCACTGCAAGTTTGTTGGCTGCGTCGACATATTATGACGAGCAAATCTGTCTTTCAGCAACTAGAATTTTGAACATTGAAGGATCATTTACAACAGAAAACATAACTCAACCTTTAATTAAAAAAGTTTTACTTGCGTAGCATATACTAGGTGCAGTGAAAAGTAACCTCCTTAACCGCCAGAATGCGCTGCTACTGCAAAAAAGGTTATGGTGCCTTGAAGTCCGTTCATATTTAGGCAGACATGCCAAATTTCAATGCGATACTGTCTTTAGTTTGGTTTTGACAGCTGATTGTTGTTGACGTGTTTGGCATCATGTTAAGTATGGACAAAAACGATTTTCGTTCTCTCATAAAGCATTATTTTTTGAGAGGGAAAACGGCGAAGGAAACAAAAAAAAAGTTGGATAAATATTATGGGGCTAATGCTCCGTCAGATTACACCCTCAAATATTGGTTTCGAGAGTTTCGTGGTGGCCGCAGCTTCACTACCGATCAAGTCCGCAGGGGCAGGCCATTCGATACGGTTACAGAGGACAATGTCAAAAAAATACATGAAATGGTGTTGGCTGACCGGAAAGTGAAGGTGCGCTAGCTAGTAGATACCACAGAGATTAGTAATGAGCGCACACGCCATATTTTGGGCAATATTCTGCATATGAAAAAGTTATCCTGCTGCTGGGTGCCGTGCATGCTCACTCCTGACCAAAAACACGAACGCGAAAGAGTGTTTGGACTTGCTGATGCGGTATCGGGCGGACTTTTGGCGTCGATTGGTAACTGGATTTGGATCCCTCGGACTATTATCTCTTCCCAAACCTCAAAAGATGGCTCATCAATAAAAAATTCAGCTTACGCGAGGAAATCGTCGACACCACGGAGGAGTATTTTGCAGACCTTCCGGAAAATTACTTTTCGGACGGAATCAATAAGTTGGAAAATCGCTGGAATAAGTGTATCAAACTAAAAGGGGACTATATTGAATAAAATAAAAAAATAAAAACATTTAAAAAAAATTTTTTTTCAATCCTAAGGAGGTTACTTTTCACTCCATCTAGTATGTTCACATAATTCTACTTACATAATATTTCATGTTAATTTTGGACAAGCGAAGGAGGTTGAAATTAATATCCGCCAAGTTATTGAATAATTTGCAACGTATTGATGAGCTTTGGATATTTTATTTCTAAGTAGAGAAATACATGAGAAAGATATACGTATATAATAAATTTACTTACCGCAGTTTGCACTTCTTCTTTCGCTTCCAAGATCAGAATGATCTCGAAAAGATTATGTTCAAACGTAGAGGAGTACAAACTGCGGTGAGAGTGTGACAGCTAGTCATTTATCAGTTCAGTTTCTGTAAAGTAGGTGGCGTAACGGCGAATGAATTCTGTTCGTTTTAAAATTTGTGGCATAAAGCGTTCTTTAACATCCCCACCCCCGTGAATCAGTCCGATTCACTTACATCTGTGCTAAGAATGGCTAACTTGGAAACGAGACGGCGCAATATTCCAGTTTTCGTGCGAACATCAGCTCGTCTCACTACACCATCTGATCCCTTGTAGACTCGGTCCACCCTTCCTCAGCACCACTGTTTTCTAATAGTATTCGTATGGCAAATGAAGACAAGGTCACCTTCCTTCAACGGTTCCGACTTCTGGCACCACTTGGCCCACCGAGTCAAAGTAGGCAAGTATTCGACGATCCAGTGCTTCCAAAACCTGTCTCTCATTTGCCGAGCAATTCGCCATTGCCTTCGAAGACTGCACAGATTTTTAAATGGCTCATTTGAACTGGGTGTTTGGGCAGAGTTTGATGATCCCAAAAGGAAGTGATTCGGCGTAAGCTCCTCCTGGTCCACAGATATCGGTAGATGAGTCAGAGGTCGTGAATTCACGACATTTTCGGCTTCGATTATCAGGCAACTTCCTTCAACGTGTGACGCAGCACCTGGACCATACGTTCCCATGCACCTCCTTCTGATGGGTTGCTAGGACAGTTGAATACCCATTCAACGCCTTTGGATGACAGTTCATCTTGGATCCGATCGCACTCGAATACCTCGTTAAATCGTTTCGCCTCCTGGTCCACTCCAATGAAATTTTTGCCATTGTCGCTGCGAATCCGCACTGGCACTCCTAGCCGGTTTATGAAGTTGCGGATGGTTAAAATGCACGCATCCGTCGATAGATCACAAGCTACCTCAATTTGAATGGCTCGAACAACAAGGCATGTAAATAATGCCACCCATCTCTTCTCTTTGCGGCGACCGATTGTGATTAAAAGTGGGCCAAAATAGTCCAACCCAACGTAAGAAAATGGTCTCACAAAGGGCGTCAGATGGTCCTCGGGCAGTGGAACCATCACAGGAGCAGTGGGCATATCTTGCATACTGAACATTTGCGGATCATCTTCCACAGGATTTGTCTTAGGCGAGGAATCCAATAGGAACGACGAATTTCGGAGATTGTAGCTTCAACGTTTTGGTGTTTCATCCTCAGTGATGATGTGACACTACCAGTTCAGTGAACGCGTGATTGGGTGGCAATATTATCGGTCGGTTTGTCTCGTGTGGAAGCCAGCTGGCTGAGTTGATCTGACCACTGACACGCAAAACACCCTCCTCATCAATATACGGCAGTAGGTTGTGTAAGACACTTCCTTTAGTCAGGCATTGACCATTTCGGATATCCCGAATGTGTTCAGCATACCCCTCACTTTGTGCCTGGCGGCATAGCACAACTTCGGCTGCATGAAGTTCTTCCACGGTTAGACTATTAGCTTCTTCGGTTCGTCAACGTGATCGACCAACAAATCGCATGACCCATCCAATTGTTCTTTTAAGCCTTAAATATGAAGAAAAGTTACTAAAGGGAATGAATTTAGAACTCACGGCAAACAGGCTGAACTTCTGACGAAGTTCCTCTTCTCCATTTTCATCTTCTCGGCCGGCATCGACATCTTCAGCAGGCCACGAACTCTCTTCGTGTCTCAGGAATCTTGGCCCAATCAACCATCTTGAGGAAGAGCTCATGTCTACCTGGTAGCTCGATCGGGTGGCTTCATCAGCGACGTTCTCCTGGGTAGAAATCCATTTCCAATTGGACACCTTGGTGGCGGCGAGAATCTCGGCAATTCTGTGCTCTACGAAGGGCTTGTACCGACGATGTTGTGATCCAATCCATTTTATGACTGTTTTTGAGTCACTCCAAAGGACACAGCGGCTGACATCTAGGCTTTGTTCTTCGATGATTGTTTGCATCAAGCGAGTACCAAGGACGGCTGCTTGAAGTTCGAGGCGGGGAATGGTCATCGGCTTTAGTGACGCGCACTTTATTTTGGCACACACAAACGAGACGGCTACCTTTCTTTCAGAGTCTTTAACTCTCCAGTACGCTACAGCGGTATATGCTTCTTCGCTAGCATCAGCGAATATGTGTAGATGGAGCTGCTTCGGCAAATTTTGGAATTTTGTAATGCCGCGGAATTTGAATGTCGACTACTTGTCGGCTTAAGGTCTCGCACCACTTCGTCCAGGCTGTGAAAATGTTCACAGGTAACGATTCGTCCCAACGCAGTTCACGCCTCCATACCTCTCTCATCAACAACTTTGCACCGATCAAAAGGTTGGCCAAAAATCCGAGTGGGTCAAATACCGACATAGTGACACTCAGAAGTTCCCTCTTGGTAGGACATCCCTTTCCACTAATAATTTCTGGATCGACTCGATGGAATTTTAGTTGATATCTAAATGTGTCATTTAAGGGTTGCCAAACCATACCAAGTACCTTCTCAGTATTCAAAGTTTCGTCACTCGAACAACTATCTGGGACCGGAACTACCGTAGTTTCAGCTTCATCCTTCAATGCACTTGCAACTTGTATTGAGTTTGAGCTAAAGCCACGCAGTTCAAATCCAGCGAGTGCATGGATGTCTCGGACTTGTTTAGATACGCTGATGGCCTCGTCAATTGACCCGAAACTATCCACGAAATCGTCGACATAGTGGTACTGCAGAATTGACTTCACTGCTCTGGGATTCACATTACTATGTTTCAAGGCGTTGATGGTTTTGACGTATTGGGCTGCAAATGGCGAACAAGCGGCACCAAAGGTCATAACCAGAATCTCGTATACATCTGGTACCACGGCTTCATTACCATCGCGCCAAAGAAACCTCTGGGAATTCCTATCTTCTGGGCTAGTCAACACTTGATGGAACATCTAACGGATGTCTCCACATACAGCAATGGTTCCTACTCGGAAATTGAATAATACAGATGGCATCGGCTGGTATTGTTGTGGACCTTTCAATAGACAAGAGTTGAGCGATATCCCGTTGACTGTGACTGCTGCATCAAACACAAGTCGTAGCTTGCCTGGATTGTTGGGATTCATAACCGCGAAGTGTGGAAGGTACCAAGTCCTGGGACCCAACATGGCGGCTTTCTCTGGCTGCAGCTTGCGTGCGTATCCTTTGGTGACGTAGTTCCTGGTTGTCTCGTTGTAGGCAGCAGCTAATGCATCATCATGCTTCAATTTTCGCTCAATAGCAATGAGCCTCTTCTTGGCCATACTATAGGAATCGGGAAGTTCAAGGTTGTCACACTTCCAAAGAAGTCCAGTTTGGAATCTGCCATCGATTCTTATTGTAGTTGATTCCAAAATGGTACGAGCGCGTACATCTGCTTCCGTCTCAACTGCTGGTGCTGGCCGCACCCCAAAACTTTCCGTTTCAAAATAATCCGCTACTAATTCATGCAGGGCACCATTGGTTACGAATAGGCAAGAATTCTTCGCTGGAATAGCTCCTTTCGTTGGTCCAAATACTACCCAACCAAGCTCCGTGTGGGCAGCATATGGTCCTCCCACTCGGAGTCGAAGTGTCTCACTAGGTAGACCCAGCCAATGAGAACCTGAGGCGTGACATTTGTGTAGGGAAGAACTGGCAACCGCTTCATACATTTAGTATTCCCACGCAGATCGCATTTTTCCAGACTTTGCATAGGCAGGTTAGAGACACCATAGACATTACGAAGCACGTGTTTCTTCTTGATGTGTGCACCGCTGATGTGAACGGTAACCTCGGTTACTGGTTCCTGGGCAGCTCTCCCTCCAAACCACTGCAGATCTAGCTTGCGTTGGTGGCCATCCAAACCAAGTTCTTCAATAAGACAGCTGTCCATCATAGTTATTGATGAACCCTCGTCCACGAGAGCATAGGTATCCACTCTTTTCTTGGCCCCATACATAGTGACAGGTAGTACTCTTAAAAGCAGGTGGCAACGGTGCACTCTCGGTGGTTGGACGTCTGAATTCATGCAACAACTGATGATGACTTCTCTTGCACCCATCAACACCACATCTTCGACTACGGCAGCAGTTTCGAATGGAATGTCCCATTTCAAGACACGTAAAACACAATCGGAAGCGTTTGACTTGAGTCCACCTTTCAGTCACACTGTATTCCAGGAAACGTTTACAGTCAAAAACACTATGACGGAGTTCACAAATTGGGCACTTCAATGCATCAGAATGCTTCGGCTGCGTGAAGAACGGATCGTCGCTTTGGCTCCGCAACTGTTCGACCACGAGTATCTTTGATCGTTGAAATTAAATCTGCAATCCTGCTCAACCAGTTACTAAAGTCAACAACTGTTGACTATGGCTGTATATGCGTTGCATATCTAGCCCTCTCAATCCTGTGGTTCATAGGCAGCTTCGAGATGAGCTCCTTCAGTAGAGTGGGTTTCGATAAATGATGATGACCATTGATGGATGACAGAAACACTGCTAGGTTCTTGGCTTTTACAGCAAAGGGAATCAACTTCTCCACTGAAGCCTCAGAAATTGGAGATATTTGCTGAACTTGTTTGAGTTGGCTGTCTACTAACTGTTCAGGGCGACCGAAGCTAGAGCGGAGCTGCTCCATTACAAAGTTCACATTTTCAGCATGAATCATCATGCACCTAACCACACTTCGCGCCTCACCCTTCAATGACTTCTGTAGGCGCAAATGATTCTCCAAATTGGTATAATTGTATACAGCCGTTGACTCGGTATACGCTGTAGAAAATGTCGGCCAGTCTTCGGGATCACCACTGAATTCCGGTAAATCCTGTAACTTTCGAGGCGCAGTAAACGAATGTTGCGATGCACTATTGTAGCTTCCAGTAAGGATCGGAGCAGTCGGTGGTATATGAAGCGGAGAAAATAACGTCGGCGATGAAAATTGTGATCTAACATGGGTTGGTGCAGCGGCAGATCTAAAACAATTAGTGGCACTTGTATATGAGCTACATACGGCTGTAGTTGGCAATAGCGGGAACGATACCGGTGGTTATACAGATACTGTTGACTGTATTGCCGCACTGCTGTGAACGTTATGTATAGTTGCAGCTAAACAGTGCGTAACGGCGGTGGATGACGGCAGTGAGTAACGGCAGTGGATAATGGCGGTGCAATTGGTGAAGGAAACTAAACCGATTGGAGTGCTCTGTTTAGCAGCGTTTCCTTAAGGGACTGGCACTGTAAGTCACGTTCATTTAATCTCATCTGGGTGCTCCTTAGTTCACTTTCAAGAGCATTGAGCTGCCTCTGCATGACTTCCAGAATGTTTTGTTGGTGTTCTGCAGCGGCTATGTCGACAATCGTTGGCTGCATTGTCGAAGACGATTTCTTAGAAGAAACGGCTGTTGATGCGGTGACTGAAGCATCTATGGCAGGAGTGGTGGTTTCGAAGGAAGCGGCTGTTGAGGCGGCGGCAGTAGCATCTATGGGATTGGCAGTGGTTTCGAAAGAAGCGGCTGATGATGCGGCGGCAGTAGCATCTATGGGATTGGCTTTTACGTTCATGTTCATACTGGCGACGATTGATTGCTGGTGGTGTAAACGTGGGCTTCTTCTGGGTGGCGTACTTTCTTTCCTAGGCAGCGAAACTCAACGACGGCAGCGGAGTCTCAGACGGCTATTCGCAATTCACTCTACGGCAAAGGGAGTCGAAAATTGCGAAATAAAAAACTTGTTAATTTTGGACAAGCGAAGAAGGTTGAAATTAATATCCGCCAAGTTATTGAATAATTTGCAACGTATTGATGAGCTTTGGATATTTTATTTCTAAGTAGAGAAATAATAATAAATTTACTTACCGCAGTTTGCACTTCTCCTTTCGCTTCCAAGATCAGAATGATCTCGAAAAGATTATGTTCAAATGTAGAGGAGTACAAACTGCGCTGAGAGTGTGACAGCTAGTCATTTATCAGTTCAGTTTCTGTAAAGTAGGTGGCGTAGCGGCGAATGAATTCTGTTCGTTTTAAAATTTGTGGCATAAAACGTTCTTTAACATTTCATCATGCACATAGGTCACCCATTTTATCCTCTTTTATCTTTTTTAATACTTTGGATTAGTTATAGTTATAAACGCATCAAGAAGTTTTAAGTGAGAATTGGAAGTAAATATCTAATTATAACGCATGTGACATATGCATATGTCACGTACATTTTCAAGCAAATTTGCCGT
Organism: Volucella zonaria; assembly: GCA_963966105.1. Classification (NCBI taxonomy): domain Eukaryota; kingdom Metazoa; phylum Arthropoda; class Insecta; order Diptera; family Syrphidae; genus Volucella; species Volucella zonaria. The sequence continues at coordinate 75,174,061 of OZ014530.1, read as the reverse complement.
TCCATATGTTGTGTTTGACTGAAATTTCAGTCCCTAGAATTTATAACCCACTTAGTGGAAAGTCGTTTTTAGAAGGGCCGGAATCTGGACATTTATTTATCTATGTAAATTCATTTATGCACGTTGCGCTGTGTCTGATTCTGCTTTATGTTTGTTTGTTTTTTTATTTGCGCCAATGTAGAATCTTAATAGATACCAGTAGCTCGTAATATTGACCTGCACCTGACGTGACCACCCTCTAGTCGTTCAAAGCCCCGGAAGTGAAATCCTCTGCATATAATATTCTCTCATTCTGACGCCACAGTTCCCAGTTAGCAAAATGTCGTAGGTAGCCTCTCACAATTTACAAAATTACAAGACGAATAAAACAATGAGTGTGAGAGATACTCGTAAGTCCTTGATCGCACCAAAAATTAAATTAATTTTTTTTACATTACATAGTCGCTTTTTTGAATAATTCGCAAAAATCGATAGGGGCTATTACAATTGATTGTTCTCACTTTTGAAGTTGGTTAGCCATATGTACATTTGTATGTAAACAAAATAATTCTGACATTTTTTTTATGACAGCAACTTAGATGATAAGGTGATATACGTGTGTAATGCCGACAGTGGTAACAACATCTTTCAAAAATTATGGTGAGCTTCGTGACTGTTATTCGTTTGTTAGACTGTGCGCGATCGATTTATAATGTATGTACATGTAAAAGTGTAACAAGCGGGAAGTTCATGCATTAGTAAACTTCTAGAAGGTTTCCCATACCGTTAAATTTATTTAGCCTTGCGGAGTACATCGCGACCTATGTCGTATAGATTCAAACGCCGCCTGGAGCGGAACAGAAAATACTCTGGAATTGTTTGAAACTATTTTTTAATCATTCATTTTAGTTTCTTTGCACTGTTAAAATCTGAGCGAAATCTGAACGTGCAGTTACCAAATGAGAAACCCTGGGAAACGCCTGTCCGTTAGCGACTCCCTTTCGGATTTACACATAATTGATCCCGATTCATTAGGATACTTAATGGGGACATTGTTTTTGAGATAATCTGATAGAAGCTGTTCAAAAACAACGAGCTTTACCTAGCTTAGTTTCGGATCTGTGTTAATCCAACTAGACTGATATGCATATGTATACATGTGTATTGGAAATAAACATATTTATGTAAAAGTTTAGCCATCAAGTGAGTTATACTGAAATGGGGAATATCTACTGACCGTGGAATATTCGTAATTTTGCCATCTGAAAATTAGTTTTTTTCTTTTTCTTAAAAGAAAAAATCGGTCAATAAACTATGCCGGAAAAAAGAGAAGAAATTTCTTCGTAAGAAACACTATGTGGAATTTCAAAGGATTGATCGCATTTCTTTCGAACAAACGACATCAATATTATCTGGTACAATCCATTCCCTCATCTTGGCTCACGTATTATGAAAATTTGAATAATCCTCACAAATTTATTTTCTTTATAGAAATCTTTTTATTCTTTAAATTTTTTGAATTTTTACAATGCCTCTGAATATAAAACATTTTTTATTTTGTCTCCATCTGATATCAAAATAAATTGATTATCCGAACTTCCTGTTCTTGATAAACCGGCGTATAATCATCCTTGTGAGAAAAATTTTTCCCGCAAATCTAACCCCACATACATACTCGTATTTATACCGATTTATTATAGCAAAAATTAGTTTCAAAGGTAATTGCACTTCCTTAAATTGAAACGGCAAATCCACTGGAAACATTGGAATCCTTGCGCCTTTTAGCCAGCTGGAGGTCCGGTAAGTAAAATTGCTTCGATAATATTATCCAAAAAAAAAAAAAGCAGATCAATCAATAGATATATGTATAAATCAGGGATATACCTGATTCATGCATTCCTTTGAAGCACGATCGTTCGTACGCATTATAAATTAGGTATGACTTGTTTGGATATTTGAGTAAATTTTTTGAAGTTATCCTTTAATAGATCTTACGATTCTTCCTAACATACCATCTACGAGTACCCAAGTCAAACCGCTTTCATTGGGAACTTTGCCATTACCAAGACTTAGTTATTCCGTAGAAAATTGTTATCTCGAATCAGACGCTAAGGCCATTTTACCAGACAATCATACTTTTGCTAATACTAAATTTAGCAAGTCTCAACCTGGGGCATAAAGAAAAACCTTTTTCTAGATATTTTTTTTTCACTTGAACGTTTGACAGCAATTAAGTGGGCTTTTCGTTCGGTTTTAACAAGGTTAATCCCACTGAAGTGTATTATGGTTATGTCTTAAGACCTAAAAGTTCAAGTTACCCATAATGTATGTGAGCAAACTTAATAATCTGTCAAATTGTTTACATTCGGATTGGTTTCATAGCAGGAAAAAATAAAATGGAAAATTAGTTCAGAAAATTAAAAATTATTACATTTTGCAATGGGAGGAATAAGTATCCACACAAAAACCAATTAAATAGAAAACAAAATGCCTTTCTGTCAGCTGTCAAATTCACGCACTGAATGTCCGATTCTATTGAGACTTTGTTTAAGCCAACTAAAATTAACAAGACTTGCCGAAACCGATCAAAATCCCATTGGTCGTGCAATAATATTTACATGTAATGAGATATTTCATTAAGCTGGCTTAAACTAGCCAAAGTCAATTATGGCTGGCCCCCTAAGTTTCCTTTACTTCACCATTTAGCGTTCGCGAATAGTGAACAGAAGAAGGCCCACGACCAAGCTGTAAGTACCTGTCTACATTTGCCTACCCATGAACAGTCCATTAGAATGAAAGTAATATTGACAGATGGGAAATGCTGAAATCTAAAACATAAAATAAGGTTGAAGTAGTGGGTTGACACGGATTCTACCTCGCATTCTACTTTTCGACTTCCGCACACTGCACACCCCCCGACGATCAGCCAAAAATGAATAAAATCTATAGAGGGAAACTCTTCGAAAACAAAACACTCATACCTCCACAGAGAATTATAATTTTGAGTCTTCCGTATGGCGTAAGCCCTCCGATGATCGGAAAAAAATATAAAATGTGTCAGAAACAAAACGCTTTGGGAAAAGGGCAGTACTTCTTCCACCGAGAATTATATTTTGGAGTTTACTTTCGGTGTAGTTTTGGAGGAATCAACCCCTCCCGGTAAAATCTACCCGTCTTGCGCGACACGGCTTTCATTCCCATGATAACGTAAAAATCCACCGAAAGTCAACTCCAAAAGTGGCTGTCCATGAACATTGTGTTCACATTTTCAGGTGGATGAAAGACTTTTTGACAGGCGGAGCACTTGAATCGGAATCGGAAATTTTTAAATTTGAGCAGTTGTCCTGTAACATACATTTTTTCATTTTCTTTACACTTACTTGCCCATCCTTGCTTATCAGCGATCAAAACTAAAACGAAAAATATGTCAGAAATGGAACGATATGAAAAAAAACGTCATGCTTCACCCGAAAATCCAGTTCAGAAGTGGATTTTCGGTGGAAGTAATTCTTCCTCTTCAAGCTTAAATAAAAAGCGTTCTCTCTTTCGGACAATCTTCCTGCCCACGCCAATGTGAACAGGCACTTTGATTAATTTGGGAGAACGTTATATGTGTACTCTTCCAAGTGGATTGCCTTTTGTTATGTTCGGATATCTACCCTTCGATTTTTTGCTGGGAGTTCCTGCCCAAAGAAAAATCTTGAGTAGAAATTTGTAAAAAAATTGGAAGGGTGGGGAAATTAATTACTCTCGCAAATGCGTTCTCTTTTACAAATTTTTTCTTGCGACAACAGGTTTTTGTACAAATGTGTTCAAATTTGAAGTCCTGGAACAAACCTAATACCTACACAATAGAATAAATTTAAAAAAAACATTGAATTATTATAGTTAAGCCTTTTTTATTGGTAAATGTTTCCTTCGATAATAATTTGTCGAATTGCTGAGTTAGGTTTTTTCTCTTCTTTGCAACTCTCTTCTTTTTACAATAAAAAGTTTTAACTGATTATTGCATATCATGTACTCTTTTTGAGTGAAGAATTGAATTCTTTGTTTTTTTTTTTTATTATAATCTAAGATAGATACATATTTCATATGAGAATAGCTTTTACATATATTTTGCTTCCTTGCGTGGAACTAAATGTATGTAATACACTTCGTGTGTGTGTTGTTTTTTAATCAATTAATTTTTTGTTGTTTTCCTCTTTTTTTTTTAATTCGTAAAAACAAATTTAATATCAGTACTTAAGGTTAACAAAACTTACAAATTGCACTCAATTGTAGGGCGATGTAGTAATATAACGATGTAGGATAACAATATAACGGTTCAAAATTATTAATATTATGAAATCCGATAAACTAATAAAGAAACGAAACTAAAAATAGATGAATAATGATAAATTGAATGAATAACAAATAAGTTAAAGATGCGATTAATGGATGTTGAATGATGAGTGGTTAATCGTTACAATGGATTCAAATGTAAATGACAATTAATTGGTTAGTTTAAACCGGCATTGACAACAATGCATATGAGTTTGGGTAATAAATATGATGATAATTATTGAATTGTATGTTTGGTTTCCTACGAAATGACTTACGATGACGATACAGATATAGAGATATATAGTATATAATGAATTTGAAGCACATTATTATGTCTAAGAGTGTAATTATATTAATTATCATTGAATCTGTGTTTGATGTTTTGCTTTTACCGCCGTTGCTATTCGCTAACATTGATGTACCAATAAAATCGGCTTTCTTTTGTAATAACATGAAGTTTTCTTCGTTTTGTTGTATTTCATTTTGTATTTTAACAAAACAGAAACGACGATAGATAATCTTGAAAAATGTTGCTGATGGTATTGGTGAATAATTGAGGATTGCTTGGGTGGAGTTAACATTAACGGCGACAGCAATGGAGACGGTGAGTTGCTGATGACATTTGAAATGATTTTTATTATCAATAATCAAATTATTTTTATTAATATAATTAATACGTGTAATGTTGTCGTTATTCTGATGGCACTCTAGTTATTTCTTCTTCTGTGCCTTCTCGGCGGCTTTTGTTACTTTGCCCGAAGTGGTCTCTTTAAAGTTGACTGATTTTATAACACCAACAGCAACAGTTTGTCGCATATCGCGTACAGCAAAACGTCCTAGCGGCGGAAATTCTTGGAAACTTTCAACGCATAACGGCTTAGTTGGAACCAAATTAATGATGGCCGCATCACCGGATTTAATCGATTTCGGATCGGTTTCAGTTGTTTTGCCAGTACGACGATCACATTTCTCCTTGATTTCAGCAAATTTGCACGCAATATGAGCGGTGTGACAATCGAGAACAGGCGTATAGCCATTAGCAATTTGTCCTGGATGATTAAGTACAATCACCTGTAAAATAAACAGTTATTAACAATTGATTTTTGGAGAGAGAACGTGTTATATTATGTTGGGCAATGTTTTTTGACGTACACACATAGTATAAAACTTGTACCTAGGTGTACTTATTTGTATTCACTAATGTCCTTAAAATAGAAAAACAAAACTTAAAATTGTATTTTTAGAAAGACTTGTATGAATTCCATATTTTAAATGAAAATTAAAAGTGCGCATTTAAAAAGTGGCATCACGTGTAGCAATATCAAGAATAAAATAATAACAACAGCGTCCTGCATCTGTGTTCTGCAACGTGTTTCTTGAAGTGTATGTGGAAACTTAAAAGCCCTGAGCTTGTACAAATTCGAGCAATTTTGTCACAAAGAAGGGAGAAACAAGATACCGGCATTTTTCTTCTACATTATTTAATTATTCCATTGAAGTAGTATTTTTTTTTATAGAAAATAAAAGGTACGTTTCTCGACGTCTGCTTATACATGTACATACATAGATGTATAAGGGGTGACCCTTAATTGTTTTAATTTTTCATTCATTTTCATTGGTAATTCTTAACTTTGAAATTATATATGAATCAGATAATATACATACATTTGTATAATACTTCGCTTATATTAAGTATGTTCCCACAAGATTTTTGTTACAATTGGTAAAAGAGAATTGTTTGCTTAAGTTTGAGGAGTAGGAATAAATTCTGTCTTAAACTCAAACCCTTGCGGGAACTGGTGCACATGTGCAGCAAAGCATCGCGCAGTTAATGCGTGCAGCAACGTATGTGAGACACATGCGCAGTAAAATTTTGACTTTTCGTCGCGTTGTTTTACTGTCATTGTCATATTCGATAAACAAACATCAAAAGCAAAATAATTTAAAGATGGATATTGAGAAACGTGTAAAATTAAAGAAAATAACTATTTTATTATCCGTTCTTCAATATTATTATAATCTTATGGATGTTTTGTGCCGCATTTACTGTTTGACAAAGAAGAGAAGAATATGCACGCGGTTTATTTACACCGAAAATGAACGACAACTCCACGGATTTTTTTAATAAATTGTTTCTTTATATTAAAATCAATGATACAGACGAATTTAGGAAAGCTACACGAATGGGGATAAGTGAATTCATGTATTTGAAAACTTTACTAGAAATCAAACTCAAGAAAAAAGATTTTACTCGGGAATCCATTAGCCCAGAATGTTGACTATTGTACTAAATTGTTGTTCTACTACTTCAGGTTTGCATTGAAATTAGAATTAGCGACGACTTGCATTGCTGGGTGCGCGTGCAATAAGCACATGTATTCGCTTACATATAAAGCTTTGTTTTCTAATTTTGCTGCACGCATTTTGCTGTACATGTGTTTCAGGCATAAGAGAAAGATTTTTAGATTGGTTATTATTACTATTTTGTTGATTTGATATGTGTTTAATGATTTCTATTCTATTAGTCTTCTTAGTTAATTTGCATAAAATTGCCGTAATTCACACAAATTTAAACTTTTATGAATTTGACAGTTTTTTTTAATTGAATTGATTTGACGTCTTTTTACAATTCTTGCACAAAGAAGAATGTCGTGTAGAAATTTGTAGGAATTGGCAGAAAGGGGAAATGAATTTACTCTCTCAAATGCGCTCTCTTTTACAAATTTTTTCTCGCGGGCACAGGTTTTTGTACAAATTTGGAGTCCTGGAACAGACCTATTTATTGGCTATTTTGCCTTAACAATTTGAATTTATATTTGCACTTGAACTTGTATTTGATTATTTTTCTATACTCGTAAGGAGCTTGCCTAATGTTTAACCCACGAGTAGATATGAACTATACAATACTCTTATGTCTATTTCTATATTTAATGACATTTTTATTTCAAACTCACCTGAGCGGTGAAGTCAGCAGCACCTTTTGGTGGGCAATTCTTAGAATCACCAGCAACATATCCACGACGCAACTCCTTTACTGAGACGTTCTTAACATTGAAGCCGACGTTATCTCCAGGCAATGCCTCAGACAAAGCCTCATGATGCATTTCAACAGACTTAACTTCTGTAACCAAATTAACTGGAGCAAAGTTTACCACCATACCTGATAAATCAAAGAAAAAGCAGACATTAAAAATATTAGTTTGGAAAATTTATTATCAACTTTACCTGGTTTCAAAATGCCAGTTTCAACACGACCCACTGGTACTGTACCAATACCACCGATTTTGTACACATCTTGCAGTGGCAGACGCAATGGCTTATCAGTTGGTCGTTGTGGTGGTAAAATAGCATCCAATGCATCAATTAAAGTCTTACCCTCAACTTTACCTTCTTTCCGTTCAACGGTCCATCCCTTGAACCAGGGCATTTTATCAGATGGTTCCAACATATTATCACCATGCCATCCAGAAATCGGCACAAATGCAACCGATGCGGGATTGTAACCGATTTTCTTAATATACGATGATACTTCTTTCTTAATTTCTTCGTACCGTGATTCGCTGTAACCAGGTTCAGTGGAATCCATTTTATTCACACCAACGATCAATTGTTTTACTCCCAAGGTAAAGGCCAACAGGGCATGTTCTCTAGTCTGACCATTCTTTGAGATACCAGCCTCAAATTCACCAGTGCCAGCAGCAACAATTAATACAGCACAATCAGCTTGCGAAGTACCGGTAATCATGTTCTTAATGAAATCACGATGTCCTGGCGCATCGATAATAGTCACATAGTACTTGGCCGTTTCAAATTTCCAGAGAGCAATATCAATGGTGATACCACGTTCCCGTTCGGCTTTCAGTTTGTCCAAAACCCAAGCATATTTGAATGAACCCTTGCCCATTTCTTGGGCTTCCTTCTCGAATTTTTCAATGGTTCTCTTGTCAATACCACCGCACTTGTAAATCAAATGACCAGTGGTTGTAGACTTTCCGGAATCTACATGACCAATCACCACAATATTAATATGAGTCTTTTCCTTGCCCATGATTCTATCAAAAACTAAGCACGCTCAATAAATTCGACAAGTTAAATAAGGAAATTAACTAAAAGACTTTTGATTTGTCTTTTTGCGTTAACAAAATATACTAAGAGCACACAGTGTGTTGTCTGTCTGGTGTCTTTTATCTGGTTGTCTTTAACCGCACCCTGAAAAAAACATACAAAAAACCTATGACTGTCATAAAATTATTCATTTTATTGTAAAATATGATGTGTATTTATTGTATAAATATATCAGGGATTCATATTTGTTTTATGGTTGTTTCAAAATTGTAAACAAAATGTAGTGATATATCCAGACGGTCTAAATGTCAACCAAATTGAACACATCATGTTCGATCCAATTTCGCTTATCCAACATCCTCTGGACGTCAGCTCTTATCCAACGAAAAGAAACGAATTTATAAAATGTCAGCAAAAGTAAAATCAGTAAAATCGTTTATAGACAAATTTTTTTTTTGTTGAAGCATTTATGGTCAAAGAATATTTAAACTCACATATGTATGTGCCGCGGTTAAATCACAAAATTCGGTAAAAGAGAAGGAGAAAGTGGCATTTTTGTGTAGTCTTGGCGGGCCTGATTTATACAAAGTAATAGTAGGGAATAAGACGAAGGACAAGCGAGGTTCATTACAGTACAACCCAATCGAATATTGACAGAAACTATAACAGCGAAGCAGTGGCCAGCAAAACAGCAGGTAGGAGAAGAATTGCATGTTTTTGTTGTGGCAAAGAAAGCCACATACAAAAATTTTGTGGACAAAGACCCGTCCGAAAAGCTTAATGGAGAAGACGAAGAAATTGACAATGATTTGTGTAATAATATCAATAATTTTAAATGTTCCAAAATTACATAATCTACTGAATATTAATTTGAAAGTTGAAGCTGTCAGTATTTATAGTTCGATCCAGACACATGTGCGTGTGTAAGTGTCATCAACATAAATGCTTTCACAAAATATTTTTCAAATAAACAAATTTTGTATGAAAATAAAACATTCAAGTTAATTTCAGGCTAGAGTGTGCAAATTTGTTGTCATACTGTACTATGAATGGAATTAGGCGTTGTAAATATCAAGGTATTTATATTTTAGTTCTCTGATTGAAAGAACCTGGATAGAAATTATGTTTAAAAATTCTAAGGACTTTTATTAACTATTATTGTAATAATATTAGAGTAACTCAAGCTGATTCAATTTATAGGATACTTGACACGGCGCTGCAACAAGGGACGAGAGCTGCTTGTGAGCTCTACAAGCAAAAGAGACAGACGGAACATCGGGTTCTCCAGAAGAAGAAAAAAGAACACGAGATTCGCGCTTTCGAAAATATTGAGTGATTGTACTCCATAAATAACGTACGAAAGTTTTACCAACAACTAAAAAGAACGTGCCAAGGCAAGAAGATCCGTATAGAAGCCTGTAGAGATGAAGAAGGAAGGGAGCAGAGTCACTTTCTCTGCAGATTGTATACTGGCGACGAAGCCCAACACCATCAGGCAGAATATAGCAATCAACTTAGACGATGATAGCCAAAACTTCCGTCCACCTGACCAGAACGAAGTACGGATAGCAATAAATGGGCTAAAATCCAACAAATCAGCTGGACCTAACGACTTATCGGCTGAGGTATTCGAAGCTGCTGGAACCCTGTGACCCTGGCTGTGAACACATGTGAATGGCCATCAATGCAGTTTCTCTCCCATTTTACTCAAAAAACGTCATCCACATCACACACACTTACTGACCTTTCGTGCATATCGCTCTCATTCTAGGAACTTTAATCGTAAATTGCTCTCATTCTAGCCACTTAACTTGTAAATTGCTGTTATTCACTTACGAGTAGAATCAGCAAATACGAGTACTCATAAAACTTTAAACGTGTTTTATTTTACATTCTTACAAAAGAGAAAATAAAGTTCGGCAAAAATGGAAGTATCAACTCGTGGTGTGTTTAGAACGCAGCTTAAAAAAGGCGTTTATTGAACGACGTCCAGTTCACAGGAGTATTGCCAGCTAATATGATGTTTCAAAACAAATCTCCCACATTACTAGATGTATTAAGGTTTAACAATGAAACTAAAAAATATGTAAAGTATATTAATCGGCAAGCGAGGGAGAAACAAAAGTAAAATTGTAGCAAATCGACAAGAAACCTTTTCGAAGCAAAACATGTTGAATATAGTAATACGGTTAAATGAAGTCCAGGTAGAATTTTAAGAAAACTTAGTGGATGTATAGTGTGGTTCGAAATCTAAGAAACTTTTTCCTCTGAATTATTCAAAATCGAATATTTATGTATTTATTCCTTTTAATAGAAATAAAATCCTTTTTATTTATTATCATATATTTAGGGGAGCGGAGTTAACGTTTTTAAACTTTTTTTCCAGTTTTTTTATTACTTCATATGATTGTACAATATCTTAAGACTGTTGTATCAAAATTTGAAACAATTCGGAGCAAAACTAACTAATATATAGAACTTTAAGCGTTCGTTAGTCCATGTTTAATATTGGATTCTCTGGTATACAAAGCTTTAAAGCGATTTTCTGACACTTGTCACTTTTGAAGCCGGTGAACGGTTTAAATCAAAATCTACTTGACCAATTCCTTTGAAATTTAGTATACTACTTCCTTACATAAATGACCAGATATCCCTGTGAGCTTTTTTTTATTTTTCATAATTATTAATTTTACAATTACAAATTGGCCCATTTTTTAGGCGAAAATCGATGTTTTAACTTCTAAAGGTCACCAAAAATTAAAAAAACCGAAAAAAACATTTTCCTCCCAGCAATACCTTGGGAAAGGTTGGTTTTTTATTTCAGATGATGCAGTCATTAGTTTTACGGTTCACCGGCGGAAAACTTTTTTTCGAGGCGTCTCCGAACATTTGCTGCCGGCTTAATTATTAATATTTAGCTTTTAAAAATTAAGGAAATATTGTTCATATGTTATATTATAATGTCACATTCAATTAAACAAATTTGTATTACCTGTAGCGTCTAAAAAAATTCTTAAAAATGGGCCTTTTCTTCGTCGAATTAACGTTAACCCACCCTTAAGTTCTTAAATAGTTATAATAAAAACGAAAATCCAAAATAAATTCATTCAGAGCAAATAAAAAATCAAATACGAGTTTCCCTCAAAATGCTACTATGCGAAACCTAAGCAACCTCTACGTAGACACACCTCTTTAGCCACAAATGGCATCTTACGGTAGTTTTTTGAGTTTTTTTATTTTTATTTTTCCTTCAACGCCTTTTGTTTTAGTTAGCTGAGAGGATTTGTTGTCTAAAGAAGTTCCAATTGACACCCGTTTGTTTTCAACTGATATATTAATTAATTATGGAGCGTACACAGTATGGACAGCCAATTAAATATGAAATTATTGAATGCTATAATAACGGCGGATCCCAGATATCAATAGCTAAATAATTTAAGATCAACAAGCCTATTATTTCACGGCTTATCAAGAAATATAAGGCACTTGGAACAACTGAACAAGTGAATTTCGGTGGACGTCCTCGTAAGACATCATGTCGAACAGATAGACGAATTTTCAGAAAACGTGCACTAGAAAACGACTTAAAAAGTTATACACCATCCAAGAAGCCATTATTGAAAAAGAAGCATTTAAAAAAAAAGTATATTTAAAAGAACTTTAAGCTATTGTCTCGAATATTGGAATTTTAATACACTTTCAGATTAGATTTTGCAAAAGGACACCTAAATTGGTTCGTAGGGAAAGGGAAGACCGTTCTTTTTAGTGATGAATCAAAGTTCAATCTGTCACGTTCGTAGAAGAAAAAGGGTCAACACCTAAATCCCCGGTATTGGAAAGGCACAGTAAAACAAGTATAATGGTGTGGACTTGCTTCTCAGCGAATGGAGTTCGACCTTTTCACCAAATAAAAACTATAATGGATCGATTTGTCTACAAAAACATCTTAAATGAGAAAATGTTACAGTACGCCGAATGGAATATGCCACTTTCATGGGTGTTTCAACATGACAATGACCCGAAACATCCATCGAAGCTGGTCAAAGAGTGGTTATCAACCAATTTGATTAAAGTTTTGGAGTGCCCCCCAAATCCCCCGACTTGAATCCAATTGAAAATCTCTTTGGCGTCTGAAAGCGTAGAGTTGGGAATCAACACTTCAAAAATAAAGATGAGCTCATGACGTGTTTGAAAAAAACTAATTGAATCTATGCCCCGTAGATGTGCGGAGGTAATCAAAAATAAAGGTTATCACACCAAATACTTATTAAAAGTTGCTTATGTTTCGGACAGTTGTACTCGTATTTTGAGAGGAATTTGTATTTGATTTTTTATTTACTTTGAATCAAATGATTATGGATTTTTGTTCTTACTATAACTATTTAAGTATTGTACTTAATGTAATAAATAAAAATTGCTCTATTTCTATAAAAAAGAATAAATACATAAACATTAAACTTTGAATAATTAAGAGTAAAAAGTTGTTAGGTTTCCAACAATACTGTAGATACCTAGTATTAGTTAACAGTCTACAGAGCGAGGCTCATATTAATTAAAAAAAAGTGTTAGAATCATTCAATATACCTGTGCTCGTACAGTTAATCCTCAAAAGTGCTACAATCAATCAATATACCTGTGCTCGTACAGTTAATCCTCCAATTTCTACCGTCGAATGGTTGGTCTGAAGAATTTGTAGGAAGATGCACGTGAGCCAAAAATATTCAACACTGCAGCACTTCAGGCAGGTCCCTACTGATATTAAGTAAAAAACGTTTGTCAGCATACTGATCAGCTTGGTTATCCTTCCAGAAAAATCAAATTGACAGCTTAAAAGGAGAACAAAGCTTGCAAATTCTTGGTTTTTAGATTAAAATGGCAGTTGTATAATGAAGATCTATTCTGAAAAGCTGACCAACATATTTATAAGACTTTAGGACTGAAGCACATACTCTCCAATAGGAAAATAACATCCTGTGTCGTTATGATTTAAAACGTTATACTATATGCTGACCTAATGAACACGAATGTTTATAGACCCGACTTTTTTGGCAAATGGCTTATATTTTCTCATTAATAAATTATTATTTTTGAAATAATGTCACATACTGTAGTACAGAGTCGCGTCTTATTTTTATGGTAAATGAATTGCCATAGAATTTGTGAGAAAGTCTTGTAGAGTATAAGTTTTTGTGAGCGAGTATTAAGTCGTACTTTGTGGTAAAAATTTATTCAAATATTGTCCATTAATGGATTCCAAAAGATTACAAAAAGGACTAAATATAGATGCGTTGTAAGTAAGATATATGGGTAAAAACAGCAGAGAACACTTCTAATAACAGAAAAACTATAGTAGATAACTCACCGTCAGCTTAAGAAAGAAAAGGTGCCTTCAATTATGATAGAAAAAGCGTCAAATCAAATAGTACATGAATAAAAATAAATAAAAAAAGACATTTGAAATGAAATAGAATGATACGAAAAGTAAGGATAGGGTTAAATGCACACGAGTGTATGTTTTCCACAGTTTTTAATAAAAATGTTTTTAGTAACGGCTCCTATGAATTAGAACCAAATGCAAAAATGATTTCTAAAACCAACCTTAATTGGTATAAATAGAAAGCGAACCAGAGCCAACATCTGTATTCAATTTAGTTGTAAAAGATTAAGAGCAGTTGTTATGAAAAGAAATGGCCACTAACAGTTTTCTTCCACAATTTTGAAAGCAAGTGCTTCAAATAAGCTATGGGAAAAGCTGAATTCAAATAATGCATAGATAATTGGGTATGCAAAATACACAATATATAGGATTATTAAGCGCTGCAGAACTCTATCCGATGGGAAATACCAGAGGCTTTCCTTCGCAGCAGTTTTTTATAAATTGTTTTTTTTTTTTTGTGAGTAGGTATGATTATGGTTCAGAAAATGATTAAAGAAACTTTTTAAGACTTAACAACAGTTAGAAATTGGGCAGAGAACTATAGGCTTAGACATACCATATCCTATTAAAAATAAGACTTGTCCTTTTCGTAGAAAGACATTAGATACAATCCAGCAGTTTTCTTTCGCCCAATTGGAACCAAAAAGTGTTTGGAACATACAGTAAAGAATTACCATAATAACTCTATACATATACTTATGTATATGCAGACAGCAGGAGAAGCGTAAGAGCTGAGCAAAAAAGGTGATACAATTCTTAATAACACTTATTTTTTAAGGTCTGCTATTTACTGTACGTATCTATTATTTGAAATATTTTCAAAGCTGAGGTTTCTGTCTTGGGCAAATATATGAGTATATAGTATATAGCTATTTCTATCGATATTCAAGCTGCACTCAAACTGCTAGAATCAGCAGACAGAAACTTTCCAACAATTGTCACATACGTGCATAATGATGTAACATTCTTTTGGGTGCTTGGACATTGAGTGTTAGAAAAAAATTGTGATGGAACGATATTAATTGGCGAAGTGATAAGTGTCAAGACACAATTGTGCGTTATTAAGACAATAGTTTAAGGGATTATGAGAAACGTACATAGCTGATAAAACTTCTTATGATAAAATCAAAGAGAAACCAGGGAAATTGTGAAACTAGATAGATAAAAGTTAAGAACAAACTTTTCCGTATTATTTTAAAGCAGCAATTAGCTATATATTTTATTTAGCAACTTAAAGGGACTAGCATATATAAATTTAAAAAAATACACATATTTATATTTTTGGATATTGAGTGTAGGATGACCCTTTCTTTTGCAGCTATGCCAGGAATTACGGTGAGCTCATTTTTGTACCTCGTATCCTAGAAAATCAGCTCCTAAACTAAAAACAATCGTATCTAATTTTTCTAAATTGCTTTATACAATACCAAACTATAAACAAATTTATTAAATTTCTTAAGCGTACACACGTTCGAATATATTGTAGAAAAACGAGCAAAAATAATGCTAATACTTCAAGGGAGTTAATCAGTCTTATGGTATGTCTAAATGTATGCGGTATATGTATTCAAAAAAAGCATATATTAAATCACATAACAGACTGAGCAAATTGTATATACAGTAAGCTGCAATAATAGTACTAATAACTAGAACCCAGTATACCGGTGTTGCCTATTAGTTTTTTTTATGGGACACTAAGGAATTCCTCTTATTAAAATTGTTTCTCTGGACAAAAAACCTTTAAAATCAGAATCCTCTTGATGATTTACAAAATCTAAAAGAAATGAGATGAGATGCATATCCATAATACATATACATGCATATATGTATGCTCTTCGATTTAGTTACACTTCCATCCGTGAGTATGTACATATAACAAAATAATTATTTCTAATTATATATATACATATATATACACGTATATATATATATATATATAAAGTTTACTGATTCCTTGCAACCTATATAAAAATCTAGACAATGTAATTGTCGTTATACTAATACACTAATTCCTCCCTTGAGAGAGGAAAAAATAAATCAAATTAAAAATATGCACATAAGCCGACTACTAAATGTCTAAAATCCATAATCACATAGGCAGTTAACTTATAAGAATCCATAAAATAAATATTATACAAAATTTCTGAAGCTAGTAAGCGGTAAAAATTAATAAAAAAAAAAGAACTAAAAACAAAAACTTTACCTCTAAGACAATTCGTTGTTAAACAATTTGGAAATCTTGCGCAGCTAAAGGTGTAGCACCTTTTTCAAAAACCGACAATCTACTTCAACACCAATTTGCAAACTGTACTTTCCTTGGAAAACTTCAGAAATTTATGTCGGTTTATATTTGAAACATTAATTGCAATTGCAAACAAATTGATATGGTTTTCAAACCTACTCAAGTTTTACTACAGTAAAGTCGGCCAGTACCGCACGAGACACTGTGTGACAAAAATCAATCCAATCAGACATTCTTTTCGAGTTGCCATAGCTCCGGTAGATACAAATATCAGTAAGGTGTATGTAGATGTAGAGGGGAATATTATGGAGATTCAAATAAAACTGAAAACGAATGAAAAAGAAAAACTGGATACCTGAGAAGCGGGTGATGAAAAATCAATACTCCTACAAAGATGGATGTCAGAATAGTGGGCCAAGATAATCAATAGTAACAAATTGTAAACCACACTAGATATTTAAACTTTTAGAAAATCCGCTAAAACCATTTATCTAAAAATGCTTTTCGACAATTCGTAAAGAATTGTACGTCTTTTTGCAGTTTTATAATTTTTCTTTTTGACTGTAACGGAAAGCTTATTAGATAAGCGCACACACTAATTAACTGAGTAATGATGGCGAATTCACCCTTCACTGAAAAATACAAATAGCGAGTTCGTTTTTAATTTTGACAAAATTCCTTAAATAACCTCTCCCCAGCAAATCCTAGTTGATCCTTTTTTTGGAGATCTTATGGTGTTCCGATTGACATAGGAGAAGAAATTCCTTCTTTTATATACCACACAACCGGCCGGCTTTCATAAGGTAGGAAAAATTGATTTTCCCGGCTGGGAAGTTGATGAATTTTATCCAAATTTATCACAAATTTTTAAGAGACTCAAATAAAATAACAAACCGTTAGAATGTAGCGAATTATTTGAAAATATTTTTTACAAATATTTCAAATGGATGGATTGGTTATTGATGAAATATTTAAGGATTTTCACTTAAGTAATAAAATTTTCTTCCACTTACCTCAAGCACAAAAGACGGAAAGGCCGATTTTCACGACAGGGTAGATGCACATGCGCTGGAGTCAATAGTCAGCTATACAGCGCAATTATTCGAGAGTGTGCACTAGTACAGGCAGCATTTTGTTGCAAATCATAGTCACTGGCAGCACGACTATTGTGTGTGTCCCTACATGCGAATGTACATAGTGTTGTTGGTTGGAAAAGTCATTTTATTTCGGCTGTTTGTCACTGAATGCTCTTGCAATATTTGTTCAGTTGTAGATGTGAGAAGCAAGAAGAAATGTACGAATTTTCACGAAAACCCGAAATGTACTCTCACCCTTCTAGTAGTACGACTACGAGTAGTTGAGATTTTGCGAATATTAAATTGTAGCTCGCCGTTTTCCAATTGAGCGAGAACAAACAATGGAGATAGAAAAGCACACGGTTCTAGTTTCCGTTTACCACATGCACGAGAATCTATGGCTTTTTGTACAAGTACTTGGGATGTCGCACATAGGGTGGAATCCACATTGCATCACCGTGCAATGTATAGTGCGCATTCAAATGAAAAAAAAAAAAAAAAAACCATGAACGACAAGAACAAAAAATATTTCACCAGAATTCTATTTTCGAATCTCTCGATCACTTAGTGACTGCAGTGCAAAAAGAAAGGGTGCATCATCAACTAAGCACGGCGCAAAGTGATGCCATTTACATGGGACAAAATTGCATATGTTGCATCAGGTTAAATGACACAGATGGAGAGTTTAATTCGTAAGAAAGTGCAACATTCTTAAGACATCAGGTACGGTAAAATTCATGAATCAAATGGGACTTAGTTTGTTTGATTAAACATCTACCTACTTACAACTGAAACAACAGATTTCTAAGGTCCATTGATATGCGACTTAGTTTTTTCTTATCTTTTGTTCAAGCATGTAACCCCTATACATTTCGAATCCATAGATGGGTATATTGTGTTGCCCAAAAATGTATAACTCTACATTGAACGAATTACAGAACATATGCACGGAAGAAGAAGAAAAATGCTGGGAAGTTGATCATAGAATGCAATGATGAGCGCCCAAATTTCCTATTCATTGAGGAAAAACTTCAAATATCATCTCATAAGATGCTACCTTTAATATTTTTAACTTATATATAGATAGCGCTACCATCCGTCACTAGACTGTTCTTTGACATCTTTTTTACCATTCACGGTCTTAATGATTTTTTTACATCTCACTATCACTTGACAAAGTTCCTGATTCTACAGCTAAGTCAGGCATTCTGTCTTTAAAAATTTGGAGGTCTTGAACTGTTTTACACCCTCCGATCCACATTTGTTCACTTTTAGTATTATTTCTAGAGTCAAAGGTATCATTTTACGTCATTTGCCTTTATCTTATGACATGCTGTTCCTCTGCAGGCTATCAGATGGCAGTTGTTTTACAAATAACAGTTTGTAGTAACTCAATTAAAATTAAAAAAGCAGTGGCTTTTTGTGCCAGGGTCTGTGTTAAAAATACGGCCAGCACTAAAAAAACTTACAAAGTAATTTAATTTTCTAACGTCACCACCCTTCGGCGACTAATAGCAAACCTCCGAAAGTGAAATCTTCTGTCCACAAACGTCTTTCGCTCCCCTTCCACTGTATGTATAACAATGTCAGTATGCGAGAACGGTTGTATGTTACCACATGAAATGTCCGATTTTCGCTCAGTCAAAAATAAGAAATTCTCGAGTGAACATCTGTGAACGTTAAATTTTCTTTTTTTATAAAATAAAGTGGTACGTGTGCTTGACGTATGAGAATTTTATTTATCATACTGTCAGCAGCTCAAATTCAAACCCTCTTTCTTTACGAATTTAAAATGGGACATAATGCGTCATTGGCAATGAAAAACATTAATAACGCATTTGAGGATGCAGCGTTAAACATGGGAGTATCCCAATGAGAATATGTCGACACCTCTCTCTCATAGGAAAGGTAAAGAAACTCGATAAGTGGGTACCACATGAATTGAATAAATCCCAAAAACTACGGCGATATTTTAGAGTACGTCCGAAAATGGGCTTGAGGGTATACTGATGAGCATTCATAGCGAGACGGGTGTTATGGTAAAAAGTTTGAAGGGGCGGAATGCTACTGGCGATAAAACAGAGTGAGACACGAGACATTACGTCGGTGTTCGAGGGTGTCCATTGTTTGAGTGATATTAGTATCACCTATGAGTTTTATCGTACGGTTTTTAATCCTATCTAGCACTTGCAGAGATGTTATAGGCGCACCCGACCAGATGTGGGTATTGTACTTCAATTTCGTCCGGACAAATGCCTTATATATTGTGGCCACATCAGAGGGGGTAAAGTATTTCTTACATCGCTTGAGGAAACCTAGACATTTCGCAGCATTTTTGACGACACCGAATATGTGGTCATTCCAACTCAAGTTGTCATTGACACACACACCGAGAATGGAAAGTTTATTGGTTTCGACGATGCAAGTGCCATCCATGGATAACGGCTGGGTGTTTAAATTTCGCTTTAACGACAGCAGACAGCATTGTGTTTTGGAAGCATTAAATTCTACTCTGTTAGTGGTTCCCCAATTAGTTATGCCGGTAATATGAGAATTTAATGAACTTAACATGCGCTGCCGTTCCCATTCTACAGCCGAAGAGCAGGGACGTGAGCCCGGGAACGAATATAAAAAGCAGAAAGTACTGTCGTCAGCAAAAGAGTACATTGGATTAGAGGTAGCAGACAAGAGATCGTTCATGACAATTAAAAAGAGTGTCGGAGACAGAACGGAGCCCTGGGGCACACAAGCATTTATTTTGTGAATATCAGACTTGAAACCATCCAAGACAACTTGAATTGAACGTTCCGAAAGGTAATTTCTAATCCATTTTCGACAAATGAGCCTGATGCCAAACTCTGTCAAAGGCCTTAGAAATATCAAGTGCAACTATCTTGCTTTCGCTAGGATGATGTACGCTTTGGTTCCACTTTTCGGTGAGACATGCCATCAGATCGCCAGTGGACCTGTTGCTACGAAAACCGTACTGCCGGTCATTAAGAAGTTTTCGTGTTTCGAGATATTTCATTAGCTGACGGCTTATCAGCGTTTCCATGACCTTGGAAAGAAGGGACGTAAGTGAAATGGGTCTGTAGGAAGAGAGAGAGAGAGGAAGTTAGGGACGGGCTGGACAAATGCTGTTTTCCATCTGCTCGGAAAGAGTCCTAAAGAGTAGGATTGATGAAAAAGCTTACGCAGTGGTTTTGCCAGCGAAGAACAACACCTCTTCAGAGGGAGGGAAGATATACCATCTGGACCAGCGGATTTATGTATATTAAGATCTTTAAGAACTCTTGCTACTACACGAGTGCGAAAGTGGATTTGTCCCATTGAAGATTCGACGCACTCGAGTGTAGGCGGAGACAAAGACAAAGTGTGCAGCAAGCAGATTGGCCTTGTCCAAAGAGCTGACAGCTGGAATGTCATTGTAAATGAGCGTTGGGATGGAGGATGAGGCAGAATTTCTAATATTTTTGACGAACGACCAACAATTTTTACTACCTTTGGGATATTGTAGGGCGGGTCAATAATTCCGTGCATTTTTGAATTTCTGACCTCTTTACTGAAACAGCAACACTGCTCCTGTCAACAGGCATTTGTCAGTTGACTCCTGTCAAAATTTAAACTTGCTACGTCAGTTAGTTTGTGTTTGACAGCTATTTTTATCAGACTACTCACTAATTTGAGGAGAAAATGGAAAAAAGTGAATTTCGTGTGCTTATTAAGCATTATTTCTTGCGAAAAAAAACCATTACCGAGACCAAGGCTAAGCTTGATAAATACTATGACGACTCTGCACCATCGATTTCAATGGTAAAAAAGTGGTTTACTGAATTTCGTTGTGGCCGTACAAGCACTGAAGATGCCGAACGTCCTGGACGCCCAGTTGAGGTCTCTACACCCGAAACAATCGAAAACATTCACGATATGGTGTTGGCCGACCGAAGATTGAAAGTGCGAGAGATTGTGGAAGCCGTAGGGATCTCGCATGGCTCAGTGGTTTCAATTTTGAATGATCACTTGGGCATAAGAAAGCTTTCCGCAAGATGGGTGCCGCGTTTGCTCACAGTCAACCACAAACGCAATTGTGTAACAACTTCACAGGAAGGTTTGGCGTTGTTTAATCGCAATATGGAGGAGTTTTTGCGCCGTTTTGTAACCGTGGACGAAATATGGATCCATCACAACAAACAACAGTCAAAACAGTGGGTTTCTAAGGGTGAATCGGCGCCAAAGAAGGCCAAGGTGGGTTTGTCAGCCAATAAAGTTATGGCGACTGTTTTTTGGGATGCACGCGGGATAATCCACATTGACTACCTTCAAAAGGGAAGAACAATCAATGGGGAATATTATGCCAACTTATTGGACCGATTCAATGACGATTTGAAAAAAAAAACGACCTCATTTGGCCAAGAAAAAAGTTCTTTTCCACCAAGACAATGCAAGGGTGCACACATGTGCAGTTGCCATGGCAAAAATCCATGAATTGGGCTATGAATTGCTCCCTCATCCACCCTATTCTCCAGATTTGGCTCCGAGCGACTACTTCTTGTTCCCAAACCTGAAGAAATGGCTTGGTGGAAAAAGATTTGACTCCAATGATGAAGTCATCTCGTCATTTTGAGGACCTCGACAAATCATTTTTTTTGGAAGGGATAAAAAAATTGGAGAAGCGTTGGACAAAGTGTATAGAGCTCAACTGAGACTACGTTGAAAAATAAAATAATTTTTTTTATCAAAAAATCTGTTTTAATCCAAAAGTCACGGACTTATTGACCCGCCCTCGTATTTTTTGCCTCAGTTTTTGATTGTATTGGAATTTTACACGTTTAAGAAAGACGTTGCAGTCATTTCTGGCTCGTTTGAACTTTTTTCGATTTTCCTCAGCTGGGCTGGTCTTGAAGGACCGAAAAAACATTTCTCTAACCCTGACAGCCTCTTTACAGCTCGAGTCGTACTATGCCTTTTCTTTTGGCTTGATACTCTTCATCCGATGAGGGATAAAGTTTCTCATTCCAAAGAGAATGGTGTCTGTGATCATATCAGCAGCGGCATCCACGTCGTTATCGAGGAAACATAACGACTAGTTAAAACTGTTAAGACCGCTCCAGTTGGCTTTCTCGTATTGCCATTCGGTTCTGTTAGGAATCTTTTCTCTAACTGTGTTCGGTGTACGAGAAATTAGCTGATATGACACAGTGGTCCGACGGGCCTAGAGGGGAGAGCACACCAACGGTGTACTTATCAAGGTAAGAAGTTAGAAACAAGTCCAGGGTGTTGGCGGTATGTCTGTCAACGTCTGGTATTTGTGTGGGCTCTTTTACAAGCTGGGTTAAGTTATTTTCTGCAGCGAAGATCTCAACGCACCGTCCTTAGGGTGTTATCTGTCCAGAATGTCGAAGCCACCCGGAATACTGTGTATCGAAATAACCTTAATAATAATTTCAGTATGAGGATACAGAGATACAATTCTATGAATGCAGTCAGACAGCGCATCAAACTCGTTAAAAATCGAATTGCAGTCCAGTTTGGGGCTTCTGTAAATAAAGCAGTAGTGGATAATTCGCTTACGGAGATGGAATTTTAACCACATGAAATTGAATTCCGGATTGGAACAGGGACTACATTGTGGTGGAGTTTAGTAAGCTACATCACTACGCACGTAAATGGTGAGACCGTGGTGAGAGAAGAATAATGGCACTAGTTCGTAGCTATGTAGCTTCAGATGAGAGTGATCTAAGAGGCGTGGGCGGGGATCTACCTGTGTTTTACCACGTGCCAAAACAATTGGTCTATATTTCCAGACGTGGACGTAAATACAAACACCGACGTTACTAAACGCACATGCCCGCACATGATAATCGTAAAATATCTGGCAGTGGTTGGATGCAGATGAAAAACCAAAACACACGCCCAAGCCCGATCTTCACCCAAAAAAGGTTATGGTGATAATCTGTTATACTTCGAAAGGACCAATCCGCTTTTCACTTCTTTAACCAAGAGAAACAATAAACGCTATTAAATAATGTGAGAAAATCGACATATTGCATGCCAAATTGCCAGAAAAGCAACCGGCGTTGGTCAATACGCACGGTTCGATCCTTTTGTATGACAATGCTAGACCCCATACGTCACAAGTTACGGTGAAAAACTGTTGCAGTTGGGATTGGAAATCCTTCCGCATCCACCGTACTCTCCTGATATTTCCCCAACGGATCATCATCTTTTCCTCAATCTGGATTCATTTTGCCGGCAGTAGGTCTCCCGGAACCGAGCAGCGGTCATAAAAGCCTTTGAAAATTTCATTGCCCCAAAAATCAGCACTTCTACGAAAAAGGAATGTTTGACTTTGTATCACGTTGGAAGAATGTCATAGATGCCAACGGATCCTATTTTGATTGAATAAAAACTTACGGAAAAATAATATTGGCTTTTAAGTTTTTGCATTTCATGTGGTACAGCCCAATACTAGGACTTGATCCACACTTTACTGTGACACCAATAATTTATTTCTATTCTCAATATCTCTGATTAATTTCCTAAAAAACGCAAATCAATTTAATAGGATTTTAGAAAAGTTTTGAACCCCTGTCTAATTCTCGAAAGTCACTTCTTATGCATATGCAGATAGTGGTGCTATACTGCCTGTCGGATTATGTCCAAAAACTATCTGCTCCAAAGCAAAAGTAGTCCTGGAGGTAGTCGATGATTAGTACGGTAATGATGCTTATTAAATTCTCTTAAAAGGAAAAGGAAGCTGCCTACTCTCGAACAATTAGTACTAAAAAGCCAATATCCGCCAAGTAGGACTTGATGAGGTGGCACTTTGTTCCATGATATCAGGTAGCTGGTTTGTGCCATGTGCAAATCTTACCGAAATTGAGCTGCTAACCAAAACTCGCTTCTTGATAAGGACTGATTAAACCTATATATGTATTTGACGATGCCAGTTCTGACTATTATATGTTATCTGAAACAAAAATGAGTTCTTGAAATGTCATTGTGCCAGGGTCCATAAGTAAGTTTAGATAGCTGGTCAATATTGTTTTTACGTCATCCACATATTTACTGGGAAGGAGGTAGACTTTGAAGAATTCGAAATTAAAAGCAAAGTAAAACATGGATATGACACCTTTTATGTACGTTACAACAAAAATCATCAGCTCAGCATTGCATTGCAAGACAACCCAAAATGGGAATATAAGACTGAAGAAGATAGAACCAACCGAATTAACAAGGTAAAGCCTAGGTTTGGTATGTTATCGAAATACGGAAGCAATACTATTATCTCGAAATCTTTAACGTCTTCCAATAACCGGCTTACCAGAGTAGGTGAGATCCAGTGCAGCCACTAAGTTGTGCATCATTTATTAGCATTTGTTAGTCTGCCCCATTAAAATAGAAAACTCTCAAGGCTGTACAATTTTTTGCTCGCCTTCTTTAATTTAATGTACGAGTATTCCTTTTTTTTAGTTAAAAAAAATTGTTAAGTTTTTCAGAAAATTGGATAGAGAGGTAGAAATATGTTTGGACTCAGTGCTTAACTCGCTCCACGATCTAGTGTTTACACAGGCCAGTTAAACTAGTAGGGTTTACATGTGTTGTGTACACGAGGGAGCGAACTGGTAGCCAACTAGTAGCTTTAATAGTAGACAAATTTTGATTGCGAGTCAGGCTGCTAGTTGGCCTGTTATTAAATTGAGGTTTGTATGTTGCTTTTACTACTACAGGTGTTCTTCTGTCTCATCTTAGGATTCTCTTGTTGCAATTAGCATGTACTCGTATATTGCAGAGACAATTTTGTTTGGTGGGATAAATATTTTTAAATACTTGTTGCAGGATGAATTTTGTTTTTTTTTTTCAATTTACAGGTTATTGCACAGACGATTTTTTTCCACTTTTGGGAAGCAAATTTTAAATATGTAGCTCCTATCGCTATATACGAGGTGCCACGGTCTTACGCGCCCGTGAGGATATAGAATTTCGCATTTGTGCATCTTTTCTTTCGATAAAAATAAAAAAAAAGATAAAAAATAAAAATAAAATAAATGTTTGAATTTAATATACGTATATGTATGTATATATCTTACCATTAAGTGAATTTACTCAAACTCTTCGTACTTAGGTCCAGTAAAATTCTTGAACTAAAGATTGCCATCACCCCATAGTAGACTGGTTAAAAGTTTGTTTTCCGCTTCGAATTTCGATCGGGTTAATAAAAATGAATTTGTCCACATAGTTCCCCTTATATTTCTTCTAAATTTACTAGTAACACATACAGTAAAAAAACACTAACACTGTGATAACACCCTACCAGTTTAACTCGTGTGTGTACACCCTAGGTGAGTGGCAATTAGTTGTGGAGACTAAATTATTTGTGTAAATTGACTTGTTGTATTGTAGGCAACCATTCATCTCATGTGATTTCAGAATTCCTTTCCACATTCAGAGTTGTTCAGCAGAGATCGATTCTCGGTCCACTCTTGTTCTCATGGTGTAATACATAAATGAGCTTCCTTTGATAATAATGCAGTCATTTACCTGAATGTATGCAGACGATGTCCAATTGTATAAAAGTTGTCTACTGAGTCTGATCGAAGACTGTGTGGATAAAATTAGTTGAGACTTAAGGTCACAGTGGTCAGCAGAAAACAGACTCTTCTTAAATCCGCTTAAATCAGAATGGATCCGAAAATATCCCAGAAGGCTTTAGAAACTTAATATTTTCCGCAACTTCTACTTCAAGTCCTCCAATAGAGTATGTTGAGTCTGCAAAAAATCTGGCACTAGTTTTGATAAGACACTAAGTTGGGAGCTGCATATTAATGCTATTATTGGTAAAGCGTACGATGTGCTTCGAACTTTGTGGGTCACACAACGTTATACACTCTTAAAACAAGGGTTAATGCTAGCTAAAACACTTATTGTCCCAATCTTAACATACGATTGTGAAGTGTTCAGAAGTTTATAGTTACTCTAGCAGAAGAAAACTCAATGTTCCATATAATAATACTATATGATATATTTACGGCCTGCGGAGACATGACCGGACACCTTTTTCAGACAAGTTCTCAATCTATCTTTCAATAAGCTCATGAAGTGTCGCACATTAATATTGCTCTTCAACATTATGCAGACACACCGACCTAATTGTCTTTTTGAAAAATTACAAATGTCCTTAACAATGAGATCGCGACAACTTTTGCATCTCCGAGATATTCTTGTTGTATATCTGAACGCCAGTTTTTTATCAACGCTATTCGGTTGTGGAACTCCTTACAAAGTCATATTAGAAGAATATAAGCACGAATATTAATTTAATTTAGTTCTAAAAATTATCGATTGATAATCGTTACCCATTAAATTTTATAATTTATGTTATGCTTTCCTGTTTAAATGAAATCAACAAACCTATGATATCTTCTATTGTAATATATTTTAACATAATGTATTTGTAATCAACGAAAATAAATAAATAAATAAATCGCAATAAAGTAAAGTAGTTAGGGTTGTGTTCCCTTTGACGGCTTCAAATCGTCTGGCATCGGTGGCACATGTATATCCATTACTAGCCTAGCACTGGCATACATACCGAACCCTGGCGAACAGTAAGAGTAGCCTTAACACCGAAAATCGAAAAAGAGAATTAAATGCTTTCCAAGAGCTTCAGAACTATAAGTCTGACTTCCTTCATGTTGAAGAGCATGGAGGGAATGGCCGAACTCTATGTGCGGAAAACTGTTTGGCGATTGCTACCTCTGTCTAATATGCAACATACTTACCAACGCGGACATTGATTGCGGATGTTGACTACGACCAATATATGATGGGAAGGGGGGGATCGACCTTCTGGCAGCGCAAAAGACCTGTCGGTAAGACATGGGCCCTGTCACCAAGAATGGTCAATGTCGTCTTCATCACAAAAGCTAGCAAGACCTAGAAATAGATTTACATTTTCTTCTGAACATGAAACAGATCCTTACACCATATCCACTTACGTTTACAATAAGTTTATAACATAGTGTTATAACTTTTCATCTGTTACCATATGATAATCATTAATATCGCGAACAACGTGATGTAACCTTGTTATCGATTACAGAATTGAAGTAAAAGTTTAAAAGTATTTAAAAAGTTTAAATTCACATTTGAAAGAGATTGGAGTAACAGTGGTGAAAAGTGAACAACATAGATAAACTAACTAGATGTCAAACTCTACTAATACTTTTGCAAACGCTTAACTTTTGCACAGACACACTGTAAGTGAATTCCAACACTTCCGCATCTCTAAGGATTTTTCAAAATTTGCTAGAAGGAGAGCAATTTGCAAGTAAAATTGCTAAAATGAGAGCGATTTGCACGAGTGTGTGTAATGGAGACGACATTTTTTTGATTAAAATGGGCGTGGTTTGTATAAAAGGAGAGGGAAATTGCCATTGATGACAATTTACACGTATTCACAGACAGGATCACACGGATAGGGGCGATCAGTAGAAAACCGGTTTTGATTTTCCAATATCTGGAAAGTTTGATACCTAGGTATAGTTAGTCTATGGTGAACAATGAGTAAACAGTGGTTCTTTAAAACTAAAAATAGTTGCATGGTCTGAATTGTATGAGGTTGTGTTGTAAATAAAGAGAGAAATATTTAAAATTTTGGAATCCCACAGGGTGTTTCAAACACAATACGACATCCTAAACGGAACGAAATAAAAGCTTTTAATTACAAAACATACTATATTTCATTGGAAACTTTAAAAATAATCGAGATGACGAGTAAAAAATTGATTAATACACACTTATATGTACAAATTTTTATGAAGATTGCTTAAAATATATATTTCTAATCATTATAAAAATATGTGTTTTTGCATTAGCTCATTTTTCATATAATCATGGTGTTATACGCACGTAACTTGGTTAATAAAAAAACTTCCAGTATAATTAATTGAATCTGGTAGAAATTCTTATGAACTTTCGCAGAAATGTCTGTGGAAACGAATTTGTTTTTTGATTCCACTTGAACAGACCAAGATACGATTATGGCTGCATTTAAGCATTAACCCTTATGTGAGTGAAGAGGTACCCGGGTACCTTTTCAATTTTCAATGAACGATTTATTCAATTTATCGGTAGATATATGCATGAGAGCTTGTGAGAGCTATTAACTTTATATTTTGCACATAATTTCAATAATGAGAAGTCAAAATACTAAATATGAAGACCTCTGCGAACGGAAAATCTTTAAACACCCTAATCCGTGTGACAAGATACCTGGGTACCTATGTTACATAAATACAGAGCATGTTAACTTACCAAAATCTTACATTCAAATTGAAAATGGAAAAAGAATACAAATACTAATCTTTGAAGGTATTTTTTTTATTTTGGCAACAACAAGTCTTATTCAGAAGTTTGAAGACAGACTTCGCATTTTGCCTCGGTTCTTGAATGTTCGTCGCAAATTGGTCGGAAACAATTGCTGCAAGCTTTCCTTGTTTTTCTTTGCTTTTTATTTATGCTTCGACACATAAAACAACTTCCAATTACAGAAATGCGTCCACTTGCATCACGTTTATGCGAAGTTGAAGTGTGGGGTAATAAGGCGAGGGGTATGTTGTGTCCAAGAATGTCTTGAATTGCTGACCGAATGTGCGGTTTTGACATCACGTATGGATTTTTAGCTCGCTCTTCTATATTTTCATGACAAAGTTGCTTAGCTCCTTCAAAAATGTCCTTCTACTATCAGTAATTGTAAATATTGGGTTGTGGTCCATATAAATTATATTAGAGGCCAGAGCTGCAATATCGATCGTATTATAAAAGAATGCCAAAGGTCATCTATTTGTTTTTCGTTTTGTGGTGTATTCTCCCAGCAACTTATCCATATTATCAACACCGCCTTTGATTCCGTTGTAATATATTATTACATCGGGCTTTGCATTTAGGTTTTCCTGAACATATGGTGAAGAATGCATTGTTGAAAGCATTACCACGGCTTTCTTCTTTTTTGGAACATATGAAGAAGTCATCGCTTGGTTGTGAAATGCAAAGTTGGTGGAAAATACTGGTCTATCTTTATGCGTCATCATAGTTGTTGGAAGAAAACGTTTATTTTTAACAAGCGTCACATTCCATTCATTCAATTTATAAGCCAGTTGAAAGGACGTAAAAAAGTTGTCAGTTGTAACATTTTGTCATGAGTTTTTATACTTTGCTACAAGGTCCAACACAATTTTCTGTCCAACATTTGTCTGACGTTCTTCTCCAGTTAGTTTTCCAGTGTAAATTTGGCCATTCATTGGATAAGAAGTTTTTGAATCACAAGCCCAAAATATTTTTATGCCGTATTTTTCTGTCTTTGACGGACCACGATAGCTGTAAAGTTGTTCGTCTATAGTTTTTGTCCAAGTAGCATTTTCCATATATCATGAACGGCAGCTGATTTGTTAATTGACAAACGTTCTGGACGAGTAACATCGTTGTCGAACATTATAAACCGCAAGAACATTCTAAATCTGTCAAACGACATTGATGCGCGAATCAATGGAAAGTGGTCTGGTTTCTATAATTCATTCAAGTGTTCTTTATTTGATTTGTAAACACCACAACAAATCAACATTCCTAGAAATGCGTCGAATTCTCGATCCGTAAATTTTTCGAAAATTTTTTTTAGGAATTATGTTTGAATTTGCACACTTATTAGCCTCGCAGTAAAAAGTTTCGAGAAATTAGTCGCTGGCGAACAATGTTGCGACGAAAGGTCTGCGTTTCTGGAAGGGGATCTGAATACCAATGCGTTCAATCCTTTGCAACCAAGTCAAACGAAGGTTCCTCGATGCTCTCTTCTGAATCGGAAGAGTGAACTTCATATTCAATATGGGCCTCTTGCTCCACGTCAGAAACTTCATTTTCTCCAGTTGGCACATAATTTTCTTCATAACCATATGCCTCAAACCCATCTTCATCACTTGAATTTTCGCAAAGAAATTCCCGTAATTCTTGTGAATTGAATCTTTGAATTCGAACACGTACACTTGTGCTAGAACTCGCTTCCATTTCTTTATTCAAATAACTTACGCTAAATAATAATTCGCTATAAAAAAAACACTGAATTTTTTCAAATAAGCTTACCTTTGTATCACCTTACACAATTTTCACGATGTTTTTATCTTATATGGT
Organism: Volucella zonaria; assembly: GCA_963966105.1. Taxonomy (NCBI): domain Eukaryota; kingdom Metazoa; phylum Arthropoda; class Insecta; order Diptera; family Syrphidae; genus Volucella; species Volucella zonaria. The sequence continues at coordinate 75,143,757 of OZ014530.1, read as the reverse complement.
AAGTTTTTATTTTTTTCTAAGACCGACTGCAAAAATTACTTGTTACTAAGCTCAAGCAACACCAATAAACGAATACCGAAATGCATTTAATTGTATTTCAAAGCCTACGAGTACTAGTTTTTTTTTCATAATAAATTATATCCGATGTACTCGTTCTTATTATTCAGACATAAAATTTAGATAGTTTGAATATTTATTTTCAATTCGAAATAGAAAAAATCCCTAAGAACTTCTGAAAAACTATTTTTGATACAATAAACTTAAAAAAAAGTAAAAAAAATGCATTATTTTCACCTTAATTCATATGAAGGTACCCGGGTACCTTAACACTCTGATTAAGGTGTTTTTTTTTTTTTTCACTCTCATAAGGGTTAAGACTTAACCGTAATAGACTTCAGTTGGATTATGTCAAAACCGAACGAAAGCCCACTTAATTTCTATCAAAAGTTAAAGTTACCCATAATGTACTTGAGCAAACTTCGGATTGTCAGGAAAAAATAAAATGGAAAATAAGTTCAGAAAATTAAAATTGCGAAATTATTGCATTTTGCGATGGGAAACAGAGAGTGACGCGGTGATTGAGACGGATAAACACGCCATTTCGACTAGTGTGAGTGAAACAGATAGAGATGCCACCCTTCTCATTTCATTTCATTTTTTTTCCCGTCACAGAGCACACAAAACACTATGTTCTCTTGGTGTATATGTACTTTCAGGATCGCTTTACATAACTGTTGTTCGCTGCGCGACTAAACGTCATCTACCGATCTTGTATCTTACAACAAACGTTCAAACTTTTCGCCTTCAGCGGCAATGCAAGCTCTACATCTTACAAATGATCTGGTAATAAGACGGACATATCTTCTGGAGTTGATGTCTTTAACGGCTTCTGCATTTTTTTTGGCGCAACTCGTTTAAATTTTCTATCGGCTTAGAATAAACTTTTTCTTTTACTGCTCCCCAGTAAAAAAAATCTAATGGACTTAAATCGTGGTCAGCCCGAAATTGTACCAGACGGCCCAATCCACCTGTTGGAGTATTCCCAATCGAGGAGCTCTCGTACTGTGCGAGCACAATGCGCTGGGCAGCCATCTTGTTGATACCACATGCATGCATAAATATTTAGTGGCTCGTCTTCCAATAAATTTGGTAAATCTCCAAAAAATCTAAATAAACCTCGGCATTCAAATTCTGCGGCAGATCGAATGGGCCAATAATTCTACCATTCAAAATTCCCGTCCACATGTTTACTTTAAAACGGTACTGTGATTTATCTTCCCGCATCAAATGTGGATTTTCCAGGTGCCGCTCGTGCAAATTGGGGAGGTTCATGTAACCGTCTCTTTTAAAAGTTGATACGCCCGACCGTAGAATTTTTTCGAAGAATCTCGGATCATCTCTGAACCTCTGCAACATCGTTTGACAAAATTGCACTCTTTTTGGATAATCTCGGGGTAGCAGACTTTGCACTCTATGTACGGATGGAGCTGGTTATTCCTTAGAATTCGGTGTGCTGTACTTTTGGGCACCCATATGTTTTGTTCAATTGGAGGTACTGAGGTATTAAGGTCTTGTGCGACTGCTTGTAAGACTTCGTCCTCGTAGGGCATGACGGGTCTTCCCTCGATTTTCGGAAAGCGACCCTCTGGGAATGACAGGTGCATATTTACAATAACTCGATGATCTTGATGACGCTGAGCATTTGGGTATCTCTCATGGTAAAGTCTGACTGCAGCCCTAGCATTAATTTAATTTAATTTAATTTTGGTGGGGGCGAATGCCCCCATTTATTCGGCTTAATACAAGCTATAACTTAAAATTAAACTTAAACTAAAACTTAAAATTAAGGTTGGTTAGAGTGGTGAAGGAGAACGGATTTGCGGTAGGAAGTGGTGCGGTGGAGGTCAAAGACGCTAGGGTTTGAATTAATTTTTTGTAACATATAGGAGATTGGTTCGTTCGCGCCGTAAGAGGTGTGGTGGGTTGGGTGGTAGAAGAGACGAGGGGTACGTAGATTATGAGGGTTAGTGGTGAGGGAAATAGAGTTGTGAAGGGACGCGCATTCAACGTGACCTGAAAGGAGTCGATGAATGAAGAGAAAGTCGGCTGCATCTCTGCGTTCCTCAAGAGTGTTTAGGTTAATAAGGTTGAGGCGATTTTGATAGGGCGGCAGAGTAAAAGGATAGTCCCAGGGCAAACCTCGAAGAGCAAATCGAAGAAAACGGCGCTGGATGCTTTCGATTCTCGAGATATGAACGCAATGATATGGGAACCATACTTGGCTGGCGTACTCTAGGAGGGGGCGAACAAAGGTAATATAGAGCGACCCGGTCACGTATGGGTTGGTGAATTCTTTGAACCATCGTTTTACAAAACCTAGTGCAGAGTTCGCTTTAAGGATTATCCCACCCAACGGAGGAGATAGGTTGGTTGTGGAGAAGGTAGAGGCGGGGAGGAGATTGGTGCCGCTTATATGAAAAGGTGGTGGATTGGCATTTGGCGATATTAAGTTCCAAACAATTTTTGAGGCACCAGATCGAAAAACTATCAAGGTCTTGTTGAATGAGGAAGGAGTCGTGGGGAGAGGAAATGGTTTTGAAAAATTTGGTATCGTCGGCGTAAAGGGAGACGGACGAGTGTTTGATGATCCTATCCAGATCATTTATGGTTAATATAAAAAGAAGGGTACCGAGATGGCTGCCTTGAGGAAGATATCCATTTTAACAGTATGGGTTCAAAGCCGAGAGCAGACAATTTGAAGAGTATTAATCGATGAGAGATTTTATCGAAGGCTTTGCATCGACTTCTTTGCCGTTCTCTAGGGCAGAGATGGCAAAGGATGCGAATTCAACGAGATTTGTGGTGGTTGACTTACCCTTTAGGAAGCCATGTTGTCTAGGGGAAATAAGTGATTTGCATTGGAAGCTTAGAGCTTCATACAAAATACTTTCGAGGAGTTTGGGTATATGGGAGAGCTTAGCGATTGGACGATAGTTTGTTATTTCGTGCTTGGATCCCTTTTTGTGGATCGGGGTTATAAAGGAGGTTTTCTAAACCTGAGGAAATTCTCCTTGTGAAAGGGATAGACCAAAGAAATCAGAAAGAGCAAGGGAAAGAGACGAAGAACATTTTTTAAGAAATATGGCAGGGAGGTCATCTGGACCGGGTGTAAATTCGTCATTAAGTTGGTGTAATTTATATTCGATATAAGAGCGGTCCAAGATGTGAGAGAGAAGTGGGCCATTGCAGAAGTTCAGTAGGTAACTAAAATAGGATGGATCTGGTACAAAGGAGTCCTTGGTGAAAGATTGTCTAAAAAAGGTGGCAAATAGGTTGGCAATGGTGTGTGCATAGGTTGATGACTTGTTGTTGAAAGAGAGAGAAGCAGGGTAACCATCGGACTTTCTTTTGTAGTTAACAAATTGGAAAAAGAACTTAGGGTCATTTATAAGGTTGACTTGCGCATTATTAAGGTAACGCTGGTAAAGGGAATCGTAAAGTTCGATGAAATGAAGATAAGTAAGCACCAAGATAGTTGGAATAGTCGGAAAAGGATCTGGTACGCAGGAAAACAGCCCATAACTTGTTTCTCTTATTTCGTAAGGAACGAAGCTTGCGATTATACCAGGGAGGAATAGTAGATGATGTTTTAAGACGGGAAAACGGAACGTAAAGGCAAAAAGAATTAAATATTTCTTAATAAAAAATGGATAAATCATCATTTACACTTAGGTTGTGAAAGATAAAAGTCCGTCCGATTCCGCATCAGCAAGTCCAAACACTCTTTCGAAGTGCTCTCGCGTTTGTGTTTTTGGTCAGGAGTGAGCATGCGCGGCACCCAGCGGCAGGATAACTTTTTCATGTGCAGAATATTGCCCAAAATATGGCGTGTGCGCTCAGTACTAATCTTTATGGTATCTGCTAGCTCGCGCACCTTCACTTTCCGGTCAGCCAACACCATTTCATGTATTTTTTTGACATTGTTGACACTCGCATATTTCGCAACCCTCTTATGATAATGTTTCAAATATCCGAATTAAAAGCGCTTTTTTGTTTTTGCGTTATTAACATTGAGAGTCACGATAACGCAGTGTTGCTTTTTGTCTCCTTCATCATCCTCTCCTTCTCCTTTTATTAACCGCAGAAATATGTAATGCGTAATGAGAAATAATAGAATAATTGCATCTAATGTTACATATTTCTCTCAAATACCCGCATTGCTACTGCGTGCCTCATGGGGTTGGCTGAATTTGCGGATGTTAGAACCATTCTATAAGCCACTCTATTTTGGATCACCTCTTGTGTGAGGCCAAATATTTTTCTTTCGGCCCCTTTTTTGAACATCGGCTGGAAATTAAGCCTCTATTACTTTTTGCACCGTATTTTCGGACGACTTTCGTTAAACATGACAAAACCAGGTGATTTGTTCAGCCTGAAATTCTTATACTCGTACTATCGATTTCTTCATGCGGAGACTTCCGCGGATGCGGAATACTTCTTATAAGATCACGTATTGTTACGCACTCGCTGCTATTCATAACATATTTTTTCCGCCGCCATCATTTTTCCTTTATGGTTTTCGTCCACCGCCCAACATTGCCATGCGTATATCATAGCTGGACGAATGGCTGTCGTATATAACAATACCTTAAATTTAAGCGACATTTTTCTGCCAATTTGGCACTATGACTCCTTCTAAATAGGTGCCAGGAGTTGGGTTCGCCTCTTCAGAAAATCGGCAATGCAGATATTCCGTCTTAATACGATTGGTTCGTAGCCGTTAACTTCTAACCCCTTACTCCAATTATTAAGAGTTACTGGAAACGCTGTCATGTCGTAGCCTATAATAGCGCAATCAACGACGAAAAGAAGATAAGCAATTCGTTTACGTTCGTTTACATTAAAAAGCAACGGATTTTGTTAACTGCATCTCTATATTCCAACTTTAACTTCGAATTCTCTATGTACCTACATAGTTATTCCTTCTGTGCATTTAACTGTCGGTTTAACGTCATCATAAATATATATCGGTCAGTTTATATGCATTTTTATATATAGAATTCATTTACACTTACAAGCTAGACAAAGAAATGCTTAAAAATTAGCTTAAATAACTTACATATAATCTTATTCTAACTTACTGTCCCCATGCGGGCACTCTAAGTTAGACATTATATGTTACTTAGTCTATGTCTTTCTACGTTTCTTACAGTCTATTTTTATTTTTGTTTTTGCATTTATTAAAACTAAAGCTAAGAAAATATATTTTAAGTAGAAAAACTTAGTATCTGGACTTTTGTTATATTATAAAACTTAAAACTAAACCCATGAACTACCTAAAAATAAATCTTAACCTACTTAATGTTACTTAAACTATCTAAACCTATCCCTTATTTTAGAAAGTGTTACCCACCTCTGTTCTTATATAATGGGTATTTTTTTAATTTTCTTTTTATTTTTTTTCCCCTAAATCTAATTTAATCCTAACTAAAACCATGTAAGCCGGCCACGGCTAATAAAATAGACAGACGACCGACTTTGCTTCACATGAAGCTACCTATTACTTGAGGAATTCGACAACGAAACCTCCCCTCCTTCAACTAGCCATCAAAATTGTTGGTGCTGCCGAGCAACATCCCTCATGTCGCGACTCCCTACCGCTCTATTATTATCCGGAGACGCTCCGCACTACCCTGTGCGACGTCTCTGTCGTAGTTGAGTCGCCTGTCCGCAGCTGTCCGAGCGATGTGGAAGATTAGCGGCAACGCTAATCTGTCCTGGATCAGACCTTCCATATCTAGGTAGAGGAACGCTTCTGGAGGAATAAAGCCGTTAAAGCGAACTCTCTCATAATACATATATGTAGTTAGTGTAGTAAGCCCCGGAAATCAGGTTGTTCGATGAGGTCATTACTCTTGCAATGTGCCTTCGAGTCAACTTAATAACAAAATTGTCTACTCTTATTAGGTTCACCCTATTTTACAAGACCTCATTAGGATAGAATTTTATGTACTCGCACTCTGGTGTTCTGTATAAGCGAAGACAAGCCCTCTCAAACACCCGAATCTTTTCCAATAAACTTGCTCTCACGTTGAACCACACGGGACAACCAAGTACAAGCATAGGCCGGATAAGGGCCATGTAGCAGATCACCTTCACCCTCACATCGAGTTGGCTGTTATAAAACAGTCTCTTTATAAGGGCAAAAGCACCTTTGGCTCTGGCCAGAGCAACATCTATATGTTTGTTAAAATACAGATATTGGTCTATCCAGATCCCAAGGTATCTGACTACATTTCGACAAGCAAGTAGCTGCCCGTGCTGTCCCACGATCGAGAACTTCCAAAAATTCTTTCTGGTATCCCTAGAGGCCCCAGACAAGGGCGCCCTAAACAAAATGGTTTCCGATTTCTGAAAGTTGATTTTCAACTTCCAGTCATCGCAATATCGATTAATTCTATCGAAGTCACGTTGCAAAAGTATATTGATAACCTCGATCTTTGGACCTGACCTGTACGCTATTAACTCGTCTGCGTTTGCTATGGCATGGTGAAGTGAACCTATCAGATCACTTGTGTAAATGTTGAATGGGATCGACGAATTTACCGCACCGTGTTGCAGACCGTTTTTAATGTTAAATATTCCAGTAGAAGTCACATCGCCATTCTTCACGATGAGCTGTCTACTGGAGAGCATATCAAAAACAATATAGAGCAGTGGTTTACCAATGCCCAACCTGTCCAACTTGAAGAAGGGACGATATCGAAGGCTTTTTCCAAGTCAATCAGGCAGGCACTAGTACACTGATTCTTGCCTTTGTTCCATTTGATATCAGAAACTAGTTTAAACGCAGGGTGAATGATATCATGCCCCGCCTTCAAACCGAATTTATTATTCGGAACTATATGTTTGTCCTCAACCCACTTAGTCAGGACTCTATTGATCACCTTCTCGAAAACCTTACTGATGTTTGGAAGAAGACTGATCGACCGGAGATTAGCTGGGGAATGGGATGTACCATCGCAATTTTCTAATGCGCTGGATAATGGGCATTATTCATTGCATTATTAAACAGAGTGGTATAAATGTTCACCGCTTCTAGTGGGAGATGTTGAAGCACAATGTTCGGTATATCATCGGTTCCCACTGATTTCTTACTTCTAAGAGATTCGAAGATCGTTTGGAGCTCTTCCTTCAAAATGAACGGAGTTAGTACCGTATCGTCGGCGATGACATTATTTGCCATATTCTCGTCACTGAGCTGGGTGAAACCCGAGCACTCGAATCGCCAGTTCACTATTTCATTTCGAAGGTAGAAATTGTGCACAAGGACTCGATTTTCTAGGTCGTGGTTCGGGCCAATGATGTCATTCGCCTTGTACACTTCCTGGAAAGTCGCTCCTATAGCCTGTACCTTCTCCTGTGGATCCTCGACCACAAAGAAGTTGTCATCATCAACGGCCTCATTTGGATCGATGCCTGCTGCTATGAGTATGTGCTCGTTCTCCGTCGTTCGGGCGATTTTAAGCCACGAAAGGTCGTTTTGATCTTTTCTCCGAAATATTTTATTTATTTGCGAGAACATATTCGGGTTGCTGCTGTTTACAGCCCGAATTTTTTTGTTCCAATACAAACTTACAGAATTTCTGTAATTTTCTTTTATTAATGTTTGGAGGTTTTTGATCGACGACTTTAGTGTCATGATCTCCGGGATATGTCTATCAGTAAACTGTCTGTACAAGGTTTTAAGTCTTGACAGCAGTCTATTTTTATGTCGGTGCATGTCAACTGTCTGGAACTCCCTCATATATATTTTCATAGCATGTGATATTAGTTTCATCCATCTGTAGTTGTTTCAATTTCTAGTGTTGCCTTTGCTTTTATATAGTGGAACAAGAAAGCTCTCTCTCCACTGATTAATCATTCGATCACATATCATCATCTTATTAAATAAAATCGCGAACCATTTAAACCCAAGATTTCTAAAGTCGTCCACACTTCGGGATTTCAAGTCGGGGCTCACCGTCTTTTCATCCACTTAAAGGCCGCATATAATACTCATATCATTCATATCGTTCCATAATTTTTTATGACACAGGGTATCCCGGTTCCGGATAATATGTCGAAAAATTTAAGGGGAGATTCCTTGACATATTTTGAGAAAGAAATCCGTTTTTCAGAAATGTATCCCCTTAATCAAAGCCTTAGTCTGCCCTATTTTGAATCCTATTGAAAATAACATCTTTCAAATGTATGCTATGTATGATAACAAATGGGGTATCATTGAATTCGTTATTATGAGTACTTTAATTTTATCACACGTTTTCATGAGCAATTAGATATGATATGATGTGGCTAATGATCTCTCTTCTTTTGCGTCTCACGTAAGTTCCAAACGCATACTACACCTCCAGCGAACACGGTCTAGTTTCAAAAACTACCATCGCTCCTAACCCACCACTCAATTCTTTGTCGAAGCCTCCCAAACGTCTGTCCCTGTATTATCAAAACGTAAGAGGTTTACGAACTAAGATTTCTGCTATATATCTTAATTCGCAGATTCTGCCCTACGACATTTTTGCCTTCACAGAAACCTATCTCACCCCTAATATTAAGAATAATGAATTATTTTCCCAAGACTTTGATTTACACCGTAACGATGGTCTAGATAAAGAGGAAAATTTATATAGCCGTGGTGTACTTCTAGCTATACACTCTCTCGAGTCTAGACTCTTAAAAAAATCGATCACTGCATTCTTTCAATTCGTTTGCGCTAGAATTCCTATTTGCAAGTGCAACTTATATTCGCCCCCTTCAACCAATTCAAGGTTACCAGCTAGCTGTTGATAGCATTTTTAATGCTGCTGATCCCAACGATTATTTTTTAGGTGATATTAATCTACCTAAATTTCTATGGGCTCAAACTGACCAGTCCTACTTTACTGCAACAAATCCCACCTCTTATAAAGAAAATCTTTTCATCGACTGCCTAGCTGACTTTGGTCTGTATCAATTAAGTGGTGTCACCAATAACATTGGCAGACAACTCGACCTAGTCTTCGCCCAACCTCTTACAGATCTCTTTCAGCTTTCTATCACCCAGGGATTATTTCCCTCGACCTGGAAAAGGTCTTTTATTAATCCCCTACATAAAAAAAGGCCGAAAAGACGATATTTCCAACTATCGACCAATTGATAAGCTGTCCTGCATACCTAAGCTTTTCGATAGCATTATTTATGACATTATGCTTTTCCATTGTAAACCTATTGTTTTCCAAAACCAGCACGGATTTCTCAAAGATAGATCTACGAGCACCAACTTAACGGAATTCGTATCAAGCACTTTATGTGCACTGGAATCTGGAAATGAAGTTGATGTGATTGCCACCGATTTCAGCAAAGTCTTTGATAGGATTTCACATGATATAATCCTTCTGAAATTAAAAGCTCTTGGTTTCCAAATAAACTTTATAACATGGGTTCGATTATATTTAAATGAAAGACATTACTATGTTCTATTTAGGTCCATGGTTTCTGACCCAATTAAAGCCTCCTTTGGTGTTCCTCAAGGCAGCCACCTTGGTCCCTTATTATTGATACTGGCCATTAATGATGTTGATTGCATCATTAAAAATTCATATATATATCTGTTTACGCAGACGATATGAAAATTTTTTAGATATAACGTATACCCATAAGCGGCCCCTTACTTCACCTCGCTGCTATCTGATCTTTAATCTGCCTGTTCCCTTAGTGAATGAGTTGCGTGATTTAGGTGTTATCTGTCATAAGGAACTCAATTTCCGTTCTCACATTGATAATATGAAAAAAAAAAAAAACCAACTCTGCCCTTGGCTTCATTAAGCGCTGGTACAAGGAGTTTTCCAATCCTTATGTTACCAAATCTCTTTAGATAACCTTTGTTAGACCTCTTCTTGAATTTGCAAGCCAAGTTTGGTCACCCTACTACAGAACACACATCCTCTGGATAGAAGCTGTTCAACGCAGGTTTTTACGATTTGCTTACGTGGTCTTCCCTGGGATGATAGCCAAAACTTACCACCTTATACTGACCGACTGAAATTTATAAATTTACAACCCCTTTCTATACGTCGAAAAGTTGCCGACATTCTCTTTATTCGTCAAATTTTAGTTGGTAATATCGATTGTCCTTCTTTACTTCAACTTATTTCTTTTCACACCAACCCACGGAATCTTATGTCTGTGCCACTTTTCCGGCTCAATCTTCACACAACGAATTACGGACACTTGGAGCCAATGCCTAGAATGCTTTGTGAAGTTAACGATATCCTGCTTCTCTTCGACTACCATCTCAGCAAACTCTTATTTCCACCTATGCCTCACGTCCTAATTTTTTTTAACCGCTCCCACCCTTTAGTTTTTATCTTTAGTTTTAAGTGAAAATTGTTAGTTTTAAGAATAAAGCTTGCAATAAGCATTAATAAATCGAAAAAATCGCAAATCAAAGTAAATGTTACACTAAAATAATTGTGCAACTTTAAACAAACAGGTCATACGAGTATCATCTGAAATTGTTATTTTTTATATGTAACTTAACAATATGCTTTATCCGTCCCCATAAATAAAAGTCCATTGGGGTCAAGTCCGGAGACCTTGAAATCCGCAGAATGGGTCCATCCCACTACCCACAAATTTTCATACTTACCCACATTTGGGGTTGTCCTATCAGGGTATCGCCTCAGATATTCCAATCTCATTCGTTGAACGTTACCTTTGCAGAAACCATAGACATAACATGGACTGTCGGCATATTCTTGTTTTGAAAAATTCATCATCGAGGATATTATGAATTAAATGTCAATATGGTTATGCACATAATTTTGCATTCATTTTATATTATTTCGTAAGAGATCTGCTTAATTTGTTTCTTCAGACAAGGACTTGTAATTTTCTTGTTTGACATGAAAAAATGGGTGTTGCCTAAAATTTTAACAAGTTGAGTCGGAATTTTAAAAAAATATTCACTTGAGATGGACTGGCCTGCCTTATTTTTGTTTTTAACTACTAGGTACATGTTTCAAAATTGCAAAGAGTGGGTGTTGATTACATATTTTTTCCGAAAATAATAATAGCCCAAATTTTAAGTTTTTTAAAAAAAAAAAATCACTTATCTTCAATAACTTTTGACTCATTAATGACAATTCACACGTAATTACAAGCAGGGTCGCACGGATAGAGGCGGTCAGTGGAAAGCGGGTTTTGGATTTCCAATATCTGTTACTTCATCTGTGATTAGAAGATCTAATGCATTTGGTGCCCCATCCATTGTACCAAATGCACTGTAAGTGAATTATTAACATTTGTCTAAGCCTGTACACCGGACGGGATTGGTTGGTTGGGTTTAAATTTATCGACATATCAGCAACTTATTCGTATAGTTCACTATACATGTGTAAAATGTGAAAGGAATTGACATTGTCACAATTCACACACATTCACAGACGGGTTCACACGAATAGGGTGAATCAGTGGAAAGCGGTTTTTGGAACCGCCTAAATCTAGAAAGTTTTCTATGTACTTGCTACGATCAATAGAAAAACACAATAGCGCTTTTGCCCCAGTTTCGCTTTGACGTTTCAATTTATACTATAAGAATTCAATGATATCTATCACAATGTCGCTTTGAGCGTTTGGCATTCGTAATGACGGATGTAATGCTACGTAACGTGATTTCAAAGCGAAGTTAAAGTTGGTACAGGCTGAACTTTCCCTTGCTTTTGACATTTAACAGCCATGAAAAAAATAAAAGTAATGTAAACCAATACGTTATTGTGCGGAAGCTGGCGGAGCAGTTTTGAAAATTTGAACTGGTTAATTTTTCTAGTAAGTAATTTATTTATTCAAAATTCAAAGTATAACTATATGTACTATTTAACAGATGTCTTTTAAAGAACGTTTGATTAATCTAGTCATCTTTCATTTTTTCGAAGTTAAACACATAGAATTCTTCCTCACCTTTTCGCAAATTCAGTTCACGAACCCATCTTTTAGTTTGCACTTCCTCTTGCTCCAAAAATCCCGTATAGCAACACAATTCTGCCAAATCTATTTTTACAACTAATAAGACTTCTTAAATTTTCGAAATCATGCTTTCAATTGAAGCAAATTAAGCACGAAAAACGAATTTTCAGCTTACAGAAAACAAATTTGACTTTTATTGTAGAATTGTTTATGACATTTCAGAAATGTCGTTTTAAAACGAATAAAAAGTAACGTCATCAAATCCAAAGCCGAAGCGCTATTGTGTTGCCATAAGCTACTAACGTTTTAGTGGTGGATATTGTCTGCGTTTATCGGCTACAATTTGTCCACATAGATATATTTTTGAAGGATATTGATGATTTGTTATCTCGACTTAACAACCCCAATGGCTGTCTTGTTGGTGACATTAATCTAGTTATATTAGGTTTCCTTCCATCCAAGTAATGAACACTATGTAGTCCTCTTGGCTTCCTTGGGCTTTAATTCATTTTTAAATGTACTACTAGAGTAACAGATACTTCCAAGTCGTGCATCGGCCATATATTTTTGAGAAACTAAAGTTTTTCAAACGTTCATTCATTTTTACTGGAGTGAAATTTAACTAACAACTTCGCCACCTCGCCAAAAAATGGGTCTTTAATTCCAATAATACTCGTAGAGACGAGATTAACGTTAATACTAATTGTCATAGGCTTAATCGGTATCTTTCTGCACAAATAAGGGTTGCAATATATTCTTGCGATTATTATGTAGCTAAGTGTAAATACTTTGAACGAAAACCGAAAATAACAAAGATAAAATCCTGCATTGCTGACCATCTTTGATTAGAAAATGATTGGGAAAAAAAAATATTTTACCAAAGAAATGAAAATCGCTTCAACAATCGTTCAATAAAAAAACAATATCAGTTTATGAAGAGTAATATTGTATCTTTCAGCTAACAAATAGCTTAAAAGGATCGTTTTAGGAGCGACAACTTTATGAAAGCAGGTTAAATGCAAAAAGACAATGGAGAATAGTCAATGACGTATTGAGACAAGGACTAATCCGAAATACCATATCTATGATGCGTTAGATAATAATCAAAAATCAGCGGGTTTGTTTCTTGACCCAACCAAAGCATTTGACCCTGTCAATCATAAAATTTGGTTAAAAGTGCTGTAGCAAGTACAAAGAGGTCTTAGGAGCACCTGACCAGGTATGAGCATTGTACCCCAATTTCGGGCGGATAAATGCCTTATATACTGAGGCCAAATCAAAGCGTGTGAAATATTTCTTACATCGCTTGAGGAAACCTAAACATTTCGCAGAATTTTTGGCTGCACCGAATATGTGGTCATTCGAACATAAGTTTTCATTGACACACACCGAGAATGGAAGGTTTTTCGGTATCAGCGAAGCAAGTGCCATTCATGGATAATGGCTGGGTGTTAAAATTTCGCTTTAACGACAGCAAACAGCATTATGTTTTGGAAGCATTAAATTCCACTCTGTTGATGGTTGCCCAATTGATTCTGCTGCTAATACCGGAATTTAATGAGCTTAACATACGCTGCCGTTCCCGTTCTACAGCCGCAGAGCAGCGACGTGAGTTTGGAAACGAATATGAAAAGCAGAGTACTGTCGTCAGCAAAGGAATATATTGGATTAGAGGTAGCAGACAAGAGATCAATGCTGAAAATTAAAAAGGGTGTCGGAATCAGAACGGAGCCCTAGGTTACACCATCATTTATTTTGTGAACATCAGACTTGACACCATCCAAGACAACTTGAATTAAACGCTCCGAAAGGTAGTTTCTAACCCATTGAAGAAAAGAGTCATCGATCCCAAATGCACGCATTTTCGACAAAAGAACCTGATGCTAAACTCTGTCAAATACCTTAGAAATATCAAGTGCAACTATCTTGCTTTCGCCAGATTGGTGTAGACTTTGGTTCCACATTTCGGTGAGACATTCCGTCACATCATCAGTAGACCTGTTGCTACGAAAACCGTACTGCCGGTCATTGAGGAGTTTTCGTGTTTGGAGATATTTCATGAGCTGGCGGTGTATCAGCGTTTCCATGACCTTGAAAAGAAGGGAATTAAGTGCAATTGGCCTATGGGAGCAGAGAGAAGAACATTCGCTTTTTTTAGGGACGGGCTGGACAAATACTGTTTTTCATCCACTCGGAAAGAGGAGTAGGATTGATGAAAAATCTTAAGCAGTGGTTTTGCCAGCGAGGAAGAACACCTCTTGGAAGTGTGATTGGCTTTGTCCAAAGAGCTGACAGCTGGAATGTCACTGTAAATGAGCGTGGGGATGGAGGATGAGGCAGCATTTCTAATGTTTTTGACGAACGACCAAAAATGTTTACTACCTTTGGGACATTGTAGCATTTTTTGCCTCAGTTTTTGGTTGTACAGAAATTTCGCGCCCTTGAGAAAGACGTTGCAGTCATTCCTGGCTCGTTTGAACTTTTTTCGGTTTTCCTCTGTCGGGTTGGTCTTATAGGACCGAAAAAAGATTTCTCTAACCCTGACAGCCTCTTTACAGCTCGTACCATGCCTTTTCTTTTGGTTTGATACTCTTCATCCGATGAGGGATAAAGCATCTCATTCCAAAGAGAATAGTTTCTGTGATCATGTCAGCCGCATCCACGTCGTTATCGAGGAAACATAACGACCAGTTAAAATTCCTAAAGAAGTTGTTAAGTCCGCTCCAATGGGCTCTCTCGTATTGCCATACGGTTCTTTTAGGAATTTTTTCTCTAGCTGTGTGGACTGCATACGAGAAATTAGTTGATATGACGCAATGGTCTGACGAGCATCTACCTGCGTTTCACTAAGTGCCAAAACAGCTGGTCTGAAGTTACAGACGTGGACGTACGCGGAAAAATTATAACTTTTTAGCGCGCGTATATTTGCTATGTGCACTCTAAATTCCGGAGTCATTACAAATTAACAAACACAAAAGACACAAACACCGACGATGCTAAGCAAGGTTGCGACATGAAAATTCTGACGCTGGTTTACCAAATCAAATTGTTGTAGGTGTTATGCCCTTACAACGAAATGAAACAGTGCACCAACAGAATTTACACTCGTAACACGCTATTCATCAGTTGTTACATGCACTCAGTCGCTGCCTCTTCTGTATGACAGAGTTATACAGTAACGATAGTGGCCGAGTGCAAACAACAGCACTATGACCAGGGGCAGGAGATGAGGGAGTGCCCGCAATATGATTTTTATTTCCCGATTCGCGGAACCGCAGCACTATTATCATTTTTTTTTTACACAAAATTTTTATTTGTGCACTCGCGCGCGTGGTTGGAATGTGCTGTGCTTTTTTTCACTACATATTTGCATAGTTCTAGGATCAGTTTCTGAATTTAAATACGTAACATTGGATCATAGATTAAACTAGAAGTCCCATATTGTTTACTTAGGTCTAAGTAAAATTTACCATCTACGCAAAATAGCGTCTTCAAATCTTTTGATTTCAATATATTTGAAACCACTTATAAATGCTCAAAAGAACGTTGTCTGGATTATGCTTTTTAAACCGAGGTGGGACTCCTGGCGTCCCTTGTTCCAATCAGCTAAAATATTGCCGCTTCACTATCTTTATATATTCAAGCTATTGAGGTTATTCTCTCTTCGAGGTGGCCAAACCAACGTAAGCAGGGATGTAGTGTAGTCACTACGTTCCTCTAATATTATAATTGTTCGCAGGACAAAAACTGAACATTGCCGTCGATTTGCTATCAACATAACTCCCTTCTTTATAACAAATTGCCTGTTGATATATGCAATCTAATTCAATATAAATCCAGATTCTTTAAATTCTTGAACATTTGGCTGCTCTTTAAATCTGATGATAACATTCTAACCTAAGTAATAACAAAGAATATTTTCATTACTTTCTTCACTGCTTCACTTATAAACTTTGACTCTGTTCCTTTTCTCCCGACCTATTCGCTTCTATACACGTTTCTTCCTTTTGCGCGGCTCAAAAATTAATTCTTTTTCTTTCACTTGTCACTGGTTCCTCTAACCACAAAGTGTTGCACTACACTTCATTTCGTAATGAAACATTCAGATTATAACTTCAGATTAGAAATACCTAGTTTCATAATAAATTATGAGTTATCAAAACCATTGTAGAATTAAATAATAACAATAAAGTTATTATATTTTATTTATATGTAGTATGGTAATATTGTACCATGAAATGGAAGAAAATAAAAATATAAAAAAAAATTTAAATCTTTTGGTTTCATGTGTCTGGCGGACGATAATCCTTGTTTTAAAACATGTTTCATGTGTATGGGCCGCTTAAGAGAATGAACACTTTCGAGTGACTAAAAGAATTAGGGTGATTGACTCATCGCGTATGAGAAAAAGTATCAGCTGGAAACAGTAACTTCGAAGTTGAGGAGTCTTACTACGTGTGCAACTTGTTGACTGGTTAACCGCGAAAAAGGGGAAATAAATATTTAAAATATGCTGACTACATCGGCCGGGCTTCCTCGACCGAAGCGATTTTCAGGTTGAAGGCACAAACTAACCTCTTCATTCTCCTTCATAACTACAAAAGCTTAGTTTTTACAATTTAATAATGTTTCGGCAGGCTTCTTTCTATCTGCAAGGTGAAAGCATTTCGTAATAAGTTGCTTTTATTTACAAAATTAAAATAAAACAAGATTAATAAGAGACTTATCCTATAACTAAAGACTAAAAGAACCTCTTTACTTCCATTCACTTTCTGAATCATATTCTTCCCAATCTATGGTCTCTGCGCTTAGATTCCTCGTCTTCAAGAACTCGTTGAACTGCTCTTCAATGGACTTAAATTTACGAATTTTCATTCGGAATTGTTTCCAAGTCCACTGGTCGAAGTTCTTACGATCGTTCACCATAGCTTTGTAATTGAATTGGTATTTATCGATGAAATATGAAAGATGTGCAACTAATCCTTTGGGTAGCCTAAAAGTAAATGCTTTGCTGGAAGATTCACCGATTTAAACTTGAAAAAAATTTACCTCAACTTGGATTTTCTTAGTTCATTTGCTTCTTTTTCCAAAATATCAACAACAAATTGTTTACGACGTGGCCTGGCCAGCGGCTTCTCCTCTACATCTTCTTCGATAAAACCATTGACAATTCTCACCATTTTTAGACGATCCTTCTTGTAATTGGGTAAGGGAATGCTCTTATTTGGATCTGTTGCCAAACCCATGTCATAGTAATTCTTGCTTGGCATTTTCTTATCTTCGTAAAACTGTTTTACCTCTGGGCTAATTGGTTAAATATTGAATTAAATTGCTTTGAGCCAAAAATTAATTGAGTTACCATTTTATTTTAGGTATCTTTGTTTTGGATTTATTTAAATTCTTTCTGTTGACATTAAAGCGATACCGCTTTCGTATGTGATTTTTACGAATTTTCATTGTCTTTTAAATTTAAATACAATATAATTTACTTAAATTAATTTAGAAACAAAATTTTTTTTTCCACTCGCAATCTAGCTTTTCGCACGTGTTTTTGTTATTTGCGTCGGCTAAAACTGTCAAATGTGTTTCATTTCCATACCATGTTCATCATTATAAGATGTTCACATAAATTCAGTTCATATGATGTGTAACTTTTTTCCCGGGGAGGAGAAGAGCGAAGCCAATGATTCAAAGAATGTGTTCGCGTACCTTTCAAACCCACAAAACTCTACGAAAAACAGGCCAAAACTGTCAAAAACTAGTGTGGTAGTCGTTGTTTTCTTGTAGTCTTTTGTAGTTTTGAACAGCACGCGAAAGCTCTTCTGAATAAAAGTCTGTAGTCTCGGAGTAAATGACACGTATATTTGACAGCTGAATGTTTCCTCTCGTTCATGTATTGTAAATTTTAATCTGTTTCCTTTTGCTTGAAATATTATTCAAAATAAATAGAAATAAAACTGAAGTATTCCGTAATATATTTTGTTTTGTGCGTATGGTTTCATACCGCTCACTCGACTTTCCTACTCCTAAGAGAGCTTTTACAGCTAACAGGCCCTACTTTGTCTAATTTCTCAAAAACAAAACACACAGAGACGCAGTGTAAAACGAAGTCCTCCTCTATTGGGTTGTCCCCCTGTGTTGGATTTGAAAGCCTTCCGGTCCAGGACGCTGGTGTATATGCGCTCAAGGTGATGCAACTATTTTTTGCCTTTTCTGACGAGGTCGACATTGCTTCACAGCTCGTGCAGTTCGCTGTTGAAACGTTCTCTCCATTTTCCATTGATGCAAACAGGACCAAAAATTACCCGAAGGACTTTTCTCTCGAAGCGCTTTCATCGGTGTTCAAGCTTCTGTGCCATAAAGCAGGATGGGAGTGATCTGTACAATGTCTTTTTGGCTGTTCGAAAGAAGGCTGTACTACTCCAATGCCTTCGTGTGATTTTCGGGCTGTTGTGGTAGTCGGAGTTGATATAGTAGTCGAGGTAGATAAAGTCTCTTATAATACTACCTTAAAGCTGCATATCGTGACTTTTTTCCCAGGGGTCGATGTTGTCTCTCCTTCTATGTTGACAGCATAAACTTTGTTTTTCCTTCATTGACATCAATAGCCCCAAACGTTTTATTAACATCTTGCTGTGTTCTCCCATTATGTCAATATCATCAGCTATGGGAGTAACTGATTAGAATTTAGGGACCGAAGCTGAAAAAATCACATTTGTTATTACCGATCTTGGCGGAACAGCTTTGTCATCCTCAATAATCGAATGAGCTTGGCAGATATGCTAAAACTTGAAATGACCGATGGAGAGATGGTCTTTATAGATGCTGTCATATTTGAGTTTGAAATCGATGCAGAGGTGGTGTGTACCGATTTGGAACTCCTGGGTGTCTTCTAATATCCGCCGTAATGTGGAAATTTGATCTCTGGTGGAAAATAAGGTACTACTGTAATTACATTAAACAAATTCTAAATAATTTACATTCTACTTTATTTTAATACAGTACATTAAACATACATTTGCCATTAATGCAGTAATTTGCAATGCAAACGCATCAAAGTACCGAACAATGAAACTATTAGGAAATGAAACAGATAATGAAATTCCATTTGTGTTTTCTTCAGCTGTCACTTTTTCTTAGAAGAGGTGAGTTTGCGTCTTTATCCTTCGTGAAATCAGGAAATTAATAAAGAAAAATGCGCGATACGGAGATTTTAGACCCCAGAAATTTTGTTAAAAACCGGGAAGTACTTTACCGTCTAATTATAGGGTGAGTTTTGGCCATACTTTTCAATGGATCTTTGCCTAAAACTCAATTTTCAGTCAACTTATGTACGATGGTTTGGAAAAATTCGCTAAAGAACTATCACTCTTGGTCAAAGCTGACGAATGCTCCCCCACCGAACAATTACTTCATATTATGATTGCCGGCATGCAAGCAACTACAAACAACAAGGAATGCAATGTTTACGACGATGTTTTACCTGGAATTGATCTCGAATTTGAACCTGAAGGTTCCTCTTTAGCTCCAGAACCGGCTTCCTACGAAACGGCTTACGTTACCTCACACAAGCAATCATGTCGTGCAGGAGCTTTCAGTCATGATGGTCAACTGGTTGCCACTGGTAGTGTGGATGCAAGTATTAAGATACTCGACGTGGATCGTATGTTAGCAAAATCTGCACCAGAAGATTTAGAACCGGGGCGCGAACAGCAAGGACATCCAGTTATACGTACACTTTACGATCACACCGATGAAGTGGCGTTTTTGGAATTTCATCCAAAAGAGCATATCTTGGCGTCGGGGTCCAGGGACTGCTCTGTGAAGTTGTTTGACATTGCTAAGCCTTCGGTGAAGAAGGCTCACAAGGTTTTTAATGATTGTGAGCCGGTAACATGTTTGTCATTCCATCCAACTGGAGATTATATTATTGTTGGTACGGAGCATAATGTTTTAAGAGTATATGATGTCCAGACAAGTCAGTGCTTTGTTAGCGCTATCCCGTCGCAACAGCATAAAGGGGCAATATCATGTGTGAAATACGCTCCAACAGCTAAACTTTACGCCAGTGGAAGTGTTGATGGGTCCATTAAGTTATGGGATGGTGTTAGCGGACGGTGCGTCAATACTATCGCTGAAGCTCACTCTGGCGCAGAGATTTGTTCACTCCAGTTCTCAAGAAATGGAAAGGTGTGCCTTTTTAAAATGTTCCCCTGAATTGCATTTGACTTCCGTTTTTTTAGTACTTGTTATCATCTGGAAAAGATTCCATTGTGCATCTTTGGGAGCTATGCACTAGTCGTAGTATACAGACTTATACTGGGGCCGGGACAACCGGCAAGCAAGAACACAACACCCAGGCTGTGTTTAATCATACAGAGGATTATGTTATGTTCCCCGACGAGGCTACAACATCACTATGTTCGTGGAACTCTAGAAACGCAGGTCGATTGAATTTAATGTCACTGGGTCATAATGGACCTGTCCGATATATAACTCATTCACCAAATGCTCCAGCGTTTTTGACTTGCTCTGATGACTACCGGGCACGTTTTTGGTATAGGAGAACTACTAATCAATAAGCCAAACACTGTTTTACATTTTATTCGCATCATTTTATCATTGTGCAAAAAATATATATACATACATACATATTTTAATTTGGTTAAGTAAATTGTTCATTTGTTTGCTTTTCTGTTGGACTTGGTTTGAATTTGTTTTGGTTGATTGTAGTAGAGCAGCCAGCAAAAAGAAGTTGGACTGAAGAATAGTTATATTTGGCAATCGTTCTCTATATTCTTTACGAAAATGGGCAAGATAAAAATTTAACCACGAAACTCGTCGTCTTCAGAGATTTTCCATAGCAGTAGATGTCAATTCAAAATATCTGGTGAAAGCACTATTCTGTCCAATCAGAAGTACTATATATGGAGAACAGAATGTTAAGAATAAGGTGCCTTCTGATTACACTCTACAGCCGGTGATAAATACAGCACCTGCTGGCAACGAATATGAAATCTTTAAGAATATCTTCTAGCACTTCGTATTTGCTGCTGTTTGATATTGTGTTTATTAGCGCTGCTTTAGCAACATATGACGAGAGTCATCTTGGTTTCACAGAATTCGACATGTTCAATTTCCGTCCTTCGGAAAGTGGGAATCCTGGGAGCATCTGTTACCAATTGTTAATTTCCTACATAACTTCTTATTGCAGAAACTAGTCCAATCGTAGACACTCAAAGAAATTCTAAACATTCCGTACTTTTGTTTCGAGCTTAGAGTTCTGGAAACGGAAGGGCTTCAAGCGCATTAGGAGTCCTCGGAATCGAGCAGATAGCGCGCGCCAACGTTCGTCTTTTAAAGATTTAAAAATTGGTAAAGGAATTCTCAAGATAATAAAGTAATAACTATATTTGGGGTACTTCTACATATTCGCAGCTCAGTTTATTTAATAATAAGGCAGCACTTATTACCTGTTAGTAGCCTATCGCTATCCTTTGTAGAACCTGTGTCTCCGGGCTATTGTGCCGGCCGGTCATATATAAAGGTCGAGTGTTGAAGGCTATCATGAAGTAAGTGGTCAGACATGAGAGGAAACGCCACAAAGGAAAATAATGAATTTACCAAAGGTTGCTTCCACGAGCTGCTCTATCAGGTGTACGAGTTCCAGTATAGTCCAGAATGCTCCTGATGATTTTAATGCTAATTTAGGAAAAAACATTACCGTCGAGTGTAGTCGTGTTTTAGAAGACTTGAAGTTTAAGCTGAGACAGGTTCTTCCGGAACAATCATGCAGATTTTGAAATCCTATCTTGTTGAATACGGAAGTGTTCTGAGTTCTGAATGTAAGGAAATCATAAGGATCGAAGTACCGCAAAGAAGTGTCCTTAGCCAGTCTTGTTCATACTCAACACTCAGAAAATACTTCAAGAAGAGGATATTGTCGTAACTCCTTTGGCGGACGATATGGGTAGTACACATACAGACAATTAACAGTTGATGCAGCCACTGTAACCTAACCACCTAACTTTGTACAAGATTTTCGAGTGGAAAAGATTTGACTTATTTCTCTTAACGATTTGACTGACAACAACCTACCGATTTTCATTAACTCGGATAAATACCATACGCAAATGAGGCAAAGTACATACTTATGAATGACACCAGCGAAACTCGAATGGAAATCGCACATTAAAAATACAAGTAGAACGTTACGAGCTTATTCATCAGTAAAGGCGTCCATCAGTATTTCAAACGCACAAAATGGAGCGAAATTTGTACTAAACGGAATTCATACAGTGGAAGATTTAAATTTGCCTATGCGCTATGCAGTCGTCGAATATGGAAGCAATGGTACTAAAGTATCCATACTTAATAGATACTCCAATAAAATCGTATTCAAACCTGAAACCAACTGTATTAATCGGTGCAGACACTTGGAGACTCGCAGCTCCCCTAAGAATATGTGAAGGCTCGTGAAGGAATCAACCGATTGCGACAAAAACGCGCTAAGCCTGGGCAATGCAATGTCTCAACGGCTGCTACCGGCAAAGTGCTTGGCTTGCATTCATCAGTGCGACTGTGAAAATAAATATAACGAATTACATCAAATGGTAAAAGACCATTTCAACCTAGACAACCTACAAATCAGTGGACATTTTGAAGACCACATGTCAAAAGAAAGACGGACGCTATGAAGTGTGCTTTTATGGAAAAACAAAGTGCTCCAGCTACTGGAGAGCTACAGTAACGCTCGTAAAGTCTCATGTGTCTAAATAAGAAATTTCAAAAATATAGCAATTTAAAAGATATTGTGATGTCCTCCATTTAGCGCTCATCTGTGATGCCGCAATTTGTGTATTATCTTGTGCTATGCCCATCAGGTGTTTTTTCACACGGCAGTGCCCGGTGAGAAAACCTGTGATTAGTTGAATCTGGCTTCTACTTAATTGTAATTTGTTTTTTTTTGTAGCAACTGCTTGGCATAAAGTTTTTGGCTTGTCTGTTTCCTTCGGTTTCCCTCCAGAAATGAAGCTTCTTTTCCTTTAGCCAGGTTTTAATACTTTTATGGTGTTTATTAATAGCCCACAGAATAGTCTTGACATCATGAAATGAGATGCGGATCCTTTTCTGGTTAGTTTGTCTGCTTTTTCATTGCCTTGATATCCACTATGTCCTGGCACCCAATTCAGATGGACTTTGTCTGTGGTGGCCAGTAGTTGTAGGAGTTGAAAGCAATCCGAAACCAGTTTTGATTTTATTTTAAAGGCATTAAATGCAAGTAGGGCTGCTCTGCTGTCGGAGAGAATGTAAATGTTTTTGTTTGTTATATGTATATCTGTTTAGATTCCCACGAATGCAAAGCTATGGTATATTGCATGGATTTCAGCTTGAAATACGGAGCTCTTTGTATCCATACTGGCATGTAACGATGTTTTAGAGCGTGGACAGCATACTCCGGCTCCAAATCCTTCATTTGTTTTGGATCCGTCTGTGTACCATACAAGTGAGTCCTTTGCAAATGTTTGTGCTTTCTGTTACCATTTAAGACGGTCTGTAACCTTAAAATTGTGCCGAAAGTTATATCGTGGTAGACATTTGTCTATTAAGTGTATTCCAACTAGTTTGTTTTTCCTGAATTCATGAACGATTGCAGTATGAACTAGTTTGAAATTTGATTCATCATCTGTGACGAACATGTAGATCTAGATGAAGTGGTGGGATGTTTAGGATAGCTTCAAGCGCAGCTGTTGGTGCAGCAGTTGCACAGACACAGACTAGTCTCTACATTTTGTTTTGTTTTAGCCTGTATTGACCTCTGCGTTGCTTTATGCTACAAAACCGTGGTTGCTTACATGATGATAGGCCTCGTTATTGCCATGTACATGCATACGTTCATTTTGGGATTAAGTCCCCAGTTTTTCCCAACTAAACTTTTGCTGGTCCATAGTTAGGTCCTGCCCTTGTCAATAGTCTTAGAAAGACGAGTGTTCTACGGAAATTTTCATCCAGTGTGATTCCAAGATATTTGACTTCCGTTGACAACTCTATTGTTTCACCGAAGAGTGTGGGTCTATCTGAGTCTTCCTCACCTTCTTCTCTTAGTGAATCTAACTATGGTGCTTTTCTTGGGATTCACTTTGAGGCCAACTTTGGTGCACCATTCAGCAACTAGGCTCAGAGCCTCCTGGAAGCGAGCCAAAATTGTATCTTTGAATTTAACTCTGATTAGCATAGCAATGCCGTCTGCATATCCTTGGAAATAGAAGCCATCATTGCTAAGAATAATCAGTAGTTCATTAACCACGATGGACCATAGTAGGGGTATCTGGGTTCCTGCCCTCCCTCCCTGGGGGCATCCTTTCGTAGCTGGGAGCATCCTTTCGTAGCTATCACACTGAGCTTATTGCTGCCTAATGAGGTTTTTATTGTTTTATCCTTCAGCATACATTTTATCCATTTACATGTAATGTCGTCAACTCCCATGTATTGAATGCCTCTATATATCTGGGAGAATTCTGTGTTGTCAAATGCTCCTTCTATATCTGGGAAACAACCGACCGCTAACTCTTTATCTCTGAGAGATTTTTCAATCCTTGTGGTAAGATTTTGCAGAGCGTATGTGGTTGATTTTCCAGGTTGGTAGGCATATTGCTACTTGTGAAGGGAGTTCATTTCAAAGGTCCCGTCTCTGATATGTTTGTCGAGGATTTTTTCCATAGTTTTGAGGAAAAAGGAAGTGTTGCTGATTGGTCTATATGATGTTTGTTGTTCAGACGGTCTGCGTCCTACCTCAGTTAGGACAGCAAGCTCCTTCCAATTTTTTGACAAGTATCCCCACGCGTAACTAGCCCTGAATAAGTTAAATTGTGCAGGTAGCAGTTGCGGGATGCCCTTCTGTTGTAAAGCTGGGAATATTCCATCCTCACCAGGGGCTTTGAACGGTTGAAGAGAGTTGATTGCCCAAATTATTTTGCCTTCATGAAAAATTTCCTTTGATCTGTTCCAGTCGTCTTTGAGCTATCTGCTTATCCTTCTCTAGGAAGGGTTTTCTTGGTAGCCCGTTCTCAGCGTATGTGCCATCAGGTTTTTTCATTGAACCAATAGTGAGCTGCTTAGAGAGTACTTTATGAGTGCCGGCACAACTTCTGGTGCCATTGATTGTATGACAGAAGTTTCTCCACGATTTTCTCTTGGCCCTTCTAATTTCTTGGTTGTACATGGTCAGTGTTTTTCTGTATATTTCCTATTCACCATTACGTTTAGCCCGTTTGAAGGGCTTTCTCGTCTCTGTTCTAAGTTTTGTTTTGTTCCACCTTCCTTAGGACCTCTGTCCGAATGCTATTTATAAATGTATGATTGCTTCCCTGGTTTAGAATTTGTATGTGATTAGAATTTATAAATTCTAGTAGAGACTCATCCCGTTTGTTAATGTTTGAGATTCTCCAGACCTGCGTCGCAGCCTACAATGAGTTGCAGGTTCTTCTTACCACAGTAGTTCACAAGTCCCTTCAGTGGCAAAAAGTTCAAGTTACTAGAGTTACTTGAGCAGGTAAGCTGAGCATATGACAGCTTTTGTCTTACCTGCATTGGTATGCAGCTCAGCTTTTGCAGATATCAGATCCTTGCTGGTGTATTCTGGAATTCGAAAGAGTTTTCTGTTGTTATTAGTTAAGATACATGCTCTGGGTTTTCCAGGGTTAGTGGAATCATCTAATAACTCACCTGAGAGTCCCTTTACCTGGGCTTTAAGGACTTATGGTTCTTGGACAAAGGCAACTTCAAGGTAATCCTTGTTAAATCTATGGCTGAGGACTGACGAGGCGGTCTGTGTTTTTTGGGCTGTTGCACCCTTGGGGAGTTGCCGGGTGATCGGCATCTTTTGGAGGTACAGGGTTTGTTACTATCTTTAACATAGTTATTCTGTCTTCCTCCGGTGTCATGCCGTCCCTAATCCGGGCTCCAATTCGTCTTCTTTGGACTCCGGTAAAATAGAAGAACTTCTCATTTGTTTCTTCTAGTGCTACAGAAAATGTTCTCGGTATGTATTTGGACCCCAATAAAGACTCCTTTTTATAAAGTTTCAGATTCGCCAGATTACGACGTGATGTTTTTTTTGGCTGTGACAATTCCCGCAACAAGTGAATTACTTCCTTCTACAAGAAGTCTGGCCATCTATCATCGACTTTGATATCGAGCTGAGCGATTACTTGTACACCAAATGGCAATTGTTTACCAATTGGTATTAGAAGAAATATCCTTATTACAAATTCCTCGTTGTTACTCCCCGTTTCTTAATGAGGCTACCGAATGAGAACGCTTATTCTGCCGCCTGTTATCGTCGAGTCGTGCATGAAGGAAATTGTACTGTTGCAATTGTGGCCGCGAAGTCAAAAGTGGGTCCATTAAAACCAACGTCTATATCAAGACTGGAGCTACAAAGCTGCGGTTGTGGGCGTGATGCTCGCTTGTAAAATAATTTTCGATTGAATATCACATCTAAAATGTTCTGGTCGGACTCAAAAACTGTCGTTCTCCAGTGTATTAGAATGGACCCAAAATGGGTGCTTTCAAAAATTAGCCCAGCAGATCTCTTATCAAAAGTACCGGTAAGATGCGATGTTTCAATATGGTTCTCGAGACCTAAATTTCTACACGAAAAAAAAAGATTGGCCAACTTGTACGGATATGGGAGAATGTGGTAACGGAGAAATGCGACCTCACATATGTCTTATCAGCAAATCAAAAAAGGAGATATCAATTAACTTTCAATACTTTTCAAACTGGAGACGGCTGTTTCGAGCAATCTTTCTATTCTATATAAGGAAATCGAAAACACGACCTGAGGTGAAGGTTCCACCAAAATTTCGTATGCGATGATAGAACACCCAAAGGCGACACTCTTTCGATGGGCGCAAGAGAGCGAATATCTAGAGAAAATCTGTTATTTGTAAAATGGTAAGAGTATTTAAAAATACAGTAAATTAATATTGTGATATCCCTTAAATGTGAACAGCGTCATCTGCAATACATTTCATTAGCAGAAGCTTTCTTTATTTGAATAGCAAAAGACTCAACCACTGGTGAAAGGAGAGCGGAATCGAATTGGAAAATTTGTATTGCACAGAATATTCTCGAGAGAGGTCAGGGTAGGATAAATATCAGCATCTCTTAAAATATCCAGGTGAGTTCATCAGTTGAATTTGAAGTGTGAATTAAGAGAGAGATTAAGTGGTTTATGTAAACGATAATGAAAAGTAAAGGAGTTGGGATAACCCATTGGATTGTGAATTGTAACTGTATTGAATAAACGGATTGTATTGAAAAGAGTAAGTTCTACTTATCATTTGTAACCACACAAACAATTTACATTGGTACCAGAAGTAGGTTAGGACTTATTGTGTGTGAAAAAAAATTTGTTTTGTGATTGTTTGAAAAACCTGTAGTGAGTCGAAAACTATTGCAGTTGAAGCTCGTCCAACTCAAAACCGAGTTAAACAAGAGAAACCTCAGCGCCAGTGGAGGAAAAAGTGACTTGATGTTCCAACTTCAGGACGCTTTGAACAACGGAGGACAAGATCCATATACATACTCCATTGACGAGGGAGATCAAATGAGTACTGACAACTCCTCTTGTCGAATCTGGAATAACAGAAGAACAACATTGAACAAAAATTCGACGAATAAAAGAACAGTTTGGAGATAGCCACATGCAGGAGGTTTACAAGGTCTAATTGCAAAGCCGAACGCAGCAACGAGAAGAAACACTGCAGCAGCTCCAAGCAGACGTGAGGTCTCGTCGACTTGCGCATTAATTGTCATACCCCACCTCAGGCCAGGAAATTATCGGCGAAATGGAAAAGGACATATTAATCAGGGGAATTGCAGATTCGAAGCTATTGTCAGCAGTAAGAATGGCCGGGAAAAGAAGCCTTGCGTTTGCTTTAGCGATGGAAGCAGACAATGAGGCTTCCAAAGGAACACATTTCGTCAGGGTAGTAGCACCTGTTGAAAGCTCCTGCTCAAGACTTAGTGCCGAGGAACGAGATTCTCCACGGGATAGGCGAAGAATGCGCTGCTGGAACTGCAATAAAATATCATATCTTTAAAGGCAGTGTAAAGAACCGGTGCGACGAAAAGGCTGCCCTCACTGTGGTAACAAGTAAGTAGAGGAAGAAACCTGCAGGAAAGGGTACCAAGAAGGGGGTCAACCTTTCCGAAACCATCAGTCGGGAAATTTTTAAGCATCATCTTCCCGGGGAAGAAGTTGGGAACAGGAGTCGACAGCCCCAGGACCATTATCCAAGTCTCACTAGCAAAACGATGCAATGTAAGCCTTCTAGTAGAACTAGTCAGTGGAAAGGAAAAATGGTTGGCAACAATAGACACCGGTGCCACAGCCTCAATCATCAGGAGGGTACTAGTACAGAAATCCTGATAGCATAACACCACCAGTTACAGATTGAGAGCAGCTACGGGAGAAACGGCTAAGGTATATGGCGAAGTCCGCATAAAAATTCCCCTGGCCAGAATAGTCTTCTCTCATGTGTATCATTGGCACAGATTTCATGAAAGAACATGGACTAATAGTGAACATTGGGGCATAAACCCTGAAATACGGCAACATGGAGATACCAATGATATACGGAAACGTCAACACTTCTTAAAAGTCATCATCTGCAGAAATTCGATTCTACAGCCTTCGTCGGAAGCAACTGTTTGGAAGGTGGTCCTGGTAGCCACTGATTCTACTTGATGGCGCCAGAAAATAGGAGAGACTTCATAGTAGGAAAGACCTTAGTGGAACCAAAGATCAATATGATCCCTTAAGGATTCTAAATCCAAAGACATTCAGTGTAATGGTGAAAAAGGGAGTCACAGTGGGAAAATGTGTACTTGTTGAGGGTATATCGACCACAACGGAAACAAATCGTGCAACACCGGTCGCAACAGTTCAGAGCATAAAAATCAAGAACAAAATTCTCAGCCTCTGTAATCTGGATCAAGAGCAGCGAATCCGGGCAGAAAAGCTAATCGGTGAGTACGCTGATATACTTGCTACACAAGACGGAGGATATGGACGTACGCAACTTGTTCAACACCACATTGACACCGGAGACAGCCGACCAATCCGTCAACCTGCAAGGCGCCTTCCATTGGTAAAGCAAACAAACATTGCCGAAATGGTGTCGAAGATGAAAATTGAGGGGCTGATTGAAGAATTGCAGAGTCGGTGGGCTTCTCCAGTGGTCCTCCTGAAGAAGAAAGACGGCAGCACGAGGGTTTGTGTAGACTACCGATGTAACAAAGAGGACAGCTACCCACTTCCGAGAATCGATGACACTTTGGATACGCTTTCTGGAACGAAATGGCTTTCAATTCTTGACTTGAAGAGCGGCTACTGGCAGGTAGAGATAAATCGTACGGATCGTGAGAAAACTGCCTTTACTACAGGTAGCGGTCTCTGGCAGTTTACAGTGATGCCGTTTGGACTTTGCAACGATCCAGCCACCCTCGAGCGACTAATGGAACGAACATTGCAAAGACTGTCTGTCTAGTGTATCTGGGCGACGTTATCGTCATAGGTCAGACGTTCGAGGAGCATCGCGAAAACCTAAAAGATGTGTTTGAGAGGCTGCGAAGTGCTAATTTAAAGCTCAACACAGAGAAGTGTGCCTTGTTCCCTCCGGAAGCAAAATATCTGGGTCACATTATATCAGCGGAAAGAGTAAGGATGGATCCTAACAAAATCGAAGCGGTTCAGGAGGTTCTTAAAGGACTTTGCTGGTATTGCGAAGAGCCTGCACCAACTTACGGAAAAAGGCCGACAGTTTAGGTGGTCTGGAGTGTGTGAAAAAGCATTCCAATAGCTCAAGCGGCAGTTGTGCAATGCCCCCATCTTGGGTTACCCTACACCCGGAAAAATGTTCATCGTGGACGCAGACTCGAGCAATGTTGAGGTCGAAGCAGTGATCTCTCAAGTTCATGATGGTAAAGAGAAAATGGTTGCATACTACAGCGAGGTACTCTCCAAACCTGAAAGGAACTACTGCGTAACTGGGCGCGAGTTTCTGGTTTTAATTCTGGCTACGAAGCATTTATATAAGTACCTCTATGGATAAAAGTTCATTCTTCGGACAGACTGCGCAGCCCTGAAATGGCTACTACAATTTAAGAACCCTGTAGGGCAAGTTGCGAAATGAATCGGACAGTTGCAGGGCTACGACTTTGAAGTGCAACATCAACATCAAGGGAAAGCTCCACTCAAACGCTGATGCTCTCTCTTTCGTGGACCGTGCAGAATCAAATGTGAACACAGCAACCGTAAGGGAGCCAGGGACCAGGCCACTATCCAAATAATCAGGACTGAGCCAGTAGAGGGTGTTCCTCCCAACAGGCAGATAATGATATTGAACCAATATTGGAAGGGAAGGAATACGAGGAAAGACCAAGCTGGCAGGAGACATCGGACCGGAGCCAAACTCTGAAGGCATATTGGGCACAGTGCAGGATGGCTTGCTGAAGAGAAAAGGGGAAAGTGCAGATGGAACAACATCTCGTAAATCTGCCACGTCCAAAGTCACCCAAGTACTTCACGAAATACATGACGGAATCTCAGGAGGCCATTTGGGAATAAACAAAACGTTGGCAAGGTAAGGGAACATTTCTATTGGCTAAGTGCTAAACAAGATGTCGAGAATTGGTGCAAGAAGTGCATGAGGTGTGCGGCTACCAAGGGCCCAAGAGTACAGCCACAGGGACGAATGCAACAATACAATGTCGGGCCATAGCCATCGAAATTGCTGGGCTGTTTCCCGAAACATTTAATTGCGACCGATATACCCTCATGGTCATGGATTACTTTAGTAAGTGGGCGGAAGTGTTTGCCATCCTAAATCAAGAGGCTAGGACCGTAGCAGAAGAGATAGTCAATAACTTGATGGGCAGATTTGAGGTCCCAATGGAGCTACCCTCCGATCAAGGGCGAAACTTTGAATCGAAATTCTTCCAGGAAGTGTGCCAATATCTGGAAATAAGGAAGCCAAGGACAACGCCACTACACCCTCAGTCTGATGGAATGGTCGAGCGATTCAATAGGACCTTGAATGAGCATCTGTTTAAGGTTATCGACAACTGCCAGCGGGACTAGGATCGACAAATACCCACATCGAAACGCTGCCCATAGTTCAACGGACCATCTCAGATCTTATTTGGTCAAACAGTTCAAGTGAAACAAAATTCGGATCCCCACCTACGGAGCCCAATGCGGTGAACGACTACATGGATGATTTCCTCAGCAGGATTCGTAAATTCCATGAAAACACCAGAGAAAAGATGAAGCTAGGGAGCAACCGCATGAAGACTAGGTATGACATCAAGCCGAAATCTTCCGGCTGCAACGAAGGAGATCGCAACACTTGTTTTAGAATCTCTCAACAAGTGGGAAATATGATAGATCTACTTTTTCTACTGGAAACAACAAGTGTCGGAGGAAGAGAGTCTCTACTTGTTGAAAAGCTTATAAATTCTTACTTATAGTGACCGACTTGTTAGAACTCAACAAGTTTGAATTAAATACTTGCCATAGCGTTTACCAATTGATAATAATGGGAAGGTTATTTCAAAATTTTTGAAATCACACGAACACAGAATAATGCGCTGTAAGCGAAGGAGCGTGACGATGTGCCTATTCGTCACTGCATGACAAGGATGACATCTCTATCTGTTTCACTCACACTAGTCGAAATGGCGTATTTATCCGCTTCGCTGTCTGTCTCACTCACACTTGGTACTAATTTTAACTTATTAAAAAGAATGAACTATGAATCGGGTTTCTTTAACAAAATATTTTTTTTTGTTCTCAATTAAGCGTTAGTCTAGCAAGTGTTATACCATTTTGGAATCCGGACTAAATACTCCATCTTTTAAAGTTACTTGCCAAAATGGCACAGTATATTTTTTTGTCAGTTCAAGTTAGGTGATTGATGATTTTCAGATATATGGATGAACAAAAAAGCAATATTTTAGTTAAAACCGATATAGTTATGTTTCAATTTTGGACCGTAATTTACAGAACAGTTACTCAGGGACGTAACAACAAACAAATCGAAGAAAAGTAAAGATTTGCGGTCACAGTACTTGAAAGATCGTCACAGGGTGTCAGATTTCTCGATTTTTTTTGAGTGCCAATAATTTGAAAAGTACATGACTTAGTTTTTTTTTATAATTTTGTGATAACCGACACCACTTGGACCTATCACCCGTTTCCGGCTTGACGTTGATTTTTGGGACACCCTGTATATAGATAATATACCTGTTAAGTTTCGCAAAGGGTTAGAGTGAGATGCAGAATTACTCTGTATGAATTCTTCTAATATGGGAGACTTTCACTACGACGAGAACCTATATAAAAAAATGTATTATTATTATGTATTAACAAAATAATACAATAGTTATAATGCTAATATAATAAAAAGAGCAGCAGCTGCAGGGGCTTACGGCTCTAATGTTAAATTATTATGTTGACTATAGTATGTTGTTATAGACTGATTTTAGTAATGTAGTATTGATAAACGTCACAATTTTTCGAATATTTTCGGTACAAGGGTTCTTTCAAATTTCTAGTATAGGGATACCTTTAAAGACATCGCAAGTGATGGAGGTCGGCAGAGAACATTGACCAACTCCCACGATGTGATTGATGTCGACTGGTGAATTGCAAGAAGAACAGGTTGGAAGATTCTCTTTTCTCAATAGGTGTTGATGAGTTGTTGCAGTGTGTCCTGGGTGGAGTCGTACAAAGTTGGCATTTGCAGTCTTTGAGGTCGAAGTTGGGTAGGTAAGGTGGAGTCGGTCTGTGTTTATTTTCGAGTAATGGTGTTGGTAGGATATCCAATTGTCAACAATTTTTTTTGAGTGGGTTTGTTTGATGGCATTGAGTAGGTGCTTTTTTGTCAGTGTGTCGAAAGTATAGAGCGGCATTGTGTGTGCTAGGTTAGCAGCAGTATCAGCCTTTTCGTTTCCTTGAACCTCTACATGTCCAGGAACCCACATTAATTTTAATTTTGTAGGGTTCCTTATAAGACGGTCTTTAATCGTGTTTATTATACTCGAGTTGTGGCTACCGTTGTGTATGGCGGTTATGACGGAAATACTATCGGTAACTATTGTATATATGGTATACCTCTGGTTTGGAATAGGAATTTGGTTGCTTCGAGTATGGCTAATGCCTCGGCAGTGAAAATTGAAGCTTCATTTTGTAGTAAGCTGGTACGGATCACTGACCCACTTTCATTGACGGCAAATGAGATGCTGTTGTTTGTTTTTGAGCCGTCCGTGAAAATAAGTTTCCATCTATTAGATTTCAGGTTATTTGCTAGTTGCTTATATAGAAAGCGAAAAACTTCGTTGGTGGTGTTTGATTTCCGATATTTGGTCAGGTCCAGAATGAAGGAATTGTTGTTTATATACCAGGGTGGGTATGAGCGCGTGTAGTTTTTAAAATGTTTCAATGGCAAGTTGGTTTCTGCAGGTGCTTCAACTATACTACAGATTGCACATGGTATCCTTTTTGTTGGCTTTTTTTGGACGGTGGATTTGAAATATTTTTCGGTTATTGAAGCTTTTGAGAAAAAGAGCTTTACAAAGGCATTGCATCTAATTTTTCCAATTTGTTCCTCCATTGATGACAGTCCGGCTTCCACGAGGATGTTTTTTATTGGAGTGGTGGGGAAGGCATTAATGGATCTTCTTGCTGCTTGATGGTAGACAGGCTTAATTATTTTAAGGGATGATTTAGCACAGATCCTGTATATACAAGGACCATAATAAATTTAGCTTAGTACTATAGATCTATTTATGTTACATAAAGTGTTTATATGAGCATTACTTTTCTTACAAGCTAGATCATTTATGATATTAACTCTGTCAGCTAGGCTCTTCTTAAGTTCTAAGATATGGTTAGACCATTTGTATTTGTTGTTTAAATTAAGTCCTAAGATTTTTAAGTTATTAACCGTGTTAATTTGTGTGTTGCCTACATTGTGGACAAGACCGTTTGCTGCAGATATGTAGTATCTTACATTTTTCTAAGGATAGCTTAGCACTTGATGTACAGGGCCATGTTAAAATATCGTTCAAAACGTGTGAGAAAATGTCTTCAGTTTTATCTACATACTAGATGGAGTGAAAAGTGACCTCCTTGACCGCCAGAATGCGCTGGTACTGCAAAAAAGGTTATGGTGCCTTGAAGTCCGTTCATATTCATTTACACAGACATGCCAAATTTCAGTGCGATACTGTCTTTAGTTTTATTTTGACAGCTGATTGTTGTTGACGTGTTTGGCATCATGCTGAGTATGGACAAAAACGATTTTCGTTCTCTCATAAAACATTATTTTTTAAGAGGCAAAACGGCGAAGGAAACAAAAGAAAAGTTGGATAAATATTATGGGGCTTATGCTCCGTCAGATTACACCGTCAAATATTGGTTTCGAGAGTTTCGTGGTGGCCGCAACTCCACTACCGATCAAGTCCGCAGCGGCAGGCCCTCCGATGCGGTTACAGAGGACAATGTCAAAAAAATATATACATGAAATGGTGTTGGCTGACCGGAAAGTGAAGGTGCGCCAGCTAGCAGATACCACAAAGATTAGTACTGAGCGCACACGACATATTTTGGGCAATATTCTGCATATGAAAAACACGAACGCGAGAGCACTGGACTTGCTGATGCGGATTCGGGCGGACTTTTGGCGTCGATTGGTAACTTGGATCCACTACTACACACCAGAGAATAGAATGAGTGCCCGGCAATGGACTGAAGCCGGCACGAGTGCTCCGAAGCAGCCGAGGGAGGCTCAATGGGTCGGAAAGGTTATGGCGTCGGTTTTCTGGGATTGTCATGGCATACTCTTCGTGGACTACCTCGAAAAAGAAAAACCATCAACAGCGAGTATTACTGTGCATTATTGGAGCGATTGAAGGTCGAAATCGCTGCAAAACGGCCTCACATGAAGCGAAAAAAAATTTTGTTTTTGCAAGACAATGCGCCGGCCCACAAGAGCATCGCAACCACGGCTAAAATCAATGACTTACGGCTGCAATTGCTGTCGCATCCACTGTATTCGCCCGATTTTCCTCTTTCGGACTATTATCTCTTCCCAAACCTCAAAAGATGGCTCATCAATAAAAAATTCAGGTCACGCGAGGAAATCATCGACGCCACGGAGGATTATTTTGCAGACCTTCCGAAAAATTACTTTTCGGACGGGATCAAGAAGTTGGAAAATCGCTGGAATAAGTGTATCAAACTAAAAGAGGACTATATTGAATAATATAAAAAAAACATTTAAAAAAAAAAAATTTAATTCCCGAGGTAACTTTTCACTCCATCTAGTATATCATTGAATTTACACAAGATATACAAGCCATCTGCGTAGATGCAGTAATCCAGATGTTTATATTTGGTTATAATGTTGGAAATCTCCTGGAATGCAATTGAAAACAGCACCACAGACAATGTGGATCCTTGAGGAATACCATTGTGAAGTGGAAATGTTAGTGAAAAGCTAACACAGAACCTCCTGCTTGTTAAAAATGACTACATATCCGGAGATGAAAGGGAGAACCCCCCAGGTTTTAAGTTTGTTTAGGATAAGATGTATTCCGATTTTATCAAATGCCTTTTCAAAGCCGAGCGATAAGATGGATACGTGGTTGCGAGACGATAGGGAATTAGTAACGTAGTAGTCTAGGTGAAGTAAGGCGTCAGGCTACTTTTGTTTGGTTTGAAGGCAACTTGATTGGGGCTAATTAAATTATTTTTTTCGGTAAAACATTGAAGGCGTCTTGCAATTATTTTTTCCAAAACTTTGGACATACATGGGAGTAGGGAAATGGGTCGGTAACCGCTTGGAGAGCTTATGTCTTTTTTCGCTTTTGGGATTGGGATGACATGCCATTTTCCAACTTAGAGGAATAGTACTTCTGGTAAGGATTTTGTTGTACAGGTGGTGGCGCCTTAATTTTATTTCATGTGGTAGATTCTTGAGCATAGGGTAGGATATCCTGTTACGACCTGGGGTTTTCCCTTTCACTTTTGTCAATGAACTGTCGAGTTCTTTCATAGAAATTGGGGTTTCAATATGGTTAGCTGGGGTGTTAGTTGGTGGCTCTCTAAAGGTGTTATTGAGGCAAGCTTGTTTTGCTGGCTGAAAGTTTTGAGAAAAATTGTTATCATTAGAATCTTCGGACCAAGTTTTGGCGAGGTGCTAAAAATTTCGGATGGGCTTGAAATGAGTCCATTAGGGGAATTGATAAATATTATCATCCGTGGAGTGTGAACTCCAGTTAGGCAGCGAATATTGGAGGAGTTTCTATTTATAGCTGAAGTAAATTCATTATGACTTTTGGCGTTGCTTATTTTGATTTGCCGGCGAAATATTGCGTTGAATTTTTTATAGTTGATTAAATTGGATTGGTTGGGGTTCTTTTTAAATTGTTTCCACGCTTGGGTTTTAGTTATACGTAGGGAGGCTAACTCGGGGTTCCACCAAGGTACTACGAGTTTACGGGGTTGTGGGAAGGTCTGAGGTATAGATTTGTTAGCAGATGTTCTAATGGCCTTTTGTAGGAAGGTGGCTTCTTTATTTACGTTGGGAGCTGGCTGTTTTTCTGATAGATATCCCAAGAGGTTACCACTGAATTTGGCCCAATTGGCTAGATCGGTTTTAAATGTTATTAAGGGTCGATTTTCCTTAATGCTATAGCCAAGGTCAATAATAGTAATTATGGGAAAGTGGTCGCTGTTGTGGAGGTCATCCATAATATGCCAAGCAGTTTTGGGGGCCAGCACGAGCGAGCAGCAACTGATATCAACGTGTGTAAAGGAGCTGTGAGTTGAAAAATGGGTAGGAGATCCATCGTTTAAAACTTTGAGGTTAGTGGAGAGTATAAAGTCTTTCAAAATTTAGCCCCTGGGGTTTATCTTAGGATATCCCCAAAGCACACTCTATGCGTTTACGTTTCCAATGAATAGAATTCAGGTGTTAATCTGGCTAAACACACTTCTAAGGTCATGTCTCGAAAACGTTTGGTCAGATAGTATATAAATGGATACCACTGTAATTTTGATAGGTGTTAGAATTTCGATAGCGATAATGAGTAAGTCCGCTTTTACACAGCGCATGAGTTTGATGCGCATGTTTTGGTTATTTTCTTTTGAATTGTCATTCTGTGATGAGCGCATTTTTACACGAAGCCTTTTTCTCATTATTTGATTTTTCATGTTATTTGACAGCTCTTTTTCATTTCATCTTTGGTGCTGTTGCGTTGAAAGTGTGAACATTTATAGCGAGATTAATTGTAAAAATAATAATGGCATTTCAAGACCTAAATAAATTATTGGACTCTGCAGAAATGATTCTGGATTGTATGGATACCGACTGCAGTTCGGACGAAGAATTATTGCTAGATCTTTGCGATATTTGTGAAGATGCTTTGGAAATAGTAAAAGAAAAAAAAATGGATTAAAGTGTGGAGGAAAAAAAGACCTGTCCAGGGATCATTCAGTTTCTTGACAACCGAACTAAAAGTGAATGATAAAGCTATTTAAGGATGAACAGAAATACTTTTGACCTGCTTTTGTCACTGATTGAAATTGACAAAAAAAAAATACAATGATGAGAGACGTTTAGCGACGGGTGAATCATTCACGAGCATAAATTATCAAACCAGACTATTACCATCTTTTCTTTGTAAAGCCATCCCAATATTTAAAGGTAAGTAGTTTTTTATTTATTTTAAATTGTGATCTTAAAATTACTTAAATAAGATCTTCATCTTCGAATATTCCGAGAATTGACTGTTCAAGTAAGTCTGGAGTGAAAGAACTCCTAGCAGCATCAGATTGTGAGGATGGAGGTCTTATCTCTTCCACACTTATAATCTGAACCCTCGAACTGCTTTTTGATGTGGAGGGAATTGAAGCAAAAGATTTCCATGATCCTTCTGGTGTTGAAACCGTTTCGCTTGACTGGGAAACAGTATTATCTCTTAGAGCCAAATCATCCTCGACGCTTTCGCGGAGAATTTTTTGGATTGCCCAAGATGCTTTCCTTTTAATTGCTTCATTTTCAATGTTGTCCATTTCGAAAATAACTTATTTTCCCAGCCAAGAATAGGAAGATTTATTTCCATTTTTTTCTGAAGACGCTGCTTAAATTTTTTAATTTTTTCTCCCATAATTGATGTATGCTACTTGATTTTCTCTGGAATGGAAAAGAAAATGTTGATTTTTTTACTATTACTATTATTGTTGTTATTATTATTATTTACAAGGATATTTTCAGTTTCCAGATTCGAAATCGGAATGGGAATAAATCGCCGACGAATTTGCAATACGTTGGCAATTTCCAAATTGTCTTGGTGCTCTTGACGGCAAGCATGTTCCATTCAGAAGTTTAAGAAAAGATGGTGCATATTATCACAACTACAAAGGAACTAATAGCATAATTTTTCTGGCTTTGGCAGATGCAAGTTGCAGATTGATTTATGTGAACATAGGATGCAATGGACGAACAAATGACGCTGGAGTCTTATTGCAAAGCTCTTAACAAAACATTATTGATAATGCAGCCAATAAGTTTCCACTTGATAAGGTTCTGGGAGAGGGAAGAGTGCTTCCATATGTGATTGTTGGAGATGATGCTTTTCCACTTCAAAAACACATAATGAAGCCATATCCATTTAAAACAAAATGTGAAACAAAAAGAATTTTCAACGTAAGACTAAGCAGAGCAAGGCATGTGGCTGAGCATACCTTTGGAATACTGTCCAACAAATTTAAAATTCTACAGTCAACTATGAATCTACGGGTCGAACATGTTGAAGCTGTCACACAAGCTTGCTGCGTCTTGCATAATTTTTTAATGAAGCATAACTCCAATGAAATGAATTCATTACTAGTAATTTCATCTTCTGCTTCCTCAGCAAGAACCCACACATACAAGGTCAAACAGTTGATAATCCCCGTAAAGGGGCAGCGGAGGCAATACGCCATACTTTTGCTGTATATTTTTGTAAGGAAGGGAAAGTAGATTGGCAAAATAAACAGATTTAAATAAAATAATGCACTTACTTTTATTTTTGGGGTACTGGTACTTTCAAAATCCGAGCCGTCGTGTTCATTTGTTGGTTGGATGGACCAGAAAGGTCTTGCTCGTTCTAAAAAACAAATATTGAAAAACGTAAGGTATTTTAATATAATATTGTAGTAGAGTTTTAAAATTCGTAAACTTACCTCTTCAATGTTTGAAACGGCTGGTCTTAATCTGCAGTGACTTTTTAAAAAAACTAATTGCTCACAGCACCAGAGTTTAGATTCATAGAGACCATCAGCACCAGCTCCATATTTTTTGACTTTTCATATTCGCGGCACTCCTTCGAAAACTGAGTCCGCAGTGTGTGCAGTTTCCTTTTAATTGCATCTGCTGTGATACTTGGTTCTAAACTCTTCAGAGGATCTAATAGACTTTCCAATGCATCCACTTTCTTTTACTCTATCTATATAATAAGGGTGGCGAGGGTCATACAAAATCGGGTACATTTCATAGTTGAAAATGAGCTCGCTTGTTAATTCGTTCGTCCATTTAAATTCATCCGCCATACTAAAATATTATGCCCGTAACAACAGCCAAAGAAGTAATGAAGCAAATGCGAAAAAGAAAGAAGAAAGAGAAAAAGAAATGTCAAAAACATGCAAAGGAAATTTTTTTTTGTTTCATTTTCCTTCTCATTCCTCTCTTTTGCATTTATTTGAATCTCACTAAGCATGCGCTGTGTAAAAGCCGTCTAAGTTAGAATTTATAGTTAGTTTCCTATGCGGGGTGCCTTTTTTTTATTAATACTCCAACTCCTTGTTTTGATATTACATTAGTGGGGAAGTTATAGAAATATCCTGTGTAGTTTTTAGGCATATTGGGTTTCGATTGGAAAGGGCAGTGGGAAAACTCATTAATCAAAATAACTAGCTCGTCGTAGTTACCTATTTGCTAATCCATTAATATTCCACTGCAGAATTTCCAGAACCATATTTTTACAAGACGGATTCCACGATCTTTTATTGGAACGAGACTATGAAAAGTTGGGAAATGTCGGCATCGTTTTGTTTAAGCGTGGTGATAGGGTGTAATTTTGTGAAAAATTT
Organism: Volucella zonaria; assembly: GCA_963966105.1. Lineage (NCBI taxonomy): Eukaryota > Metazoa > Arthropoda > Insecta > Diptera > Syrphidae > Volucella > Volucella zonaria. The sequence continues at coordinate 75,103,547 of OZ014530.1, read as the reverse complement.
GAATTTAGGGAGTTTGAAGGGTTTAAGTTTTGGCTCTGCTGCACAGATGCAAAACCAGGTGGGCTCCTTGAGGAGCTCGGAAGATTCAACTCCTGAACAGCAGAGCCGTTGTTATGGGTGTTAATTGTATTGGTTTTATGTGCTATCATCATCGTCTAATGGGTGTGCACGAAGTAATTCTTGTTATTAATGAGAGATTGAGTGACTTTAGATAAACGTGAGAGTTTTGAGTGAGTTGGACTGGATTGAGTAATAGGAAAATTTGGAGTTGGAAGGAGTGAGAGTTGGATTAATTTTTTTCTGTATGATTCGTGAGATAAGTGGGTGAAATATGCGATGAGGTATTTATTTTGTTGTGGTATAAGTTTGAAGCATGTGGCTCGTTTTGTTGCTTGTCCCGGGCTGGGTGAGTACTGAGTACCGGTTTGGTTACGGGAGACGGAGAAGCGTAAGTAGCGTTAGCTTGTTTAGCCTTTGTGGCTAGGATTTAGTTGGGAGGGGAAACGATCATTATAGATACGTTTAGCATCTGCCATGGTGAACATTTTTTGGGTTTTAATCCTTAAAATCTCCTTCATTTGAATGAATTTGGGGCATTCTTTAGAAGAGGAAGGATGAGAGGCGGAGCAATTGGCGCATAATGTTCTAGAGCGCTCGGAGTTTGCATGGGGTGGAAATATGGCACATTGGCGTGTTGTTGCATCTTTTTGTAGTGTGCCCGAGTAACTAGCAATTCCGACAACGCATGGGATTTGGATTGTACTCGGTGACCTTGGTCCTGAACCAACCAATCTCAACCATGTCTGGTGGCTGAAATAAGTCGAAGGTCAAAAGCACCAAGCCTGTTGGTCTTTGATTACCGTCGGAAAACTTGGTAAACCTGTATACTTCGGTCACATTTTGTGCTTTCATTTCCGATATAATCTCTGGCTCTGGCACATTTGTAAGCCATGGGGCATAAACTAAACCTTTTGACTCGTTCAATGGGTTATGCATAGTGATAGAGACCGGGCAAAGGTTTGAAAGATTTTTCGTTGCGACAAATCGGTCTGCTATTTTCTGATTTTTTGCCAAAACAAGAATCTTACCATCTCTAAGTAGCGAGATGTGCTCATACTCCTGACTAATTCCGTCTATGGCTTTTTTTAATGCAAAAATTCAAAAATGATGCGAGGGGTTTATTTTCACTTGCAGGTGCGATGAAGACAAATCTGGGGTTTATAGAATTTGTTTTTTTTTGGAAGTTCGGGAAATCCATCAAAAGCATTGGATGTCGTTTTATGTCTTTTTGCACGTGGTTCGGAAATTGAAACTACGAAAAGTTCGCTAAAGCGATTACCCGGTTTCATTTTTGACCATGAGACCACACGGATAGGCGGTTTTTTCACTATCTGTGCGAGAAAGAGAGACGGCGCGCTTGAAAGAAAGAAAGGGAAACAGAGAAAAAATAGGAAATTAATAAAGAGATGAACTAACTAGCGCGAATGAGATGACAGCCGATTGACAATGATGAGTAGTACACCACGAAAGATAATCGGTGAAAAAAATGCAAATTTTTAGGTTGTTGTCAAATTTGGCCTACCAATATTTTTTAACAAATTCTGCAATCATCAATACTTACCATGGCATACTTCCTACAATTCTGCCAAAACACATCTTTGATATATGCCCAGTCTTTTTCCACAGGAACTATATTTAAACTTTGTGCTAATAAATGTATCTCCTGCCATTTATCAGCTTTATTTGATTTTGTTAATAAATCAGAGAAAGCACCAAACAAAATGTGTTTGTTTTTTCTAATTTTTGATAATAATATTATTTTCTTTTCTTCACTTATTTTTCGACTCACTGTGTGAGAATGAAGGTCGAGGGGAATATTTTTTTTCAACTGTTACGATTTTTGTTGTGTTGCACAAGTATAGTTGAACTAGTACTTGTCGACTTGTTGTATTGTGCTACAAGCCCCTGGTGTAGCTGTATCCTCAACGTAAGGAAGGCAAATCACCAAAATTGCAACAGGATTGTGAAGGTCCATCCGAGGTGATAACCCTCATTAATGACGTTGTGTACCGGATCCAAGGTGAGGATCGAGGAAAGTTGAAAGTGGTCCATTTGGATAGAGTATGTCATATCAGCGGAATCATGAATGACGGAGTTGTTCGGGACGAACAACTTTAGGGGAAAGGCAGTGTGATATCCACTTGAATGTGAAGCTCCCGATGTATTGATGCTACCAGATTCCATCGAGCTACATGGGTGATGCTAGACGTCTTCAAATCTGGATCCAGGATTGTAGTCAGTGGTCCTCCAATTAAAAAATACCCTGGAGAAAAAACTTCTAGGTCATTCGGATGCGATGACATAGGAGTTAATGACATTGAATTAAGCACTACCTCTATTCGCTCTAAGCCTGTGGTAAATTCTTCTTGAGTTAATGCCACACCAGCAAATACTCGCTTCATATGGTGTTTGGCGGACTTAACAGCAGCTTCCCACAAACCTCTAAAATGTGGGGATCTTGGAGGAATCGGTTTCCATTCGATGTACTTCTTGGCACAGTGATTTCTAATGGATGCTGTTCCTTCCTCGGTAACGATCTTTGAATAGAGATCATTGAGTTCATTCCGAGCTCCCATAAAGTTTGTCGCGTTGTCAGAAAATATTTTTCCTGGGCAACCACGTCATGCTATAAACCTTTTTAGTACTCCAATAAATGTTTGGGTTGTTACATCTGTAACCAATTTCAAATGCACGGCTTTTGCTGCAAAACATATGCTTTTGTTGATCGTTTACCCCGTATTTTGTAGTGGATGCAAACTGGTCAAAGAACTCGTTCTTGTGGCAAATTGCCCATTAATTGTTCCATACTTCTTTGTTTTGCTCTGAAATAACGTCGTGCGCGATATTTTGGGCTAGTTGCTGTCCTCTCAGAATCCAGTAATTTTACCTCGATGCTGCGAAGTAACACTTGTGGACCAGCATGCAGATTATCGAAGTGCAATTGTGTCATTAATAATTTCGTGAAAACGTGTGAGCTTGGTAAAATCATTTGATGTTTGGCTTCATATGGGAGTGCCGAAGCTTCTGGTCGACCTCCTGCTCTAATGATGTTTTTGTCATCCAGGAATGGTGACAACAAGCTTCGACGGACACATATCTTGTTTTCAGGAGTAATTTAAGATCTTCTGGAAATGCTGTTCTTTGCAGATATTTAACTATAACTGTTTTTGCTGTGTTGAGTTCCTGCACTGAGAAAATGTTGTCCAGAAGTCTATATCCTCTTGCCCTTTTTAAGTTACTAATAAACCTGTGATGTATGCCGTACTTTTTTACAAAGTTCCGAACGAATTTCTATGATTGATGCACTCAAGAAAATGGTAGTTTGAGTTCTCCGCTGCTAAGACAGTCTTCACTATTTTAGTTTCGGGTTGTGTCGGCCAGTAAGATCGAAATTTTTGTAAAAATGCTGGTCCTTGAAACCATATCTTTGACTTCAGCAATTTTTCTGGAAACATGCCCCGAGACAAAAACCCAGCAGGATTGAGATCGGATAAATCTCCATTGGTCTTTATTCGTCTCATCTTGAATTATAGAAATGCGAGCTACAAACGTTTGCAGAGGGGATTGTATGTGTATCCATGCTAATACAATTCGCGAATCCGTCCACAAAGTTGTTTCCTTGATATCAATTGGTAGGCTTTGCTTCACGTACTTTACTAATTGTGTCATCAGCTTGGCGACACACAGTTCAAGACAAGGAATGGTTTGCTGTTTGATTAGTGCTACTCGAGATTTTGAGCATACCAATTGTACCTTGATTTCTCCTTGATGATTTACACTATTAGGGACTTTAGGGAGACTACGGCCCCATATGCATCCGAGAATGCATGCAGCTCCACAAAAGTTGCAATTGCCAACATTAGATGTCGGGGTACCTTTAAGTTGTTAAGCTGGATTAGACCTTTTCTGAATGTAATCTATTTTATGTGCATCTCCATAGGTTTTCAAATCCATAGTTCTTAGATAAAGATTTTAGCGAGTATCACTACTGGACTCACAATGCCGGAATGGATCGAAATGTGGGCAGTATCAGCCAATATGGATCGCTTAGTAACTCTTGTTGTCTCTTTCCTCTTCGTTATGATACGAAACTGATCTGATGACCGCAGCCAAGAGTTTTGACAAACCCTTCGTTTTGATCGTGACGGCGATTTTCCGTTTCACAATCCTTTTTTTGGTATATCTCTTATGAGCGCAGGCGCGTTAGCACACCATTTTCTTAGATGAAGTTTTCCTTCTCTAAGTAAATCTTTAAGCTCCCTCTGCACTTGAAGGGCTTTACGTTAATCATTGCTGCCTGTTAAGATATCATCCATGTATATATAGTACATATGTATAGTATCTTGTTGTATGATAGTTGCTGCAAGTGGATGTCTTTCATTGCTTGTTTGAGTCAAATTTTGAATACACTTTATTGCTAGATAAGGTGCAGATTTGATTCCATACGTTACTATGTTGAGTTGGTACACCTTTAATGGTTGATCAGTGGATTCCCTCCAAATTATACGCTGGAACCGTTTGCTGTAGTCATCCACTAATATTTGGTAGTACATTTTAGATATATCGGCGGTGAATACATATATACGGACTCTGAAACGTAGAAGAATAGAGAAAAGGTCATTCTGCAGAACTGGTCCGGTATGTAAAATCTCGTTGAGTGAGATATTTGTTGACGTTTTTGAAGATCCCTCGAACACCACTCGTAACTTAGTTGAGCTGCTTTCTGGGCGAAGAACACAATGATATGGTAAAGAGAAATTTGGGGCCTGAATTGCTGTTGACATCCTTAGTCAATTGTCTCTTGTTGGTTGCTGAAGCAGATGGGGCTTCCTCTAAGCTCCAAAATCGTTCAACAAGATTGTCCAGGCTGGAGGTATCCACGCCGATACCACAAAATAAAGTTGAGGGTACTTCAAATGACGTCTTTCCAACGACTACCCATCCAAGTAATGTATTCTGTGATATCGGTCACAACTGGCACATCTATTGTGCTCTCTTGCAGCTGTGAGTGATACTCGATTTGATCGTTTTGTATCATTTGTATTTCCTTTATGCATTTTCGTACCCAGTGCCTCCAATGATTGGAAGTCAGGTAAGCTGGGTAATGCTTTCGGTTGCTTGAGAGATTGTTCCCAAATCGTCAGTGTGCCTTTATCTAACTTGCTAAGCAGAATATTCATTAAAAGTGGATCGCAATTTGTGGTGTCAATGCCTAGGTTTTGCAGACTCAAAATACATTCTTGTGTAGTGTCATGTAATGCTTTAATTTGATTTGCTCCCTCTAGTTGTAGAGTATGTTGCGCCAGTAGCTTATTTACCAACGCTGTTACCAAGAGTCGGGTATTTTTATGCCGCTCTGTTATTACCTTCCATGCAGCGAAATAGTAAAGTGACGAATCAGTTTTTCTGCTTCTCCCGTGAGTGTCATCTTCAAATAGAACAACTTTTGGCAGTTAGCTAATTATGTACGAGTACTATAATTATACTGCCTCAATTTCAAATAGTCTCCGTCGAATTTTGGCACACTGATCTCTGGCAAATTTAGTGCTGCATTGGATATATTCGTAACGGAGGTGGATGCTGTTACTATTGTATTCGCTTGATTCGTCAACGTTTCCAACTTGGTTGTTAGACCGATGAGATGGTTATTTACTTCGTCCTCTAATTTTAGGTACTCTTCCATCTGGTAGCCTTCTGCAAGCGGATCTTCCCCCAGTTCTGCGAGCATTTGATGCATTTCCTCCATCTGTCCCCAATGTTTGTATAAAATATTTATTTTAAGGTGACAGAATGCAGAGCTCCAAATTTCTTCTGAAACTTCTTTGATATTGATTTTGTCGTCGAAGGATTTTGACAATTGCTGTTCTTGTCTCCAAAGATTGGGTAGATCGAGTGGGTGGTACTGGTTAAAAACCATTATATGGAGCTTCTTTTCTCGGTAAGCGGCTGTTTTCCTGGCAGGTCTTTACCAATATTGATTTGGAGTTTTTGTAACTCCTCTGCTACGATCTTTTGCCTGGCTATGATACGAAATACCTCCATCTCATCCATGATGAATGCTTCGGATATTCTGGAAACCGCTGATACGATAGATTCGATTGCGGCGACTGCTTTCTGGTGGCACCAGTGTTTGACGTCCTGATAACGCGTGTGTCAATTGTAGCTTTACAGCAAGTGATTTGCCCCTTACCGCTGGTGGAAGGAAGCAATAACACGTCGTCTGTTGGTACCAGTGTTTGACGCCCTGGTAACGCGTGTATCTATTGTAGTTTTACAGCAAATGATTTGCCCCTTACCGTTGGTGGGAGGAAGCAATATCACGTCGGAGTCACCAAAATGAACAGATCTTTTTGTTTTCTTTTTTACACATTTCAATCTTAGCATAAGATTACATTGCAAATTCAATAATACAGGAATTCAAAACATGAAAAGTACAATCTGTAGCCTAAGTGGCAGTGATGAATGTACTGTTTACATTGACAGAAAATAAATATTTAATGGAATATAATTATTATAGTTGTTTTAGGGGAGAATTCAATGTACCAAAAAGAACAAGGAGACAAAACTATTATTTAAACAATTAAGTATTAAAAGAACAAAATTCATTTACGAACAAATTGTTAATATTTGAATAGTTAAAGGATAAGAGCCATTTTTTGATATCATTAACAAATATATTTTTCACTCTTTCACATCTTAGAGAATCTGGAAGTAAATTAAACAGACGGGTTGCTGAAGCAAGATAAAATCCTCCAAAATGAACTTTATAAACTGGTGGAACTACAACAAAATTTCTGGAATTACCCCGCAAATCATAAGTATCAGTGTTTCGAACTGTGTAAAAACCTGAATTTTGGAAAAATATTTTAAAAACTTTATAACAATAGAGATGTCTTAATGGAAAAGTTTTAAGGTTGCTGAATAGATTAAAACTTGGAGTTTCACGGTTTACTCTGCATAAAATTCTAATTGCATGTTTTTACTTTAATAATAAAGGTTTTAGTAAAGTAAGCACCGCCCCAACAAGTGATACCATATTCCAATTTGGATTGTAATAAATCGATGATACAGTTGTCTTACCAGTTAGTTAGTTAGTTAGTTAGTTGACTTTTATTTTCAATAAATATTTTACAATGTAACGATTAACCTAAGTCTTTAATGGTTTGGCCTGTGGCCGTCTACCGGGTTGACAAAATACATACTTAAGTTTTACATTAAAAATCTCTCTATGATACGCTTTCTATAACAAAGTGCTGCTACTGAGTAATCATATAAGACTTTCCATCCTTTTTCTCCATTTAAAATGCTCATTACTTCAACTTCGTCTAAATCATGTTTTCCGAACATTGATAGTCGAAATTCTTTTAAAATCGGGCATACACCAAGAAAATGTAAGATGTCTTCTCTCTTTTTCATGTTACAGAGGTCACAAAGTATTGGTAAATCTGGTCTATGGGGTATAAAGTTTAGTTGAACGAGTTCCCCTCTCAGTTTGAAAATAGTACTTATTTTGTCAACTGCGTGACTATCTAGGAAGTATGTTTTTTCATTTAGAAAATGGTTTAGTTTGCTGTAATAGTTCCTAAATAGTGACGATCCAGCTTCTTCGACATATTGGTCATATGTATGTCTGCCAAAATTCTCCAAAACCAAGTTAAATTTTTCTCTTAAAAGAAAAGAAAACAGCTTTCAGAAGCTTTCAGAAGCTGTTTTCTTCCATTCCTCGCAAATGCCTCCGTTTGTTCTAATTATGCTTCTTACTACGTTGTTAAGATATTGTCTTAGATAATTTGTATGTTTGGACCAACTTAGCTTATTATCCAAGATTATACCCAGGCATTTAAAGCTTTCAACACATTCTATCTTAAAGCAATTACAGCAACAGGAGGCTTCATAGTTAAATGAAGAATAATTATCGTCATTATCCGATAACCGAAAGCGAATACAACCTGGAGAGTGATAGAATAATGGTAAATCGTCACAATTTGTAATATTATGTTAAAAAGCTTTTGTTTGAATATGAAAGTGCAGTATCGTCAGCAAATGGTTGAATGAACAAGGAGTTCACATAAATCAGGAACAAAATAGGACCCAGAACTGATCCTTGTGGAACAACGGTCACAATCCTTCTTGGAGAGCTACAAATATTTTTGTATCTAATTTTCTTTAGCAAAAAACTTGTGATGCTGTCAAAAGACGTGGTCTCAGAAGTTTTAAGAGAGCAAATTAATTTATGTATCTCAAAAGGACTGAATGGTTCACAGAAAAAACTCTGTTTGACTTTCGAGATCAAATAAGTCACTCCAGTGAAAGAAATTATTATTGGTTGAGTTCTGAAAAGAACTAATATTACAAAAGAATCCATTAAATAAATCAGGGATTTCCAGAGGATTAGAGCTAGTTGACTTGATCACGTTTAAGACAATATCCGCTTCAGGAATTTTTCTATTAAGTATTTCATCAACAACGCGCCATTGTTTTTTGGGATTACCAAGACTTGCTGTTATCTTAATACGATAATAAGTATCGCTGTAATAAGGGATATCAATCTTAAGCTCATTATTTAGTTTTTTATAAAATTGTCTGAGTCTAGAATTATTCGAATGTTTTTTAATCTAATTTTTTTCAGAAGTGTTGAAGTCATCCAAAGTTTTACACATTGATTGATGCTATTTCTGCGTCTTGTAATCTGTTTGCTAACCGAATGCAGATATCGTCGACAAGAAATGGTCAATATTAGATGAGTTAGACAATATATTAATATTAAAGTCACCGATTAGAATACTATTTTTACAATTTTGAATCTTCAAAAACTCATAAAATTCTTCCAAAAAAAGGTTTAACCGAACATCCGTGAAGTTTGTAAACACAAATAAAACAATAACAAGAACCAGAAAGGACACAATTTGAGGTGATTATGTCAGCACTTTGCAAATCATATTTTTTAGTTTTTATGCCTGCTATATCATTTTTGACAAATACTCCAACACCGCCAGCTGCATACGATCTCTTTTGACCTGATTAAAAGACTTTGCCTGATTTGTGGCAAGTGACTTTATTTGCAAAAATACATTAGCTTAAATACTATTTTACAATTAAAATAAAAATAAATAAAAAATAGTAAATCGTGGGAATGTGGGAAATAAAAAAGTGCATGCTCTTAGCCATACGAAATGCGACGCTACATCTGGATTTCAGCAGGTGTCAAGTGTACTCAGTGCACTTCTGGGAGACGAATATTGGATATTTGAGTGGACATAAGTGGCTGTATATCGGGTGGAAAAACTGTCTGTAAGAATATATTAGTGGGAAAATTTAAGTACTCGGGTGACTTCAGACCGTGGCACGATTAGCTGCATACGAGATGTTGTTCCACCCGCAGTTTCCCACTTTCTCTTCAGCAAACCATCTTGCACACAAAGCGAGCTCCACTGTGCTCAGTATGCCTTTAGAGTTTGGCTCCGGTCTGATATCTGCTGCCAGCTTGGTCTTTCTTCGTGTTCCTTCCAGGCCAATAGTAGTGGTTTAAGTAAAAGATAAAGAAAAGTAAAAGTGGTTGAGATAAGCGAATAAATTGTGAATTGTTGAATAGAGCAAGTGCATGGAAAGGAATAAGTTCTATCATTTGTACCCACACAAACATTTTACAATATGTTTATCTTTTTGCTAACAACCTGTTTGTCCCATATCAGTCTGATTTTATGCGACTCGGGCGAAATATTCCTCATTTCAACATATATGTTACATACATACGTTATGTACTGTATATGATACACCCGGATTATGAAACGCCAAACCAAATTAATCATTTTGCGATCGAGGCAAAGCATGCCTCCAGTATTATGGACATCCGAACATTCCGGGCAGCCAACATTGACTCGAATCACTATCTTGTTGCAGCCAACGTAAGAATGAGGATTTCCCAAGCATCATAACCAAAAAGCACTACTTTGAATAGATTTAATGTAAAAAAAAACTGCAATCGCAAGAGACCGCTAGATATTGAAAGTTTTACTCCACGAACAATGTACGAAAGTTTACCAACAGGTAAAAAGAACGTGTCGCAGCAAGACTTGTACAGAGCCTTGTAGGGATGAAGACAGAAACCTTGTAGTAGAGTCGCAGTCGGTGCTAAGAATATTGAAAAACTTCTTTTCCAGACAGCAGCAGCAGCGATGAAGTCCAACACATTACCGTCAGGCAGCATAGACCATGTAACTTAGACAATGATGGCTAAAACTTCCGTCCACCTGAAGAAAACAAAATAAGGACAGCAACATCTAAACTTAAATCCAACAAAGCTGCTGGACCTGACGACTTACCAGCCGAGGTATTCAAAGATCCTGGAAGCTACTGTATGGAGAGCTCCCTCAACTTTGTCAACTATAGAGATATACGAGTAAGTCTCCTTAAAATCGCGTACAAGGCTTTATTTGCCATATTGTGTAAAAGTCTGAAATCTTTCGTCAACCTGATTGGCCCCTTTCAATCTAGTTTCAGGCCAAGAAAGTTCACAATCGTCCAAATTTTGACAATCCGGCAGATCCTGGAAAAAAACTTAACTAAAATGGTGGCACCATTTCTTTGATTCTAAGGCCGCATATGACAACATTTACGAGCTATATAGAGCCGTGGCTAGTTTTGGCATTCCCGCTAAACTGGAGAACGCTCGCCACTCCGTCAAGGTCCGTAATAGCTTAGCTGAGTCCTTTGATGTCAAAAAAGGAGACGCGCTGTCATGTGACTTCTTTAACATCAAACTTAAAAATACATATGTTCAACTACAAGCGTACGCCGATGATATTGACATAAATGGCAGAACTGAGCGGGATGTCACTAGGATTGAAAAGGAAGTTGCTGAAATGGGTTTAGCAATAAATGAGGGCAAAACCAAGTATATGATGTCAGGAACACGCAACATCAACGAATGGAATGGAACTTCGCAGTTAACAGCTATCATATAAATATAAGATAGTAAGGGACTGCCGACAACACCTCAATAGAAATGAAATGAAGAATCACACTTGTCAATCGCTGTTTCTTTCGGCTTAGAATGAAATTTGGTATTATGATCCTATCCCGAACAACTAAGGAGACCCTATATACTGGAAAGGCCCCGGTTCACCGCGAACTATAGCGCTACCTAAAGTAAAAGTGAAAGTAAAAAAAAAAGGAACAATTTAAATAATTTTCAATAAAAAACTCAATTTAATACATTACAAATGAAAAATTCTTATAAATAAATGTTTTACAAAAAAAAAATTTACCTTTCTAATATTCAAAGTCATGTTTGCGATAAATTAATAATAAGAAATGATATAATAATAATAATAAACTTCGGAAATTGTAATCGTTTTTTATGCTTGGGAATTTGTTTAAGAAAATTGATTAACAATAAGAAAACTTAATGTATATATCCAATTGGGAACGTTAATTTTTTTATTTCTTTATTCCAGCTACAGATGCTAGAGATTTATTATATTTTCTTTCTTTTTGTTTTAACGTTTAGAAAATCTCAATTGTAATTCATATTTGAATTATTCTTATGATTACTTAAGTAATATAAACGATAATAAATTAAATCAAACTGACTTTTTTTAAATCTTCGAAATCGTTCACTGGAAGTCCATTTGCATTTTGTTGTTATTGCTTTTGAGGGATACTCGTATGTTTATATTTAAATATTAAACTTTCTTTCTCTGTCTGGCGAATAATAGAAAAATAATAATTTACTAAATAAATTGTTTAAAGTACACCGTTTAGTTGTTATGTTTTTTTTTGTTTTTGTTTTTTTTTTTAAAATGTAATATCTATTTACTACAAAATAAGTCTTATTTTTTAATGTTTTGTCGTTGCTTATATCTGGTTTTAAAGCAACTTCTAACATGTGTATAGTATACAAAAAGTAGATCAAAATTTGTCATAAGTATTTTCTTTTTTATAAATTTTTATTTAATGGTAATACAACAATAATAAATTGCACAAATGAAAAAAAAAAAAAAATAAAAATAATAATAATAAACAATTCTGATAATAAAAGAATTTAAATTCAATTGAAGGGGAATACAAATATACATGAGTATTGGAAAATGATTATTTGTATGTACAATTTTTTATTTTTTTTTTTTAAACTTCAAAAGTTTACTTTTTGTAATTTATCTTAAATTAAGAAAAATTTTAATTCATTTTTTTTTTAACAATATCGAATTTAAGTTGGACTTAAATTAAAAACCAATTAAGGATAATGAAGTAGTAGTTTTTTTTTTTACTAAGCTTAGTTTTGTTTTTGTATACATTTGAACAGCTAGAAGATTAAAATAAATAAAATCACAAAAAAGCAAAATCAAAACTATAGAAAAATGTTTCTTGTTATTTTTTACAATAACATATTTGTTTTTTTTTTTTTGTATTTGAATTTTATTTAACCCTAAGCCAAAGGGAAAATACGAAAAACAGGAATAAATGTATAAAGCTTAAAAAATATTAAGTAAATTAATTTCAATCACTGGCTTATTTTTTGCTGTTTGTTCTTTTTTTCTAATAATTACAGTTGTTTTATTTTATTTTGGGTATAACAAATGGTTTGTTTTACTAAATTATAGTTAGCTGGTGAATTCAATACTGAATGGATAGAAGTTAAGTTATTTCTTTATAACCATACAATAATAAGGCACTTCGGAGCTTAACGTATTGGTGTTAGGAAAATGCATTATTAAAAGTTTGTTTTACTATTTTAAACTTTAATTATTATGTACAAATTAACTTTAGCAGAAAGTAATTAGTATTGCGGATAGCAATAGTATCAGCTTGTAAATATAGGTATGAAGCGCCGGTCTATGATTTATTCAAAATAAAATCTTGCCCTTTGGGAGCTAGAGTTTTACTGATAATTTTCATAATTAAACGTGCCAATTCAAAAAATTTCTTAATGTTCTCAAAGTTTGCATAATTTTTGATATGACTATGATCTGTAACTCTGATTTAAATGGTTTTTAAAATATGAAACTTTTGTTCAATAGCTATTAAGCGAAAATTCTATATCGCTATTATAATTTTTCAAAACGTACAACACACAAATATACACTTGGTGTAGTTAAAGACAAATTTTCTTTTATTAAAACAATTTTTTTTTTGTTAGTTAAACTAATGGCTATATAAAGACTGCACGGCGCCAATATCTTTAAATATCCAGAAATAGAAAAAAAAAATTGAATTTGCAGTCATCCTTATAGATGAAAATCCATTCGATATTGCTAAGCTATGCGCAAAATATAATAAGCAACCGCTTGTAGGATGTATGTAATGATTTATTTTTTTAAAGCGAGGAATATTTAAAGATCAAAGTTAGGAACATTTTTTTAGCGCCTTGCTTTGTTGCTCAAAGTTATAAAAGACAAAGAAGGATATAAGAAAGCTTCCTTATTTTTTTTTTAAGATAGGGATTCATGGGCTTTCACATTCCTTTTCAATCAAGATGGGCAGTTTATGATTCGAATAGTAACAAATCAATTGTTATTGCCTTGAAGAGATGGCATGTAAAAATACAAAATTGTAATCCATTAATCCATAACGTAAGTGACACTGAATTGACCTCACGCGTGCACGTTCACTCACAAACACTTATCCCAGGTAGAGCGGACTGTTAAAAAATCAGACTACCTGTCACAATCGGAGAGCTGTTGAAAAATTTGTTGATAAGTGTCGAAGCTATCGATAAGAATTGTTTCATTGTGTCATTTTAAAAATAAAAGAGTACGTAGTCATTCAAATGTTGGTTCAGTCGATTCAATTATGCCTGATCTTTGCATTAAACATAAATCCATAGGTTTTATTAATTTATCATCAATCAAATCAATTCTGTAATTACATGATGCTAGCAAATGCAAAATCCTACAACAAGAGTATATTGTTTGCTTAAGTTATTTATGTGCGTATGCCTTTTATTTTAAATTTATTTCCTCTTTTTCTAAATGCATGACGGACGGACAATTTTTTTTTTAATAAATATATTTGTCTTTTTTTTTTTAAGTTAATCCAAAATAATAAAGTATTTATTAAAGCAAAACAAATTCAGTATGCACAAAACTTTATATAAACAGTGATGCACCTACCAGTAAACCGTCTAGAGTATTTTTTTCTATTCGTTTTTTGTTTTGTTATTTAAATGTAACGTTTAATTTGTGCGATTTGTTTGGAAGTTATTTAAGAAATGTTTTTTTTAAAAACACGAGTTTGTACTGCCTTCAGAAGAAATGTATGCTTTAATTTTTGTTTTGTTTTTACATTTGAGATTTCATTTAATAAATATGTATTTTTGTGCATTTGTTATTGTAGTTATTTTTTGTATTAACAACCTTCTTTCGGCATCAACTAGAAATCTATTTATTTTTTTTTTTTTTTTAAAGGCTAAGCACCACTGAGTTGAGTTGTTTTTGTTTTTTTTCTTGAAGAGATAAATAAATGTTCTTTTTTCATATAAAATGCTATAAAATAGGATAATACATGTACAAAACTTAAAATTACCATAGAAAACCTTAAATAGGATATCATATATTAATTGTAAAAAAAAATTGCATTTTATGTACTCATACTTGGATCCATTGGGAGCTCAAAAATGTTTTGTTTTTTGTGTTTTGTGTGGTGTTTTCTTTTTTTTTATTTAATTGTAAAGCTAACGGCAGTCGTAAATATTAATATATGTACATAAGCGCTGACATTCGTGGGAGAATACTGTTTTGCGTTTGTTGCTTTTTTTTTTGCTGCCAGGACGGAATTAAAATAATTCATGAGAAGAAAATCTTAGAAACGGGAAAAGTCTTTAATAAAGGAAACGATGATGCCCGATGTTTACTTGACTTTCTCCTGGGCGGTGTTGACACCATCCTCTTGAGAACTAAGTGGAGGTGGAGATGGTGATGACTCATGAGCATGACGACGAATGACATGGAGGTCGTTTTTCAACTTAATCAATGGCGGCGGTGGTGGAGGATGTTGCGATGTAATAGTCACACCGTCTGTGTTAGCAGAATTCGTTTCACCAGCCGGTGGACTGTGTTGATCTATTTGATGAAATAAATGCGGAATTTCACCAGCTGCAGCAGCTGTTATAAGGTAATTGAGCGGATGATAGCCAGCATCCTTTGGAACGAATCCTTCATGAGTCATTTTCATGTGATTTTTCATTTTATCCGGACGCGAAAATTCTTTTCCGCAAACGGGACATGGAAATACTTTACGGTGTTTACCTTCATGATAGAGGAACGCATGCCTCTGAAAGCTATACTTATTTTTAAAAGTTTTTTGCACATTTTCCTTGGCACATTCTGTGCACTGATAGACACCTTCGGTTATGCTTGCATAGCGAAACAAATCTAAGCCTCGTACAGACATTTCGGTAAGATGTTCAGCTTGATCGTCGAGCGTTGATTGGGCTTTGCGGCGAATCCGTCTTCTTTGTACTGGACGCTGATTGCGTGGCGTCACTGGTGGAGATTCATCTGGCGCTTGTTGCTGCTGCGTTGCATTATCGTTTGGAGTTGGAGGTGAGAGTAAAAGATCAATTATTGTTGGTGTAGCACCTTCGGTTTCAGACTTATCATTTTGAGCATTACTGTTTGGTTGTGGGGACGATGCATCGATTGGCATCACGTTCTCATCGTTGTTTGATTCATTCTTGAGCAAGTATTCAGTTTTAACAATCGGATTTGTGGCCATGTGCAAGAGAAACTGATGGTGAAGGTTATTCGATGAGGGTGGTTGTATGGTATTAGAATCATTACTTGATTGTTGTCTTTCCAACTGTTGATTATTGGAAAGATCCGATGCGGATGATGAATTGTTATTTTTGTTACTGTTGTTATTATTTGAAAGGGGATCGTTACGCAATTGTTTTTGTAATACCGATGCAGTTGAATTGCTATTAAGATTTTGCTGGTGATTTGTTTGCGTAATCGGATGCACCCGTATTTTTAATCCCAATGCTGTTGGCAAATGAGTGGCAGGATCAAGAATTTCTGGAATTTGCTGCTGTGGTTGTTGTTGCTGTGGTGGTGGTGGTGGTGGTGGTGGTGGTGCAGATTTTGGAACTGATTTTTTGGGAGTTGCCGCTACTGTCATTTGTGGTGGTATTTGTATGACTGGAGTTGAATTTGAGACTTGCTGGGTTGGAGTATGTGCTGCTGACTGAATGATTGTCATAGTTGACATCGATGATGGTGCTGTGGATGCTGGTGGCGGTTGCTGTTGTTGCTGTTTATTAACACCAAAAAGCCTTTGGGATAACTCAGGCGAATTATTAAGATGAACTATAAATAGAAAATACAAACTTAGAAACTTTTCACAAATTTAAGAATATTATAAGATTTGTTGGTATTGAATTTTTGAAATTATCACACCACAACTTACTATCATTATGCGCAAAATCAAAGGTGGAAGTATCTGAATATGCATGTATGCATATGTACATACAGTGGTGGTCAGAGAATTAGAAACGATAGGAAAAATAAATGATCGGCAAAAGTTATGCTTTTTTGCAGGTCACTGTAATAGATAAGTATTGTGTTTTTGTTTACCGCTTATCAACTCTTCATGTACAGATGTCCATAACGGATTACACGGGGTACACAGTTACCATTTCATATATTATTGTGAGAGTTGATGAACGTGTGTGGACAAAGAATTAGAAACGATTAAGGAAATAT
This sequence comes from Volucella zonaria, assembly GCA_963966105.1. Classification (NCBI taxonomy): domain Eukaryota; kingdom Metazoa; phylum Arthropoda; class Insecta; order Diptera; family Syrphidae; genus Volucella; species Volucella zonaria. The sequence continues at coordinate 75,086,787 of OZ014530.1, read as the reverse complement.
TTCTTTCTCAGCAGCTAGTTGTTGTATGTTCACTTTTGTGTTGTTTAATAAAATGAGGAATATAACATAATTAATAATAGATAATAAAATGGGCAAAAAGAAGCCGTGTACCCCAAATTTGCGGAAACATTTGGTAGAAGCTTGGAGAGATAGGAAGGAATCAATGGCAGCAATTACGAAAAGATCTAGCTGCTCTAAGAAGATGGTTTTTGGAGCCGTGCACACTTTTAAGAGAACAGGCAGCTATGAAAATCCCAAGAGAAAAAAAAAATAGGCAGAAAAACAACAGCAAGTGAGGACAGATTGATTACTAGAGCTTCGAAACCTGATCCCTTCTTGACTTCTGCAGGTATTAAAGAAGTCGAAGTCAACCTATTGCATTTGGGAAAAAAGTCCTGTGGAGTGATGAATCGAAATTCGTTTTGATGGGATCAGATGGAAAAGTGTACGTAAGACACTTAACCCCCAACCAGGAACTTAATCACAGATACACAATTAAAACGGTTAAGCATGGGGGAGGCAATGTTAAAATTTGAGGTGCATTTTCTTGGTATGGTGTGGGTCCTTTAGTTCTTATACAAGGTATTATGGATCGGTTTATGTACAAAGAAATACTTAAAGAATCGATGGAGCCCTACTGCTTCGAAAACATGACAGTTACGTACATGCTGGAAGCACGATAATGACCCTAAACACACCGCAAAAGTTGTGAAAGAATGGCTTATAGAGGAAAAAATTAACGTTTTAGACTGGCCAGCGCAAAGCCCCGTTTTAAACCCCATTGAGAATTTGTGGGCAGATGTGGAAAAGCGACTTAAACATGTGAAATCTAAAAATGCGTTAGATCTTTTCCAACATATTCAAGAAATATGGGAGAGCATACCTCCTTCAAGATGTCGGGCTTTAGTGGAAAGTATGGCCCGAAGACTTGATGCAGTTATATCGAACAAGGGTTTTCCAACCAAATATTGAATTTTTTTATTTGTTTTTAATAATTTTTTTTTTTTAAGAAATTTTTATCTTTTCGTTTCCAGTTCTCTGACCAGCCTTTTACTGAATTATTTTTGTTTTCTATAAATTTTTGTTTGTTAATATTACCGTTAGGATTACAATTCAAATGAATAAATAAGTTTTTTGTAACGAGATTTTAAAATAAGAGTATTTTTTTTAAAGTCATTTAAAATAATAGAATAATCAAAAACAAAACAAACAAAAAGGTCCGTTTCTAATTCTCTGACCACCACTGTACATATGATCTTATGAAATTTTATATAAGTAAGATGCAATCGGTTGTTGTTGTACTTATTAGAGCCTATAACTAAAGGCACCGCCGCCGGGACAAATGTATTACTGGGCCAAGAGACAGTGGTAGCAGAAGCATTCAGGGTAGCTGTGAATGAAGAGCATCCGAATTTCCAGATTTCTCTATGTTTAGTCAAAAAACTCGAGGCCCGTTGCATCAGTTGGTACTGCTAGAAAATCACGTCCGGTAAGCAATTGAAGGTAAAGTTTCAGAGGAAGTTCGAAGAATATAATTGGATCACCAACACGCCTCGCTGATGATGCGATCAAAGATAGAGCGACAAATAGCATGATATCTGCGAACTTGGCGTAACTACATGTGGCGCAAAAGCATTACCTTTACGTGGGAAAATATTCATCGTTGCACTTTTTTTTTTCTTCTTTCTTCTTATTTGTACCCTTAAAATGTTTGCACACAACGCGGGCGAAGGGAAGTTAGGGAGGAAGGAAAGAGAGATACCGATGTACGTTGGTTTTGAATGTTTGGAGGTTATAATGACTAGGAAATAAAGAGCTCGACAGGGCATTCCATAAGGCTTAGGAAGGAATCACCATACTTCAATGTGCGTCCAAAAGTGGGCTCGAGGGTAAACTGATGAGCATTCATCAGCGAGACGAGTATTACGGCTATAAGTTTGAAGAGGCGAAATGCTACGGTCAATTTCAATAGAGCACTGGTGTTACTGCATTTGATTGGTTTATGAAGAAAACCGATTTCTGTAGCTAATTTCGTATACAGTATGAATTGACGACGTCTTGGACAGTACATAGTGCAATATTTTTTACGGTAACAGTGCAGCTTTGACGGGGATACTTGCCAACAACCAAACGATTGTTGGTTTTAATCACAACATAAATTAAAATCAGATTTTTAACAATGTTTCCTTCATAATTATTATTTTTTATTAGTATCAATATTAATAGAAACACATGCCAATGATCGATTGCATAACGCACTCGTTCGTTTGGTAGTACAGGTAAGAAGTGACACTTCTTTACTCTCATTTATGGATTGCGAGTAAGACGTAAACTAATCAGCTGTTTATGAATTTTTTAAATTATATGGCTATTTGAAGTTACCTGATTACTCTCACCAATTCGTTTGATGCTTTAAGATAAGTTTAAATGAGTTTCACATTATTCTTTAAATTCATTGGCTGAGTTTAAAAAAAAAAGTAACATAATTTAACCAATGTGGGTCGGAAAGCCCATCATCAATCAAATATTCACACTACGGTAGATCTTGAAAAAAAAAAAACGTGTAAGCTCCAAATCGATACACACCACCTATTTATCGATAGAAATGGCGCGTATGACAACATCTATAGAGACGATCTATAGAGACGAGCTATACATAGGCATCCATCCATAGCCAAACTCTTGTGCAAGATGATGATGGAGAACGCACACTACTCTTTTCAAGGTCGGGAAAGAACTCACCGAAAACTTTGATTTAGATGAAAATTCGAGAGTCTCATATTTTCGTACCAGCCAAGATGACTTTACGAGTTACTTTACCAAAGATGGAGAATTGGTGTTTTGTAATAATACTGAAGAACTTCTCCGAGAATTGAGTTTCGCTAAAAGATCTGAGGAATGGCGACCTTTTACTGATTCGCCCAAAATCAGTTTAAAAGCTGTTGGCGCAATAAATACCCTTCAGTCCCCCTCGCACATGCAACAAGTGTAAAAGACGACTATGGATATATGAAGGTTGTTACTGGAGAAAAATTAAATAGTCACAGTACTCGTGGAACATTTGTGCTGATTTAACATGTTATTAATGTTAACCGGACTACAAAGAGGATACACCCAGTTTTGCTGTTTTTTATGCAAATGGGACAGCCGTGTAAGAGATAAACATTTACGTAGTAAAAAAAACTGGACAAAAGGAGCGAGTTCAACTCCTGGAGTCAAAAATGGATCTGAAGATGCGATAACTGCTTTCTATCCCCACCTCATATAAAGCCAGATCTAATGAAAAACTTTGTAAAGGCAACGAAGGCGGATGGACAAGGCTTCCAATACCTTAAAACAAATTTCCCCCGAATCAGCGACACAAAATTGAAAGAAGGAATACTTGTAGGCCCGTAAATATGAGAGCTTATGAAGAACGCACATTTTCAACATGAAGGCACAGAAAAAATAGCTGGACCGATTTCGTAGAAATGTGTCATATTTTTCTTGGAAACAAAAAACCTGACAATTACCAGACAATAGCCCAACATTTTCTTTCTACTTATAAAGCTCTGAAATGCAACATGTTCATTAAAATTCACTTTTTGGACTCGCAGTTAGATTTCTTTCCGGAAAATCGTGATGCAGTATCAGATGAACATGGTGAAAAGTTTCATCTAGCCATATTGCGCATAGAGAGACGATACAAGGGAAAATGGTCAGAAGGAATGCTTGCAGATTTTTGTTGGTCGATTCGTCTACTACAAAGTGAAATGCTATTATTACACAAAAAGCTAAATCATTTTAATGTTCTGAAACGAATAATAACTCTTTTTTTGGTAAGTTTTGTTTGATTAATGTTTGATTATAATTCTTAAGCAATAATAGCGTTTCATTAAACGGTATGTGCGATACGTATTTTTATTAATTTATCTCGACTCAATAGGATCAAATCTATTTTAATCATGCTCTATAATAATGAGGGAACATTTTTTTTTTACAGAGCAGTAATAATTTATGAGGTTTAATTTTAAAAAAGTTAGGATCAAGTTTGGTTCCTGAGTCGGCTGGGACGGAGGAAAAAGGGGTATTCGTTTTTTTTTTCAAGAACTTAACATTCAAGAGGGTATTACTACTCTTTAAATGCCGTAGCATGTGTTAAGTTTTTTGGAAAATTGGATAGAGAGAGATAGAAAGATTTTTGGGATCGAAATAACCACCCATCAGTAGTATCCAACATTTAATTATTAGTGTAAATTGACTTGCTATTGTACTTTAGACAACCATTCATCTCACGAGATTTTAGTTGCCTGGCAAAAAGAAATTCTTTAGGGCACGGCTGGTATTAAACCCCGAACCGTCCGACTGGGAAGCCAATACACTACCACTTGAGCCACGACCACGCATAAGTTGCTCTCTATGTGGATGTATTATACTAATATGATATTTCTATGAGAATCACTTAAGGTGAAATGTACCTAGTCCTGCCATAAGTTCTGTTACACAATTTCCAGCGCTTATCGTTCAAAACTTCTTGCGGGAATAGAACCGGTAACCTTTTTTTCAGAATACTTGCACTGATCAGTGAAGAATACTAGTCAGTTTGGTTTCAGTTTGCTAACTATTAACATGGAGTGGGGCGTTAAGGAGAATCAAATCGCCGCGGTAATAGCGTTGCATAAATGCGGAAAGAGTTGCTAAGACCTCTCGGAATATCGAGAACATTGCTTTAACGGGCTATTGCTCGCTTCGGCGAATTTTCTGCAGTAGAAGACAGGCCAAGAAGTGGTCGCCCGCGCGTCGAATGCGGTAGTAAAGGCAGTGCGTGAACGAATTCGAAGAAATCCCCTTAGGAAGCAGAAGATCATGTCCAAGGAATTGGATATACCAAACAGATCCATGTCTAGGCTGATTCGGGATGATCTGCGTATGGAAGCCTATCGTCGGTACAGGGGTCATCTTCTTACTCCTCAATTAAAAAAAATTAGGTTGGAAATATGCAAGCGACTTTTGCAGAGGCGCGCGGACAGTGGCCATGAAAACATTCTGTTTACGGGTGAGAAAGTGTTTACCGTGGAAGAAGTTTTCAACAAACAAAATGACAAAATTGATGTCACTTCATCTAAGGAAGCGAAAAAAGTTTTCCAAGCATTCAACGTGGACATCATCCCGCTTCCGTAATGGTTTGGGGGGGATCTCTCACCATGGTGTCACATCCCTCCATTTATATGAAAAAGGCGTAAAAACTGGTGCAAAGATTTACCAAGAAGATGTGCTAGAGGGTGTTGTGAAAGGTTTGACCAATACCCTTTTCAATGGATACTGATGGATCTTCTAACAGGACTCTGCTCCAACGCACAAAACCAAAACCACGCAGGAGTGGCTCAGAGTCAATATTCCTGGATTTATAGCAGCTGAAGATTGGCCGTCGGGGAGACCAGATCTGAATCCACTGGATTACGGTTTGTGGTCGGAATTGGAGAACATGGCCTACTAGACTCCCCAGTCGTTTCGAGTGAATCCAATTTTTTTTAATAATCAATATTGTGGTCTAATAAATGAAACTATTTTGAATACAATATGTTTACTGTTTTTTATTATTGTAACAGAACTTATGGCAGGACTAGGTACTTATCACAGTAAGCAATGCATGTTTTGTTGAGCCATTACTAGGAGTCTAAAGCAAAATTGATACAAAGGGCGATGCGAACTACTAACTCAACACTGGCTGCATTGATAATTTAACACCCGCGCCTTTTAAGATCTTTAATTTGAAATAGTTTATTTGTATATATGTATGCGTACATATATTGGTTAAAAAGTTAAAAAATAAAACGAGAATTAGGAGTTGAATTTGCAATAGTAACTCTTTTCATCTAGGGTATAGCAATCCGAGAGTTCCAAAACACATCCGGTTTGTTTGAAAATTAAATAAAAAAATATATTTATGTACGTACATATATCTGTGGTCCCAATCGATAACCGCCTAAGTCGACTTAAGAAAGATATGAGTTATGTATGCTATCATATTCTATTAACAAAACTTTATATTTACGTGAAATCCCAATTCTCCAGCAATGTATTTTAAGGAGATATTAATAAAAACTAATTGACCTAAGTTGTTATGACACCGCATTACATTTATAATAAGCGCCTAAATAGACATACGAAAATATTTCCATAAAATGTTAATTTATTTAAATAGCCCATAATGATTTAAGTTGTGTTTGCACATTTTTTTTAAATGATTTGTCATTAACAAGAGAGTAGTTTGTTTAAGAGAAGTAAATGTAAGTGATTATTGTAAATTGAGAACGTTGAAACACCATGCTCTATCTCTACATAAAATATTAATGCATTGTTGTTGGTATGATTTAAAGAATGCTATATCAACATAAGAGACAATTGAAAATGACATATTCTCTCAGGTTTTGTGCAAAATACAGTTACGCTATTATAATTAACGCAGTTTTTTAACATGATTTCACTTAAGATAATAAGAGTCCAGAAGAAAAACAAAATTAAATTTTTACTAAATTAAAATAGGAATATAAAATGGATAAAATAAGTAAGAGAAAACAAATCGCAACGTATTACTTAGTTAATTTAATGTTTTAATTTTTAAAATAAAAAGATTATGATGAATTCAGTCGCAAGTCTTTTATGGAGGATGAAGATGCTTTGCAAGTCAAGGTCAACGATGAAAGTCGCATGTCTTTTTTAGAAAGCAGTGAGGCTGATGACGAAGGCAAGTCAACTTATCAGGAAGTTGTTCATTTTGACAGTGATAACTCAGTTCAAGATCCCAATTTCGAACCTTCACTTTCTGATGAGACTGGGAATAGTAGTGATATAGAAGAAATTGTAGTACTAAACGAAGCTCCGACCACATCTCAAAAGGCTTATTCGCGAAAAGTCTCATGCGAAAGACGAAACAAGGGAAAAACATACGTAAATGTAAAGGGAAATGTTGAGTCGGAGAGAAAATTGAGACCTTTGGTACGTGACACTCGTATGAAATGCAAAGCAAAGATACCGCGGACGTTACATACAATCAGCGAATTTTATTTATAGGGCCATTGTTTGACATAAACAACAAAAAAAAACTCAAAAATTAGAAAAGCCACGTGAACGAAAATTTCAAGCTGGTTATCATGTGGAATATGAAGGCCAAAGAGTGTAGGTATGCCAAAAATGTTTTCTGCAGTGCTTTGATGAGAGTGCAAGTTTTGTCAAAACTGTTTTGAAGAAGAAACTTAATCTTCCTCAAAATGACATCTGCGACCAGCGTGGATCAGGTGGAGGAAAAAATAAACTGACGGATGATATAATTCAACTTGTAAAGGACCACATTAACACCTTCCCAAATTACGAAAGTCACTATTCTAGGAGAGATACAAGTTGCAAATACTTTCATGTCGATTTATCCCTAGCTCAAATGTATAAGTTATATTGCGATAAATATAAATCCAAAGCTATAAGGATCTCATCATACGCCAGTGTTTTCAAAGGTAAGCATCTTCTTTACCGTCTTTTGAAATTGTTTCCTCATCACTTAAGAATGTTTTGTAGGCATGAATATAAAATTTAAGAAGCCTAGCCTGGACAATTGTTCTAAATGTGATCAACTCGGAGCTAATATTGGTATTGCCAAACAGGAAGCCAATATAAACCTATTACGCGATTTAGAAATTGAACTCTCAACTCATCAAAAAAAAAAAAGCAGATTTAGCATATGAATCGAAAAGGAATGATAAAGCTTTAGCTGCCACTGATTCCACAGTCAAAGTCTATACTTTTGATTTGCAACTCATTTGTATGCGCAATGTTCATATTGGCTCTTCAAATCAATCCAGTTTTAGAAACAATTGATCATAAATTTTTAGAGCCTGCATACACGCATATGGAATGCGATGTAGATCACTGTGATAGAACGGAAAAAGAAAAGAACTGATATTCAAATACACCATCCACACGACTGGTACAATTTTGTTAGATGTGTAGGTTCTAAACATACTTTTAACGTCGTTGAAATGAATGCAGAAGATTTTTTTTAATTTTTCTCTTCTATTAAAAACGAAGTTAATGTGGAGAGCCACAAATCAAGATGGGGAAAGATTCGTTTGGAAAAATATTAGATGGCTCAGATATACAAAGACTAATTTCGGCAAAATTGAATATAAAACCACATTAGACATAGCTGCTCCTTTTCAAATATTAAATTTGTTAAAACGCGGTGTTACCTCAATGAAGTAAGACGACCTATCGATGCTAAACAAAGATGTAAAAATCAGCTCAAAAAAGAAAAAGGATCTCCTTGATTTACTTCCATTTATAAATACATATTTTCATCCATTTTATAAAAGTTTATCAACTCAGGGCTCTTTAGAAATACATCCAGACTTAGTCGAAGATGGGCCAGAAACAGAATAACTTATATTTATATAGTATGTTCTAAAGTTACCTTTTCCAAATTTTTGATTATGAATACATAGAACAAATAATGAATATTTAAATAATTTGTTTTATTTTTGAACCAACTCTAAGTAATTGAAAATGTCAGGCAACAAATGAAACATCAGTTTACAATAAAAGTTTTAGTCGACATAATATTTCCATTTGCAATAACCATTTATGTTTCTTTTTATTTAATATCTACTGAACAAAGGAGGCTATCATTTTCGTTGTTTGCTCTTAGCATTGCGCTTGTAAGAATCATTAATTTTGCAATAAATTTTTTCCAATACACTTTCTTAATTTTTTCAGAAACGCTTCTGTAATAAAAGGGATTTTTCTCGAAACCATGATTTTCGACTTAGGCTGTTATTGCTTGTGACCACAGATATGTATAAACTGCTTCTTCTTGCACCAACTTTTAAGCTTCTATTATGTCAGTGAAAGATTTCAGTTGGAATTTTAATCGATATGAACTAAACTTTTCAACTAACCCATGTATACAGTATGTGACAAAACTAAAGTAACTTTTAATATCTCACACCTCTACCCTTGCTTCAGAAAATACGGTATTAAAGTTATTCGTTAATACAAGTTTTGATTAATAAACACTTTGTGTTTATTAATAGAAAATGTTATTTTATCTTTGAATGTTTTACATACCCAAAATATTAAATATTAAAAACGTATTTGTTTCATATCATATTGGAAAAACTAAAGCAAATCCGACTGAATTTCAACGTCTAGTCAAAATAATAAAAAGTATATGCCGATATGGACACCATTAGGTTAATTGTCGCTAAATAGCACTTGCTGTTTTCTGTTTACATCCACTAACTTTTATCACTACCTATTTTTGAGGTGATATCTTTTAACGAAAATAGCCCGAAGCATGTTTTAAAATGAACTCAATAATAGAATTCTTGTAGATTTCGTTAATGTGGAATAAAGCAAAAGGATATTTTTTTTCTAAATATTCGATGAAAAAATCTCGTTTAATTAAAATATATCAGCAGAAAGAGACAGCGTAAACATTCTATCTTGGCGGTAGAAGCTCAGAAACGATCACAAGACAGAATGTTTAATATTGGTAGTATGGGTGTAAAAAAAAACACAGATCCAAAGAACGTATAATATCTGATCTCTGGTCAGATGAATCCACATGTAACATCAAGGAATCAGATGGAAGATCTAAAGGGAAAGAGGTATATAAATACAACATAGTGAAGGAAATTATGTATCCATACGTAGATTAAAATATAGTTTTGCGCTTGTGATTCCAGCAGGACAACAAATCTAGGGTCGTGGTTGAATACTTGAAGGTAGCAGGTTTCGGATTCTCCATAGAGAATCTATAAAAATTTGTAGGTCGCAAAATCCCAACACAAATCCCCCATTTTTGTAGGCATAAAACAAGTATGGTGGAACATCCTAATGAATACAATAAATAATTTAATCGAATCCAAGCCCTGATGATGTCATGCAGTCCTTCAAAATAACTTTTATCTAATGAAGTATTAATTACAAGTATATATCAACATATTTGATTAAGTTTCTTTAGTTTTGTCAATATCTGAAAACAAAATAGCTTGTTTATTGTTTATTAAATAAAAAAAAATCTTTTCTACATATAAAAAATACATTGTTGTTCATATGAAAAATCGAAAAATAGCTGGAATACAAAATGTTGTTTTGTTTTGTCAGTGTGTTACAAGGTATATATAGTATTCCTATATATAGTGGCGAGCAAAACTGGATACTTAAAATGCACAAACGTATTTATCCTTTTCTGGAATTTTCATTGTTGTCCATAAATACAAAAATATGTTTTTTTTTACATCCAGTAGGATGTTGCCGACACAATACTAACATATGACCAAAAAACGGTTTTTGGTTTCCATAGAGTAAGGATAAATGTCCCTTCTGCTCCATTTATCCAGTATTGCACGTTTTCCCATTTGTTGTTTCAATGCAACGGTAGTTTCCACAAAACTTGAAATTTATGTAAATCATATGTCATTTTTTATTTGAAACCCAAAGCAGAAGGTAATTATTCGATAATTTTTTTCTCGAAGCTACGAGTATTTAATTTAATAATATTTGTAAACAGAAGAAAATGAGAATCATTTCAAAAGAAACTGAACATAGCGTTGTAGTTTTGTTGGAAAAGGGGTACAGCAGAGAAGATGGAGGTTTGTCGTAGAACTGTCCTTAATATAAAAAAAAGAAACTGCACGGCTACTACAAGCAGCGGGGGCCGTCCCAGGCTACTGGTGCCCGTTTAATGGAACGTTCCCTCAGATAAAAAAAAAAAAAAACACAAAAAGACACCGAAGGAGGCAGCAAAGGTTATTAACAAGGATGTAAGCGAATAGGCCGCTAGAAGAGCCTTAAAAAAATCGGACTTGTATCCACAATCAAACAAATAAAGCAGGCTTTATCCGAGAAAAATATCAAAGCACGGCTGAAATTCTGCAAGCTACACAAAAACTGGAGGAAGAAGATTTGAAGAGAGTAATTTGATCTGACGAAACTAAAATTAATCGCTACCAGTCGGATGGAAAGAGTATTTTCGGCATCGACCTCAGGAACGAATTTTAAAGCACCAGGTAAAACAAACAATGAAACACGGGGGTGGAAGCTTGATGGTGTGGGAGTGTTTCACGTGGCGGCACGTTGGCCCACTTATTAAAATTAACGGAATCATGAAGAAGGAAGTTACCTACAAATCCTTCAGACAAATTTGCCTGATTTCGTTGAAGAGTGTGTATGTCCACCTGATGAGATCGTCTTTCAACATGATGGGGATCCAAAGCATACAGCGAAAGTAGTTAAAGAATGGCTGTCGGGACAAAATTTTACAACATTACAATGGCCAGTACAAAGTCCAGATTTGAATCCTATAGAGAATCAGTGGGCCATTGTAAAACGACAGCTTCTTCATTACGAAACCCCCCCCCCCCCCCAAACAATTTAAATGAACTGTGGTCAAGAGTTCAAATTGAAAAATTGGTGGAGTCTATGCCCAGGCGTGTTCAAAGTGTTATTACCAACAAGGGCTTTGGACAGGATATTAAACATGGCAATTTGGATCAAGAACCAATAACATGGTTAATCGTGCAAAACTGGATAAATGGAAGCCGACTGAATATTATGTTTTTTTTTTTGCTTTTAAAAAAGTGTAATTACGTTTATTTTATTTTTTATATAGTTATAGACAATCTCATACTAAATGTATGTTTTTTTTTCATTAAAAATAGTTCTGTGTTTCTTAAGAATACGGATATGATCAATTATTCCCATCTACGTATCCAGTTTTGCTCGCCAGTGTAGGTACTCAAAGTGTTTTATTAAAGTTATGCGGCTTATTCATTGTTGAAATAAATAGATCTTATACTACTTATATGTGTAGGTAATTTAATGCAAAACAAAAAAAAAGAAACAAAATTTATGATTTCTACGAGTGTTATAAATCGGAGAAATGTGAATACATATAGTATACCGGATTGTCCATAAGAGTTCAATGCTCCAATGCAAGTGCGATGCTGATATTTATATTGAATAAGAATGAAATGATTAAAATGACCACGGACCTATTCTTTTGATATAGTTGCACTTAGATTTTTCATTCGGCACGCTGTGTGCAAACGTTATAAGGGTACAAAAAAATCCTTAACAAAAAAAAAAAAATTTACTATCTCTCACAGGTAAAAAATTATGAGATTATGTTGTTTAAATAACATATTAAGTTCGTCACTTCACTTAATAATGAAAATAAAAAGAAAATCGTTAGGTTTTTTTACAATTCACTGTTTATTTTTTTTTTTTTTTAATTTTTTGTTTGTTTAATCATTTTGTGATAATAGAAAATAAAATAAAGGAATAGATTCTGAAAGAAAAAACACCTTCGAATTACACGCTAATTACAAATTTTGTCTCAACTTGTTTGCTTATGTGAAAAATTAATTTAAATTATTACTATTAGCCAATAAATGAATTTTTTATCGTGTCTTCATTTATCTACACGCCCAAATGATATGCAAACAAATTTAGACACGTTAACGAATTTCTACAGAATTTCTACAGAATTTATAATTTTGTTTTTATTTATTCTCCAACCTAAAAATTATTAACAAAACGAAATAATTACCAAATAATTAAAAACAAGTTTGTGTCTATATTTTGCACTAAATTTAATTTTTTGTTTTTTGTTTTGTAAGTTCAAAATAATTTTTTTTTTTTCCTTTTCTTAGAATTAAAAACCATCCAACACAAAATATAGTAATAATAATATAATTATTATTAAATATACATATATAAATCAAATATTGCAGTACAGGTGAATAGAAAAAAAATTAATAAAACAAAAAACAAACTTTACATTAAACTAAAAAAACAAAAGAAATAGAAAAATAAAACGAAAACGAAAACGAAAAAATATAATTGAGGGTGCTTCTATTAGAAATTAATATATTTATAATATACATACATATATAGAAATAATGTTCTTTTTTTATATTTATTTTCTTGGATTTGTATTATTGTATTTATATTTATATATTAAATTAGTTTATTGATTTAATTAAATAATAAGTTTTTGTATTTTTTTTTCTTTTAATTTCTAACTAAATTATGCAAATAGGTTTTATGTGAATAATTATAGAATAAACTTAAGAATAAAGATCCCTTAGGTATACGAAAAAAAAAAGTTTTTTTTTAATTTTAAAATGCTAATAACACATTCATATTTTTTTTGTTGTTGTTTGTTTATTGTTATTGTTAAGGTGTAAAATAAAATTAAAACGGTTTTTTTTTTTTTTTAATTTCCCATATTCGTTTTTTTTCAAACTATTTTATGATTATGATTAGAAAAGAATGATATATATGTATATGTTTAGTTTATGGATCATACTTTTGATTTTATTTATTAGAATTATGAAATATTCATAGAAAGAGAATTAATACGGATGAGGTGGTTGGTGTTGGTGGTTATGATCGTATTGTGTTGGATATATGGATTTGTGGCTGACGGGAACAGCAATGTAATTCAATTCATTTATAAAAGAAGAAAAGGGGAAATACTAAAAACTAAAATTGCACTAGCTACCACTATACAAAAAATAGTATGCAAATTGATCAATTGTATGATTTATTTTTGTTGTTGTTATGTTTCAATATTTTTACAATCTTTTATTAGATTTTTTTTTTTAAGTATGTAACAATCCGTTTAATTTTTCTTTAAATTGGACTATAGTGTACGTTTATTTTTGGGATAAGAAAAGTAAATGTGTTTGATTTAGAATATAAACTACAAAGGAATGTGTCAACGAACTTGAAATGTAAGCCTTTCAAATGAGAAATTCTTAGTGAATATAGTGTGTTAGCAAATTTTCAGGTCACTTATTTATGTAGACACAATTAAATTGGAGTTTTGTTAATCAGTTGTAAAAAAAAAAAACAAAAAGGGGAAACCCTTTTTTAAACTAAAAAATGAATATAAATAGGACGGCGTACGAAATAAAAGAGTGCATTTTAATTTCATCTTTCAAATTATTTGTAATTTACAAAGCATTGTTAACTAAAATGATGGTTAATTGTATTGATATTCATTGACAATTCAATTAGAAGAACAAATTTCAAAATTAATTTCTTCGCTTTCCCCTCAAACTGTTAAAAAACTAACACTTCACATCCACTATTTGCAGAAAAAAAAAAAACAATTTTTAGGAAGTGAGGAAAAACATGTGCAGATTTGTCTTACACCAGGGAATAAAATTTCATAGCAACAAAATAAACTTTTAGTTAAAAAAAAAAAAAAAACAAAACAACTTTAGTAAGGCCTCTTTTTGAATACATTTTGTTTCTTTAAACAATTTTCTTTTGTAAGAGAATCGTATTAAATTATTTTTTGTCTCTCATTAGAAAATAAGTGCACTTTTTGTTCTCTATAAAAAATTATTCTTATTGTTTTATTAGCTCACTTTTGTTTTAATTTAACTTTGCATTTATATTTAGGTAGTATTTTCTTTATTTTTAGTTACTGTAAATTAGTTTTTATTTTTTTTGTTTATTTTTTGTTGTTTTAAATTATTTTATTTTTTTTTTTCTTTGGCGAAATTTTAAGCCTCCGATATATTTATATATATATCTATATATATGTAAAATATATTCTTACTCTGTGTACATATACATGGGTATGTATGCATTTATAGTTAATTATTAACAATTTATGGTTTCTTATAAAAAAAAATAAAACAAATCAAAACTTTTGCTTCGGTTTTTTCTTTACAATATTTTTTTTTTTTTTTTTTTATAGTGAAGAACTAGAAACAGATAGTGAGCGTTGTACAGTTGTATCCTATTCAAGTCTATTTGAAGAAAATTTTGGACGTCTGAAAGAAACATCGGTAACAGACCGAGATTATATGAATATTCATCATTAAATAGTGCGAAATGGAATGGGAATCCGCCAAATTACGCATCGTTAAGTGAATTATTTTTCTTTGTATTTTGTTCGTCAGAAACGCCAAGGTTTTTTAGCTATCGGTGTCTACTACCATTCGTATAATTTGTATTGCAAAAATCAAATGTCAGGAAAAAAATAATAAACAGTAGTAGAGAAATTGATGAAATGAATAATGTTATATCTAAAACCAATAAACATGGATCGATAGCTAATGGACTGCTGAGTCATTTAAAATGTAAGTAACCCAGAGAGAAGTGATCCAATTTATACCGTTTTGCCACGACTCTTCAAATAAAAAAAAAAGAGACCGGAGATTCTCTATGAAAACAAATCGCATTGAGACTGACACATTGAGTTGGCAGTAAGTTCAAGCTGTATGGCTAGAACACCAGCGAAAGCTATCGCATTATAACAGTTAATGAATGCGGAATATTACGAAGCTTTTTTTGTTTAGTTTCATTGCAAAATAAAGGGTTTGAAGCAGTTATGGAGAGAATTTTGTGTTATGTTGTTCAGTAATAGTTAATTCAGATGTATGAAACCCTTAACGGTTATGCAGTTTACCAAGGTCTTCCGCTGAAAAAGAGAATTAGCAGACCTGAAAAAATACCTCGCAACAGCTAACGCTTCCGACACATTTGGTTTCATTTATAAATTCGGTAGTATATAATTGTGTTTTTTTTTTTTTTTGAATAAATGTAGTACCGAAACTGCAGTAATGGGGGTCCGGGCAGTCGGACTCACAAAGCTAAACGTTAAGTAATATGACACAATTGTGTGTTTTGTTTATTAAATTCACTTGGTGAATATTTGATTTAGTTTAAATGTGCACTTTTCAAAAAGAATAACTCATTCTTTCTGATTTCATAAAATTTCATGTCTTAAGCTAAGTATAGAATTGTTTTGAATTTTTTATTCATTTGCTGGTATATATAGACACAGCTCATATACAATTTTGACAACGCAGATCTGACGGCAAATGAACATTAACGTAAAGCTAAGTTCGAAATGCTTAACATGTTCACGTTACATATCACATGCTACACAAAAACAAGGTATTTATCCTCCGTTCATCATTATATTCAATGTAAACCTCAGGGTATTGACCATACTATTAATTGAGGAACACTATTTTAATAAGAAAAAAAATTAACTGCATTATGCGGAAGATTTTGATTCGCACATAAATTTGTTGCAAATTCGTTACGAATTAAACAGAACCAACAATTTTACACTCTCACTGTTTGTTTTCTTATTCTCAATGCACTATTTGTAATTTTTTGAAGAAAGATTATAAAACAAAAAATAAAATAAATTATAAATTAACAACGAAAGGGAGTATATAAAACAAATTAAATTAGAAAAAAATGTATGTAGATTTAATTTCCATTTATACAGATTCCGTTTTTAATATTCTGCCCGTACGAAATCAAAAAACGATTCTTTGCGTTTTAAGACAAAAATTAAAAAAAAAAAATTATAATAAAAATAAAAATTGCACAACTGATACTTCTAAGCCAGAAGTTAATTATTTTTTGTTTTGTTTTCTTCAAGAAAGTTTTTTTTTTCATTTCTCAAAAATGCTTTGCAATTTAACTTAAAAAAAAGGTTAAAAAGGAGTTAAAAAAAAACAAAAATCTATAAAACAGGTAACAACATTTAATATTATTTTTTTTTTTTAGCAAAAAAGAAAAAGAAATCTTTTGTCGATTTTATCGACGTTCTCTTTTTTTTTTGTTTAGTGTTTTTATTTGCATTTTAAAGTTTTTTTTTTTAATAGTCAACGTGGTTTTTGTTTGTTTGTTTGTTAGAATATTTTCTATATATTTGTTTTTGTTTTATATGTATATATAAAGTAATAAGTTTAATAATTATTATTAACTATTCCTACGTACGAAACAAGAATTACTACTAAAATTTTTTTTATTAATTTTTTTTTTTTGTAATTAGTTTACTTAAAAAAAAATTTGGAATATTTTGGAAGCCTTTATAAGGTTGAGAGATATTAATATTTTCTTTTTTTTTTATTGCTTTGTCGCATTTAGCCGTGGCTTTATTATTGTTCCTTACGATCGATCACGGAACCAACAATTTATGCCACGACAATTTTAATTTGAAAAAAAAGTCTTCACTTTATAGAAATTACCTCAGATGGTTGAAAAACAATAAAGACTTTATGTAAATTAGTTTATTTTGTTTTGTTTAGTTTCAATGCGTTGGTGGTACTGTTGCTGCTGTTGCTGTAGTTGTAATTGTTTGGCTTAGTAAATCTGTCGATGTTGTTGATTGTGTTGTTACTGCAACTGCAACCGATGATGCGGAGGATGAGGATGATGAGGAATTGTTTATTGCTGTACCTCCTGTGGATGTTGTTGTCACCAGTGCTGATGTTGGATTATCTATTTTATGAATTATCTTAACGTGTGCAGTCATATTGTCTTTTCGTGTAAACTCCTTAAAACAATACGGACACGCATAGACCTTGACATTACGCTTGTGAGACGTCACATAATGTCGACAGAAATTACTAATGTGAGTGTAGACACGGGAGCACACTTTGCATCTATAGGTGTGCTCACCCTCTTTGGTACAAAAATCCCTGACAGATCCTTCCGAGTCATCTATAACATATTTAGCGGTTCGATTACTTGCAATTTGGGGTTCAACTTTAATGCAATCATTACTATTATTTCCCGGGCCGGAGCCCATTGAATCACCGCCACTGCCACCGCCGCCGCCAGTTCCTTTCATCTTTGATATGCTAATGTTAATGCCACCTGGTGATGATGTTAAATTTTGATTGCTACCATTACCGCCTGGTGTGGCCGCTAACGTCTGATTATTACCTCCAACGGTAATGTTTTTCAGCTTTCCTGGGGTCTGTGTTCCAGTCATGTAGTTGTTGCCAAACATGTCCATGAACTCGTTATTATTTAGATTTGGCTGAAATTAAGAAATGTAATAAAATTGCTCAATTTAAAGAAGTTACTGGCATATGCTAAAGAGGTTTCTCTATCACAATCAATTGCTTTCTTTTGTTTTAAACAGTTGGGTTTTTTTTTTTCTTTTTTTAAATTCGCCCAGTCGGTTAGAGGAAATTTCAATTTTATTTCTCGACCAACAAAAATTAATTATTTATTGGCCCAAAAAATTATAACTTTTTACGAATAATAATAATCGTATTCCTCGCATAATCAATGCGACTTGGAAACTCTATCTGCAAAGACTCAAGTGGGTTAATAGGAGAGTATGCACTCGAAATGTAGGCTATCAAATTCGTTATATAATTAAGAAAACTGTTAAGCAGAAAAGTAAGATACGTGTAAATGTCAATGATCGGTTTTCACCAAGAACTTTACAATTTTAGCAATTTGAAGAGAAATTGACCACTGTGAGGATATTGGGTCTATAGCCTGAATTCGTTCTCAGGGTTAAATTTTACAAAATAACAATCTGAATCAGGTAATATTGTTCTGCTTAAGAAGTAAATTCTTCTTCTTCCTTAAAGAAGAAAATAAGATCAATTTTCAGGTCAAATAATACACCGATCTTTTGTACTTCTTTACAAAATACATTGATGGAGAATATGAAAGTTATGAAAATTAAACCATCTTCTAGTCTCTTAAACCAAGATCTGTAACAAATATTCTAGCGGATGTTAGCGGGAGACATATGAATTAAGTTATTTTTTAAATATGTATGTATACTCGTACGTCCTAATAGAACATATGTTCGAAGTTTGACTTCTGTGTCTGTACGAATGTAGACATACTTTACTTTGCAAAGAAAGGGAATTATAAAAAAATTATTTTATTGGTGTCATTACTTTGGGATGCAATCACGTCGGTTTCTGCTAAGCCTATACCTTCGCTTGTGCGTCTATTATGACACTAGAACAAAAAATACTTTGGATTAGAAACATTAAATTTACTACTACGAAAACATATGTTCCAACGTGGTTGACATGGTCGTGTGGTAAGTTTACCGGCTTCTACGTCAGAGGTCAACACAACGAAAAACAAAAAATATCACTGCCAAGTACTTGATTCCCTTGCCTTTGTGCGTACACAAAATTACAAGACGAACACAGTGAGTCAAGAGGCATGACCAATGATACACACCGGAATGAAGGTCAGCACCATCAATTCAATTTATTTACAAAACAAGATCTCAACAAAATGGATTGTATAGCTTCCTTGCTATTTAATTCCTTTTTAATTTCACATTAAACTTCCGCGTCTAAAATTCGTAGCTTTGGAAACTTACGAAAAATACCTAAATACCTACACGCAACGAGTTAAAATGTTGAGCATTTTATATTTGAGCTACATCAAATACACATACATGTATTTTTTTCTATAATCAATGTGCTTTACTTAAGGCTAGGGAATTATTTAATTCCATTGGGACACTTGGTGTGTTAAATAAATAAAAAAAATATATATATAGTGTGTGCAGGCAGAAAACAGGGCTGATGGGATGCTTCTTGCATAAAACAAAATATTCGCAATTGCAATGTGGTGTCATTTGAACAAACTTTGTCATTAACACTAATACTCCGAATTGAATGTGTGTTTTTTTAATTTAAATTTAAATTGTGTCTTTAATCTAGACATCTAACAAAATACAAGCAACACAAAATAAAAATAATGTTCGGAGCTCTAAATTTAAAAACGTCTCCACTCGCATATGCAATCAACTTCCAACAAATGTATACTTACCTTGACATCTTGTTGGCTCAAACCGTTCTGTTTTAATTTTGGACGTTTCGGCGCCTTTGGTTTTGACTTAACAATTGGCGTAAGCTTTGGAATAGAGCCCATTGTATTAAGTATCGCCACAGTGCCAGGCAATGCGCCAGGAGCCATTAATGCTCCACCCTTAGCTGCAGCTAAAGACGCCGCCGCAGTTAATTGTTGCTGGTGTTTTTGCTGTGCCAATAACAACGCTTGTTGCTGTTGTTGTTGATGTTGCTGAGCAGCAGCAGCGGCGGAGGTGGCTTCTTGTGAATTCGGTGAACTTGTAGGATCATATTTAAATTCAACAGGTTCATCATATTCATCAAGCATCAGCTGTGGTTCCATAAATGAAGCTGCATCCATTTGATCATCGCCATCACTGTCGTTGGGATCTAAAATTACACAAAGGAATAGGGTGTGCCATTTTGGGGAAAAAAGAAAAATTTGCATTTATTCATTTTTCTTATAATAGTATGTATATATGATTTTTTTTTTTTAAATAAATTATATTTAGCAATTTATCGGAAAAGCTATAGGGATTTTAAAGCCATTTTTTGCTGAGTCTGATTCATTGTTTATTTTCATTTTGATTTTTGCACACACAACACAGAAATTCTTCTCTTTCATTAGAATTTCAATTTTCTTTTTTGTTATTTTTCTTAAAATCTCATTCTTTTGAGTAGCATAGTTATTTTTGTGATTTTGGAAAAGACTGAAACTTGGTGGAACCTAAATTTTTTTTATGAAAAAAAAAAAAAAAACACACATTTGTTGGTTGGTTGTTGTTATTTGTTGGTTTTGGTATTAAAGCATACATTTTTCACGTCGGCCAAAAATCCCTATGCTCATCCCGATTGAATATAAAGATTTTACGTTTTTTTTTTTATTTTTTACTTTATTTTCTTTCTCTATTTGTGTCGTTCTTTGTTTCTATTTTTCGAACATTTGCAAGTACTTTGAATTATTAAAAAACAAAAAATAAAAATAAAGAGTAAAACGAAATGAAAAAAGTTAGAAGAGTTGGAAATAAAACTCTTGTTTTTTTTTTTTTTGAACAGAAAAAGAAAGAAAACAAGGAAAAAACGCAACACCTTAAATTTGCTCAATTGCTGAATATAATTGGGGGAAAACTCACCTGCCGACGGAAAAAGAATAACACGCGAGTTGTCTTTTTTTTTACACGACAGGCCACATATGTACGTATCATATTAACTTATTCACAACACTAAAGATTCAAGTAAATATCGTTTCGTTTTTTGTTTGTTTTTAAGAGAAAGAGAAAGAAAGACTAAACGCACAAAATCCCTTTTAGCTTTTCCGATAGATGATTTTTTGTTGTTTTTATTTTTTTTTTTTTCAAAAAAATTTGTCTAAAAAACATTAACCTATGGAAATACTGTTTTTGTTATTATTTTGAGATGAGTTTTTTGTTTGTTTTTGTTGGTGCAAAATAGTGATTTTATTTGAATGCAAACAAAAATGCTATTAATATTTTATGAAGTGAATGTTAAAAACTACATGAATGCATACAATTCGATTTTGTTTTCTACATCGACACGAATTTGCTTAATTTATTTTGTTTTTGTTTTATTATATATATGTATATATATATTTTTTTAATGCAGGTGTAGAGAATTTTAATGAAGCACCGATTTTTTTGAATTTTGCTTTTGATGAATTCAACAGTTAGTCAATGATATATTTTTTTTTTTTTTCAAATGTTTTTGATATTCATTCTCGGGATTTAATAATAAAATATAATAATATAAAATACACAGAAATAAAATTGAAATAATTTATAAAAATATGAAAAAAAGGAAACAAAAATTATTTAAAAGCTAAACTTACCGGAAGTACTATTGTCGTTGTCATTATTTATTCTGTCTTTGGATTGTGATTTGCGTTTCTTAGATCTGCCATCTCTGGAATCCGTGCAGTCCTATTCGAGATTGAGTTTTATTAATTTTCTAAATCAACGAGAGAATCTAATTGCAAAAGATATACGAGTAAGTACTTACATTCATATCCTGATCATTATCAAAAGATTCACGCTGATTATCATCGGAACCCTCATTGCCTGAATAACCATCGCCGGACATTTTAATTTCCTGTTTTGGTGAATGCTGAGTAACGGGAAAAGACCAAAATTAAAATATACATACATATATAGCAAAATGTTAGGTAAGTTCTTATGGTATTTTGTCTGGACATTGTCAAATGATTGTTATTCGAAAAAGAAAATAACAGAAATTTATGTCTGCTTATTGGTTGATTGAAAATTGGTTCTTATATGTACAATCGTGCAACCTAATGAGAAATCTTTTTTACGTAAGTTCTAAAAATACCCAAAGAATTGTAAATCACCTTTGTTTATTTCATTGAATGAGTCTTGATTAGACAATTACTGATAAAGTGTCGCTCAAGACATTCTCTGATCTAAAAAATAAAATCCAATAAGCACGACATCTGGGAATAGTCATTAACGACCTCCCATTTTTATGCTGATTATAAAAAGCTACCTACGCAATCGATATGATATTTGAGACTGATAGTCTCTGGTTTTTAACGTAAACACCTATCGTATAGACTTAAGTTTACGGGATCCCGTACATCCATGGGAGCAAGGGTATGCCTTGCCATCGCTCTCCGTCAATAACTTTGATACCAATTCGGAACTGTGTTAGAGGCACAAGTTTCACCCTTAGTATGAGTCGAAGCCGACCTAAAACCTCTTACTGCTCTTAGGGTCACAGCACCCAGTACTTATTGCAAGTCTACATTGGGTCAAACCAACAGGAAGACCCTTCCCGCGACTTTGGGTTTAAACCACAGCCACCATGACGCTCCCACAAGGGGGCCTACCTCAACAAGTCAAGCCCGGGCCGAAATCCGGGGGGCTCCTGGTTCCCATTATACCGCGATTTAAGTCCTGGTAGGGACTACCGATCGTCCTGCCGCCAACAAGACCTATGACCGGCAAGTTATAACCGATCAAATCGTAGCAACCTTCGGTGGCGTCATCTGAAGATGTTTACGATAAAACTAGTAACCTCTGTCTCCGCTTTTTATTAGACAACGTCATTGATAGGCGAAGCCTTCATAATTGGGCGGGGGCCCCATATTTGAGACAATCATTCACTAACGACAATCACGTAAACTGAAAGCTGCAAACTGCATCAAAATTCTTGTTTTCTTAAAAGAGATTTGATTACGTCGCCAAATTTCTATACTTGACCAATGTTGACCACACAATCTTGTGTCGACACGATTTGAGTTTTAAGATGCGTAACTTTGTTAACCTCGACATTTCTGTAACTATGCGCCTGTATTAAGCCGAGCTGAATATGTATGTTGTCAGCCAATATTTCAGTCTTTTAATAGAAAAAACTTACATATCACTTTAACGTTATACGCCAGAGGCAAGAAATGGTGGTTGGTTGGACTTTTTTTTTTTGCTTTTTTAAAAGTTCTCGTGGGAAGCCATTAGGTTCTATGGATGATAAGCACTCAATGAATGATAAGCTGAGATAATTCGTAAATCAAAAAAAGGATTCATTGAGGTAATCTGACAATTCTTGATATCCTATTTTTATTTTTTTTTTAAAACACAGCGCGGGCGAAGGAAATTTAGGAAGGAAGAAAAGACAGGTACCGATGTACATTGTTTTTAAATATTTGTAAGTTATAGACTATTCTGGAGGTTCAAACCAAATTTCTAAAGGATGCCTACAACAAAACCATTGTAATTACTAAACCAGAAAGAATACACATTACAAGACTTTTATGGCAACTAGATGAAACGCTGTTCACAAATTTTACGATTAACTTTTAACAAATTACATTAAGAAGTGCTTTAACCTGTTTGTGGAGTAGGGAAATTTTGTATTCTTTTAGAATTTGCAGAGTTTCAAATTTTCTAGTGGGACTTTGACAAAACATAATCTGCAAATTACAATTTTTCGCAGCATAAATTTTGAAGAAAAAAAAATTCTTTTACAGAAAATGTCTGAGGGAGAGGACTGAAAACAGTTTTATAGTCCGTAACAATGTGAAAAATTTACCCGGCGAAATCCAAACTCGAAACAATTTTTTCATCAAGACAATCGAACAAAAGCAAAATTGAATTTGAAGTTACAGGATTATTCACTATAATCAATATACTCGTACACTGGCGATCACTAGGATGAGGCAATACATTTTGCAATAGATTTTCACTCTTTCTACCTGTTTGAAATTGTGTACCCGCACACTTTTACTACCTGTGCACAGGTACATATTTTCTCAACAGGAAGTCATAAAATTAAAGGGTAAATAAGAAACGACTGTTGGAATTGTATATAAAGATGCGCCACTAGGATGAGGCCATTTTTTTCAAAGTTTTGTTAAGAATATTTAAAAAAGCGTTGAAAAGAACTGTTTTTATTTAGTTAAAAAAAGAAAGACTTTGACAGCGACAGAGAGGAATAGATGCTTTCAATGAGTTAGGACTCTCAGGCCGAGAAATTGCAAGAAGGCTTAAAAGAAGTAAGACTGTTGTAAACAGTTATCTTGCGGATCCACAAAACTATGGGAAAAATCAAAAACGACGCACGACGGAAGCAACAACATTGCGAGAAAAGCGGTTAATTATACGGCGTGCCTCAAATTCTACTCTACCAGCGAGTAAAATAAGTGCCAACAGCGGAGTATCAGCCAGCATAGTAACGGTCAACGGAATGATAATACGAAAAAGTGGTACTATACAGAGAAAAAAACTTAAAAAGAAACCTGTTTTGAGACAAGAACACAAGGAGCATCGAATGAATTTTGCAGGAGAACATGTCGCTTGGAGCAGTGAATGGAAACGCGTTCTTTTCGGATGAAAAAGAGTTTAACATTGACGGCCCCGATGGTTATAACTTTTATTTCCATGATCTAAGAAAGGAGGAGCTTATTTTGGCAAGACACCACAGCCGTACATCAGGTTTAATGGTGTGGGGAGCTACTCGTATTACCTATTATGGCACAATCGAGTTGGAGTTTTTGTCCACAACAATGAACGAAAACAACTACAAATGTTTGCTGGAACGGCCATTTCCAAAAGTGAAAAATATCTTCGGACCCTTGCCTTGGATATTCCAAAAAGGCAATGCCCCCATGCACACTTTCATCGGAAATGTTTGGGCATGGTTATCTCGTAAAGTGTATGAAGGCGGAAGTGAATTTGAAGACAAGGACACTTTAATCGAAGCTATTCGTGATGCCTGGGCCCAAATTTCTCTTGATTATTTAAAAAAAAAAAACTGTATGATTCTATTCCAAGCCGTCTTATAGAGGTCATATCGAAAAATGGCGGGCACACTCATTATTAATGTAGGAAAACATAATAAATAAATGTTTTAAAACCATAAAATGTAAACATTTTATTCATTTTTCCCTTTCTTTCGAAGATTTTGCATGTGGCCTCATCCTAGTGGCGCATCTTTTTATACGCTTTTCAAATAGTTCATTGTTTGATCTTGGGAAATTCCAACGGTCGTTTCTTATTTACCCTTTAATTTTATAACTTCCTGTTGAGAAAATATGTACCTGCTCACAGGTAGTAAAAAATTTCAAACAGGTATAAAGAGTGAAAATCGATTGCAAAATGTATGGCCTCATCCTAGTGATCGCCAGTGTATTGTCCAAATTACCGGATACCGATAAGTCCTTATAGTATATAGGTCAAAATTATCATATCTTATTTACAATGTTGCAATTGGTTGCTACTTCGAGCAATGCCAACGTCTTAGTCTCGATCCATTTAGTTATAAATAAATAATTTTTTTTTTCTAATTAGTATTCCTTACCTGCAACATTCCATCTCGATCGTATTCATCAAAATCATTGCCAGTACCATTGGAACTGCCGGATAATTTTCGAGGCCGTCCTCGTTTTCTCTTGGGCATCGATGATAACGCCGTACCAAGTAACGATGGCTGATTATTATTCATGCTCAATAGGTTCTGTGATTTGGTTCTCTGTTGCACCAAATACGGTTGAATTCGGTGCAATTGAGGTGGTGGTGGTGTTGGCGCTGCCCCACTTGGTTTGTCATCATTAACCTCTGTTAGACCTTTTATTCGTAGACTCTCGGCAACACGTAAGAATGCTGTTAAACGTTGTTGATCGACAGATACTTCACCACGATACATGAAATCAAGTAAACTTTTCATATCTGAGTAAGGAACATCTTTTAATATAACAATCGGATGTTTCTCTGGATGACTAAGAAAGAGCGCATTAAAATATGGACTACATGCTGAGAGAACCATCTAAAATAAAAATAAAAATATAGGAAAACAAATCAAATATTAGGACTCATCCGATATACAAATAAAAACTACTTACTTTGTGAGCTTTCAGATATTGTCCTTCCACGGCCAGCGTGACATCTGTAAACGTTTCAGCATGTAGTAATTGATCAAAAACTGAGAGAAGGTTACTCTGATGGTTGTTCCATCTTAAGCAGAATCTTTGGGATGCCATTTTTCTTGTGTTTTTTTTTTTTTTTCTTATGATTGTTTCTTTACTTATTTCCTAAGTAATTCACTTATTTTTTTCTTTCCTTTTCAATTTTTATTGTTTTTTTTTTTTTATAACAAAATGTTAAAAAAAAGCCTTTAGTTATGCGTGTGTGTGATTTAACTATAAATTGATCATAGTATTATGTATTGTTTTCACGTTAAAAAATCCTTTTTGTTACTGTTTATATTATTGTTTCTGAAATAAAAAAGAAAACAAATTGAAATAGAGTAATTAATGTTTATATGTATTGATTCATCCACAATTCTTGGAAATTCAACTGAATAAGAATAAAATTTCGTGAATCTCTAAAGAAATACTTCTGCACTGTTTATCTATTACTGCTATTAGCAATTAGAAAAGAAAATATTACACTTGGTCTATTTATTCTTTCACTGTAGACGGTTAAAATGAGTGCAACGACATATGATAGCAAAAGGAAATACGTATGCATAAGTATATGTCCACAATACGAGCATATGATGTTTGGACTATCCAGAGGTAACTATGCAGTTAAGACCTGTCCTCAACAAGCAAAATAGGGCTCCGCAAATAATTGGTTTTCGTTTTCGAAAAAGGTGAATACGTGTTAGCTCGTTTCGAAAAATAAATATATTACTTAATAAAATTGAGATTAATCTTGCCTCTTTGTTGTGATACGAAAATATTTGAATCATATTCAAAATAAAATAGATTTGCGTCTTAGCACGTTGTCTGCGGCGGCCTCATACGTGATAGATAATTAACTCTTCTTCAAGGGGCTAAGGCTAACACCTGTGAGACAACGTCTCCTTGCTTTGGAAAATGTTCCTCAAATTTACCGTTCGCTGTAGAAGATTGATATTTTACTGGTACTGTAATTTTAGAATTACAATTTACACCTTAGTGGTTAATAGTAACAAATATGCAAACTTCAATTATTAATTGAAAGATTTAGGTACATATACCACCTTGATCAAAAAGTTCCCGCACCACACCACTGTGTGGCGCTCCCATTGTTCCTATTTGAGTTCTGTTTTTTTTTGTTAAGTTGGTAAATCTGTTGTCGACATTCCCTCTAAATCGTAGCGTCATAGCTTAACATTTGCAAAAGTTACGTAGCCAAGAGTACATCTTTCTCTGTGTGTGTTGGCGATTTTTTACAATTCTACATAGAAATGAATTTAAATTTGCAACAACGAACTTGTATTAAATTTTGCGTAAAAAACTTATTTAATGCGCGAACGTTGAAAGTGTTTCGGCAACGATTCTCTAAAGAAAACGGTCGTTTACCAGTGGTACGAGCGGTTCAAAAGTGGTCATGAGTCAATCGAACATGATGAACGCAGTGGCAGACCATCAACATTCGAAAACCGACGAAAACATTGATGAAGTAAGTGAAATGTTGGTCAATAACCGCAAATTAACCATCAGAGAGATAACGGAGGACTTAAACATTGCCTATGGATCCGTCCAAGACATTTTGGTTAATGATTTGGGTTTCGGTCGTGTAGCAGCAAAGTTGGTGCCAAAAGACCTCGATTTCATGCAAAAAAGAGACCGTGTTGATGTAGCAAAAGAGATGATTTGCGAGGCTGAATCCGATCCCACATTCATCAAAAGGATCATTACTGGAGACGAAACGTGGGTTTATGAGAACGACACGCAATCCAGACATCAGGCAAGTGAATGGCGTTCACCAAATGAGACGAGACCAAAAAAAACCACGTCGTTTGCAGTCAAAAGAGAACGCAATGCTCGCAGTTTTCATGGATTACAACGGTGTAGTGCATCATGAATTTTTGCCAGAAGGCCAGACAGTAAACAAAGAGTGTTATTTGGGCGTTATGAGACGTTTGCGTGAAGCAATTCGGCGAAAGAGACCAGAATTGTGGGCAGAAAACTCGTGGATTTTGCACAATGATAACGCACCGTGCCATCATTATTCGTAATTTTTTGACGAAAAATGCAACAAATAACATCCAATAGCTGCCGAATTCACCTGATTTGGCTCCCTGTGACTTCTTTCTGTTCAATAGAGTTAAAAAACCACTACGTGAAACGCGTTTCAGCAGCCGAGAGGAAGTAATGGAAAAATCGCAGGAAGACCTGATGGACATACCGAAAACCGAATATAAAAAATGTTTCGAGGATTGGATCAAGGGCTGGCATAAGTGTGTTGCAGTCGATGGGGATTACTTTGAAGGGGACAATATAGATTTAGATGAATAAACTTGTATTTTAAGTTTTCTGAATAAATTCCGAAACATTTTTTTATCAAGGTGGAATTGTATATCAAATAAGCCACATGTAAAATTCGAATTAAATAAGGAAACATTAAAAAAGAATTTATTTGAAAACTTAAGAGAACAACAGTTGAAATTTGCTGGCTATCAATTTTTTTACTTCTAAAACCCTCTATATCATATCTAAAGGTACATTTTACGCTCATGATTTGTCAGATTTAATCAACGTTAATAATACCCGTAGCATAATAGTTGCGTCCACACATTTAAAAAATTGTATACATTCATATGCAATGGTGTTTTTTTTTTTTGCAGTGTCAGAATTGTAAATAGGGATTAAATGTCAAACCAGCTGTCGCATTGAGCTGCCAAGCTTCATTTTTTTCAGTACAATTTGTCATTTCATCATGAAAAGATTGACGCCACAACAACGATTTCAAATCGTAGAAATGTATTTACAAAATTGAAGCTCTGTTCGTGAAACTTATACCTAGAGCACTTTGTGAAATTAACGGTGGACATCATCGGTCATCTGAACGTGCTATTTATCGAATTATTGAAAAGATTCGCATCCAATTCACGCTATTAGACACTCAAGCACCACAGAACACCAGAGAACAGGGCGTTCGGTCGAAAATATCGGGGCTGTCTAAGCTTGTTGAAGAGGACCGCAATTTATCAATTCGTCCTCGTTCGCACCTTTTGGCCCGTTGTCCAACCACTATCTGGAATATTCTGCGTAATGAATTTTAAACTCAATTCAATGATAATCTTCAAGAAGTTCACCAGATGCTATAGCAGAAAAGTGTACTGTATGTTGGGCATCATCGGCCCTTATTTCTGCAAAAATCAGGTCGGAGCACAAGTTATTGTCATAGACACCGGCACAATGCGATAATCAACGATTATTTGTTCCAACAGGATGGTGCTCCACCCTATATTACCAACGAAAACATCGTTTTGTTGAAAACACAATTTAGCAACAATCATTTCAAGAAATGGATCCGTTAATTTGACCCAAAGATCGTGCGATTTGCCGCAATTGGTTTATTTTTTGTGGGACTACATTAAGTCACTAGTTTAATCCGATAAACCAGCAACGACGCCTCGGAGCAAAGCATTGTTCGAGTAATAGGCGATAACTCCCCCAATTGGTCGAAAATTGGACGTCTAGAATGCGTTCTAAACGAGGCATCCGTGGTGGACATACATATGTCCAAAAACTATTTTCAAATATTAAACCTAATAAAAAAACGCCCCTTACATACTCGTATACTTGTTTAATAAGTATCATTTGTTATTCATATCTCGGTAACACTCATCGGCTTTCGTAAGACGCTTGCTAATATTCTTAACTGAATTCGAAATAAAACTTAATGTAATATGAATCATCTTCGCTATAAGCACTTCATAATTGAACTTTGATTGCTTCACAGTCCGATCCCTAACCATGAAATGTTGCACCCATATAGACCAATTTTTTCAGGTGACTGGTGTTCCTCCAAGGGAACCAACTACGGATGATAGTCATTTTCATCGTTAAAAACTAATTTAACCCGAGGTTTTCTAATAATTAACGAGACCCCACATACGATAGGACTTTTCCAGGTAGTCAGGTTGACTCAATAATTCAGTCATTCCACTAAAGAATTTAGCTGGAAATGAAATGGTTCAATATTTGACTTCGGGTCCAGCTCAGCGTTGTACATCTGTATTCACTCTTATGAATGTATGCATGTATATACATACATTTGTAAGCACTTTTTAAAAATGGTTTTGGGAATTGTTTAGGCTCTTTTGACAATTAAGCGGTGTTTTGGCTTCACACAGTTGAAGCTAACTTTTGACTTTGAATATTCCTTTTCTTTTTTTCCCCGAGGTCAGAGAAATAAATCATTGTCATGGACGTTCTAAAGTCAAAGCAGTGAAAACATTGTGCAGGTCGAAGAATCTCAGTTCTATAAGAAACAGATTCAAGGTTTCTGAAATGAAAATCATGGAAAATGGGAACGTAATAGACAATGACTTCTCTTTCAGCCTTAAATTAGGTAACCATTTTGAAATATTTATCATTTCTCTTGTTATGATGAACAGCGATCAAAATTGTCGAAGAAAGATGAATTATGTTAAATTTCCTCTGACCTATGCTCTTTGCTATTGCAATTTCTTTAAGTCTTATATATGTATGCGAACATATGTACAGTGTTTGCCAAAACTAAAACAACTAAAATTGCAATTCCGTGTTTTGCGATACATTTCATATAAATTTAGTCTAAAGTTAAAAAAAAAAATTTTCCAATAACTTGGAGTATTGTTGATTAATTTATAAAATCAATGAGCAGCAATTTTACGGCATTAAAAAAAAAAGTACAGACATCCAATTGAATTCACTTTACTTTTCAGCTGGCTAAAACAAAAGCAACTCAATTTGCTCCGTAATTTTTCCTTAAAGTTCTCCGTTCTAGAAGCCGTTACTTTGACCAAACTACTCACATCTGAATTGTTAATATTAAAAAAAAAAGATAGTTGACTCTTTCGCGTGTATTAGTCTGCTGCAGCAAGATCTAAAGATCATGTTCCCTAAATTTTATCTAAAGTGTTCAGAAATAAATACTCCAATGAGATTAAAGAAAAAAAATTATTAGCGAATATACAGTGTGTTTGACAAAAACGTGTCAAACCGCTTGACTTAGGGAAACAAAATTATTTATTTTATAGTAAAGCTTTTAATATTTCCCTTACTACGCAATGCACTTAATATGTTGTCCAGTCTGCTCGGTTCCCAATCACCGCTTCGCAGCTTTGTCGACAACTTAGAGCCAAATTGATTGCGTAGTCCTGCGGTAATTGTCGCCAAATTCTTTTTAAAAGCAGTTTAAGGTGTTTGATTGTCCTTACATTTTTTCCTTTAATCCTTTGCTTCATAAGTCTAGAGACATTTTCAATCGGATTGGCATTTTTTTTTTTTAAAGAACTTAACACTCAAGTGGGTATAAATACACTTATAATGCCTCAGCAGGTGTTTTAAATTTTTTGGAAAATGGGATAGAGAGAGAAAGAAAGATGTTTGGGGCTAAGTGGTTATTTCGCTCCATGGGTGGCATCCAACATTTAATGGGGAGACTACATTTTTAGTGGAAGTTGGCTTGATGTTGAATTTCTAGTCAACTACTCGTCTTACTTGATTTTCGTTAAC
Source organism: Volucella zonaria (assembly GCA_963966105.1). Classification (NCBI taxonomy): domain Eukaryota; kingdom Metazoa; phylum Arthropoda; class Insecta; order Diptera; family Syrphidae; genus Volucella; species Volucella zonaria. Next base: position 75,055,185 of record OZ014530.1, on the reverse strand, counting down.
TGAAAAAATGGATGATATGTCTTTCGGGCGGGGCTGGGATTCGAACACCGAACCTTCCAACTTGGAATGGTCAATCCAACACATTGACGTCATGACTCTCTTTGAAGCCCTGACAGATACGACTACGATCGTTGTCGTCTTGTAGGGGCCTATCCACATCCGAATAGAATTTCAGCGGATCCCAGCATTTCTTTCTTGCACAGTTGGATCACTCTATGCGCATCGAGATATTCGGTAATGGTCACCAATTTTCCGAAACCCACCGCAAAGAAACAGCCATAAACATGTACTTTTGCCGGATGTTCCACTGTTCGTTAGACGGCAGTTTCACTGTGGGCAGTCCATACACGTCTCAAGGGATTGTTTAAAATAAAAAAAATAAATGAAGTTTCGTCAGTTGAAATAATTTTGGACTGGTCCATATCCTTGTAAAGCAAGCCCACTGAAATCTTTTTCGGTTAACAAAGGCTTGGCCGCAACGGCTTTGTAATTAAAATCTTTTTCTCTGATAAATTTGCGAATACTGAAGATTGAATCCTCATGACCTTCTTATAATGTTTAATTTGAAGCACTTTGTTTTAACGGCTTTTGAAATGGTTTCTGGTTTTCCCCGTTCTGGCAAATCGTCAACGTTTCCATGTTCGTTAAATCGTTTCACCCACTTCCTCACAAAATTATCTGACTTTCTGAGATAATTTGTTGCAGCTATAACGGATAATTTTGGTCCCCGTGGATAAGCAACAAGAAACACGGCTTCAAACCGAACCTTATATACAGCACTCATTCAACTGAAGTAAAATTTGACTGCTGTTTAGAGGAGGAATAATTCTATTGGAAACTAAAAAAATTTTATCGTCTCCGACTAACTGGTTCATTATTACGAGCCACACGCTTTTGCCAAACACACTCTAAAAGTGATATTTCACCATCTGAATTATCCAAAAATTATTCAAGCCGAGGTGGCAGGCCAAGAGTTACCTCATACCGGGAACTCAAAATGATCATTAGGACTATGAAGAGTAATAATGTCATCGAGGAAATTACAAAACGAGCTTAGTACAAAAGTTAGCGCCAAGACACTTCGTCGGGGAGCTATTGATGGTGGTCTTTCATCATTCAGGATCGCAAAGAAACCATTTATTTCAGCCCAAAACAAAAGCACAAGACTGAAATTTGCAAATATTTCCACACAGTATCGAAGTGGAAAACTATTTTCCGAGGAATCCAAGCGGTCAGATGGTTTTCGCCGGCCAATCAATGAAGCATTGAATCCTTGATATTTAAAGAGATAACATTATGGCTTCAGGATGTTTCTCTGGACATGAAATTGGTCCGACTTATTTACAAAAGTATACTTGAAAACACTACATATACTGCCACATGCTGAGGAGGAATTGCCACTGAAATAGATATTTCAGAAGGATAATGATCTGAAGCATGCTTCAAAAATAGTTCAATAGTGGTCTCGGGATCAGAAAATCAATGTTATGGAATAGATGATCTATGGGAGATTGTAAATCGGTGAATAGTTCGCGAGATGTGCAGGAATAGGGACAAGCTTTGTACTTAAGTCGAGGTTTGAAAAATGCTCTGATCGAGAGTATGCCAAGAAGGTTTAGTGAAGTAATCAAAAACAAAGGTTTCGTCGCGATGATTATTATTAAATGTGAAAATTTACTACGTAGTTGCTTTTGCTTTGGCCAGCTTAAAATCGTCATGGTTACAGTATTTTTATTTTTCCTTTTTTTTCTGCTTCTTTTGTTTTATTTTCGAATATATTTACTTGTTTTGTAAAGAAAAACATAATAAAATATATTGAAATTTAATCAGATTTACCGCAGAATCTTGTGCTTATGTAAAAGTTGCTTTAGTTTTGGCCAACACTGTATGAACAATGTACATATTATATTATATTAAGGCACGTACATACATCGTTTTCAAGGATTTATGATCGACACACCCAAAATCTAAAGGATAAGCCAGAGCTCTGGGATAAGCAATAGCTTTAAAAAAAGAAAAGTTAAAGAATAATCAGGCGAAGCTGGATAAGTTGTTAACAATTACATATTTTAAAGTTAGGAGGTGTTTTTCTTAAGCAGCCTGAAGGATCATTTAAACTAAGAATAATGGAAGAATAATGAAAAGATCTAAGGAGATAAAATCTTTTCAAACGTAATATGTGAACTTTTAAACTTTTTCTCATCGGAAAATCTGTAGTGCATCATCTGTCAAGGCAAATTTGTTATAGACCAAATCTTCATAACCAGGCTACTTTGGCGAAAACCAAAGAAAACTAAAATCGATAAATACCACCTTTTCATCGGTTTAGAGGCCACGTATGATATCATTCACCTTCTGGAAATCTACAAAGTGATGACCGTATCTGAGATCCCGCAAAAACCAATTCAGGTATTCCAAATAAAGCTGGAAAACAATCGGTTTGTTGTTTTTCAAAACATGTTTGGATATGCTGTCGTGTTACTCTTTAAATTTAGTATGTACAGTATTGTGCAAAACCTAAGCCACCATCTGAAATTGACATTTCACAGTAAATTTTTTAAACTTTCTGCCATACCAAATAAAAAGAAATGAATATGGAATGATCTATAAAAAGTATATTTTGGAATTTATAACTTTTTGAGAAAATAATAGTACTTCAGAATTAAAAAAACACGAAAATAAAAAAAAAATAGCCAAATTTAGTTGTGCAAAATCTAAGTAACTTTGTAATCGAATGTAAAAAGGAAAGAGCTAACAGTACTTTTCCAGTCTGGTCACACATAAAATGTTATAAGCTCTTTGTTTTTGATCTTTTCTCATTTTCTTTGATCAGTTTTCTGATCGTAATTGAAGAGATTTAATAATGTCGCGACCTGTTTTAAACTAAAGATTTTTGAAGAATTTAAGTCTGGAGACTCTCAGGCAGCATTAGCTAAAAAATATTGGGTCTACAAGTAAGTTTCCAGCGTTTGTCAGAGATGGCGCCACCGGTGGATCCCGGGCAGAAATGTCAGACCCCATGTGTTTTATTTGTAAGTTTTGTATCTGTCAACAACTTTGCAACGTTACGAGGGCGGGTCAATAAGTCCTTTGGATTAAAACAGATTTTTTGATAAAAAAATAATTTTATTTTTCAACGTAGTCTTCCTTGAGCTCTATACACTTTGTCCAACGCTTCTCCAATTTTTTTATCCCTTCCAAAAAAAATGATTTGTCGAGGTCCTCAAAATGACGAGATGACTTCATCATTGGAGTCAAATCTTTTTCCACCAAGCCATTTCTTCAGGTTTGGGAACAAGAATTAGTCGCTCGGAGCCAAATCTGGAGAATAGGGTGGATGAGGGAGCAATTCATAGCCCAATTCATGGATTTTTGCCATGGCAACTGCACATGTGTGCACCCTTGCATTGTCTTGGTGGAAAAGAACTTTTTTCTTGGCCAAATGAGGTCGTTTTTTTTTTCAAATCGTCATTGAATCGGTCCAATAAGTTGGCATAATATTCCCCATTGATTGTTCTTCCCTTTTGAAGGTAGTCAATGTGGATTATCCCGCGTGCATCCCAAAAAACAGTCGCCATAACTTTATTGGCTGACAAACCCACCTTGGCCTTCTTTGACGCCGATTCACCCTTAGAAACCCACTGTTTTAACTGTTGTTTGTTCTCTGGTGTGTTGTGATGGATCCATGTTTCGTCCACGGTTACAAAACGGCGCAAAAACTCCTCCATATTGCGATTAAACAACGCCAAACCTTCCTGTGAAGTTGTTACACGATTGCGTTTGTGGTCGACTGTGAGCAAACGCGGCACCCATCTTGCGGAAAGCTTTCTCATGCCCAAGTGATCATTCAAAATTGAAACCACTGAGCCATGCGAGATCCCTACGGCTTCTACAATCTCTCGCACTTTCAATCTTCGGTCGGCCAACACCATATCGTGAATTTTTTCGATTGTTTCGGGTGTAGAGACCTCAACTGGGCGTCCAGGACGTTCGGCATCTTCAGTGCTTGTACGGCCACAACGAAATTCAGTAAACCACTTTTTTACCATTGAAATCGATGGTGCAGAGTCCCCATAGTATTTATCAAGCTTAGCCTTGGTCTCGGTAATGGTTTTTTTTCGCAAGAAATAATGCTTAATAAGCACACGAAATTCACTTTTTTCCATTTTCTCCTCAAATTAGTGAGTAGTCTGATAAAAATAGCTGTCAAACACAAACTAACTGACGCAGCAAGTTTAAATTTTGACAGGAGTCAACTGACAGATGCCTGTTGACAGGAGCAGTGTTGCTGTTTCAGTAAAGAGGTCAGAAATTCAAAAACTTATTGACTTATTGACCCGCCCTCGTATATTTGAGCAGTTCTATCGGTGTCGTACATTTTATCGAGCAAAATCATGGCAATGAATTAAAAAACAACCATAAGTTCAAATGAAGTTATAAAATTACTAAATTTAAACATTGATGTTAGCACGGTGCGTAGACGTGCTATTGAAAATAATTTTCGAAGTTACAGGCCGTGCAAGAAACCGATGCTCACAAAAAGGCATTTAAAGTACAGGTTGTGGAATTAAATCATTTAAACATAATTCAAACTTAACTTTTTTCATATTAGGTTAAATTTTGTAAGAAAATCTCAACACTGGACCTCTGAAAAATGGAAAACAGTTCCTTTCAGCGTAGAGTCTAAGTTTAATTTATTTAATTCTGATGGGGTTTGCCATGTCTGACAGTGTAAAGGCTAACGACTTAATCATAAATTCTGCACACCCACTGTTAAGCATGGTGTCGGTAGTTTGATGGTATGGACGTGTTTTTCGGCAGAAGGTGTAGGTCCATTTCACGAAGGAATTATGGAGCGATTCAAATACAAATCGATTCTACAATTTGTAATGCTACCACATGCACAGTGGCAAATGCCACTTCGTTGGGCATTAACGATCCGAAGCACACATCTAAGTTGGTAAAGGAGTGGATAAAGGATAGTGGGACTCAAGCCCTTGATTGCTCGGCCCAAACACTTGAATTCCATCGAAAACTTGTTTCGCATTCTTAACAGCCGGGTCGCTGGACAACATGTTTCCACCAAGATAGAGGAGCTGTACAATGCTTCGAAAAGTGAGTGGAAAAATATATCCTAGGCTACAATTTTAAAGCTAATTCCTTCTCTACCAAAATAAGGGATATTACACCAAATATCCCTAAAAAAGTTGTTTAGGTTTTGCACAGCATAATTTGGCTATATTTTTGATTTTCAGTTTTTTTTTTTAAATTTTCAAGTGTTACTATTTCTTTATAAAGTTGTGAATATTAAAATATACTCTTATATACATCATTTGATATTCATTTCTTTTTATTTGGTATGGCAGAAAGTTTAAAAAATTTGCTGTGAAATGTTAATTTCAGATGGTGGCTTAGGTTTTGCACAATACTGTATGTACTTGAAATCTGGAAGGTGTTATCCAATATACTCGTACAAAAAGTCTGGTTGGCCTATACTGACGACATCGATACCATCTATACCGACCGTTTGATGAGCCGAGGCAATTGGATTCAAATCTACTAACTCAAAAGACAAAGACGCTGCTCTACAAAACTCCGATTCTTTAACTTTTAACTTACAGAACCTAACGCTGGCGAACTATACATAGAAACAGAGATGATGTAAGGACCTTTCGAATAGAAGACACCGCGCCGCATATAGGAACGGAAGAGGCTGAGTTCCGTGTTCGAGAAGAGCAAAATGGAAGCGACGTCATAACTGCAAAGTATAATATATGAGCTGCATCACATGGGTGTAATCCTAAAAGCTAAGATACGAAAACTATGTAGGTACCTACACTACACGGGGTATAGTCAACCAATTTATCTTTTAAAAGCATGTTACATTTTATATTAATAAATGCAAGCACCATAGAATTAATGTGAAATAGCTCGGTAAAAGAATCTGCAAACAATGCGCATCTTCGGAAGTTGTACATATGGAAACTAAACAATTGGAGCTCCCAAGGCCTTACAATAACATATGGAACGATATGTTATATTTCAGGGACGCCCAGTGGAGGGAAAAATGCGTTGTCAGAGGAATCAGTGTTGCAACTAAATGGTTAAAAGTAATTAAGCAATATAAGTTAAAGGATCGAGAACTATAGTAATCACTAGGATCCTACACAATCATACAATACCCTTCAAATTTTTAAAAACAGTTGTCACCTGTTTCTGCATACCAACCTAGCAACAAGTTTCCTATGATTCATAAAGATTTGTAAATCTTAGTCAGTTTGATTTTTCCTGCCAAAGCTCAACTTTTTTAACTAACCCAGAAATGATTCTAAACTGGATTTCAATGAGTTTCAATGGGACACATTTCTCATAAAAGTTGACAGAAACCATATCCAAACGAATTGAACACCAGTCATTCACACATGCATACCTCCCTACTAAACTGTTTTTAACAATTATTATTTAGTTTCTCTCATTCTCTCACTTGTTTCTCTTTCATTTATTTATTTTTTTTTTTTTTTTTTATCGGAAAAAGCGAGAAACTCCCAATGTTACGCCGAGAAATGCCAACAGGTGGTCTCATTCCGTAGATCTGTCTTCCACTCAGCATTCGACTCTATCAATGTCGACATAGAAAAGTATCTAATAGAAATATTTATAACCAGGTGTTGGAAGTATTAGTGGAAACAGTCAATGTATCTGTGTTTTCTCATCATAAAAATCCATAAAAAAAAATATGTCGCAATAAACACTTTACGAGCAAAAGCCCACAATGTTTCTTAACGCACAAAATGCAATTGTACGAGTATATCAAACACAATACACTCACCAATCACGGAGGGTGTGAGGGAAATCAAACTGAGTACAACACTAATCAACCTGCTACAATTAAAACAGAAAGAGACCAACTAACTCAGAAAAGAGAAATACCCAAGTGGTTAAGAGAATCGATCGAGCTTTTGAGCGGAGTGAAAGATCAAGCACATTTATTATCAATTCTCTTATTTTGTGAAATACAATGATCAATTGTTATGAAGTGTACAAGTGTTTTGGGTAATCACTTAAAAGAAAAAAGTAATAACAAAAAACATTTTTGATAGAGAACAAGTATCAAAGTGATGGCACAATACACAGCAGCAATAACACCCACACCGCTACAAAAGGTGAGAAGAGAATTGTAAACAAGCAACAACCACCCTCGCTCGAGATGGGGTTAGAGAACAGCCAGCCACATACTCCCACATGAGAGGAAAAAATATGTACTAAAAAAAAAAAAGAAAAGAAAAAAGTTTTATAAATTTTTCACCAAACCAAACGTGTTTTCTGCTAAATTTCCTGGAAGGAGGGAATTTTCTACTCGATAACTACAAAGTCATGGAAATACCCATACTAAAACAGGAAATTACATACTACATATCATATTGATTAACATGATCATCATGATTATGATGATCATTGCGATCGTCATGACTTTTGATCTATTGATCGCTCGTGCGTGTTTTGAGGATCGAATGACAAGTCAAAATATCCAAAAAGATTCTCAGATACTCGTACGTAGCCTCAAAAACGCTTTTTGCAGCATTCCTCTTCGTCCTATTTTTAAACTTTTTTTTTTATTCTTTGGTTGGTGCCTTCAGTCGCGTATGTATTTAGTATACATACCTACATATATGTATGTATTCCTCTAGAGATTAGGAAAAAGAAAATTTATTTTAGGACACTTGAGAAAAATTCCTTTTTAGCCAAGGCGATAAGAATACCAACAAGTCCGTCCGCCAGTCCACTGAAAACGATGTGGAGCACAAAAAAAAAAAATACGAAAAAAAAAAACAAATCAACAACCGAAGGAGAAGCAATTCACTGAATATTTCGTCGAGAGAAGGGTGTGTAAAAGGAAAACGGAAACGACAAAAACAACAAATTAATGGATAAGCGCTTTTTTCATCTTTTTCTATACATTGCGCACCCCATACAGAAAGAGATGGAAAAAACAAACCAGAAGGGGATAGAGGATACACAAAAATGACGAGACGACGACGACGACGACGATCCTTTCCCTCGTCTTTTTCCGATGGTGATCGTGCCAACATTCCTCCATACAGCTATGGGCATAGAAAATACAAACAAACATACCTACATACACATATGTGCTTATAGACTTGTTCCCTATATATTCTTCCCCCCAAAAGCGTTGAATGGATTTTTTTTTTATCGTTTATTTTTGCTCCCTCTCCCTCACGGACACCAAAAAAAAAAAAAATAAAATAATAAGTTTCTTTTTTTCAGCCTTTTTGTTGTTGTATATACTTATTCCGTGCGGTGTAGTTGGTCGTTCGTTTTTTACTGCCCTCTTATCGGGGACATTACACATACAACACAAAGAAAAAAAAATAATAAAAATTCACTTGCACCATGAGCACAACTACACAAACAATCGAACATACTACGACCTCTGATAGGATTTAAGCCGAAAAACCAATTACACAATATTCCTTGGAAAGTTGAAAGATAATGGAAAAAACAAAAAAAAAAAGAATAATTCCCAAAGAATCTAGGAAATATTTTTCACTTAAATTCAGAGCCTTAGACATGATTATCGAATAATTAAATGAGGGGGGAACTCGAAAAAAAAAAAAAATCCCCCTGTGGGAAAGGAATTATTTTGCCAAATCATCAATTTTCACTTTATCTTCTCCTGGCATTCATTAAGTATTTTTTTTTTTTTTTTTGCAATTAAGAAAACGCCCTTTCTAAGTTTTTTCTTTTTCTTTTTTTTTTTTTTTTAAACATCACGATCTTAAACACCCTTAACACGGAAATTGATCACTGATCATCACTTTTTTGAAACACAAATCAAAATAATAATCACCATATTTTTTTTCTTCTTGTTTTCAACTTGTTTCGCTCCCCTAAATGAAAAATATTCTACTCCATCTTGTTTTTTGCCTTTTACACTTCCATCGTAGTCGTCGACGTCGTCCATCCACACACACGGCACGACACGTCCTAGAGAGACCGAAGTATAGATCACTTGTGATCGCGAAAACTTCGTAGAACAAAATGTATTCGTATACTTGGTGAATTGGAATTGGTGAAGAAGAGCTCACAAAGAGGCAAAGGGAGGAGGACAGAAACCAATAAAACGAAAAGAAACAAAAATGGAAACTGAAATAAGGAATCTAACTCCCCAAACCTAATGGGCCTTTGAACGCTGCCGTTGTTGTTGGCTTTGCTGCCGCCACCGCTGCTGCCATATGTGCTACAACTCTCCACTAACTAAATTAACTAACACTTGTCTATTTTACAGCCCCTTGTTACTAGCGCTGGTATTGTGTTGTTGCTTTTTTTTTTTTTTTTTTTTTTTTTTTCGGTAGTGGTGTTGTGTTCTTCTCTGTTGGTGGAGTCTCTCCCTCCCCGCGAAGTGTGCCTACTTCATAGGCTGGCAATATTCTTCCACTTGGGTAGAATATCCCACTCGAGAACTAAAAACAAAAACCGGATTCGAAAACATTTTGGTTCTCCAAGATCCACTATCCATTTTTGAGGATTTGAGTGAGTGTTGGAGTGGAGAAAGAAGCCATGTTCTCTAAATGAAGAGACGAAAAGCTCCAAAGTAAAATAGGACGAGAGAGCAAATATTGCCAGGTGAAAGGTATTTTACCTTTTAAATATTGTAACTGATTGACACCAATATCCCATGCATTTATTGTAGAATAATATTATTAACAAACTCAAGTACTCTATGTACGTTCATATCGCAGACTAGCTCTTAGATTCTGCCAAATGGACTGCAAATTATGAAGTCTCCAGTTTAAGACAGATCGACTGGTAAAACTTTTAAGAAGCGCAAATCCATAAGAAGTTTATAATGACCGACGATTTTATTGGGCTTATTTCTTTTTCCTCTCTATTTCCATTTATATTTTTGAACATGCAAGCGACTAAAATTTAACTACGGCGATATTGAAGAAATTAAGGACAACAAAGAGCTAAATCTGCTGGGATCGGAACTTTGTTCTGAAATGGGTACATTTTCCCAAGAGATCCGGAACTATTTTACTTTTCACTTCCAGAAAAAAAAAAGAGGATCTTACAGATCCCAAAGGAACAACTACTGGCTGGCCGGAGAGTTTTTTTTTTTTTTTTTAGGACTAGGTACAATGCATGCCTAATTATAGTGTCGCCTAAGCAATATACTGTTTCGTTTTTGTGACACAAATGCAGTTGGAGAATTCGTTTTAACTTGTTTTGGGTGACATACCGCACGAAGTTTTACTATCACCGTATTCCACCAGAAAAATTAGTGCCAGCTTCATTCGAAATATACATATACGTGGGAGAAAGTAACAAAGTCTCAGTCGCACCACCTACGACTACCTAACCTAAAATCTTCTTTTCCAGTCAACAGAAAAATAGCTCACTGTAGAGGTCATGAAAAAGGTATAACATAGAATATGTATAAGGTGTCCAGTATTCACACGTGGCAAGGAAAAATTCGAACCATTAACAATCTACATATGTGAATAAAAAGCTTATCTGAAAACTGAATAACGCATTTTTCCTTAGAAATTCCGTATATCTGGCAATACCGCATTTAACATTTTACCGAGAGAAGGAGAGAGAATGTGTGTCCATCTCTCATGGGGAGCTTTAATAATTCTCTCCATATATAAGAGAACAAGAACATTTTACAAATCTGTTATTTGGAGAGTTTTCTCAATGATCTCTCGAACTAACACAAACAACAATCAGAGCAGCACGTTGACTTACAGTGCCCAAAGTTATTTCACTACCACTTAACCGCTCTAATCTACTTATATTGGTCCCCCCTTTCGCACCTGTATTTGTGTGATATACTCTCTAGAGCGATTGTTTATTCATTTACATGTATTTGTTTGTTTGTTGATCCATTTGGACATTTCCAGGCTCCCTGCTGCCTGACTGTTTCGTTAGCATACACACATCCGCACATACACAAAGGTACATAATACAAACTGTCGAGAATCACTGAATCGTGTCTTGCCTGTTTGCCTTGCCCTATTGCGTGTTCTTTTTTCTTTTTTTCTTTTTTTTTCTCTTCTACTCTCGTATCTTTGTATCCCTCTTTGCTTCCACACCTTAGCCGGCTCCATCCTATACTATACAACACACAACTCCAACGATCGTTTTGTTTGCTCGCTATGCCTCCTCCTTTGCACGTTCTCGTTCGCGTTCGCGTTCGCGTTCGCCTACTCTATAATTTTGCTGTGCCTACGTGGTAAAGGAATTTTATTTTTCTTCTCATCACGGGACATGCATATGGATGGGGGTATCATACACATACACATGCACGTGCGACCGTGCATGGAAAATGGACACACACACACGCACACTCGCTCATGCCAAATAGCAATGGAAGACGACTGAATGATCATGAACAAGACGAAGGAGGGCAGCAGAATGGATGAATCGCGTGGACTACGCTGACGACGACGCGACGTTGAACTGAACTAAAGGGGAAGCCAAGAGTGCGGCCTGAAGAGAAGGAGAAGGAATAAGGCAAAGGCGATTAGGTACACCGAAAATAATAAAAATAAAATAATACGCGATTGGATTATGGAGCGGAGATTTTTTTTTTTTCTTATTCGTGAAGGCAACTAACTGAAATGACATAGAAAAGACAGCCACACAAAATAACAACAACAACAACAACAACAAAGTTGAGGAAAAAATTACAGCAGCACACAGAGGTGGGGCCTCTGGTGGGGATATACATGCCATGAATACCTTACAAAGGGAAAACTGTAAAATTGCTTCCACATTGAGGTCTTTTCCCCCGCACAACTGGCTCCTCTTCACCTCTTCCTTCATTTCAATGGATTTCCATTTTTTGTTTTTTTTTTCTGTTTTTCGTTTTTTAGGTTTCGAAAAAAAAAAAAAAAAAATGTTGCAACATGCAATGTGTATAGGTAGTGAGCGGTGTAGAGAGCGGCGATTGGACTGTGGAAAGTTTAAACGTTCAAGAGGGTTGTTCGCTTGAAAAGATCACCGCGACAAGTATCATGAATCAACAGGTTGATGTTATGAACAAACCAAAATCAAACTAGGGGGGCTTAACCAAATGAATAAAGGGGGGGGGGGATGTAGATTTGAATTTCACCTCTAACGAGAAAAAAGGGTGTGGACCCTAATGAAGGAAAATTCAATTTTTATTTTTTCCTCTTCCCTTTTTTAAAAAAAGTGATCAGGGCATCACTTTTATATGGACAAACAACTCCCGTCTATGTCCAAGCATAGACGCAACTCAGCACAACTCATGGTCACAACAGGGGTGTATGCATGCGGACAGGGAAAAATCACTGCTTTCTCCCTGGTAAGTACGAGTAGCTTTGCGGTGAACTCTTCTTGGGTGTGTGCAAACACAGCGCAAGATCAGTTTTATGATTGTGATTGTGTGCAGTGTGTAAGGGCAAAAAAAATATTGTAGTCGCATCCTCTTTTCTATTCGACTTTTATGCTTGACTGATAGAGCGAAAAGGATAGGGGAGCAAAAGTATGTAGCTGGAGCAGACAACGCGCGGTGGTTGGTGGTGAATGAGGAATTGTAATAGAAAACGATCGTGTGCTTCATAGCTATGCATGTACGAGTATGTTGGTACATAGAGGCGAGGTTTTCCATTTTTATTCATATGTATGAGTTTTGGGTGGATTTTTCTATCGAACTACCATGGTGTTTTTACAATTGGCTACGTACAAATTTTTATACATATACACACATGTCCATACACAAGTATGTACATGTCAGTTTGGTGAGTCTCACCCTCTTCTTACGAAAGCTGAAATCAGATAGTGCCATGGGGACCAAGTGGGAGAGCAACAAAGTAGTGGACTTTATTACTAAATGCTGACTTGGCGACAATTTATTGAAAACCAAAAGAGAAAATGGATTATCGATGATCTGCAGGTTAGTGAACAATTTACAATTCTTAAACTTACAATGTTTTTGAATAAGTCAAATTCATTACAAAAAAAAAAAAAATTGCCTTTGATTTAGGGTTCACAATTTCTACAGTATAAAACAATTGATACGAACGTGACGCATATGCAAGTTGGTTTTAAAAATCAGAAATCCAAAGGGTAAACCATTGCAAGAACTAACCGCCAAATACTTAGGCCGTTTCAATACTTTCCGTGTCCTGACTTAAAAATGATTTAGCTACTCATGAATTTCATTACACATCGGGGACTAAGCATAGTTTTAGAGAATTGAGATCTCCATCAGAGCCTGAGTATGAACTAGAAAAATGTTCTCAATACATTCATTGTCTTAAGATAAGTTTTTCACAATGACCAATGTTTTTTTTTTTTTTTTTTGTTTTACAAGTGGGTTAGATGATTTCAAATGATACCGACGATATAAAATTAGACAAGTGGTCTTCTCTTTAATACATGTGTGTAAGTGTCAAAAAAAATTGCTCACCACTTTTAGTGATAATAACGAAATCAAACATAAATATGGGAATTGATTAGGCTCACATCAACAGCACTGTTTTAACAAAAATTAATAACTAAATATAGAACTCAGGTAACTTTATCGTTTCGAAGTTTCCTATCGAACTAAGATAGGAAATAAATGTATGTACAATGTACATATGTACATAAATCCATAGTCCCAGTAATCGACCTAATAAGACTTATTAAAAACTGCAAAGATTTACCGTGCTAGTAAGGTGTTTCCTGGTTTCTGAGTTAAGGTTATTGTAACAACTGTTTTGCTTCATCATACGAGTACCTATATTACGTTGATATTTTTTTAAGTATTGGGTATACAAGTAAGTTTCCAGCGTTTGTCAGAGATGGCGCCACAAGTGGATCCCGGGCAGAAATGTCAGACCCCATGTGTTTTATTTGTAGGTTTTGTATCTGTCAACAACTTTGCAGCGTTATATTTGAGCAGTTCTATCGGTGTCAAGTTTCCAGCCAAATAAACGTCATTTGCGGGAAGCGCTGCTTTTATTCTTCAATGTGAAGAAAAGTCCGGCTGAGGCCTATCGTTTGCTTTCGGAAACTTATGGGGCGGAATGTGTTGGTGAATCGACGTGCCGCGAGTGGTTCAAACGGTTCAAAAGTGGTGATTTTGGAGTTGAAGACAAAGATCGCCCCGGAAAGCCGAAAAGTTTTGAAGACGAGGAATTGGACGCTTTACTGGATGAGGATCCGTGTCAGATTCAAGAAGAGCTTGCTGCATCATTGGGCGTCACGCAACAAGCCGTTTCCCTGCGCCTAAAAGCACTGGGATTCATTCAAAAGGTTGGAAACTGGGTGCCGTACGAATTGAGGCCAAGAGACGTCGAACGGTGATTTTGCATGCCCCAAATGTTACTGCAGCGGTATAAAAATAAATCATTTTTGCATCGTATTGTCACTGGTGATGAGAAATGGATTCATCATGATAATCCTAAACGCAGAAAATCGTATACAAAGCCCGGCGAGACCGCCCAATCGACGTCGAAACGAAATATTCACGTGAATAAGGTCATGCTCTGCATATGGTGGGATCAAAAGGGTGTCGTATACTGCGAACTGCTTCCGAGTGGTGAAACCATCAAAGGACCATTATATCGAACCCAACTAATTCGTTTGAAGCGGGCATTAAAAGAAAAACGGCCAGAATATGAGACCAGGCATGAGTCCGTCATTTTTCATCACGACAACGCTCGGCCACATGTTGCGGTTTCGGTGAAAAACTATTTGGTAAATAGTGGATAGGAAATTCTGCCTCACCCGCCTTACAGTCCAGACTTGGCACCATCTAACTACCACTTGTTTCGTTCGATACAGAACGCTCTTACGGGAATACGCTTCAGCTCAGTAGAGGAAATCAAAAATTGGCTCGATACGTTCTTGGGCTCGAAAGACGAGAAATTTTTTTGGTCCGGAATTCATAAATTGCCAGAAAGATGGGGGAAAGTTGTAGCTTCCGATGAACGATACTTTGAATAAAGCATTGTAACTATGTTTTCATAATAAAACTTCAAATTTTGGAAAAAAAAACGCTGGAAACTTACTTGTAGACCCAATATAAGCTACGAGTACATATTACAGTACTGTTCAAAACCTAAGCAACCATTTGGAGTCAGCACTTCATAGTAAATCTTTTCAACTTTCTACCACCCCAAATAAAAAGAAATGGATTTGTAATGATGTGCAATAGAGTGTATTTTAAAATTCACAACTTTTTATAAAAGTAATAATACTTCAGATTAAAAAAAAAAACGCAAAAACCAACAAAGTAGCCAAATTGAGCTGTGCAAAACCTAAACAACTTTGTAACCCACTGTAAAAAAAAAAAATAGCCAACAGTACTTTTCCAGTCAGGCTACACATGAAATGTTGTAAGCTCTTTGTCTTTGATCTTGAGTGATCGTCTTTGATCAGTTTTCTTTTAAGTTAGTCGCATAATTGATATTTTTTTAATAATGCCGCGACAAAGTCACTCTTCTTCTCTTAAACTAAAGATTATTGATGAATTTAAGTCTGGAGATGCTTAGGCTACATTAGCTAAACGTTATAATATTAATAAATCGATTATTTCACCTTTAATAAAAAAAACTTTATGCAACAGGAGTCGTTGAAAGTCAAAATGTCGGTGTTAGGCCGCGTAAGACAACATGTCGAATGGATAGAAACATTTCTGGTGTAATTAAAAAACAACCGTTCATAAGTTCAAATGAAGTCGTAAAATTACTTGATTTTAACAAATGATGCTAGCGCGGTGCGAAGACGTGCAATTGAAAATAATCTTCAAAGTTACAGGCCGTGCAAAAAACCGATGCTCACAAAAAGATATTTAAGGAAAAGGCAATTAAATTCTTTAAACATAATTCAAACTAAAATCTTTTTTCATATTTCGCTAAATTTTGCAAGAAAATACCAACACTGGTGTCCTGAAAAATGGAAAACAGTTCTTTTCAGCGACGAGTCAAAATTTAATTTAATTAATTCTGACGGGGTATGGTATGTCGTGTGAGACGTCGAAAAGGGCAGCGACAGAATCCTAGATTCTGCACTCCCACTGTAAAACATGGTGGGCGTAATGTGATGGTGTGGACCTGTTTTTCGGCAGGAGGTGTAGGTCCATTCTACGAAATAGACGGAAACATGGACCGAGTCAAATATAAATCCATTCTAGAATCGGTCCAACTACCACATGCGGAGTGGGAAATGCCACTTTGTTGGGTGTTTCAACAGGATAACAATCCGAAACACACATCGAAGTTGGTAAAGGAGTGATTAGCGGATAGTGGGATTCAAGTCCTTGATTGGGCCGCCAGATCACCTGACTTGAATCCTGTCAGGTATCCTTAAAAGCCGTGTCATAAAACCGTGGTCACCGTTATCATTTACTAATATAGTTAGACCTGTCATACGCCGATTCGCTAGCTTGTTGTTGGCAATGCAAGAATCTGAATCTTGCAGCCCATTTTTATTTATTTAGCCTCTAATTATTTCCATTTGTGGCACAATAAATCTCTTCATCTATAAAGAGCTATGATCTTATGTGGATTTTGAGCAATGTTTTAAGGATCTTTGTTGGAAACATAGGCATAAAATCAACACCAATCGGGCACTCAAATAAAACATTAGCTGTGTTATTAGAAAAAACATGTAGTTTAACAAGATTAAAAAAAAAAAGATTTAAAAAAACCACCACAGTTTTAAGGTTAGAAGGTTTTAACTTGATAGGGAATGGGAGTCTCATCCACTTACCTCTCAAGAAGTTGCTTAGTATCAGTCCAGAATTAACCTTTTTCACTTGTTCAAGCTGAAGAAGAAGTTCACAGACAGTTTGTCAGATTAAAAAGATTTTCATAAGATGCCTCATTGCACTTTGGTGCTAAGTTGGTCTTTCTTAAAGAGCGTCTCAGACCTACACTCAACGATGTATTATAGTGTTCCTTTTCTTTTTCTGAACAAATAATCCTTACAAAAACCCAGTCCCTTTTATTTCTTAAATATGTCGTAATGTAGTTCCTCAATGAGTAATCGCTTTAGTAATAAACTACATACAGTATCCGGCTTAGTAACCTGCAGCCTGTTGTGGACATACAGTGTTGTGCAAAACATTCCGGATTTTTATCGAACATTTTTCTTTGGTGAATTTTAGGAAACAGGAAGAACCTAAGTAAAATCTGTTGTCAATTTAAGAAAACTTATTGTATAAGTGTACAAATAAAAGAAATAAAAGGTTTTGCAATAATATGTTTACAAAAAAAACAAAAACACTTAACTTAACTCGGTAACGGCCTGTGCAAAGCATACCGGATTTTCGTTATACTTAATATTTTATCCAGCATGATATATTCTCAAAAATTTCTTTTGGAATATTCTCCCATTCATTCTTTAGTGACGTCATAAGTGGGTTTTTGGATATGTACATCTTTGACCCTACCAGTCTTTTTAAAATGGCCCACAAGTTCTCGATAGGGCTTAGATCGAGCAATTGAGAGAGCCGTTCCAACACATCAACATTTTTCTGCGCAAACCACTCCTTAACCAACTTTGATGAATGTTTTGGATCATTATCATGTTGATAAACCCAACGCAGTGGCATCTCCTTCTCAGCGTATGGTAGCATTATGGATCCCAGTATATCCCTATACTGAAAACGATCCATAATACCACTAATCTCATGTATTGGTCCACATTCCGCACCAGAAAAGCATCCTTACATCATAATTGAGCCTCCTCCATGCTTCACGGCTGATGGACGAAAATGACGTGGCTGAAGACGTGTCTCCTTCTTTCGTCTAATATAAATACTTTCATCGGAAGCAATCAAGTTGAACTTACTCTCGTCGCTAAAGAGTACAGTTTTCCACTTCGTTGCCGACCAATTCAAATGGTTTCTTGCGAAACAATTGGCGTTAGCAAAGTAATCAAAGACTTACTATAGGAATAGAATGGTAACTTTTTTGTCTATGCTTAGCAGTAAGTAGAGGCTTTTTCGCTGGTCGAAAAGAACAAAAACCAGCTTATTTTAAACGCCTGCGTACGATACTTGCTTCAATTGAAAGATTGAGCTCACTAACAATCTTTCTTGAAGGTAAGAAAGTATCGTTAATAACAATCTTCTTAATTTGCCGATCGGTTCGGAGTGTAGTTTTTCTGGGACGTCCTCCACAGAGAATGGTTTCGATCGGTTTTCCATTCCGAAACTTTTTTATAATGTCACACACCGTCGATGATGGCATTTTATAATTTTTGGCTATGAATTCCTGTTTTAGCCCTGCCCTGAAATCCGCTACCACCTGATTTTTAACCACACCACTGTATTTATTTTTATCCATATTATTAGAGAACAAATTGGAGACACCTGACCTTTTAAGTTTTGTTAAGTCTATAACTTACTTCAAATGACAGCCAAAACCACTATCAGCACTATCAGAAAATACGGTACTTTTGAAAATCCGGTATGTTTTGCACAGGCATGGCATTAATTGAGCTACAGTTTTTGACAAAACTTTAAAAATAATGATAGCAATGCCTTGTTTTTTTTTCTACATATTTGTAAATTTATTCAATAGGTTTTCTTAAATTACCAAACAAGTGTACCTACCGTATTCCTGACCACTAGAATTCTTCAACGAAAAATTTTCAAGAAAAATCCGGTATGTTTTGCACAACACTGTATGTATGCACATATGTCCCAAACGAAGCGCATCATGGTTAAATCATAAATTTTTATAAAAGTTATGCGACTTATGCCTGACACATGAAATTGCTTAGCAAAAGTAAAAATCGCCACTGAGGCGGCAGCAAACAGTCTACATTGCTTTGTGTTGTAATGTAAAATGTTGTAGGTACTCGTATGTAACGTGAATGTTACTGATGCTTTAGTGACGTCGAAAGCATTTCGCTGACGCTCTTGCATTCTACAGACATCCATTTCCAGTTGTGCTAACGATGTTAATATTCAGGTCCTGAAGAGTTCTCCTCTGATCTCATTTCCTGCAAGTTTTGAAATTTAGGATATCATTCTAACTTAGATTCTCGAAATCTAATCTCCAGGACAAAAATCTAAATTACTAAGATTTCAAAGCCTGATGTCGTACAATTATGATTTTCATCAAATTGTTCAAGAACGTAATTCGAAAACAACTTCAAAAAATAACTTTGAAGTTGGTGAAGCTTATTTTAAACTTCATGCAATATAAGACAAACTTGAAGCAATGCCACAAAAAAGTATCAGAATACTGAAAGCTGGAACTAGAACTGGAAATGAAAACGGACATGCTGTAACGAATACAATACAACGTCACACTTGATTATTTCTCAGCAAATTTAATGAAAATTCTCAGTTTCAAACCGAAAAGTTGGGATATTTTAAAAAAGGAACATAAAGTTTAGCCTGCAGACCTGTAAATAACTGGTTTATCCTATCATAGGTATCTATAAACTTAGAACAATCTTATTTTTTACCGCGTCAAAAGTCTAGCTGATACTCGTACCTACAGTGAGCGACAAAAGTCTACGTACGACCACCATTCTTGTAACCTAACGAGTTTAAAAGCATTATGAAAAAATCTAATGATGCAGTTTTGTTTCAAATCTCCTTTTATTAATAATACACTATAAAATAAATGAATTTAATAAAAACTTAACAAGTGATTCACAAAAAACGAAAAATGGATAATGACAAAAGTTTACATACGCCCGGCATTCCACGGAAAAGTACCGTATTTGAATTTTTCCATTTGTGAAAATCAGATTTGTGCCTCTCAGTTGAAGTTTGTTCAGCTTCAATAAGTTTTACCTGTGACAGTGGCCCCTCGAAGCGAAATTGCGGTTGAAGTGCGAAAATTAGTAATAAAATATAAAAAAGAATAGAAATCGTTTGGTGAAATTGCAAATTTACTGGATTTAAGCAAGTCAGCAGTCCACACAATATATAGTACAATAACTTCAAAAACACCGGTACCGTCGAAAAAACACCGCGTTGTGGGGGCCCAAAGAAGCTGAATCGCCGAGATGTCAGCTTTATCATGAGAGAAGTAGGCAATAATCCAAGAGTGAATGCCACAATGCTGTCTAAAGGGTTGAGAGAAAGATCAAATACAATTGTGCATCCACGCACAGTTTAAAGGGCTCTCGATAATAACGGTTTCCACAGCAAAACTCCACACAGGAAACCCCTAATAAGTGAAAAAAACCGAAAACTGCGCTTAGAATTTGCCCAAAAACACATTGCAAAAGGAATGGATTTCTGGAAACGAGTTTTATTTACTGACGAATCAAAATATAATATATTCGGAAGTGACGGGAGAGCTAGAATTTAGAGAAAAAATTACACAGCAATGAATCCAGAAAATTTGAAATCTAGCCTTTATTGAAGGTAATATGGATCGCTATCAATACAAGTCTATTTTAGAACTAAACCTGAAAGCATTCGTCGACAGATTAAATCTTGGCACGAGTTGGATCTTTCAACAGGACAATGACCCCAAGCACACCACTCAAATTGTCAAAGATTGGCTAATTTACTACGCCCCAAGACAACTACACACACCACCCCAAGGCAGGGACTTGAACGTTATAGAACATGTATGGGAGATTCTGGAACGCAAGATAAAAAGATATGCTATAAGTAGTGCCCCAATGCTAAAACAGAAGCTCCAAGAAGAGTGACAAGTCATAACAGCTAATGAATTAAATAATTTAATTACTTCAATGCCCAGACGCTTGCAGGCAGTTCTAGATGCACATGGTGGACCTACAAAATATTAAATTTATCACTTACAATAGTTTTACCTAATGGATTAAAGATGTTTATGTTAGTAAATATGGTACCTATGCCGTATGTAGATTTTTTTCATTATTTATTTTTCGTTTTTGTGAATCAGTTGTTAAGTTTTTGTTAAATTCATTTATTTTATAGTGTATTATTAATAAAGGGAGATTTGAAACAAAACTGCATCATTGGATTTTTTCATAATGCTTTTAAACTCGTTAGGTTACAAGAATGGTGGTCGTACGTAGACTTTTGTCGCTCACTGTACGTGTAATTGGTGAAGTTGTACGCAAAAATTGGACCACGGCAACGTTATTGCCAATGCCATTAATAATTAATGACTTGAGGTTTTGCCCTGGCTTTGCGATGTCTTTTTGACACTTTTTACATTTCAAAGTAGGTAGTGACACTTAAAAAAAAAAAGAAGGAAATCCTTAAGCAAAAACACGAACCATTATCCATTTCGATATACACATGTATGTAGCTAGGTAATATTAGCAACATGCGTCTTACCTAACTTGGAAAGATGTTTGTGATCATCAGAAAACCACATCAGAACAGAATGTCCACCACCGACATTCATTTATATTTTTGCAACAAATAAGCATGTAGGAGGGAGCTTAGCTCAGACCGAGATCAACACCTTTAACATTTTGTTTCCAACTTCTTAGCAGCAAAGATAGAAATTACACGTCATTGTTGTTGTTTTTTTTTTTTTTTTTTATTGTGCCCACATAAATACCGAACAAGTCGTCTTACGTAAGCCTTTATTTAATTATCATGCCTCATCCCTTTATACGTTCTTCTTATCACTCCCCTGTTCGACGAAAGGAAAGCTCCTCGAAACATTCGCCACATCAAAACAACTTAGCAACAGAAATTCAAAGAAAAAAAAAAAAAAAAAAAAAAGAGAAGAAAAAAAATCGATCCTCAAAGCTTTCTCTCTACCCCCCAACACAATCCACATGATCCACACAAGCTCCTTCTAAATCAAACAACCGATCTTGAGCTTTTTCTTAGAAATCACTTTTTTTTTTTTTCTTTTGTCTATCCCTTCCTTTCCCACACTTCTTACGTATATATGACTTGTATCCCGTTAACCGCCACGTACTTGGTATCATTTTATTTCATTTCCTTCTCTCGCGTGTCAATACGAAAAACGAAGCGAACAAAAAAAAATTAAAAGCCTTTCGCCATGGTGTTCTAGGTTCCTATCGCGCTATACTTTGGAATATGTGTATATATGTACATACACTCGAGACACACACACATCTATACATATGCGAGTTCACTTGCCACTTTGGAAAAAAAGGCATTCGCAGCGAAAATTTATTCTTTCGTTTTCTATCTCTATCTCCTTCTCTCTGGGGATACTTTTTTTTTTTTTTTTTTTTTTTAATTGGGTTCGCCTAGACGCCGCTGGTCTCCTTGGTGTCGTGTGTAAAATCCTCTTTTATAGGATTAGGAATCCACCACTAGCGTAGAAAATGAGCTTAAGGCACCCAGGTATATGTAACAAAGGGGTTGTGCATACATACATACAGCCATGGATGCCTATATGCATGTATGCATATTTAAAGAACCTCCTTCACTCCTTTTTCCCACCACCCATTTGGGGATTTTTTTCTGTTGTCTTTGTGTTATACAGGAAACAAACTTGTTAATTAAATTATGAACGAGGAAAAGGAAAATGTAAAAGAAAAAAATAAAAAAATAAATGTCCAGAAATAAATCCTTTTCTTTCTCTATGCCCAGAAACCAACGCATAAAAAGGGCAAAAGTTCATTCAACACACATGTACGAGTATGTCCATCTTTTTTATTGCTGTTACTTTTTCTTTTTCTTCTTGTGAGCTCTTCTTCGTTGTATCGTTTCTTTTTTTTTTTCTTCTTTTTTTCTTAACATAATTTGGTCAGTGACCTTTTAATATGTTGTTCCACTTTTACAACAAAATTATGTTTTGTGTTGTACGAAAATAGGTGGAACAGACGAGGAACAATGAAAAGAAGCAGAGGGCTAGGTTTATTTGATGGAGAAGGAGAGAACGCAAGAGATGTCACTCTCTTTTAAGTGTTGTTCTTCATTTTCGATAATAACACACACGACACAATTTCTACAGCTGTAAACTGTTTTTTTTTTTTTCCACCAAACACAAATGATATTCCTCTAGAGCTTTATCATTTCTTTTAAAACTTTTTCTTTTCTTCTCTTTGTCGACAGGTAGAATGTAGGAAACAAAAAAAAAAAATTCAACACATAAGGTAGTGTTAACAGTTATCTCATAATTGAAATTCAAATAAAAAAAAAAATAAGATCTTTTCTTTTTCACTAGATCTCTCTTGTTCTGGGAAAGTTATTTTCTTATTTCTCTTTCTTTGGATGCGGGAAAGCTTTTTTTGGGATAAAATTGCGAGTTGTTGAAGGAGTATGAGAACGATAGTGACAAATCGACTTCTTCCCTTTTACAAATCAATTCGTAGAAAATAAATAACGAAGAACAATAAGTCAGACAGCTTCGACAGTTTTTCGATCACTCCTTCCTGCCTGCAACTAAAGGTATCCCTATGGATTTCATTAGACAGCACTGAGAGTACTTGAATCTCCATTTTAAAAACTAGTTACGAAACTTAAGATATCACAGCTAAAACCCTCTCACAGATAAGATTCCTGATCAACTAGTTTAAGATATTACAGACTAGACCTAGAGCAACTTAACAGAACTCAATGATGAACCGTAATCTACTTTCAGATAATACGGGGGAATGTAGTAAGTTTATTGACTTCTACCAAATACTTTTGGGTTCAAATTCGGAATGCTACATCGAAAAATGAACCACAGCCGAATGAAGAGCCGCTCAATCTTGCCGTTTAAAATCTAGTCTTGAAAAACCAAAGCGACCAAAGAAGTGGGTTAAGTCACAGCCCCATGTGGACTGTAGGAAAGTGCATCGTATCGTTAGAATTCATTTAAAGAAACTGTTTATTGTTAAATTGCCAAATTCAATGCATCGATGAAATGATGTGTAGTACAAGATCCGATCAGAATTCATAGAGGTGAAGTTTTCTTTGGAACGGTTGCACAGTATTTACAGAGATTCCTTTTCGTCAAAATGTGAATTTTGTGTATGTATGCGCAAATAATGCACGCAGCTTTTGTTAGATGGTCAACAGTATGGACCCTTTTCGCTATTAGAAAACAATTAGAAGACAAGATGGACGATGTAGTCTTTCAACCGCATTCTAGATAGACGTGCTAGAAATCCGCAAGTTACACGATTTCTTCAAACCATTACTGTTGCTTTATTTTCTAATGATACGAGTATTAAGTGTGCTGTTTTCGCATAGGTATTAGCACTTCTTTCCAATCTACGTGTAAATTACACTAACAACTTAACCTATAAGCGCTAACTTAATGCAAGATATTTATCGGGGTTAACGCGGATAGAAATAATGCTTCCAGACCTATTTTTCCATGTTAGCGATAACTTGTATGGCAACGCCAAAGCATATGTCACTGTATGAACAAATAAAATATCAGTGCTGCCAAATTATCCCAGTATTAATATTATAGTTTTTTTGGTCACTGAGTATTAAGCGCTGATATCGATGCCAAAAAAAAACACACCTTTTGACATAATGGGGATAGAACTTTAGCCCATGGGGCTCTCAATAGAACATTCAGCAGGAAGCGTCTGAAATACAAAAGGAGAAAAATATCACTAAAACTCAAGAATGGCTAGAAAAGCATTATAACGAATCTGCTCCGTCGAAAGCAACCATTTGTCGCGGGTTTACGCGGTTGTAAGGGCGGTTTTGGGCGCCCAGCTGAGACTGTTACGCCTGAAAACATAAAAAAAAAAATATATCCACAAAATCGTTTTGAACAACCGTAAAGTGAAAGTGCGTGAGATAGCTGATATCGTAAAGATATTAGTAGACCGTGTACACCATATTTTGCGCGAGTATTTGGGTATGCGAGAGCACTGTACGCAGTGAGTACCGCGTTTTGAACAAAAACAGCAATGTTTTGATGATTCACAGCACTGTTTTAGAGCTGTTTAAAGGAAATGCGGTATGTGACAATGGATGAAACTTGAATCATATTACCTTTTCGCAAACTTAAAAAATATGCTCACCAAAAAAATTGTGTTTTTATATGTTAATTCTTTTCAAAGAGTTATATACGAGTGTTAACTGCTTCTTATTTAGATTAAGGAGGGGCCAAAGTATTGTTTATAAAAGTCTTATCATACAGGAGGGTGGAAGGTATTCTTGCCTGTTTCGAAAAAATTGTCATCAACTTGGTCAAAAAAAAAAAAAAAACAAAAATTGTTTGCAGCAGCTAAAACGGCTAGAACTTGTAGAGCGTGATCACGTTATCGAGTCCCTTTGGTGTTTCGTTTTAAGACACTTACGACCACAACGGTCTGCTTAGGATATGAAAAGGATATGCCAACGGCTCTACCAATTTAGTTTCCTAAGTCTCAAACCATGACTAACAACATTTACAACCTGCACACCAGTTCAAAGCTTATTTAAGTTATTGTACATATTTGTGTTCTTAGACGGTTTTTATTCACGGCAACCACAAAAATTTATGTACAATACATGCTAAATTCTATATGATAGTTGAAAACTTAGACTCATTAGACTGACTAAATCTGTCGAACTCTAAACGTTTGTTTTTGTAGTCGTAGCTATATTTTAGGGAGCTTCTACAAGAAGGTGATCTTACCTCCTTGGCATTATTTAACATCGCGGTATTATACATGGATATTAAGACGAGTCTAAGTAAATGAACTGTCATAGGGGTATCGAATCCACAACAATTCAAGCAATAGGCTTAAAATATGCAAACAAAATATATAATGTAATGTTGTGATCATTTCCAGCATTCCAATTTTTTTTTTAAAACTTTACTGTCTTTTACGTACATAGCTTAATTTAAATTCTTCAGACTTCTTAAGGCTTCAGTTGATTTCAAACATTCTCATGTTCTTCAAGAGTTTGGTCAATCTTAAGGTCAACATAAATATCTCTTCTATAAATTAAAATCACGACCGAAATTAAGCAACATCACAGTAGAGAATGCATACCCCAATGGTTTAAATCTTTTACAGTGCTGACTTGGGAATAGGGAAATTACTCGTACCATACCATTGAACCTCTGAAATTGGCAGTCTGTTGCTTACAAAGTACTATATTTGTTAAGCCCTATGTAAGCCCAAGTGCATTGAACAGTTACGATTTCGTTGTTTTTATTAGAAACAACCATATTCAACTATATATTGTTGATACGAGTCCTAATGTATAACAAATATAATGGTTTATGCCATCAATCCCTTTAATCAGGATTAGAATTGATTAAGTAATTTCGAAGATTAGCCCGAACAAACATATATGCATGTACATACATAGATAACTAGCTAGATAGAGAGCAAAGTTGCAAGAGATAGATAGAGCGAAAGAAAGAGAGAAAGAAAGAGAGAGAGAGATTTTGACTTGCAGTGTTGTTAAGGAAATGACGTTTTGGTTTTAGAATGGACAGATACTTCTTCCCTTTGACAACTTTGTTTTTAGATTGGGGGGATAGCTTGTGTTCAGTAGATCACGAAAAGTGAAACGAGTATATTTTTTTAAATAACGATATTCTATTTCTCAATATAACATAAGCAATATGAAAAAATCAGAAATCAATAACTGGCAATGCCAGTTCTACCATTTGTATGAGAAAAAAAAAAAAAAAGCTTAACACTCCCACCCGAGCGGCATGTAAGAAAGCTTTTATTCCCCAAAAGGAAGGCGAAAAAAACAAATAAGAAAAATTCACGATCGGGGAAAAATGTGTGTTGCCGCACTCATCATCTGACCTCTTTTTCAGTCTTTGAGAAGAAAATGTGCATTTTGTTTTGTTTTTTTTTTCTTGAATTCAACGACTAACTAAACAATAGCGGAAGGAAACTTTAAAACAAAATAACGGAAGGAAAATTTTCAAACGGTACTAGGAAAATCATTACGAAATAAATGAGCGATGACACCAAAGTCACATTTCATCATCGGATTCTCTCTTTTCTTGTGTTGTCGCTGTTGTTGCTGTTGCTGTTGTTGTTGTTATCGTTGATATTGAGGAGAGTTTCGTCGCTTTTGTGTATTTGGAAAGAAGTAATGCGCCCGTGGCATATTTTTTTTGTTTAACTCTTCTTTGCAATACCCTCTCGCACAACGGTGATTTAACCCCAATTCGGGGTCGATTAATACTCGCGCGTACAACAGCAAAGAGTAACGAAACAGCAGACAGAAAAATATGCACTAGTTTGCTGTTGTACACCGAACGAAGATAGGTGGGCATAGATACACTCGTAAATCACAAGAAAAAATCATATATCCAAATTAAGGAACAACCCAAGGGTTGAAGGATATTTCTATAGATTTTTTATTTTTTTTTTTAATTCAATTTACAGTGGGTCCAAAGCTGGTAGCGACATAGTTCTTAGTTTGCATAATTCTAACCAAAACCAAAGCAACCCCCGAACAGGGGGTAGGTCAGAAATAATATTTCCATAATTCTATTATGATATGGGCAGTAGACAGACCTAACCGATTTGTGGTAAGAACTTTTCTATTATAGAATGTTGCTACACCTTTACCATACCGTACATACCTGTTAGATCCAAATGCATTTTTCTTGAGTTTTTTTTTTTTTTTGTAATCCGTTTTGTGTTGTTGGTTTTGGAGAGATTTCTACGTACTTAATCCTTGAGGTGTTTTCTTGACTTTACAGGGTGTAGTTAGTTGAAGATATGAATTGAAAAAAAAAAAAAAATAATAATAATAATAATTTAGCTTGCTCTAGGCTTGTTAAGGTCCGAAAAATTGTTAATCTTGTCTCAGTTAGCTATGCCAGGGTGATTGGGGGTGGTTTTGCCTTCTTTTTTTTTTTTTTTTGTTTCTCTTTCACTGTTCACTGATTGCAAATTCTTTTGGCTTATTTTTGCATTTAAAAAAAAAAAAATATTTTTATATTTTTTTTTTAAATTATTTCTCTTGTTGTTTTATAATATCAACACATTTTCTTAATTTCTCCTTGTATTTATTTATCCCTCCACTTCACTTTGTTAAACGTAAAAATAATAACAAATCTCTCGGTAACTTTGCGATTATTTATTTATCTCTGGGGTTGCGTAGTACACTTGCGATTTTTAATTTTTTTTTTGTTTCAAACACACAAGGGTAGGTGTAGAGAGGTGAGATGAATTTTATTTTATTTCAAATTAGATGAAAATGAAACGGAAATGTAGAAGAAATACAAAAAATAGAACGATGTGTGTGCGGATGGAACACAACATAAATAAAAAAAAAAAACCCAAAACAAACGAAAATAAAATCAAAAAACAACCACCGCACTGGTGGCGGGCAACCTCGAAACTGAACTGAGCGTTTCGTAGGGATACCAAGTGTAACTGACTCTGTGGAATCTATCTGAGTATCTTTTCATCGGTGCGCGCTGCGCTACGGTACGGTGGGACTAGTTTGTTGGGCTATGTATCTCTGGCTGACTGATTGACTGGGTTGACTTGACGGTGTGTGCTGCCTCCCTCTCTTTATTATGACTTTTGCCATGCAACTGTTGCTTTGTTGTGTCCCAGTGTTCGTGCATTTCAATTGGTATTAGTGCTGCACAGTGCGGGGTGCGGTGTATTTTCCGATTGGATGAAAAGGAGCGAACTATTTGTTTGCATTAGCCTTTTCTGGGATGTATAATTTGTTGAATGTAACCAGCCATCACAAATACTGTGACATGGCTACGCAGGAAAAACACTATTTTAAGGCGAAAAATCATTTTTCAACCACGCATACTTATCCATTTAGTCCAGAGAGAGAGAAAGCCACCTAACTATGGGTCTACAAAACGAACGGTCGACGGATAATAAATCGTTTAAGTATGGTTAGGGATTGTGTCCTATCTTGCCAACGCTCTTTTATAACTCAACACAAATACATCATGTACAGTTAGAAATATGTGTTCGACGGCATAGGGATGTGTGTGTGAGTTAACTTGTTGCCACGTAACAGTATGTGTGTGGCGGTAGTGGATTTAACTGACTTCGTGGTGTGTGACTTCTTTGGAGAGTGCCACGATCGTGTAGATTTTTTTTGCTTTTGTTTTTGTTGGTTTTGTTTTTGTTGCTTTTTCGTTTTCCTTTGGTCGTTGTTTTTCGTTGATGTTGAGAAAAATGAAAATGATGAAACGTTCTCCCTTGTAAGTGGGTTGTGTCGGTTTGATGAATTGTCGAAGAGGGCGAATGGGGTGCTAGGGGCAACAAAGTGGAATGGGGGATATTTTTTTTCTATTCGAAACAATTGTAGCTATCTTTCTGTGTCCATAGAAATGTAGACGGCTACCCTTTTGGGAGAGCTTGATAGGCAGACGTTGCCAGGTTATTTTGAAAGGAATGCAATAATTTAGCAGCCCTTATGTTAAAATTTATTATTTAGTGAGAATGTTTTAATCGCATACCTACATAACATGTAGATACATACATATTTATATACCTAGATCTTCGACTTTATTTCATTTTTCAAGTTACCGTTTACTTTTCTAAAATTCACTTGTTTGTTTAAATTTTATTGTGTAGGGTAGCATTATGTTTTTGTCTATCTATAGAATTTTACGAAAGACTGAAACTTCAGCCTGTCTCATACGGCGTTCCTTGATATTGAGGCAGCTTTCAACAACGTTGACACTTTCTTGATTATCTATCACTTCTTTCCAAAAGCCAGGTATATACCACAATTGTGGTGTTCCTAGACATGGAGTTGATACTTTCTTGACTATCACTTGCTATCACTTATTTCCAAAAACCAGAGTTGTGTAAATGAATTAAATGCCTGCAGCTTGGTCCACGTTATGCCAAAGAGTTGATCGCCTTTCTATTAGATGGAGTGAAAAGTGACCTCCTTGGCCGCCGGGATGCGCTGCTACTGCAAAAAAAAGGTTATGGTTCCTTGAAGTCCGTTCATATTTAGGCAGACATGCCAAATTTCAGTGCGACACTGTCTTTACTTTTGTTTTGACAGCTGACTGTTGTTGATGTGTTTGGCATCATGTTGAGTATGGACAAAAACGATTTTCGTTCTCTCATCAAACATTATTTTTTGACAGGCAAAACGGCGAAGGAAACAAAAGATAAATGTTAAGGGGCTAATGCTCCGTCAGATTACACCGTCAAATATTGGTTTCGAGAGTTTCGTGGTGGCCATAACTCGACCACCGATCAAGTCCGCAGCGGCAGGCCCTCCGATGCGGTTACAAAGGACCGGAAAGTGAAGGTACGCGAGCTAGCAGATACCACAAAGATTAGTACTGAGCACACACACCATATTTTGGGCAATATTCTGCATATGAAAAAGTTATCCTGCTGCTGGGTACCGCGAGTGACCAAAAACACGAACGCGACAACACTTTGAGAGAGTGTTTGGACTTGCTGATGCGGAATCGGGCGGACTTTTGGCGTCGATTGGTAACTGGATTTGGATCCCTCGGACTATTATCTCTTCCCAAACCTCAAAAAATGGCTCATCAATAAAAAATTCAGCTCACGCGAGGAAATCTTCGACGCAACGGAGGAGTATTTTGCAGACCTTCCGGAAAATTACTTTTCGGACGGGATCAAGAAGTTGGAAAATCGCTGGAATAAGTGTATCAAACTAAAAGGGGACTATATTGAATAATATTGGGTCTACAAGTAAGTTTCCAGCGTTTGCCAGAGATGGCGCCACCACTGGATCCCGAATGACTGGAAATGTCAGACCCCTTGTGTTTTATTTGTAGGTTTTGTATCTGTCAACAACTTTGCAGCGTTATATTTGAGCAGTTCTATCGGTGTCGTACATTTTATCGAGTAAAATCATGGCAAGTTTCCAGCCAAATAAACGTCATTTGCGGGAAGCGCTGCTTTTATTCTTCAATATGAAGAAAAGTCCGGCTGAGGCCTATCGTTTGCTTTCGGAAATTTATGGGGCGGAATGTATTGGTGAATCGACGTGCCGCGAGTGGTTCAAACGGTTCAAAAGTAGTGATTTTGGAGTTGAAGACAAAGATCGCCCCGGAAAGCCGAAAAGTTTTGAAGACGAGGAATTGGACGCTTTACTGGATGAGGATCCGTGTCAGATTCAAGAAGAACTTGATGCATCATTGGGCGTCACGCAACAAGATCTTTCCCTGCGCCTAAAAGCACTGGAATTCATTCAAAGGTTGGAAACTGGGTGCCGTACGAATTGAAGCCAAGAGACGTCGAACGGCGATTTTGCATGTCCGAAATGTTATGGCAGCGGTATAAAAATAAATCATTTTTGCATCGTATTGTCACTGGTGATGAGAAATGGATTTATTATGATAATCCTAAACGCAGAAAATCGTATTCAAAGCCTGGCGAGCCCGCCCAATCGACGCCGAAACGAAATATTCACGTGAATAAGGTCATGCTCTGCATATGGTGGGATCAAAAGGGTG
The DNA here is from genome assembly GCA_963966105.1 of Volucella zonaria. Taxonomy (NCBI): domain Eukaryota; kingdom Metazoa; phylum Arthropoda; class Insecta; order Diptera; family Syrphidae; genus Volucella; species Volucella zonaria. Next base: position 75,023,902 of record OZ014530.1, on the reverse strand, counting down.
TCGTATACTACGAACTGCTTCCGAGTGGTGAAACCATCAAAGGACCATTATATCGAACCCAACTAATTCGTTTGAAGCGGGCATTAAAAGAAAAACGGCCAAAATATGAGACCAGGCATGAGTCCGTCATTTTTCATCACGACAACGCTCGGCCACATGTTGTGGTTTCTGTGAAAAACTATTTGGTGAATGGTGGATGGGAAATTCTGCCTCAAGCGCATTACAGTCAAGACTTGGCACCATCAGACTACCACTTGTTTCGTTCGATGCAGAACGCTCTTACGGGAATACGCTTCAGCTCTAGAGGAAATCAAAAATTGGCTCGATACGTTCTTGGGCTCGAAAGACGAGAAATTTTCATAAATTGCCAGAAAGATGGGGGAAAGTTGTAGCTTCAGATGGACGATACTTTGAATAAAGCATTGTAACTATGTTTTCATAATAAAACTTCAAATTTTGGAAAAAAAACGCTGGAAACTTACTTGTAGACCCAATATAAAAAAAAACATTTAAAAAAAAAAAATTTAATTCCCAAGGACGTCACTTTTCACTCCATCTAGTATAATAAGAAAATCACACTAGCATTTCTCGTTAACAAACTGACAACTGACGTGGACAAATTTGCACTTTACTCGTGCAAGAAGGCTGTACACTCAAAGCGGGATACCCAAAATCATATATTGGGCTTACACCAGGTTTTTGGACTAATTCTCACTTATGGTGTAACCGTCTGGTGGCTTGCACCGAAAAGAGTTTGACTTGGTAGAAAAAACCCAACGACTGCCTACAAAATCATTATCAGGACATTGATTTGCTACCCACTGACATTTTGAGCATGCATTTAACAACTTACTAAAAGGCACTTAACAATTGACAAGGTTAAAAAGGGAGCATGCTGGTCTACTCACGCTGAATAACAGCGACCTTCAACTTTTTAAAATTTGATCATAGTACCTATGGACTTCAAACACTGGATTCCAGAAATGAAAGAATGGTTGGGTATAACGCGATGTCAATCTTTATAAGACCATCTTCCTCTTCATAGGTAACTCTTAAATAGCCGATATCTCTGCAAACACCAAGCTTACAGACTTGCTGCCCAATGTACGCGTTTTCCAAGTTGCCGTGTCAGCTGCTTTGCTCAGTCTAAACTCAATACGCCCGACAGATGTTTCAATTTACTCCAATATACACAGTCAAAGAGCGATCGGGTCCTAAACGAAAAGCACAGAATCACTCTCTGTTGAATTCAGAGACATTTGAACGTTTCAACGAACTGCGCTTCTGATAAATTGCCCAGAGCTTTTAGTAGGCAGCCTATCAAGGTCAATATACCAATGTCCTACGCCAAACAGATGACACGTTCTCAAGCGTTTTCATAGATGTACTCATCGAAACAAATGCTCCTCACTGTGAATTCAGTGGGAGTTGAAGAGATGAGGGGAAGGAGCAGGGATCAAATTGCAATCCCTACGTAGTTTCCACTTCAAGTTTGTCAAGCAATCTCTATGGTTCATGGAATGACTAGAGGATGGCTATCGCACGCCCTTCCAGAAGTATTATAATGGAACTACAACTGATCCAAGTACACTTTAAATGAGAACCTACCCTAAACTACTGTTTAGAAGACTTAAAAAAATGCAAGAAAACTAAACTAAATATTCTGTATTCCTTTTACGTACCTAAGTCAATAACTCGTTAATGTTTTAATGTGCGTGCAGAAGAAATCATAGCCGATGTGAATGAAATTGTTGTGGAAGAACCGTGATGGGCAATTCGGCATCGATCACCACGGTTTAGCTTTTGTCCGTCCACCATCTGGTAGCTCTTAAAAAGCTTGAAGTCGACCATTATTCTTATCGAAAAATCTTGTTTAATGACGATACCAAGTTTTGACTCGATGAACAATGAACTCAGAGATTCGTGAGACTCGATAACTTCTATATAGAAGCCTAAACTTGGGTTTCAAACCATTTTTTCTTGAACACTACAACAATTAAACGGTGCTGTCTAATAGGCCACATTTTAGTTTGAAGAAAACCTAGGGCTGCCGTAGAAACCTAAGACCACCATAAAAGGGGCCAACCAGTGTTTGTCGGAACATTCTTTCCATTATGAAGAAGTCTTTGAAGTGTTCTATGCTAGTTAATGAAAGGAGGGAATATATGGCAGTATTTGCCACCGCAAACCAATTAACATATCATTTTGAAAGAATAGAATAACATTGCTTATGTTTACTGTTGTACCCCTTGGTAGTCGAACAAATCGGAAAAAAACACCATGACTGAAAGCTTACTGATTTCTCTTTACAATATTTAAAAAGGGATCGCAAGTTTCATTCGTTATTTTTAAACGTCGCCAAGATTAGCTTATATAACGACCACTAACACCTTGGATGGCAACATGTTTTTAGTCGGTTATACCCAACAGTCACTCACTCCTAAATAATCGTGCAGAATTTAAAAAATTTGTCGCCTAACTGCCTTTTACGCAGCAGAGCGATTTTCTTTTAGCCAAACACATCGGTACACAGTTTTTCAATTCCGCAAAACTACATTACTGTTTGAGTTAAAGGTTTTTAGGCAATAGCCGTACGCCTCGGTTTGGGTCTATACGCCAAGTTTTTGTGATAATCTTTTCACACCGCACCGAAAACCGAGATAAGCCAAAAATCACTTTTACAGCTTTTTGAGACGAGTCCACTTATTTGTTTTTGCTGTAACTCGGTGTATAGGCGAACGATTGGAGTGTGATTCATTTTTCGTTGTATCATACTATCCACATTACTCGTATCTTTAACTATAATACAACACATACGACATGTAATACAACACAGTAGTAACTCGATCTTGATTTAACATGAGAACTGATGGTATAGGGCCTATAAAAAGTACGCTGTGCCGCTGTTACAATCTTTGCCGTACATTATACAAGGTGGAGCGAAATTAATCACCCTGTCGGAAGGTGGTATAATTTTTACAAATGGCGTCGTACGTCAATCATATTTGACATTTGTGAACTAGTCAGCTGCAGTATACTAACAGACAAGCAATGGAGTGCTATACTCCGCAAGAGCGTGGAATATTTGTGTCGACTCGAACAGAGTGGAACCAAAGGAGACGTGGCCGAGAATATTGCGGCTGTGGCTGCCGATGTTGCTGAGCATGAAGAAACATAAACAGACGACGCGCCACGCAATTGGGCATTACCAGACGGACCCTACAGCGGATTTTAGTGAAAGACTTACATATGTTCCCGTGCAAAGTGTAAACAGTGCATCAGTTAATGCGATAAAACGGGCACAAATCAACACTGGCGGCAGCCACTTGGAGGACATCATCTTTTCCATTTGACAGAAACAATTATAAAGGTCCAAATAAAGATTTAAAATTTTTTTTTTTATTTAGTAAAAGAGTATATTCAAAAACAAAATTGGATGACTGATTTACCGCCACCTTGTATATACATACAATACACATATGCATCTCATCCGTTTTCCAAAGCCTGCGTTGACAGGGCCGAATAATTTTTCGTTTAAAAAGTTCAATAAAATGTTTGGTAGCTTTTACGAGAGTACAAGAACATGCTTCCATTTTAAAAGCAAGATTGATTGAAGTCTCATATACCTACATAGATACATATAAATGAAGTACAATTATGGCCTTTCGGAGCAGGTTCTAATTACTCAGTTGGTTTCAGTACAGATGACTCGATTGGTTGCTCAGTTTCGCAAGACATTTTGATATTGAAGACCTAAGCCACCTATGATGAAACCTTTCTATGCTACGTCTTCCTTGTCCGTTTGATAGGAAGATCTTCTAAGCAGAAAAAGTTTCCGACCGAACAATGATACAAGACATTTTTTCTCAATTTTTTTTTTTATTTTTCTACATAGTCTCCTTGTAACTCTACACACTTCTCCCAGCGATGCTCCCATCTCTCTAACCCGTCCAAATAGTACTTGGCGTTTTTCTCTGCAAAATAATTGTTCACGATGGTGATTGCCTCCTCATTTGACCAAAATCTCTGTCCTCCGAACGCAGTTTTTAGATGAGGGAACAAAAAGGAGTCGCTTGGGGCTAGATCTGGTGAATAAGGCGGATGGTCAAGCAGTTCAAACCGTAATTCATGGATTTTCGCCATGGCAACCGCTGAGGTGTGAGACGGCGCGTTGTTTTGGTGAAACATAATTTTCTTTTTCCGCAAATGTGGCCGTTTTTCCGCAATTTCTGCCTTCAGCTTGGCAAGGAATGATGCGTAGTATGCTCCTGTAATGGTTTTTCCTTTTTGAAGATAATCGATTAAGATAACTCCTTTACTATCCCAAAAAACAGTCGCCATCACTTTCTCAGCCGAAAAAACAGTTTTTGCTTTTTTTGGAGCCGGATCGCCCTTTGCAGTCCACTGTTTTGACTGGATTTTTGTTTCGGGCGTATAATGGTGTATCCAAATTTCATCTACAGTAATTAATCGGCGCCAAAACTCGGATTTATTGCGCCTAAACTGCGCCAACAGAGCGTTGGAAATGTTCATTCGAACACGTTTTTGGTCTAACGTAAGCAAACGCGGCACCCAACGCGCGGACAGCTTTCTCATGCCTAAATCTTGATTTAATATGTAACAAACACGTTCTTTGGACATCATCTCTACTATATCATCTACCATCTCTCTCACTTTAATTTGGCGGTCGTCTAACACCATTTGGTGAACTTTAGCAATGTTATCGTCAGTGGTTGCAGTTTCTGGACGTCCCGAACGTTCATCATCTCCAAAGCTCTTCCGGCCACGTTTAAATGCAGCTACTCAAAATTTCACTGTGGTAAATGATGGTGCAGAGTCCCCATACACAGAGTCCAACTCATTTTTGAAATGCGTAGGCGTATTGCCTTTCAAAAACAAGAATTTACACCCTGAATGACTCGAACTGCAACCAATTTCAGACGGCTATAATTTCCAAGCCGTTCATGACAGTGAGCTCAAATTTTGACACATGACAGATAGTTTTATTATTTACAAGCCTTTTAAACGATTTGAGTCTCAGTTCTGTTGAAAAATTTTTATCCGCGATGGAATTCAAACGTGATAGTGTGATTGCTTTATATTTGGCTGGAAAACCACAGAGCCCTCCAGCACCTCAATGTGAATAAATCATTTGTGTCTCGAAACATAGCTCGTTACCGTGATACTGGCAGCTTTGCAAAACGCCATGAAGGTAGTCATAAAAAAAAGCAACATCGGCAGAAATGGTTCGGAAAGTGAAGGTTCGAATTGAGCGAAATCCGCGTCGAAGTGGAGCTCAACATATCGTTGGAACGGATGCAACACATACTGAAAAATGAACTTGGGCTCAAGCCATTAAAGTTCCAAAAAGCACACGGTCTTACATCGCAACAGAAAAAAGTTTGAGTCGAAAGAGCGAAGTGAGTTCCTGCGCTTGCACGAAAGTGGTGAGTTGCCGAATTTGGTTTTTTCCGATGAATCACCATTTTTTATCGAGCAATATGTCAACAAACAAAATGACTGAGTTTACTTGCCAGAGAGGTCCTTCGAAAATTTACACCTTCGGACGGCCACCAGAAAGCAGGCAGCACCGATGGTGATGGTTTGGGCCGCCATACCCGCCGATGGTCGCTCTCCGCTCGTATTTCTGGACCGTGGCGTCAAAATTAATGCGATTGTATACCGCGAAACTGTCTTAGAGGCAGTATTGAAGCCTTGGGCATTCGGTCGGAGGCCGTGGACATTTCAACAAGACTCGGCACCGTCTCATAAAGCGAGCGTCAACCAAGATTGATTAAAAAACAATGTTCCATACTTCATTTCTTCGACACAGTGGATTGCAAATCCGTTGAATTTCTCTGTCTGGGATATTTTGAAGGCGAAGGTTGGCACTAAACAATACCAAAGTTTGGACTACCTCAAACAAGCACTTCGCCGAGAATGGGCCAAAATACCGCAGAGCCACTTGCGTGCGGCGTGCGATGCTTTCTTCGGCCGTCTCAAGGCCATTATTCGCGCAAAAGGCTGACACTACTGATATAATTTGAAAATTGATGTATTTTCCAACATATTTTGCTTTGGCACAATAAAATTTATCAAAAAATAAAAAAAATTATAGCATTTTAAAAAGTTAGAGTTCGAGTCATTCACTCTGTAATAACAGCGCGATACTAAATTTTTCCCATTTTCACAAAAAACACTCACATCGACTCACTCAAACGACTGTCAACTAAAAACGATGCGTCCAAAATGACTGAAACTGGGGTAAGTAACTGTCAAAAGATGCACAACTAGCATTCACTAGATTTTATTGACGAGAAACTTTTAAGACAACCCTCGTATAGTCAGTGAATGTTATATTATGTGTAAACAACTCAGATCAAGTTCCTTACAATCGGAAGGATAATGGCAGAGGTTGTTGTTATTCTAAGTTTTTCTATGCAATTAACCTTATGTTGTTTAGTAAGGGTGTACACTTAACACTTTTAGTTTAGGTTTATAATGGGCAAGGACTTCGAAGTCTAATGAAGTTGCTCTTAGCAAAGAACCACAATTTATAAGAACTTTTAAAGTTCAATTCCCAATACATTGAAAAGTTAAACTTTTTTTTTTCTGTTGTAGAAATAATTACCTGTAAATATAAAGCAATTCAATATTAAGGAAAGGGAATTCTCCCAAAAATCCATTTGGCCAGACCGAGGCTCGTTGTGACTATCACACTATTGTCGTCGGTCTAAATATCATAATTTTTAAACCTTTCATCTGGCAATGCTTCCACTGTTAACTGTAAGTCATGCCACAGAATGCGACTCCTCATATTCCGTATCCAGTTCGAGATCCATTTCTAGTCACAGGCCAAACTTGTATGTGCATATGTAGACTTGTATAATCATAAAGTCAGTGTTGTATGTGTCGGTTTATCAGAGGCCCAGAAGGGGAAGATCGCGAAAAAACCCAAGAAATTTGTCACAGCATTTTTTTTTGAGTTTACTACCCTTATTTATGACAAACATTTCAACATAACTCAGCAATTTCAGGATTCTAAGAATGAAAATAACTTCTCTTCATGTAAAAAAAAATTGACATTTGCGTGGAGGGAACTTAAAGCCACATTGCTGATTGTGCCAATACTCGTACATCGTGGGCAACATTTCGTAATAATATCGACCTCCAGCATATGTAGTATGTACTCGTACATACAATGAGATGTGATCAGTATGATCAATGCGCCAGCATCATGACATTAGTATCCGTTCCTAGACGACTCAAAGATGGTGGTGAAAAAAAAAAATGATGTCACGTTCGTTATCTCCTTCATCAGCATCACAGCTCCAACTTTACCCCACTATCAGCGAGTAAATAGAAAAAAAAAAAAAAAAAAAACATTTACACACCCATCTATCAGTTTTTCGTTGTAAAATCCTAAAACGCAAAAAGCTACTAGATATAGATACATATATATATATATATATATATATAGGGGAGATACAAAAGTATCTTGTATATAAAAACATACTAAGCAAATCTGTAACTCACTTCTGAGAGGAAGAGGACATCTAAGTACTCGTATCTAACCACTAAAGTCATCGTTCTTTCGAAAGAATCTTCAGCCAACCTTAAGGAAACAAGTATCTACAATAGATATGTACTTAGAAGAACAATAGATACAAAAAAGCAGTATAGATATATCTATTTACATGTTTGTGTGTATGTACATACATATTTAGTTACCTACATATAGGGACTAGGAAGGCGGCATAGAGGAGCAGAGGTATAAAATAGAGGAATTGACGGCATAGAGAAATAGATGGCCACTAAACTAGAGGCAAAAGGCCAAAGAGGAAGCAACAAAAAAGAGAATTTAGATATTAGATATAGACGAAGAAAAAAAAAATAGAAACTAATACTACAATCGTTGATTTCGAAACAACTACTACTACGAAATACGACGACGGGCAGTAACGACGACGACGATCAAATTGGAATGGGGTTTTCCTTGATGGTTTCCTAGTTTTTCGCCTCGTTGATGGGCTGGCTGCTTTGCTTTGCTTGGCTTGGTCGGATTGTGGCAGCAGCGTTAACTAAGCTCTGTAAAGTGTAAACCCCCCCCCCCCCCCCCACCCTATGCCATCTAACACACAGCGAATTGACTGACTGTGTGGCATAGCCTGTAGGTAGTTATTTTTTTTAAGGTTGAATTATTTAAAGGGTCTCTAGCTTTGGCTCTTGACTCCAGCTCTAACCATTATTATTACTTGGTGCTAGGTTTTTTCTCTCTTTTTCTTTGTTGCTTCTACTGCTTCTTTAAGTCTGTTGTGTAGTCATCGTCATTGTCGTCACCTTCCATAGCCTATGTAAGGGGAAAATGTGTTTTCTGTGCCTTTTCCAGCTATTTCAGTTTAAAAAGGTACGAGTATGTCTATTAAGTTAACGGGAATTGAGTATATTTACGGATTTTCTATTTCGCTTTCCAAAAGCTGATGATGATCATCACTAGTGTTGGTGATCATGATGATCAGCGCCAACAGTAACAGCAAATACAACGACGACGCAAAGGCAAAATATGATAGATCTTCTTTCAAGTGATTGTTCAAAGAAATGGAAATTTATCTTCCTCTAGTTGGAATCCGTACCTACCTTGGAAGTTTTGTTTGACGATTCGGGTGTTGGCCGGCGTTAAGAGGAAGAAGCTTTCGAAATGCGTACGCAATCGGTTATTTGGTACCTGTTTCCACACACACACAAAATGCATAGGTTGGCCTTATATTGGGCCGGACACGTTAGTTAAATCTGCCCGAAGCAATTAAAAGGGCTTTGATTTACATATATACATTGATATACTAGTCCATCCGTTGCTACATGCTAACAACAATAAATACATATATTCAGTTGAAGGTCTTTTTTCTTTTCAATGGAAAAATACTTGACCTTAAGGTTTTGGTGCAGTAACTACAAGTAATAGTTAAGATAGTCATGTGGACCGGAAAAGCTGGAAACTTTCAAAAAATTCAATGGGGGTTCAAAGAGATGTTACGAATTATTCTGTGGATATACCAATTTATACATATCTATACACATGCATATATGTATGTCTATATACAAATTTATTTCTACTGGAGTAGCTAGATTTTATACCTTTTGTGTTACTGGAAAAAATACTCGAGTAATACAGGCATTCTAAAGATTCTCACTTACCTATAGTATTTTATATCATGGATTTCCATCAGCAATAGTAGCTGAAAGATAACACTTATTACTTCGAGATAAAAGTAGGTGACGGATCCAATCTGCCCCATCAAAGGTCAGATTATAGAGAATCTTTCAAAAGTCGCGCCAAGATGTTTTTTTTTTTTTTTTTTTTAAATAATATATGTAAATGCTTAGATTTTGCCTGGGGTTTTTTTTTTAAATAAAAACAATAACAATTGTGTGTGAAAAATGACATCATTTAAATGTCCACCATGAGCATAAAATTTTTCAAGGACTCGCTAAAACAGTTGTTTTCAACTGTGCAATTGTGTTTGCTTATATACATAGACTTTACTTTTCAAAAAACCCCAAAGAAAGTAATCTAATAGTGTTAAATCACATGATCTAGGTGGTCAGTACATGTCACCATTACGTAAAATTAATCGACGTGGAAACTTAGCCAGGAATACTTCAATTTTTGTACTTGTTGTGTAACTCGTAGCTCCATCTTGTTGAAAACGAAGATCGTCTGTGTCTATTTCTTCAATTTGAGGACACAAAAACTCTTCAATCATTTGTCTATAGCGCTGTCTACATATTCACAGTAACAGTTCTTAAATTTGCATCTTCGAATCAGCGACACTCTGTCCTAGAGCAGTAGTGTTCTCAGTAGAGCGTCCATTTTTTGGTCTGCCAGACCTTTTTCGATCCTCAACAGAACCAGTGCAGTGACCTTTGAAGTATTGACTTAATTGGAAGATTATTTACAACAAAAAAAACCGCAAAGATCGACCATTTTCATAATAAGTTTGAATAACTTTAATGCATTGTTCTAACATGTACAGTGAGCGACAAAAGTCTACATACGCCCGGCATTCCACGGAAAAGTACCGTATTTGAATTTTTTCATTTGTGAAAATCAGATTTGTGCCTCTCAGTTGAAGTTTGTTCAGCTTCAATAAGTTTTACCTGTGACAATGACCTCTCGAAGCGAAATTGCGGTTGAAGTGCGAAAATTAGTAATAAAATATAAAAAAGAAAAGAAATCGTTTGGTGAAATTGCAAATTTACTGGATTTAAGCAAGTCAGCAGTCCACACAATATATAGTACAAAAACTTCAAAAACACCGGTACCGTCGAAAAAACACCACGTTGTGGGGGCCTAAAGAAGCTGAATCGCCGAGATGTCAGCTTTATCATGAGAGAAGTAGGCAATAATCCAAGAGTGAATGCCACAATGCTGTCTAAAGGATTGGGAGAAAGATCAAATACAATTGTGCAGTTGAAAGGGCTCTCAATAATAACGGTTTCCACAGCAAAACTCCACGCAGGAAACCCCTAATAAGTGAAAAAAACCGAAATCTACGCTTAGAATTTGCCCAAAAACACATTGCAAAAGGAATGGATTTCTGGAAACGAGTTTTATTTACTGACGAATCAAAATATAATATATTCGGAAGTGACGGGAGAGCTAGAATTTAGAGAAAAAATTACACAGCAATGAATCCAGAAAATTTGGTTTCTACGGTAAAGCATGGTGCTGTAGCTGCTTCTGCTGTAGGAAATCTAGCCTTTATGGAAGGTAATATGGATCGCTATCAATACAAGTCTATTTTAGAACTAAACCTGAAAGCATTCGTCGACAGATTAAATCTTGGCACGAGTTGGATCTTTCAACAGGACAATGACCCCAAGCACACCACTCAAATTGTCAAAGATTGGCTAATTTACTACGACCCAAGACAACTACACACACCACCCCAAGGCAGGGACTTGAACGTTATAGAACATGTATGGGAGATTCTGGAACGCAAGATAAGAAGATATGCTATAAGTAGTGCCCCAATGCTAAAACAGAAGCTCCAAGAAGAGTGACAAGTCATAACAGCTAATGAATTAAATAATTTAGTTGCTTCAATACCCAGACGCTTGCAGGCACTTCTGGATGCACATGGTAGACCTACAAAATATTAAATTTATCACTTACAATAGTTTTACCTAATGGATTAAAGATGTTTATGTTAGTTAATATGGTACCTATGCCGTATGTAGATATTTGTCATTATTTATTTTTCGTTTTTTGTGAATCACATGTTAAGTTTTTGTTAAATTTATTTATTTTATAGTGTATTATTAATAAAAAGAGATTTTTTCATAATGCGTTTGAACTCGTTAGGTTGCGAAAATGGTGGTCGTACGTAGACTTTTGTCGCTCACTGTAACTATCCATGATCAAAATTGGTCACGTGTCTACTTCAAAAATGTCAAAGTAATATCTTGGCGCGACTTTTGAAAGACCCTTTACATATGTACACCCTGAATGACTCGGACTGTAACCAACTTCAGACTGCTATAATTTCCAAACCGTTCATGACAGTGAGCTCAAATTTTGACACATGACAGATAATTTTATTATTTAGAAGCCTTTTAAACGATTTGCGTCTCAGTTCTGTTGAAAAATTTTTATCCGCGATGGAACTCAAACGTGATTGCTTTATATTTGGCTGGAAAACCATAAGTAGCTATCGTTAGAGCCCTCCAGCACGTCAACGTGAATAAATCATTTTTGTCTCGAACCATAGCTCGTTACCGTGATACTGGCAGCGTTGCAAAACGCCATGAAGGTAGTCATAAAAAAAAAGCAACATCGGCAGAAATGGTTCGGTATGTGAAGGCTCGAATTGAGCGAAATCCGCGTCGAAGTGGAAGAAAAATGGCTCGTGAGCTCAACATATCGTTGGAACGGATGCAACACATACTGAAAAATGAGCTTGGGCTCAAGCCATTAAAGTTCCAAAAAGCACACGATCTTACACCGCAACACAAAAAAGTTACAGTCGATAGAGCGAAGTGAGTTCTTGCGCTTGCACGAAAGTGGTGAGTTGCCGAATTTGGTTTTTTCCGATGAGTCGCCATTTGTTATCGAGCAATATGTCAACAAACAAAATGACTGGGTTTACTTGCCAGAGAGGTCCTTCGAAAATTTACACCTTCGGATGGCCACCAGAAAGCAGGCAGCACCGATGGTGATGGTTTGGCGTCAAAATTAATGCGATTGTATACCGTGAAACTGTCTTAGAGACAGTATTAAAGCCTTGGGCATTCGGTCGGAGACCGTGGACATTTCAACAAGACTCGGCACCGTCTCATAAAGCGAGCGTCAACCAAGATTGGTTAAAAAACCATGCTCCACACTTCATTTCTTCGACACAGTGGATTTCAAATTCTCCGGATGCAAATCCGTTGGATTTCTCTGTCTCGGGTGTTTTGAAGGCGAAGGTTGGCACTAAAAAATGCCAAAGTTTGGACCACCTCAAATAAGCACTTCGCCGAGAATGGGCCAAAATACCACAGAGCCACTTGCGTGCAGCGTGCGATGCTTTCTTCGGCCGTCTCAAGGCCATTATTCGCGCAAAAGGTGGACACTACTGATACAATTTGAAAATTGATGTATTTTCCAACATATTTTGCTTTGGCACAATAAAATTTATCAAAAAATAAAAAGTTGGAGTTCGAGTAAGTCACCCTGTACATATATATGGTATATATGTATATATGGTATGCGTTTAAATTCGAGATTTACAGAGAGGAATGTATCCCGAAAAAGTTAATTTAAAATTATTTAGGAAGCAGTTGGTTAAAACTCTCAAAACAAAAAATTTAAATTTAAATGCATGCCTACGTAAAAACTCTGATGGCATCTTTACAGAATCAAAGATGAAGAACTTCAGTCTTCTGATGGAGACCCAATCCCGAGAATTCAAATCACCCAACTTTGCTGCAACTCCTAGTTGGCTGCGCAATGAAGTACCCACTTTTGAAGGCATTTAAGTGGACTACACCTATAATACATCAATGGAGATATTTTTATTTACTATAGTATACATACAGTGGTGAGCAAAACTGAATACCAAAAATGTAAAAGCAGTGTTATTTCCTAAGTTATAAGCTATTATAAGTCTGAAGTGCAGTATTTTAAGTATTTTTAAACGTACAAAATACGAGTAGTATGGTATCCATCAATACTTAACAATTAAAAATTAAAATATAGTTCATAGTCCAAAGTAATCCTTGTAGCTAAAAACTAGCTCCTAGTATTTTTGTCCACAGGTCTTTGTTTCTTATTACATTTTTTATTCGCTTTGACATTGATTCTACCATTTTTTGTATAATTCTATCTGGAATCTCTTCCATTCGGTCTGAACCCTGGTCCAAAGTACGTTTATGTTTGTAGGTGGACTTTCTTCGTATCCCAGAAGTTACCGTTTAACAATGGTCAACAAATTCTCTATCGGATTCAATTCCGTTTTTGACGATTTTGGCGGCGTGCTTGGGGTCGCCTTCTTTCTGGAAGGTGATCTCTTCTATGGGATACGCACATTTCTTATCGAACTCTGGCAAATTTGTCTGGAGTATTTCAAGATAATTATCTTTTTTCATTATCCCATCGCTTTTCACTAAGGGTCCGATATGCCACCAAGTAAAACACCCCCAAGCTATAAGACTCCACCTCCATTGAGAACTCGTTCGTTAGGTTTGTGCCAAAAGTATTCTTTCCCAACTGATTGGTAGCATTGATTTTTGTTTCGTCAGACCATATTACCCTTTTACAGTCTTCAACCTTCCGATTTTTGTGGTCTTTGCAGAACTTTAACCTTGATTTTACATTCTCGTCAGATAAGGCATGATTCTTCTGCTTCATTGCCGATACAAGACCGATTTGTCTAGGAGCTCTCCTGCCAGTCTAGAGTGAGCATTCTTTCCATGACCCGAGCATTGCCATCAGTTAGCAACATCGGTCTTCCGCCAACATTTTTTAGGGGGTTACAGTTTTTTTTCTCTGTTGGGCCTTAATCAATGTTCGCTGACACGCTTTGCAGAGTTTTGCAATTTTTCTGAAACTGTAACCATTGTTATGCAACAAAACAATGTTATTTTCAATATCAATTGTGACTTTTCCTATTGTCCTATAAAAGCTTATATTAAAACAAATATTTTGTTATATATTTTTTTAATAATAGTAAAATAACACTTCGAGCGCTAAATAACTGAGAATTAATATTGTGTTCAACGGTTAATGAATTTTCAGAATAAAGCTAAGACAAAACAAAATAAGATCGTGCAAAACTGAGTACTTCAGAATTCCCAATTTATTAATATTAGATGGAGTGAAAAGTGACCTCCTTGGGAATTAAAATATTTTTTTGTTAAATGTTTTTTTTATATTATTCAATATAGTCCTCTTTTAGTTTGATACACTTATTCCAGCGATTTTCCAACTTCTTGATCCCGTCCGAAAAGTAATTTTCCGGAAGGTCTGCAAAATACTCCTCCGTGGCGTCGATGATTTCCTCGCGTGAGCTGAATTTTTTATTGATGAGCCATCTTTGAGGTTTAGGAAGAAATAATAGTCCGAAGGAGCCAAATCGGGCGAATACGGTGGATGCGACAACAATTGGAGCCGTATGTCATTGATTTTAGCCGTGGTTGCGATGCTCTTGTGCGCCGGCGCATTGTCTTGCGAAAACAAAATTTTTTTTCGCTTCATGTGAGGCCGTTTTGCAGCGATTTCGGCCTTCAATCGCTCCAATAATGCACAGTAATACTCGCTGTTGATGGTTTTGCCTTTTTCGAGGTAGTCCACGAAGAGTATGCCATGACGATCCCAGAAAACCGACGCCATAACCTTTCCGACCCATCGAGCCTCCCTCGACCGCTTCGGAGCATTCGTGCCGGCTTCAGTCCATTGCCGGGAACTCATTCTGTTCTCTGGCGTGTAATAGTGGATCCAAGTTTCATCAACAGTTACCAATCGACGCCAAAAGTCCGCCCGATTCCGCATCAGCAAGTCCAAACACTCTTTCGAAGTGCTCTCGCGTTCGTGTTTTTGGTCATTCGCGGCACCCCGCGGCAGAATAACTTTTTCATATGCAGAATATTGCCCAAAATGTGGCGTGTGTGCTCAGCACTAATCTTTGTGGTATCTGCTAGCTCGCGCACCTTCATTTTCCGGTCAGCCAACACCATTTCATGTATTTTTTTGACATTGTCCTCTGTAACCGCATCGGAGGGCCTGCCGCTGCCGACTTGATCGGTTGTGGAGTTGCGGCCACCACGGAACTCTCGAAACCAATATTTGATGGTGTAATCTGACGGAGCATTTTTTTAAGTTACTCGTATATTTAAAAAAAAATATGTAAACTGGACTAATTTTCAATCCTAAAGGAAAATAGAGGAATTTTCATTCATTTTGTATTCAGTTTTGCTCGCCACTGTACTACGAGTATGTATAATATATGCATTCTGTAATCTATTAACGAGGTGGTACAAGATTGGAGCTGGCAAATCTAAGGAAAGGAAGATGTTTTACGGAACAACTACAAAGTGAATACTCAACTTGGTCTCAATAAGACGTAGGGTCAGGTTATAGCCGATGTTTCGATAACTGGGTTTTATGCGTACTTATGTTCATACATTATAATTGGCGAGAGTTATTTAATCTATTACTTACTGAAGGAAATATATGAAGGCGAAGACTGCACTAAACTAAGTTAACAAAATCTAAGAATTTAACATTTCCTTTGTTATCGATAAACGCTTGATTAATAAATCACATTTTTTCTACCATTCCGTAACGCTTGTTCATTAAATTAAATAGCGATTTGAAATTTAAATGTGAAGAAATGTGGATACCTCTAATCAACAACTTGCTCTAAAATGATCTGGATGTATCGTAGCCAACTTGTTGAATGCAGTAGTATGTTCTTTAAAAGATGTTTGACCCAATCGTAAATTGGAAGTTATAATCACACATGCAAGCCGTATCGAATCGTGAAAAGTTTTTATGTTTTTTTTTTTTTTCAATAAATTCATCAGAGACCTAATTTTCAAGTTTTCTAGCATGATATGGGGCCTAGAAAATATTTAAAGAATCAAGATTGCTTGTGGAGAATAAATAAAATAAATTCCAACAGATTGTTTCCTATTTTGTCGTATTTCCTTCTGCCACAAATATGTACATATTGTTTAAGGCATTGGCGTTGCAATCTAGGCCTATCTTTCTGATTTCACATAACTCGATAAGCTCAATAGCTGCATAATATAACCTTATGCTATGACAGATGTTAATCATTTGTTCTGGGCATACTTTATAATTGTACCAATACAGACTCGATCATAGAAGCATCCTAACTTAAAGGCTGAACGAGAAAGGCCAGAACGTCAACGTAACATCACAGATGCAATTTTTTTCGCAACGAGGGTTCCTCAATGAATGTTACATCGCTTATTCTTTGACCTAATCGATATGAGGGTCCAGAACTTAGATTGTTTACGAATTGTTTTAGTGGTATACACAGTATACGAGATTATGTGTTAGTTTTCTAAATCAAATCCTGTGCTTAAAATGCCTCGACGTTGATTCCGTCTGCTCTACGAGTAGCAGTTCTGTTGATCTTTAATTTGCATTTTAAACTAGAAAACCATTCTTGATCAGATGAAAGGATTGCCGGTCGATTGTTGTCCAGCTCCCCTGCTAGACTGCGGAATTTTCGCTATAAGTTATCATCATATAAAATAAAAATTACTGGCATTCCTGATGATCTGCTGACCTGCTGACGGTGAAGTCACTGAATCTGCAAGCCTGATTCTAGCAGCAAACTTCTCAAGATGTGTTGGAAGACTCGATGGAAAAGTGCGATTTTGCCCTTTGACGTCGAACCTCTTGACAGTACTTAATCGATCGTGCTAGTATAGTACCTTGACGTCTGTAATATCCATATTTTTTCATGAACTGGCATAAGTTGGTGAATCAAGGTGCTTGAAGACGGTAGCAGAACTACAAAATGTTCTGCGAAGTCTTAACTTATTGTACTACTCGTAATATTGATTAACAGCAGAAAAGGAGTCTTAGTGTAATATTGAGTGTCAGACCAGAGGTTCGACCGAAAGTGTTACGTAATGAGAAAGCCAGTAGTTGATTCAGATAACAAGATGGATATACAGCCGTGTTCAATTAAGTAGCAGTGCATCTCCAAATAACGAAATTGAATGCGTTTTGAAAATGTATTTCATTAATTTATTCAATATGTATTCACGTATATTAGTTAAATTAGTACGAGTAACTTACCCACATTTAAGAAAAGTACTGGCATTTATTTAGTACAAAGTATTATAAGTTATAGAAAAGGACAAATTGTATGTGTTCGATGTTTTCGAGTGCTAGAAAGGAATTAGGAAATTGTTAGTTTCTTCTATTTATGTATAACCTATTTCAATAGAATGTTGTCTTGTACCAGAGTGTTATAGGATTAATTAAATTCTCGCATCTTTTTAGTAAAATAATAGCACGCCACCTTTTTCTCCACAATTTTTTTTGGTTCAGCTAGCATTACAGCTTTTTTTTACGTCTGTTCAAAGATTTTCAATCTGATTGAATACCAGAGATTGAGGTGGGTGAGCTATTTTATTTTATTATCTTCAAATCATTTCTTCTTAAGGTATGCTTTGAAAAATGTTTATGCACACAAATTGGGTGATTTTTCATTTTATCCAAAATACTGGGTCAACTCTATTAGAAGAGAAACCGCCACAAACCATCATTTGGCCACATCTGTGCTTAACTCTTGGTAGAATATAATGAGGCGACTGGCTCTCTGTATAGCCGGTTTTCTGGCATCTCTCTTCTCCTAATTTAAATATTTGACTCATCTTTCTAGATAATATTGGGTTGTATCACATGAAATGTCCGATTTTATAGTAAAAATTTATAAGCCAATATTATTGTTCCGTAAATTTTTATTCAATCGAAATAGGATGCGTTGGCATCTATGACATCCTTCCAACCTGCTGACTTTTTAAGGCAATGAAATCTTCAAAGTCTTTTATGAGCTCTGCTCGGCTCCGGAAGACCTGCTGCCGGTAAAATGAATCCAGATTGCGGAAAAGATTGGAGAATCCATGGGGAAATATCAGAGGAATCGGTTTCAACAGTTTTTACACCGTTACTTGTGAGGTATGGGTCTAGCATTGTCATGCAAAAGGATAGGACCGTGCCTATTGACCAACGCAGGTTGTTTTTCAGGCAATTTGGCATACAATATGCCGATTTCCTCACAATACCGTCTTGATCAAAGATCCCGGACGTTATTCAGAAAATTATAAATACAAGTTTATTCATCTAAATCTACATACATTGCCCCCTTCGAAGTAATCACCTTCGACTGCAGCACACTTATGCCAGCGCTTGATCCAATCCTCGAAACATTTTTTATATTCGCTTTTCGGTATGTCCATCAGTGCTTCCTGCGATTTTTCCATTACTTCCTCTCGGCTGCTGAAACGCGTTCCCCGTAGTGGTTTTTTAACTCGATTGCATAGAAAGAAGTCACAGAGAGCCAAATCAGGTGAATTCGGTGGCTGTTGGATGGTATTTATTGTATTTTTCGTCAAAAAATTACGAATAATGATGGCACTGCGTGACGGTGCGTTATCATGGTGCAAAATCCACGAGTTTTTTGCCACAATTCTGGTCTCTTTCGGCGAATTGCTTCACGCAAACGTCTCATAACGCCCAAATAATACTCTGTGCCATACCGTTGTAATCCATGAAAACCGTGAGCATTGCCTTCTTTTTTGAATGAAAACGACGTGGTTTTTTTGGTCTCGGCTCATTTGGTGAACGCCATTCACTTACCTGATGTCTGGATTGCGTGCCGTACTCATAAACCCACGTCGTCTCCAGTAATGATCATTTTGATGAATGTGGGATCGGATCCAGCCTCGCAAATCATCTCTTTCGCAACGTCAACACGGTCTCTTTTTTGCATGAAATTGAGGTCTTTTGGACCCACTTTGCTGCCACACGACGGAAACCTGATTCATTAACCAAAATGTTTTGGACGGACCCATATGCAATGTTCAAGTCCTCCGCTATCTCTCTGATGGTTAATTTGCGGTTATTGACCAACATTTCACTTACTTCATCAATGTTTTCGTCGGTTTTCGATGTCGATGTTCTGCCACTGCGTTCATCATTTTCGATTGACTCACGGCCACTTTTGAACCGCTCGTGCCACTGGTAAACGACCGTTTTCTTTAGAGAATCGTTGCCGAAACATTTTTCCAAGATTTCCAACGTTCGCACACCATTAAATCCGTTTTTTACGCAAAACTTAATACGAGTACAAGTTCGTTGTTGCAAATTTAAATCCATTTCTAAAATTGTAAAAAATCGCTAACACACACAGAGATAGATGTACTCTTGGCTACGTAACTTTTGCAAATGTCAAGCCATGACGGTAAGATTTAGAGGGAATGTCAACAACAGATTTACCAACTTAACAAAAAAAAAAACAGAACTCAAATCGGAACAATGGGAACGCCACACGGTGGTTATTTCGGGAACTTTTTGATCAAGGTGGTATTTAATAGCGTTTATCATTTCTCCTGGTTGAAGAAATGAAAAGTGGATTGGTAATTTCCAAGTCCACCAAATTGTCACCATAACCTTTTTTGGGGGAAAATCGGGATTGGGGGTGCGTTTTGGTTTTTCATCTGTATTCAAGCACTGCCCAGATATTTTACGATTATCATACAGTATCCAGTGCAAAAACGGTTCAGTTTGGTTTCTTAATATAAGCGATGCGGAGATTTCCTGGCGTCGTAGTTTTTGTGATTCGTTCAGTTCATGGGGTACCCACTTATCGAGTTCCTTTACCTTTCATATGAGAGAAAGGTGTCGACTTATTGCCATTGCGGATGCTCCCATGCTTTGTGCAATCTCCGGCACCGATTTCGTTGGGTCCGCATCCATCATTGCTCTTAAAACATCGTGGTCAACTAACGTTTCTGGCTTACCACGTGGTTCATTTTCGAGGCTGAAATCTCCCGAACGGAACTTTCCAAACCAACGTCGTATAGTGTGTTCGTTTACCGCTACATCCTCAAATGCGTCATTAATATTTTCCATTGCCAATGACGCATTATGTCCCATTTTTTATTCGTAAAGGAAGAGGATTCGAATTTGAACTGCCGACAGCATGGTAAATAATTGCTAGAAAAAAAATAACGGTACTTATAACGAACCCTTCTTCTTTTTGCAAAAATAAAAGAAAATTTGACGTTCCAGCACAACCCAATATTCCTCTATTGGACTTGCCGTGTTTTCAGCAAAATATATCCCTTGAACCTTCTTTGTCAAAAGGGAGTTTTGTCTAACTTCTTGCTTTTAATTCGGCGTTTAAAAGTCTTTTTGTTCCTGTTATACAACTGATTCCCAGAAGGATTTACACTTCTTAATCCTCGCTTCACTGCTCTTATTAATTGGACATTTTAACGAGCAGGTGTTTTGCGCTTCCTTTTCTTTCCTTACTTTTTTTTTGCCATGTATGGGCATTTCGAATTATATTTGTGGAAGAAATTAGTTCCTGCTGCCTATAATTGTAGGTTTTACCACCATTTTCTGTTTTTTTTTTTTTAATAAATTAATTATTTTTGGAACCCATTCTTATTGTTTATTCGATGATTGAAATTTGGCGTTTGTATTGGGTATATAAATATATTCGTGCGTTTTTTTTTTCAAAATTTGAACGTTTATTTATGAAAAACATGTACAATAGTATTGTCCATATTCAAAGTATTGCCCATCTGAAGCTATGACTTTTTCCCATCTTTCTGGCAATTTGTGGATCCCATCCCAAAAGAACTGCGCCGGCTTGGCAGCCAAGAATAAATCGAGCCAATTTTTGATATTCTGCTCTGATGTGAACCGTATTTCAGTGAGGGCGTTCTGCATCGACCGGAACAAATGGTAGTCAGAAGGGGCAAGGTCTGGGCTATAAGGCGGGTGGGGTAAGACTTCCCATCCACTGTTTTCCAAATAGTTCTTAACCGGAATAGCAACGTCAGGTCGAGCGTTGTCATGATGGAAAATTATTGCCTCGTGTCTGGTCGCATATTTCGGGCGTTTTTCGGCCACTGCTCTCTTCAAACGGATTAATTGTGTTCGGTAACGTTGTCCATTGATGGTTTCACCCAGTTTTAGCAGCTCACAATACAGCACACCCATCTGATCCCACCAAATACAGAGCATTACCTTCGCGCCATGGATATTCAGCTTTGCCATTGATTTGGCTGGTTGGCCGGGTTTCGCATATGATTTTTTGCGCTTGGGGTTGTCGTAATGGATCCATTTTTCACCACCAGTAACAATCCGATGCAAAAATGACTTCCTTTTGTGGCGTTCCAGCAGCATTTCGGATATGCAAAACCGCATTTCGACGTCTCTCGGCTTGAGTTCATGTGGAACCCAATTTCCTTGCTTTTGAATATATCCAGCTGCTTGTAAACGTTTTGAAATGGCTGCTTGAGTGAATCCAAAAGATTCTGCGAACTCTTCTTGTGTTTGGCAACAATTTTCATAGAGTAATGCTTCCAGTTCTTCATCTTCAAACTTTTTTGGCCGCCCAGGACGTTCATCGTCTTCCAAGCCAAAATCACCACTTTTAAATCGTGCAAACGACTTCTGGCACGTTCGCTCAGCTAGCGCATGTTCACCATAAACTTCCACCAAAATACGATGACTTTCGGCAGCAGTTTTCTTCATATTAAAGTAATGAAGAAGAACTCCCCGCAAAAACACTTTTTCAGGGACAAAGTTCGACATATTTGAGTGAAAAAAAATTATTGTTGTTTACGCTTCAAATGAATGACATATACTGAAATGACGTACAATGACAGTAGCTTTCCAACGCATGTTCCAATGGAATAATACAAGTTACGCCATCTCTTAGCAAACCGTTATAGACCCAATATTAAACAAAGATCTTACTACACTGCTATTTTAAAGAACAGTTGATTGAGACGCTTAAAAGTTCGATCATTTTTTACTTTCAAAAAGTGATATTAAGTTTTATTATTTTTCCTCTGATTTATTGTTTTAGGCAAGTAAAACATTTTGTGAATTATAAGATAGAATTCATAGAGTTTTAGAAATTATTGGAAATGAACTGAAAGGAGATGTACATACATATCTGTGTTTTTATGTTCTTGGCCTGGTGTGAAGGTACATATGAAGTAGGGAAGTAACCTAGCTTTAAGGCGCGTTTACAGTGGTAGAAAAAAATAATTGGTGTGAACGGAAAATCAATGAAAATTAAATCTTAACACAATTTTATTGTAATATTTTGTATACTCGTACTTGTAGTTCAGTTTTATAAGTCCAATGTGTATTATTTAAGAATAATTATTTGGAAAACATAAAAAGAAATAATTTTTTTTTAACATTACCATTTTTTTTACACGTAATAAACAGCGATAGGAAACAATTGAAAGTATAGGAAATTTTACTACTATTTGGATGCTTGGTTGGTTGCGCGTTACCAGGCGGGATTAAATTTTAGCTTTTAATCCCGCCTGGTAATGCTGTGGCAAGGATTCCACAAGAATTCAGCACTTTTGCACTGATGTTCGTTCCCAACCTTCCTTGATCCTAACCCATAATGCAGCCTTGTTAATTTTTTATAGACTCTTTCTTGATTTCTGATTAGATCGGTTTTCGATCGGATTTAGATCGGGCGACTGGGTTTGCCAATTGAAAATAGAGATCGTTTTCGCTTGAAACCATCCTTTGGCTTTTATTGAGGTGTGCTTGGGGTTGTTACTTTGTTGGTACTTCCACAGCAACGGCATTTTATCTTCAGCATAAGGCAGCATGAAGTTTCCTATTCTATTTCTATATATTTTTCCTGAGTCATGATCTCTTTATTCCAAAATAGTGGTCCAACACCATACCGGGGAAAACAGCTTAATGTGTTTTTTTTATGTACTCGGGGTTGAATTCGTTACTAGGAGGTCGTTTTGCTAGTGCCTATATCCGAACCAAACTAATTAACTTTTGTTTCGTCACTTCAGAGAATATTTTTAAAGCTCTTTTTGCCCTTTTCGTTAAATACATGTAGCTAGTCTTCCGCAAATCCTTTTCCTGTTTTCTGATTTTTTTCTGACACAAATGACGTTTTACTAGCAGATCGAGAACGTAGTTTAGCTGTCAATAATCTGTTTCTAACAGTTTTTGTCGTCACAGTTAGATTCATTATCTTCTTAATTTCTCAAGAAGTAACGAAAGGGTCATTTTTAGTCATTCGCACTATTTGTCGGTCTAGAGTATCAGACGTTTTCTTCCTCTAGTTTCCTCTAGGACAATGTTTACGCAATTAATTCATATGTTTTTCCCTTAGAGTGGAGTTCTGGATAAGACATCTCTCTTCACCGGTACAGTTCATTTTTTTCATTTATTTATTCATTGAAAGCTTACACATTAAGATAACAATAATCTTATAAACTAATGCAAGGCTTAAATATAATTCATTAAAAAAAAAGAAGAAAAAGCTACATAACATGTTGGCGTTAAACTCAATAATTAAAGATTTTCTCTTTCTGTTTCTTCAATACGATAAGATAATACAAATTCACAAAAAAAAATTTTTTTTTTTTTCTGTGGGTAGATGTGAAAATCTTCATAGACGCTATGAACCAGTGTGAGATTCTTACTCACTAAAAACACGCCTCCCTTCTTATCGACAACAACTAAGTCACCTTATCAAGGCTACCATACAGGCTACCCAAATTAGCCTGTATATTCTCTAGTTTCAGTTTGCTATTGATTTTAGTTCGGTGCGGTTTAAAATATTTATAAAATATGAGTCAAGAGGAACGCCGTAAAAAGATCATCGACAAATGGCTCGAAAATACTTCGCGTCCAAACCATTTCATCGCAAAAAATTTAAACATAGCACGCAGTACAGTGGATTCTGTTGTTAAACGATATTTGGAGACGTTGACAGTTAAGCGAAAACAGAAAAGTGGAGCTAAGAGTGGAGCACATGATACAAATTTGGACAGGAAAATAGTGGGTACCATTGTAAAAACCGGACTATGTCATCCAGAGATGTTGCTCGGAAATGTCATACCAACCAAACAATGGTACAAAGATCTAAAAAACGTAACGGTCTAAAAACGCGAAAAAAAACAAAAAATACCAAAAGTTACGGAAAATCAAAAAAAAAGTCATAAAAACACGAGCCCGAAAGCTATACGAGTTGATCGGCAACAAGAAAGCGTGCTTGGTTTTGGATGACGAAACTTATGTCAAAGCCGACTTTACAACCCTTCCAGGTGCGCAGTTTTACAACTCGTTTGAAGCTGAGATTCTTCCGCAATCAACAACATCGATTGGGATGGAAAAATTCGGGTCAAAATATCTCGTTTGGGAGGTTAGTTTAGTTTTAAACGCATTTTTATTTTCTAAATCATTAACTCTTACATACTAACAAAAAATGCTTAAATGCTAGCTTAAAATTACTTAACAAACTTATACTAACTTACTGGCCCCACACAGGCACTCTAAGCTACTCTAAACTCTTATATATATGTCTTTCGACTTTGATTACATTTTATTTATTAATACTTATGCTAGACCATTTGCCAGTGTGGACACAGAAGCTCATCGTTTATTACAACGGGAACAATTAACGGAGAAGTGTACATTAACGAGTGCCTAAAAAAACGGATGATTCCTTTCTTAAACAAACACGAGGATTCAACATTATTTTGGCCAGATTTAGCTTCAGCTCACTATGCTCAAGCGACGTTGAGCTTTCTTGTTGCTAAAAATGTCGACTTTGTCCCAAAAGACATGAATCCACCCAATGTTCCACAGTGCCGTCCCATTGGTATTGGGCTTTGGTCAAAGCTAAATTGAGGAAAAGTGAGCAGTGTGCAAAGGACGTAAAAGATTTTAGTGCTAAATGGAGAAGAGCGTCCAAAAAGATCACGGATGTAACTGTCACCAACCTTATGAAAGAAGTTGAGGAAAGAATGGGAACCCAAATATTTTTTTATTTTTTGTAATTGTGAATGAATTTAATAAAAACAGAGTTTTAAAGCAAATAAAAAAAATTTAAATGAATTATGAATTATTTTTTTTACTTTGAAGTTTCCAAATTTTATTCGTTTCAGTCCTTATTATTTTTTCCACCACTGTAAGTGGGTTTCACTTTGCATATTGTACATATGAAGGAGTATGTATATGTATGTTTTTATGTATATAGTATAGGGTGCTATATGTTGGCATCCATGCAAAGTTCGGTTAGCTTTATGAGGCTTTCGGTACGAAAACTAACTTATATAAGCGAATGAAAGATTATATGTAGTCCAATTGCGCTTACCTTTTTAAGGTAAGGTAAGTCCATTTGCTCCCACAAAGTCTGCCAAGATTATTTCTTGTAAATAACATGAGTACGAGGGTGGGTCAATAAGACTTTTGGATTAAAACACAGATTTTTTGATAAAAGAATAATTTTATTTTTCAACGTAGTCTCCCTTGAGCTCTATACACTTTGTCCAACGCTTCTCCAATTTTTTTATCCCTTCCAAAAAAAATGATTTGTCGAGGTCCTCAAAATAGGCCTTTGTTTGCGAGATGACTTCATCATTGGAGTCAAATCTTTTTCCACCAAGCCATTTCTTCAGGTTTGGAAACAAGAAGTAGTCGCTCGGAGCCAAATCTGGAGAATAGGGTGGATGAGGGAGCAATTCATAGCCCAATTCATGGATTTTTGCCATGGCAACTGCACATGTGTGCACCCTTGCATTGTCTTGGTGGAAAAGAACTTTTTTCTTGGCCAAATGAGGTCGTTTTTTTTTCAAATCGTCATTGAATCGGTCCAATAAGTTGGCATAATATTCCCCATTGATTGTTCTTCCCTTTTGAAGGTAGTCAATGTGGATTATCCCGCGTGCATCCCAAAAAACAGTCGCCATAACTTTATTGGCTGACAAACCCACCTTGGCCTTCTTTGGCGCCGATTCACCCTTAGAAACCCACTGTTTTGACTGTTGTTTGTTCTCTGGTGTGTTGTGATGGATCCATGTTTCGTCCACGGTTACAAAACGGCGCAAAAACTCCTCCATATTGCGATTAAACAACGTCAAACCTTCCTGTGAAGTTGTTACACGATTGCGTTTGTGGTCGACTGTGAGCAAACGCGGCACCCATCTTGCGGAAAGCTTTCTCATGCCCAAGTGATCATTCAAAATTGAAACCACTGAGCCATGCGAGATCCCTACGGCTTCCACAATCTCTCGCACTTTCAATCTTCGGTCGGCCAACACCATATCGTGAATTTTTTCGATTGTTTCGGGTGTAGAGACCTCAACTGGGCGTCCGAAATTCAGTAAACCACTTTTTTACCATTGAAATCGATGGTGCAGAGTCCCCATAGTATTTATCAAGCTTAGCCTTGGTCTCGGTAATGGTTTTTTTTCGCAAGAAATAATGCTTAATAAGCACACGAAATTCACTTTTTTCCATTTTCTCCTCAAATTAGTGAGTAGTCTGATAAAAATAGCTGTCAAACACAAACTAACTGACGCAGCAAGTTTAAATTTTGACAGGAGTCAACTGACAGATGCCTGTTGACAGGAGCAGTGTTGCTGTTTCAGTAAAGAGGTCAAAAGTCACGGACTTATTGACCCACCCTCGTATATTCATATATATGTATGTATGCATGTACATATGTGCAGCACACTCCATCTGTTTTATACTAAAGTCGCCCATTCTTACTCAAACATGATTTAATATCTTTATCAGCTTATTAGAACATAAAATAATATTTATAAGTTAAGAAAAAAATAAAAAAATAATCGAAGAATTCATAATATCTATGAAATGCATAAATTAACTGTTCACAGAAACAGCATACCATGCTTTAATACGTAGAAACTAATTAAAAGTACAATTTTCCATTCCAAAAGCTATTATTTCGTTGAATAACATTTGCCTTTCATACTAATTTGCATCTGGATGGCATACACTCAACAAGTTTCCGACATCGTTTAGTGGGGCTGCTGTACCAGGCCTATATGACTTGACTTCAGTCAGCGGCTTACCGGGTTTCGGAACCATAATAACTTCGGCTACTTTCCACTGGTGCGGTACATGCTCTAATCTAATGCTGGCATTTATAAGATAGAACAGCTTTAGCAAACCTTTTTTCGGCAATGCTTTAAGTATCTCTCCCGTTATTAAGTCATATCCCGGGACTTTATTGGGCTTAAGCGTGTCTATAACTTGTCTAAGTTCCCTAAGTGTAGCCTTTTCTACTGGAAAGTTTGTCGTCACGTCTAGCGTATTGACATTCTCTGGAAGCACTTCCCCGTCGAATGGTTTAAACGTTTCTGCAAGATGGTCAACGAAAACATTAGCTTTTTCCTTATCTTCTTTCGCCCAGTCATCCTGGTTTCTTCTTATTGGCGCCATGTGTATTTGGGGCTTTCGAACACTTTTAACGGCTCTCCATATGGAGTAATTGGTATCCTCTGTCGCTGTGAGTTTTTCAAGATAGTTATTAATACCTTGATTATTGAAGTCTTTGATCGATTTTTTCAACAAGTTGCAGAGCCTATTGAAGGACGTTTTATCTTGTGGTGAACGGGTTTCATGCCACTTTTTCCGCGCTCTTCGTTTCTTCCTTATCATTTCTCTGATTTCCGGTGAGTATCTTATGCCGACTTTGGGAAATTTGTTCGATTCGCGGGGAGTGTTCTTCCAGGCCGCTTGCTGTATGACTTCAACAAAACGTTCAACTTCTTTTACAAGTTGATACGGCGTTCTAAGTGCTACTTTCAACTCAGCATTGTCTACTACGTCTATTCGGAAATCTTCCCAGTGAGCTTTGCTGTTAGTTATCCTGGGTGGTCTTTGTTTCTTAACCAAGGATTCGCACAGTGAGAGGATAAAGATCGGAGGAAAGATCGAAGCCCTCTTCAACTTTGACGTAACTAGCGTTTACTCCTTTTCCGATAAAGAAGTCTATTAGATCGGGTGTTTTGGCGACATCCGAGGGCCAGTATGTCGGCTTGCTTGTTGAGTAAAAATAGCAACCACATTCCATACCAGCCCTGTAAAGAGTTTTGCCTTTTAGAGAGATACATCTTGAGCCCCAAAAGGTGTGCTTCGCGTTAAAGTCGCCACCAATAATGAAGATTGGTCCAAGAGAGTTGAATAGGTCATGGCAGTAGATTGAGGATATATTTACATGAAATGGAAAACCGTGTCTAGGGTTAAACAAGAAGCGATATTCGAAGTCTGGCTTTTCAGATGGCTCAAAAAAATAATATTCCCAACAAATTTTCATTATTGCATAAAACTGCAGGAAAAGATTGGCTTTATGGCTTTTTGAAAAGACAAAAAAATGATCTAAGCTTTCGTCTTCCAACAGGTACTTCAATCGATAGAGCTAAGGGCTTTAATCAAGAGAGCGTAAACAAATTTTTCGATATTTTAGAAGGGGGATATGAAAAATATAATTTCCCAGTATCCAGTGTATGGAATATGGATGAAACTGGTCTCACCATAGTACAAAGCAAGCAGCCATAGGTTTTAGCGAAGAAAGGAAAACGTCAAATAGGAGCTTTGACATCCACGGAACGTGGTTTTCTGGTAACCGTGGTGAATTGCATGAGTGCAGGTAGAAATTTTATTCTACCATATTTTGTTATTCCAAGAAAAAGACAAAACCCACTCTATCTGAACAACGCTCCTGCTGACTCCAAGGCCACTTTCCATATTTCTGGATGGATTCAGCTGCCCATTTTTACGAAGTGGTTCCGTCATTTCCTGGAGTTCTCCAAGCCTTCAGAAGAACAGCCAGTCCTTTTAATTTTAGATGGTCACTATAGCCATACCAGACACCTGGAAGTTATCGATCTGGCGCCCCAAAATTCCCCTTCATTGCACCCATAAGATGCAACCTTTGGATAGCACATTTATGGGGCCTCTTAAAAAATACTATAGTGAAGAAATCAGACGATTCATGAGAGAGGCTGGCCGAAAAGTGGCCCAGCTCAGTTATTTAAAAAAGCTTATCTTAAAGTACAAACTGAACAGGTTACAGTAAGCGGGTTCAAATGCAGCGGAATCCCTTTCAATAGGAATATTTTTTTCGAGGCTGATTTTATAGCATGTGAGCCTGAGCCTGAGCCATTATCAGAAGTTGAAGTTGGAAATCGAAACATGAATCACAATTTGATGCAGCCTCCGAGCTTGGAAATTAAATTGGGTAGTAAATCAAATGTTAGCGAAATAGCCAAAGAAAATCCACTCCGATTTTGAGCCAAGCTGAAGCCCATTTTACTCCTTGGGAAATTTCTCCTCCTCCGAAATTGAAAAGGGTGGCCACCACAAACAGGAGAAGAAAAACTGGAGCCGCAATTTTGACTGTATCACCTTATAAGAGTAAGTAACAAGGAAGCATTAACAAAACTCGAAAGCCTGATAAGATTAAAACTAGTAGGAAACCAACAATAATTAAAGAGTCAGCAAAAAATTAAAAACCTGTAAAGATTAAAGAGCAAAAGTCAGTCAAAACTAAGATCCTGCTAAATAAACCATCTACTTCTAGACTCCGCCAGTCTTCATCATCAGATGATAGCCTTGCTCGTTATAAAATTTTATTTGCTGATTGTGAAGATGATGTTGGTGAATTACCGCCTTCAAGAGATACTAAATGTAACTTGTGCGATTTGTCTTGGGGTGATGACTTGACTGAGGAGAAATGGGTTCAGTGTCCCCAAGGCGATATTGTTTGGGGTCACGAAAAATGCATCCCGAAAAGAAGTGTTATTTTTATTTGCAATTCATGTGATAGCACAAGCAAAAATTGATAAGATTGACTAACATGTCTATGGAAATAAAAGATAAATTGATTAAATACTTTTTTATACTAATTTAAAATTAATTTAAATGACGAAAAAAATTATAAGTTTGTAATTCATTCATAAAAAGGAAAAATCTAAACAAACTATAATACATTTATTTCTGCTGTTATTGATCTATTTCTGGAAATGTGGAGCACTACTCCACATTACCCGCCACTTTTGTAAAAGGTCAGTTTTACACTATTCTGAAACTTTTGCAAATATTTAATTCATTTGAGGAAAATTAAGCACAAGGGTAAGTAAAGAGATGTTTCCAACATTTCAAAGAACGATTAAACCTCTTTACCTTTTCAAAATAAACTTTAGTTTTAAAAATATTGCTTAAAACAATATGGGTACTCCACATTACCCGAACTTACTCTACGTTTTTCCATCAGTTCCGGCCCTATTAAACTTTGATTCATCGGTCCACAAAACCTTTTTCCAGAAAGAAACTGGTTTGTTAACATGAGCTCTTGCAAATCTAAATCTTTTCAACCTATTGGGTCTATAATTTATTTCGTGCGGTTTTTTTTTCAAAATTTGAACGTTTATTTAAGAAAAACATGTACAATACTCGTAGTATTGCCCATCTGAAGCTATGACTTTTTCCCATCTTTCGGGCAATTTGGAATCCACAAAAGAACTGCGCCGGCTTGGCAGCCAAGAATGAATAAAACCAATTTTTGATATTCTGCTCTGATGTGAACCGTATTTCAGTGAGGGCGTTCTGCATCGACCGGAACAAATGGTAGTCAGAAGGGGCAAGGTCTGGGCTATAAGGCGGGTGGGGTAAGACTTCCCATCCACTGTTTTCCAAATAGTTCTTAACCGGAATAGCAACGTGGGGCCGAGCGTTGTCATGATGGAAAATTATTGCCTCGTGTCTGGTCGCATATTCCGGGCGTTTTTCGGCCACTGCTCTCTTCAACCGGATTAATTGTGTCCGGTAGCGTTGTCCATTGATGGTTTCACCTGGTTTTAGCAGCTCATAATACAGCACACCCATCTGATCCCACCCAATACACAGCATTACCTTCGCGCCATGGATATTCGGCTTTGCCGTGGATTTGGCTGGTTGATCGGGTTTCAGATATGATTTTTTGCACTTGGGGTTGTCGTAATGGATCCACTTTTCATCACCAGTAACAATCCGATGCAAAAATGACTTCGTTTTGTGGCGTTCCAGCAGCATTTCGGACATGCAAAACCGCCTTTCGACGTCTCTCGGCTTGAGTTCATGTGGAACCCAATTTCCTTGCTTTTGAATATATCCAGCTGCTTTTAAACGTTTTGGAATGGCTGCTTGAATGACACCCAAAGATTCAGCGAGCTCTTCTTGTGATTGGCAATAATCTTCATAGAGTAATGCTGCCAGTTCTTCATCTTCAAACTTTTTTGGCTGCCTAGGACGTTCATCGTCTTCCAAGCCAAAATCACCACTTTTAAATCGTGCAAACCACTTTTGGCACATTCGCTCAGCTAGTGCATGTTCACCATAAACTTCCACCAAAATACGATGACTTTCGGCAGCAGTTTTCCTCATATTAAAGTAATGAAGAAGAACTCCCCGCAAAAACACTTTTTCAGGGACAAAGTTCGACATATTTGAGTGAAAAAAAATTATTGTTGTTTACGCTTCAAATGAATGACATATACTGAAATGACGTACAATGACAGTAGCTTTCCAACGCATGTTTCAATGGAATAATACAAGTTACGCCATCTCTTAGCAAACCGCACGAATTAAGTTATAGACTCAATATTTTTCTCCAATACAGCTGGTTTCTTCTTTGCGATTATCCTCCAAAAGTTGGCGTCGTACGGTTACTGATGATACTCGTACTTCAATATTAACATATATCGGTCCTTTATTTGGTTTTTGATTTCAGCAGAATGTTAAAAACGGATCCTTTTTGAAGTGACGCTGCATTGTTCTGTCCATATGACCAGTGGTCTTTCTTAGCGGTGGCTTCCGAATTTTATTGGATGTTGTTTCTTCCACTGTCATATGCTTTATAGCGTTTTGGACCAGCTTCATAGAGCAGTGGAGCACCCTGGCGATGTTAAATATTGTCTCACCTTCACGTTTCATGTCTAAAATGACTTCTCGCTTTTACAAATTAACTTACTTCCAATTTTACTCCAGCAAAGGTACCTACGATGTACCATACATCGCCTTGGCATTGACAAAATTAGGTCCTGGAATTTTTTCGGTGTTATTGCATTCTAGGAATGTCCTTACGATTTCATAGAATTCATTTGTATTGCTAATTTTATGCTTGTTAACTTTTTTTTTTTTTTAACTCGTACCAGGGGTTTTCGATTGGATTTAGGCCCGGACTGCGTATGTAGGTTAGGTAGACTAAGGTATATTTTAAGTTAGATATTAAGTTTTATAAAAAATTAAGTCCATATGCTAAGTTTTTGTTAGCAATTTTTTTCTTGGCTTTAAGTATACAAATATTTCAATAAAATGTAAATAAAGTCGAAAGACATAGATATAAGAATTTAGAGTAGCTTAGAGTGCCTGTGTGGGGCCAGTAAGTTAGTATAAGATTGTTAAGTAATTTTAAGCTAGCATTTAAGCATTTTTTGTTAGTATGTAAGAATTAATGATTTAAGAAATAAAATGCATTTAAAACTAGGCCCGGACTGCATGACGGCCAATCGATGACATCCACAGAATTATTCTGAAACCATGCTTTTATAAACCATGGTTTTGTTGACCTCGCAGTAAGTTTCGGGTCGTTGTCCTGCATAAATTTCCAAGTTACTTTCTTTTCTGCGTCTGTATTGGGCAGCATTACATTTTGAAGTAATCCTATGTAGCTTCGAGCGTTCATTATACCTTCTACTCGGTGTAACGGTACGGTACCTTTAAAAGACATGCAAAGCTATAGCATAATACTCCATCCTCCATGTTTGAGAATGTGGTGTGGTGTACTTAGGATTGAATGCTCCATTTTCTGGTCGTCTAACATACTGTTTACCATCGGAACTCATTCTATTGATTTTAGTCTCAGCCCTCCAGAGTATTTTTTTCTATTGTGAGATGGTCTGATTTTTGTATTCCTTTGCAAAAGCGAAAGCAATGTTTTTTTTCTGACTGATCTCCTAAAAAGCTGACTTTCATTCAATCGCTCTCTAATAGAGCGTCCAGAAAGTACATTTGGGTCCTCGCGAAAACTACTTTACGAATACCGTTCGAGCCCAAAAAAGGATTTTTCTTGCCGTGCGAACTATCAACCTATCTTGAGCTTCATTCGTTTTGGGAGGTGTTTTTACGTCTTTCTACGCTTTCGGTGGTTCGATGTTTCTCGACATTATTTTCGAGTAATCAAGTTTTTTTTTGCGATATCATTATAGGACAATCTTTCAATATTGCGAAGTTTTAGTATGGCTTCCCTCATGCCTGCTGTGCAGCTCTTTTTTTCACCATATCACACTCAAAATATCTTTAAGCCCAACAAAAACTAACAATGTCCTTTTAATTTCAAATGAACTAGTATGTTTAATAACTTTTATCGAGGGCAGCGAAATTCTATAAAAAAACCTGTTTTAGTGATACGTTCTTAATTATATCGCCAAGAGAATACTGGACCAATATGTTCCGATTTGAATTCTGTTTTTTTTTTTGTTAAGTTGGTAAATCTGTTGTTGACATTCCCTCTAAATCTTAGCGCCATAGCTTGACATTTACAAAAGTTACGTAGCCAAGAGTACATTCATCTCTGTGTGTGTTAAATTTGCAACAACGAACTTGTATTAAATTTTGCGTAAAAAACGAATTTAATGGTGCGCGAACGTTGGAAATGTTGGAAAAGTGTTTCGGCAACGATTCTCTAAAGAAAACGGTCGCTTACCAGTGGCACGAGCGATTCAAAAGTGGTCGTGAGTCAATCGAAGATCATGAACGTAGTGGCAGACCATCGACATCGAAAACCGACGAAAACATTGATGAAGTACGAGTAAAAGAAATGTTCGTCAATAACCGCAAATTAACCATCAGAGAGATAGCGGAGGATTTGAACATTGCCTGTGGATCCGTCTAAGACATTTTGGTTAATGATTTGTGTTTCCGTCGTGTAGCAGCAAAGTTGGTGCCAAAAGACCTCAATTTCATGCAAAAAAGAGACCGTGTTGACGTCGCAAAATAGATGATTTGCGAGGCTGATCGCTGAATCCGATCCCACATTCATCAAAAGGATCATTACTGGAGACGAAACAGGGGTTTATGAGTACGACACGCAATCCAGACATCAGGCAAGTGAATGGCGTTCACCAAATGAGCCGAGACCATGGACAAACATATAGTTCCGGATAATCAATTCGGTTTCAAGGTTGGGCATGATATCATTCATGCTGCGTCCACTCTGGTTTCTGATATCCAATGGAACAAAGGCAAGAAACAGTGCACTGGCGTCTGCCTGATCGACTTGGAAAAGGCCTTCAATACCGTATGGTTAGAGGGACTCTTTTTCAAGTTGGACAGGTTGGGCATTAGTAAACCACTGCTGTATATTCTTTTTGATATGCTTTCCAGTAGACAGTTCATCGTGAAGAATGGCGATGTGACTTCCGCTGGAACATTTAACATTAAAAACGGTCCGCAACAAGGTGCGGTAAATTCGCCGATCCTATTCAACATTTACACAAGTGATCTGATAGGTTCACTTCACCATGCCATAGCGTACGCAGACGACTTAATCGCGTACAGATCAGGTCCAAAGATTGAGTTCATTAATATACTTTTGCAGCGTGACTTCGACAATATTAAGCGATATTGCG
Organism: Volucella zonaria; assembly: GCA_963966105.1. Classification (NCBI taxonomy): domain Eukaryota; kingdom Metazoa; phylum Arthropoda; class Insecta; order Diptera; family Syrphidae; genus Volucella; species Volucella zonaria. The sequence goes on along the minus strand of OZ014530.1, from coordinate 74,989,165 downwards.
ACGACTGGAAGTTGAAAACCAACTTTCAGAAGTCGGAAACCATTCTGTTTAGGACGCCTTTGCCTGGGGCCTCTAGGAACACCAGAAAGAATTGGCGAAAGTTCTCTATCGTCGGACAACACGGACAGCCACTTGCTTGTCGAAATAATCTGTTAAATATAGTTGCTCTGCCCAGAGCCAGAGGTGCTTTTGCCCTTACAAAGAGACTGTTTTATAACAGCCAACTCGATGCGAGGGTGAAGTTGATCTGCTACATGCCCTTTATCCGGCCCATACTTGCATTTGGATGTCCCGTGTGGTTCAACGTGAGAGCAAGTTTATTGGAAAAGATTCGGGTGTTTGAGAGGGCTTGTCTTAGGACTTGTCTTCCCTTATACAGAACACCAGAATCTGAGTACATAAAATTCTATCCTAATGAGGTCTTGTACAATAGAGCGAACCTAATAAGAGTGGACAATTTCGTCATGGAGTTGACTCGAAGGCACATTGCAAGAGCAATGACCTCGTCGAACAACCTGATCTCCGGGGCTTACTACCCTAATTATATGTATCACGAGAGAGTTCCCTTTGATGGCTTTATTCCTGCAGAAGCGTTCCTCTATCTAGATAGTCAAGGTCTGATCCAGGACAGATTGGCGGTGCCGCTAATCTTCCACGTCGCTCGAACAGCTGCGGACAGGCGACTCAACTACGACAGAGACGTCACACACGGCAGCGCGGAGCGTCTCCGGTTCAGTAGAGCGGTAGGGAGTAGCGATATGAGGGCTGTTGCTCAGCAGCACCAACTATTTTGGTGGCTTATTGAATGAGAGGATGCTTCAGCGTCGAATTCCTCCAATACTGGGTAGCTTCATGTGAACCAAAGTGGGTCGTCTGTTTTTTTTTTAGCCATGGCCGGCTTACATAGTTTTAAGTAGGAGTAAGTTAGATTTGAGAAAAAAAATATATAAAAACAAAAAAAAACCAACATATATATATACATATAATTATATATTAAGTATATACAGGGTGAGTTTTTTAACTTGAGACATCCAAATTATTCGAAAAATACGCGATATCGCGAAAAATGTTTCAGATAAAAGTCACAAGTTTCTGAAGGGGACATAAGATGGTGACCACGAGTTTGGCCTTGAGCCCCATTTTCAAGGTCAAACGAAGGTCACTTTTGATTTTTCAAATGATAATTCCCGATTTTCATTGCCCAGTCGTATTCCTCAATGGGGCACACGACTTTGTCTCAAAGGTCTTATTCATTCAGTGCTAGATACCACTGCACTGGCACGCCTTAGAAGGTCGAGATTTGTTTTGAGGAAGTCATAATTGCCTCGTGTGAAGTTAAAACTCAAAAAAATTTCAGATAGAGACATAAGATAAGTCCTAAACTTATCTGAGAGTGTATGATGTGCACTCTGCCCTTTTTTTCTACTTGAACGGAACTGTACTTCATTTAGAAGTTCAATATTTGTTTTGAGGAACTGATTATTATTAGTAACGTTTTCCAGATTAATAATGCAGGCTATTTCAATTCAAGAGAAAATTGAAATGATATTGATTTATGGAGAAAGTGGAATGAACATCGATGGTGCTGTTGCTCTTTACGCCCAACGTTTCCCAGACCAGTTACGATCGCGCGCTTTCTTTTATCGGGTCATCCAACAATTCACTGGTGAAGGAAGTGTGCAACCAAAGAAAAGGAATCGGTCAGATAGGGTGGCTGTTGAGGACAATCAAATAGCAGTGTAAGCTACCGTTGCACACGATCCTCACATTAGCACTCGCCAAATAAGTCGTGAATCAGGAATTTCTCAAACGACTGCCTGTAAGATATTTCATCGGCATAAGTACCATCCTTATCATGTTTCAATGCATCAAGAACTTTCTAGTAAGGATTTTCGCAACTGGGTTTCCTTTTATCAATGGGCGCTTTAGCAAATTGAACGAAACCCCCTTTTCTTCGCCAAGGTGTTATTCTCTGATGATTCGACTTTCACCAATCACGATACGGTCAATCGACATAATATGCATTACTGGGCTACCGAAAATCCATTTTGGTTGCGACAAGTTGAACGTCAACACCCTTGGAATGTTAATGTTTGGGCGGGAATTATTGGGGATAAATTAATAGGTCCATATTTTATTGAAGGCAACTTGAATGCAAACTTCTTGCGGGACCATCTTCCAGTATTACTAGAAGAACTGCCATTGGAGTTGCGACAAACAATGTGGTTTCAACATGATGGTTGTCCAGCCCATTATTCCCAAGTAGCCTGGGGCGTATTAAACAAAGTTTACCATCAACGATGGATCGGACGAGGGGGTCCGAGGCAATGGCCTGCTAGATCACCTGATCTTACGTCACTTGATTTCTTCTGGTGGGGCTACTTAAAAAGTGAGGTTTACAGAAAAAAGCCAACAACACGTGAGGTCATTAAAAGACGAATAACTAAAGCTTGCCGGAAGATTACGCCAGAAATACTTCTCAATTCTGTTGGTTTATTTAGAGCGCGGATAGACAAATGTCATGGTCACATTTTCGAGCATTTGTTGAAATAGTCTCGGGAAATAAACGTCGAAATGGGAAGAATTCAATGATTCAACAGTGGGAGGCAAGGGGACCCACTCTAATTAATCACCCCGAAGGAAACAAAATACTGCTACGTCCACGTCGTTGTTTCTGGGTTATGCTAAACGCAGTATGTAAAAACAGATGACAAGTCTACGAGCAATACGACTGAGCAATGAAAATCAGGAAAAAATCATTTGAAAAATCAAAAGTGACCTTCGTTTGACCTTGAAAATGGGTCTCAATGGGTCAAACTAGTGGTCACCATCTTATGTCCCTTTAGAACCTTGTGACTTTTGTCTGAAACATTTTTCGTAATATCGCGTATTTTTCGAATAATTTGGATGTCTCAAGTTAAAAAACTCACCCTGTATATATTATGTCTATATATATATATATATATATATATATATATATATATATATATATATATATATATACATATAGTAGATTAAAATTTGTAGGATTTTAGTTTTAATTTTTATAATAAAATAGAAAAAAAAGTCATGTTAATAAGTTTTTTTGTAAAAAATGTTTTCTTAGTTTTAATTATAATGAATAGAAATAGTATAGTATAGTAGTAAGGTACGTCGAAAGACATAATTTAAGTGTTAGGTTTAACTTAGAGTGCCCGCATGGGGCCAGTAAGTTAGAATAAGATAATTTTAAGTTAATTAAGCTAATTTTTAAGCATTTTTTTGTCTAGCAAGTAAGAGTAAATTAAGTGAAACAATTAAAAATGCATATAAACTGAAACTGAATGAGTCGAGACCAAAAAAACCACGTCGTTTTCAGTCAAAAAAGAAGACAATGCTCACGGTTTTCATCGATTACAGCTGTGTAGTGCATCATGAATTTTTGCCAGAAGGCCAGACAGTAAACAAAGAGTATTATTTGGACGTGAAGCAATTCGCCGAAAGAGACCACAATTGTGAGCAGAAAACTCATGGATTTTGCACCATGTTAAAGCGACGGTGCGTTGCTTAATTTTTGACGAAAAATGCAACAAATACCATCCAACAGCCACCGAATTCACCTGATTTGGCTCCCTGTGACTTCTTTCTGTTCAATCGAGTTAAAAATCCACTACGGGGAACGCGTTTCAGCCGCCAAGAGGTAGTAATAGAAAAATCGCAGGAAGCACTGATGGACATACGAGGGGCGTTCAACATATTCTCGATATCGGGGTGAAGCTGTGGTTGTATATATAAATTGACTTATTTATCAAGTAATACTATTATTTTAGTGCATTCGTGTAAAATTTCATATTAATTCGCGTTTTATCTCTAGTTAAACAGAATCATAATTGCAACTGAGACGATGATGGTGAAAATTGAGCATCGCGCTGTAATTAAATTTCTCACTAAGCAAGGAAAAAGTCAAAAAACTATTCATGAAGAGATGGTGGCTGTTTACCAGGGTTCCGCACCTTCATTATCAACTGTGCAAAAGTGGTCAAGTGAGTTCAAGAGAGGCAGAGAGAGCATTGAAGACGACCCCCGCTCCGGCGCCGGCTACTGCTTGTACGGGAGAAAGCATCAAAGAAGTCGAAAAACTTGTTCTTGAGGATGCCCGAATAAAGGTGAAAATGATGGCAGAGATCACCAAGCCTTCAATTGGTACCATTCACACCATTCTTCATGACCATCTTAACCTTTCAAAGGTCAGTGCAAGGTGGGTGCCACGAATGCTCACAGCGCCTCAGAAAAAAGTGAGAATCGCATGGTGTAGAGAGCTTTTTGAGATGTGTAGTGAGAACACGGACGGTGTTATGGATCGAATTATTACTGGGGACGAAACATGGGTCCACCACTATGACCCTGAAAGCAAACAAGAGTCCATGCAGTGGCATAAAAAAGGAACAGACCCCCCGAAGGAGTTCAAAGTCACTCCGTCTGCCGGGAAGCTCATGGCCACAGTTTTTTGGGACTCAAAGGGAATCTTGCTCATTGAGTACAAAAAAAAAGGTGAAACCATCAACGCCACATCGTACGCTTCCACTTTGCATAATTTGCGGGAGGAAATTAAAAAGAAAAGACGGGGTAAACTCGCAGCGGGTGTGTTGCTTCTTCATGACAACGCTCCTGTTCACACGGCGCGAGTTTCCAAGGCTGCTGCGCGAGATTGTGGTTTCGAAGAAATCCAACACCCACCCTATAGTCCAGACCTTGCCCCTAGTGATTATTTCCTGTTTCTGGATTTGAAAAAATGTCTTCGTGGAAAAAGATTTTCGGATGATGAAGAACTCAAGTCGGTATTTTGCAGAGAAAGAGGAAATTTATTATTTCGAGGGTTTAAAAAAGCTTATCTCAAGATGTAACAAATGCATTGATGTTAGGGGAGATTATATTGAAAAATAAAAACAATTTAAATTGAATTCGCATTTTCCTTCATATCGATACCGAGAATATATTGAACGCCCCTCGTACCTAAGACCGAATATAAAAAATGTTTCGAGAATTGGATCAAGCGCTGGCATAAGTGTGTTGCAGTCGATGGGGATTACTTTGAAGGGGACAATATAGATTTAGATGAATAAACTTGTATTTTATATTGGGTCTATAACTTAATTCGTGCGGTTTGCTAAGAGATGGCGTAACTTGTATTATTCCATTGGAACATGCGTTGGAAAGCTACTGTCATTGTACGTCATTTCAGTATATGTCATTCATTTGAAGCGTAAACAACAATAATTTTTTTTCACTCAAATATGTCGAACTTTGTGCGTGAACTTCAATATGAAGAAAACTGCTGCCGAAAGTCATCGTATTTTGGTGGAAGTTTATGGTGAACATGCGCTAGCTGAGCGAACGTGCCAAAAGTGGTTTGCACGATTTAAAAGTGGTGATTTAGCTTGGAAGACGATGAACGTCCTGGGCAGCCAAAAAAGTTTGAAGATAAAGAACTGGAAGCATTACTCTATGAAAATTGTTGCCAAACACAGGAAGAGCTCGCAGAATCTTTGGGTGTCACTCAAGCAGCCATTTCAAAACGTTTAAAAGCAGCTGGATATATTCAAAAGCAAGGAAATTGGGTTCCACATGAACTCAAGCCGAGAGACGTCGAAAGGCGGTTTTGCATGTCCGAAATGCTGCTGGAACACCACAAAAGGAAGTCATTTTTGCATCGGATTGTTACTGGTGATGAAAAGTGGATCCATTACGACAACCCCAAGTGCAAAAAATCATATCTGAAACCCGATCAACCAGCCAAATCCACGGCAAAGCCGAATATCCATGGCGCGAAGGTAATGCTGTGTATTGGGTGGGATCAGATGGGTGTGCTGTATTATGAGCTGCTAAAACCAGGTGAAACCATCAATGGACAACGCTACCGGACACAATTAATCCGGTTGAAGAGAGCAGTGGCCGAAAAACGCCCGGACCAGACACGAGGCAATAATCTTCCATCATGATAACGCTCGGCCCCACGTTGCTACTCCGGTTAAGAACTATTTGGAAAACAGTGGATGGGAAGTCTTACCCCACCCGCCTTATAGCCCAGACCTTGCCCCTTCTGACTACCATTTGTTCCGGTCGATGCAGAACGCCCTCACTGAAATACGGTTCACATCAGAGCAGAATATCAAAAATTTGCTTAATTCATTCTTGGCTGCCAAGCCGGCGCAGTTCTTTTGGGATGGGATCCACAAATTGCCCGAAAGATGGGAAAAAGTCATAGCTTCAGATGGGCAATACTTTGAATATGGACAATACTATTGTACATGTTTTTCATAAATAAACGTTCAAATTTTGAAAAAAAAAAAAAACGCACGAATATATTTATATACCCATGTATATGACATGACATGCATATGCATGTCAAATATTTGCATATTCAATGTACACATCTCATATCTAGACGCGACCTGCTTCAATTTCTGCTCACTCAATGAAATAGTATGTAGGTACCTATTTGCACTACAATAAGATAGTTATAGCTATTCTTCTTCCTCCACACCTCTACCAAACTACTTTAAGAAGTAAGTTCGTATAATAAATCTACTGGTAGGTACATATCGATGTAAATACAAACATGCGCCCATATAAATGTTTGTAGGCACCTATGTATGTTTGTAGATACTCAATTATTTTTGTTTTGCACCTCACCTTCGATTTTCATTCATAAAATTCACTTGATGCCGCGATTATGTGTGGAAATAACAAAACAAAAAAAAACAAAAAAAAAAAAACGCTCGCACACTAAATAAAAGTTAAGTCTATCATAGCACCGCTATATTTGTAGATACATTCATACATACTCGTACATATGGTAGGTGCTACACATTATCAATAAGCAATACAAAAAATACTATCATGCAGATACAAAAAAACAATGTCAGATACACCAATCAAGATCACAACAAAAATCACAAAAAAAAAGACAAAAAACAAATATGTAATAAAAAAATAAATTGTGATGTTTGCAACCTGTGTCAATCTCTATCTCTTTCTTAGACTATTTGTATCACTTGTCTATTTGTTATTGTGTCGGCATTATTAGCTAAGAAAAACAGAAATAAAAAAAAATTCACTCTCACAGATTGAGTAGGTACGAGTATATTAGAAAGACGGAACGAGAGAAAGACCGATTAAGTCCCCCCAAAACAAAAAAAAAAAAAATAATAATAATAATAATAAAACAACAAACAACAAATAACAAACCAAGATCCAACTGTATTTTTCGCATTTGGTATCTGAGAAATACGAGTAGGTAAGGTATACGCCAAGAAATGTGCATATTACCGTATGAAATACCGTACCGTGTAAATGTTTACATTTTCTCCTTCTCCCCACTGGACTCCGATTGATTCGATGAAGCTTTTCCTTCAACACCAGTGCGAATACACCAAACAGAAAAATTGTCGTATCTTTTCGTATTGTTTGTTATCCACCTTTCTTTCACATTTCTTCCAACTTTTATTGGTGTTTCCCCATTGCTTCTGACAATGAGGTTACACTTAACCTCGAGCAAGCCAGCAATTTTATGAATAACGTTAAAAGAAAAAAAAAAAAAAAAAAAATATTTAAGAAATAATATCGTGTAATCGTATTCGGAATTTTTTGTATCTGTTGCATATACGAGTATTCTCCATCTCTCTTGCTCGGTTTCTCTTTGCTTGTCTCGCTGGCTTCTTATCTGTCTGCAATTGTGTCTGCTGGATTAATGTCATCACAATAATTTCTTGTTGCTTTCCCCGCGCTTTGCCATTGTTATTCATTGGTAATGTCATACAGATCAGCTCAGGAAAGCACCTGGAAATTTTCTTACCTATAGATACGGTGTGTGTATGATCATACTGAATCACACGAATATGCACTGTGTTTCTAAGATTTGGATGCTGGGTAGGTACTTCAAGACTCCACAATTCTCCACTCCATAGATACTTTCAGCACGTCGTGGAGTGGCGTGGCGTGGCAAATATTGTAGGTAGTATGTGAAATAAATTTTTGCTTAGAGTGCTGCCGCTCCAGAGCATGCAAGCTAGATGACCTTGAGCATAGATGTACTGTAGACTGGTAGATACGAGTAGATACATTTGTATCTTTGTAAATGTATTTATTCAAGAGATTGTTTACAAATGCCGAAGCAAGTGCAAATTCAAATAAACCATCACTTCAGTCCAACACCAGCACCAGCACCAGTAGCAGAAAAGTTTTCTTGATTTCTGGGAATGACTAACTGGTTGGATGTTTGGAGTTTGAATCTCTTATGGGTTAAGTTAAGCGAAGATTTTCGAGGTGAATGTTTATGAAAAAAAAAAAAACAAGACAAAACAAAACAACAACACTTGAGGTATTGCTATAATGAGTGATGGGCGCATATTTCCCAGGGGCAAATTAAAAGACAAGGTGAGTTTGACTATCAACAAGCTGTTATTGATCCAGAGGATGGACATTTTAACAATCACTTTTTTACTGATTTTTGTTTTCTATTTTCATTTGGTATTTCCATACTTACACATGTGCAAGTATACGGTTATAAAGGGTCTTTCAAAAGCCGCGCCTAGATGTTTTTTTTTTTTTTTTTTTAAATAAGACTTGTAAATAAAAGGTGTTTTTTTTAGAGGTATACAAATTCAATATGAAATAAAACACTTGCAGCTAATATTAATGTCTATGATATTAGCTTTATTTAATAGATAATTTTATGCCATTATAAAATCGGGTATATGCACCCCACGGCTAGCTCGAATGAAGCGCAATCGTGAAGTCCAATTTTCGACAACTTTATCGAACAACTGGGGCCGTGTATCAGCAATAACACGGTGAATGTTGACTTCTAAATTGTCCAACGTCTCTGCTTCATCGGCAAAGATTAGTGACTTCACATACCCTCAAAGAAACTAATCTAATGGTGTGAGATCACAGGATGGTGGAGGCCAGTTCACAGATCCATTATGCGAAATTAAGAGCTCAGCAAATGTTTCCCGCAATAAATTAATGGTGTCGCGCGCCGTGTGGCATGTTGCGCCATCTTGTTGAAACCAAACCTCTGTCACGTCAATGCCATTCAACTGAGGAACGACGAAATCAGAAACCATGTTTCTATAGTGCTCTCCATTGACGGTAACATTCTGGCCGACATCGTCCTTAAAGAAATATGGGCCGATGATTCCACCAGCCCATAAAGCACACCAAACAGTGAGTTTTAATGGTTGTAAGGGCGTCTCGACAAAGGCTTCTGGGTTTTCTCCACTCTAAATTCGACAGTTTTGCTTGTTTACATATCCAATTAACCAAAAATGGGCCTCATCGGAGAACAAAATTTTGCGTTTAAAATAAAAAAATAAGTTGAATCATGTTTTTGGCCCATTCACCGAACCTACAACGCGTAAAATGGTCACGCGGTTTCAACTCTAACACAAGCTAGATCTCATTAGCTATTACGCCAAGATCTTTCCGTAAAATCTTCCACAAAGTGGATGGGCATAGCTCCAATCGCTGTGCAAGATGGCGAATCGACTCATTCGGATTCTCCTCAACACTGCGCTCCAAAACGGCAATAACTTCTTCTGTTCGCACTGTTTGTCGTCTTTAGGGATGCATGCGAGTATTATCCACTCTAGTGTAAGTGGTGCGAAAACGGTTCATCGTGTTCCGAATAACTTGCTCAGATGGACGATTATGTTGACAGTAAAATGGGCGCAGCGCACGATAAGTTTGACGAAACGAACCATGGTTTTCAAAATAATTTTGCACAATTTGCACGCGTTGTTCTGGCGTTAATCTATTCATCGTAAAATAACAGAACTTACTAACCACAAATCAACTTTCAACTGTCAAATTGACATTCTGTAGAAACAGTGTATCCAGTTTAAAAACGAAACCTCTAAAAAAAAACACCCTTTAAATACTTGGATTTTAGCTGGTGTTTTTATTTTTATAAAAATATGGCTCTTAACAATGCTGTGTGAAAAATGGTATCATGTAAATGTAACGAGCACGTCTGCTGGCTCTCTCATACGAACATCAAAATTTTCAAGGACTCGCTCACACAAGTTCATCAATTTCGATTCGATCCGAAGGTTGTTTTTCAACTGTGCAATTGTTCTTGGCTTAGCCACATAGACTTTACTAATAAACCCAAACAAAGTAATCTAATGATATTAAATTGCTTGGTCTAGGTGACCAGTTTATGTCATCATTGATATTTATTGTGGCAGAAATATTTACAATTAACAAAATACAATCTTCGTTTTACATAGATTTGGTTTGCATTACCTTACATCTAGAATATTTATATAATTTCTAAATAATATATCACAGAAATATTATCAGTTCGATGGAAAGCCACTAAAAACCTTCTTGACAAATAAAATGCCTTATTTCGTTGGAGGGAAGAGAGAAGTGGTGTTAACACTTGATTTCAAAGTGCTATGTACTAGTGCAAAAAGAAAATAATTATTATTAAATAAATAAATAAATAAATAAATAAATAGATAAACAAATAAATAAGTAAATTAATAAACAAATAACAATGAAAGCAAAAATATATAAGAATAAAGTTAGAATTGCACATTATGTAACTAGGATTGAAATCAAGTGGTTGTCTGAAACCAGACAAGATAAGTTGTATTGAAGTTTCTGAATTCTAGTTGAAACCATTTCGATGCCAGCTATGTTATGTGATTCTTCTGTCGAGAAAAACCAGGGCAAATTTAGGATCATTTTTAATAATTTATTTTATGTTGTCTGGAGTCTACGAAGATGACTTTTTGCGCATGTGCCCCAGACAGGAGATCCATAGAACATGATCGCTTGGAAAATAGCCTTGAAAATCAATATCTTATTATCATTGTCCAGCTTTGAATTCCTGCAGATAAATGGATAGAGAATCTTGATCGTAACATTAATCTTTTTTATAACTTCTTGTATATGTAGCTTGAAAGTTAATTGTTTATCTAAGTAAATTCCAAGATACTTTCCACTAGATTTCCACTCAATTGGAACACCGTTGAGTTGAAGGCGGTTGTTTGGAAGTACGCAAGCTTTTCTTTTTCGTGTAAAAAAGATAGCTTGAGTCTTAGAAGCATTAATATTAATGTTCCAAGTATGGTAATATGTTAGAACAGTATTTAAAGCAGATTGAAGATTATTTTCAATATTGGAATCAATTGCATCCGACGAAGGAAAGATACAAATATCATCAGCAAATAAAGCAATATTGCAGTTAATCAAAGTGGAGGAAATCAGAGGTATATAGATTAAATAAGACAGGCCCAAGTACTGATCCTTGTGGGAAACCTGCATTAATCAGTTTATTGTTTGCGAGGGTTTGATTTAAGGAGCCGATAAAACTTCGAAAAGATAGAAATGATTCAATAATTTTTATAAGGTATAACGGAAAATTGAAACTCAGAAGCTTGTGTACCAAACCATCATGCCGAACCATATCGAACGCTTTTTCTACGTCCAAAATTATCATGCCAGTACTTAAGCCTCTAGCAAGATTACTTTTGATATATTTTGTTATACGATCCACTTGATGAGTGCTTGGTAATGCTATGCAAAGCTCTAAATCCAAATTGCTCTTTAAGTAACATTTCGTTATCGTCAACGAAGGATATAATTCTTTTTTTGATAATCTTCTCCAGGCACTTAGAAGATTGGCCTGTAATTATGTCATCATTACGTGAAATTAATCGATCCGGAAACTTAGACCGCAATAGCTCAAGGTTCGCACTTCTTGTGCGACTCGTACCTCCATCCTGTGTCTATTTCTTCAATTTGAGGCAACAAAAAGTCTTCAATCGTTTGTCTATAGAGCTTTCCTTTGACAGTAACACCTCTTTCATTTGCATCTTCGAAGATGATTCCACCAGCCCAAAAACCACACCAAACAGTACATTTTTGTGGACGTAATGATTTTTCTGAAACTATTCGAGGATTTTCTTCTCCACAGATTGTTTGTTGACGAATGTATCCAACGTGAAATGAGCTTCATCACTAAAGATGATTTTGCGTGTAAAACCAACACCATGTTCCAATAACCAATCGAGTAAAGTTCTGCGTTGATTCTTGTGTTAATTGAATTTTGTAAGGATGCAAATGCAAATCCGTACTTAGAATACGCCAAAAAGTTGATGGATGAATGCCTAATACCTGAGAACGTCGTCATATCGATATTGAAGGTTCTTCAGCGACACTTTGTGCTACAGCAACAAGTTCTCAGTAGAGCGTCCACTTTTTGGTCTACCAGACCTTTTTCGATCCTCGACAGAACTAGTTTCTCAAATGGAACGATTATTTACAACAAAAAAAATCACGAATTTTACGATATGTATTTTTTAAAAATCCACCATTTTCATAAGTTCATAAGTTGGATTAAGTTTAATGCGTTGTTCTAGCGTCTAACTTGTCCATGGTTACAATTGTAAAGGATATGTTTTTTTAGAAGTTTGGTTTTTAAACTGGCAACACTGTTTCTACAGATTATCAATCTGACAGTTAAAAGCTGATGTGTGGTTAGACGTTTTGCCATTTTGCGGTGAACAGATTAATGCCAGAACAACGAGTGCAACCATGGTTCGTTTCGTCAAACTTATCGTGCACTACGTCCATTTTAAGGTCGACATAATCGTCCATCTGAGCAAGTTATTCGGAACACGATGAATCGTTTTCGCACCACTTACACTAGAGTGGATAATATTCATCCCTAAAGACGACAAACAGTGCGAACAGAAGAAGTTATTGCCGTTTTGGAGCGCAGTGTTGAGGAGAATCCGAATGAATCGATTCGCCATCTTGCACAGCGATTGGAGCTATGTCCATCCACTTTGTGGAAGATTTTGTGGAAAGATCTTGGCTTAAAAGCTTATAAGATCCAGCTTGTGCAAGAGTTGAAACCGCGTGACCATTATAAGCGTTGTAGGTTCAATGAATGGGCCGAAAACATGATTCAGCTTGATTCTCATTTTCAACGCAAAATTTTGTTCTCCGATGAGGCCCATTTTTGGTTAATTGGATATGTAAACAAGCAAAACTGTCGAATTTAGAGTGGAGAAAACCCAGAAGCCTTTGTCGAGACGCCCTTACAACCATTAAAACTCACTGTTTGGTGTGCTTTATGGGCTGGTGGAATCATCGGCCCATATTTCTTTAAGGACGATGTCGGCCAGAATGTTACCGTCAATGGAGAGCACTATAGAAACATGATTTCTGATTTCGTCGTTCCTCAGTTGAATGGCATTGACGTGACAGAGGTTTGGTTTCAACATGATGGCGCAACATGCCACACGGTGCGCAACACCATTAATTTATTGCGAGAAACATTTGCTAGGCGCTTAATTTCGCATAATGGACCTGTGAACTCTCCGCCACCATCCTGTGATCTCACATTAGATTACTTTGTTTAGGGGTATGTGAAGTCGCTAGTCTATTCCCATAAACCAGAGACGTTGGATGATTTGGAACTCGCCGTGTTATTGCTGATATACGGCCCCAGCTGCTCGATAAAGTTGTCGAAAATTGGACTTCACGACTGCGCTTCATTCGAGCTAGCCGTGGGGCGCATATGCCCGATATCATATTCAAACCCTAATGGCATAAAATTATCTGTTAAATAAAGTTAATTACCATTAGCTGCAAGTGTTTTATTTTATTGGGTCTACAAGTAAGTTTCCAGCGTTTTTTTCCAAAATTTTAAGTTTTATTATGAAAACATAGTTACAATGCTTTATTCAAAGTATCGTCCATCGAAAGCTACAACTTTCTCCCATCTTTCTGGCAATTTATGAATTCCGGACCAAAAAAATTTCTCGTCTTTCGAGCCCAAGAACGTATCGAGCGAATTTTTGATTTCCTCTACTGAGCTGAAGCGTATTCTCGTAAGAGCGTTCTGCATCGAACGAAACAAGTGGCAGTCAGATGGTGCCAAGTCTGGACTGTAAGGCGGGTGAGGCAGAATTTCCCATCCACTATTTTCCAAATAGTTTTTCACCAAAACCGCAACATGTGGCCGAGCGTTGCCGTGATGAAAAATGACGAACTCATGCCTGGTCTCATATTCTGTTCGTAGTATACGACAGCCTTTTGATCCCACCATATGCAGAGAATGACCTTATTCACGTGAATATTTCGTTTCGGCGTCGATTGGGCGGGCTCGCCGGGCTTTGTATACGATTTTCTGCGTTTAGGATTATCATAATAAATCCATTTCTCATCACCAGTGACAATACGATGCAAAAATGATTTATTTTTATACCGCTGCAGTAACATTTCGGACATGCAAAATCGCCGTTCGACGTCTCTTGGCTTCAATTCGTACGGCACCCAGTTTCCAACTTTTTGAATGAATCCCAGTGCTTTTAGGCGCAGGGAAACGGCTTGTTGCGTGACGCCCAATGATGCAGCAAGTTCTTCTTGAATCTGACACGGATCCTCATCCAGTAAAGCGTCCAATTCCTCGTCTTCAAAACTTTTCGGCTTTCCGGGGCGATCTTTGTCTTCAACTCCAAAATCACCACTTTTGAACCGTTTGAACCACTCGCGGCACGTCGATTCACCAATACATTCCGCTCCATAAGTTTCCGAAAGCAAACGATAGGCCTCAGCCGCACTTTCCTTAATATTAAAGAATAAAAGCAGCGCTTCCCACAAAGGACGTTTATTTGGCTGGAAACTTGCCATGATTTTGCTGGATAAAATGTACGACACCGATAGAACTGCTCAAATATAACGCTGCAAAGTTGTTGACAGATACAAAACCTACAAATAAAACACATGGGGTCTGACATTTCTGCCCGGGATCCACTGGTGGCGCCATCTCTGACAAACGCTGGAAACTTACTTGTAGACCCAATATATTGAATTTATATACCTCTAAAAAAACGCCGTCTACACGTGTCTACTTCAAAAATGTCAAAGATGTTATAAAAAAGGTAGCATTCAAAAATTATTCACTACTGACATCTAGGCGCGACTTTTAAAAGACCCTTTAATCTTTATAATGATCACTATCTCTACTGCAATCTTTTAACATTCCTTCTAATTTTTGTTCATCCATTTTCATAGTCCTCCTGTCAGATAACTAGAACTGTGTAGACAGCTCCGGATGGATGGTGATGTCCCTCCTTTTAAGAAAAGGCGGATTTTCTGCAAAACTGAAATGCCACGATTTAGGGGGAGATACTTGTTGAATAATGCAATCAAAAGTCGTAATAATATAAAATATAGAAGTGACTTCAAACATCGGAATATTACTTTAACCGTGTTTTTTTGACCTGAGTTGCCCTATTACGAAAAACCACTACAGATAACTGGTTTCGTGGTCAAGCTCTGAACTGCAAAACTTTTGGGTAGAAGCCAGAAAATCACTGATTATGCAACTTGGGACGAATTCGTAGGAATACTGTATACGGTATGTAAATCGAAAATTAATCTTATGAGTTCTTTTGTAAAGATTTTGAGCCATTAAGTGTAACCAGTAAATTAAAATTCTCAAAAGTGTATACAAGAAAATAAGAAAAATGAAAACAACTTTCCGCTAGAAACTCACCTCCCTTAAGATCAGATCATACACTCCATAACAAGAATTGCCTGTACGCTAAGTGAAAAAGTCCAGCACAGCTGGTGTTTGGCATCCAAAGTGGTAACAAATGTGGTAACTATTCACCAGCAACGATGAATACATATATACTCGTTTGTATGTATATGCAGCTATATTACAAGGCGTGTGGCTTTTGTTGTCGGCCTTAAAGCGCTGAAAATTCTGCATTTCGAAACCTTATAGCAACACTTGATAAGGAGTACGTATATGCAATGCGATAGACTCTCCTCTTGATGAGGCAGCATGAAGTCAAAGAGAATCGTCTCTGAATATGAATATTGCTGTAAGGACAAATTAAGGTTATAGCTCGATTCAAATCAGTTGGCCATTCTACTGCGCAGGTCTTTCACAAAATTTCAAATTTGTAAAAAAAGGGAACTTTACAACAACAACCCTACGCAAATGGTCGCTGACGAGAAAAAAAAAATGGAACACGTCCTCTCACGTTACTCTCTCTGCGCATGTGGCCGTTGGCCAACTGATTTGAAACGGGCTATAGATACCGCTCGTGATGTGGCCTAGTAGACATATGTATTGGCTCGACTATTAGACAAAATTAAATGTTTCAACTCGTGGAACAAGTTTAGAAAACTTTTACGGCGTGCTTAAAAGTTCAGTTACTATCTCCAAAATGCTCCGGATGGCAGTTTCACGATGTGCTAGAAACAAAAGTTAGAATTGCCACTAATAGCGTGTTGAATGTTGGCCTCGAGCGAGCTCGTCCAAAGTGGTTAGCTCGATGTAGTCCCAGAGGAAGTAATCGAGTGGTGTCAAATCGCATGATCGCGGCGGACAATTGAGGAACGCTCGCCGTGAGATGACCCAGTCGCCAAGCAGAGCTCGGATATATCGATGTTGTCGAGCTCTGACCACAGAAATTCGGTTAACATCGCTCCAGACTTAAGAGCATTGACGGTAACGGTGTCTCCTTCCACATTTCGAAAGAAATAAGGTCCGATGATGCAGCCATGGTTCTGTGTGGTTGCAGTAATGTTTGGCCGAACACTTGTGGATTGTGTTCGCTGCAATAATGGCAATATTGCTTGTTGACATAGCCGCTGAGCCAAAAAAGAGCCCCGCCGGAGAAGATGACTTTTTGACTAAAATCCGGATCTCCGGCCAACATTTCCAGCGCCCAATTAGCAAACTCACAGCACTGTATATGGACGTCCGGCTTCAATTCTTGCGTCAGCATAATCTTTTTTTTTTTTTTTTATAATCGGCGCGCGCTCAAGGGGTTTTGTACCCTTAAAATGTTCGTACACAGCGCGGGCGAAGGAAATTTAGGGAGGAAGAAAAGACAGGTACCGATGTACATTGTTTTTAAATGTTTGCAAGTTATAACGACCAGGAAACACAGAGGTCGGCAGGGCATTCCATAAGCGAGTTGTATGGCTTAGGAAAGAATCACGATATTTAAGAGTACGTCCGAAAATGGGCTTGAGGGTATACTGATGAGCATTCATAGCGAGACGGGTGTTACGGTTGAAAGTTTGAATGGGCGGAATGCTACTGGCAATTTCAATGGAGCACTGGTGGTGGAAATAGCGATAAAACAAAGTGAGACAGGAGACTTTACGTCGGTGTTCGAGGGTGTCAATTGATTGACTGACATTAGTATCACCAATTAGTTTTATCGCACGGTTTTGAATCCTATCTAGCAGGTGCACAGATGTTTGAGGAGCAGCTGACCAGATGTGGGCATTGTACTCCAATTTTGGGAGGATGAGTGCCTTATATATTGTGGCCAGATCAGAGGGAGTAAAACATTTCTTACATCGCTTGAGGAAACCTAGATATTTCGCAGCATTTTTGACGATATCGAATATGTGGTCATTCCAACGTAAGTTTTCATTGACACACATACCGAGAATGGAAAGTTTATCGGTTTCGATGATGCAAGTGCCAACACAGCAGACAGCATTGAGTTTTGGAAGCATTAAATTCCATTCGGTTGATAGTTCCCCAATTGGTTATGCTGTTAATATCGGACTTTAATGAGCTTAACATACGCTGCCGTTCCCGTTTTACAGCCGAAGAGCAGGGGCGTGAGTCCGGGAACGAATATGAGAAGCAGAGAGTGCTGTCATCAGCAAAGGAATAAATTGGATTAGAAGTAGCAGACAAGAAATCATTAATGAAAATTAAAAAGAGTGTCGGAGACAGAACGGAGCCCTGGGGCACACCAACATTTATTTTGTGAATATAGACTTGAAACCATTCAAGACAACTTGAATTGAAAGTTCCGAAAGATAGTTTCTAATCCATTGAAGAAGAGAGTCATCTATCCCAAATGCACATATTTTCGACAAAAGAGCCTGATGCCAAACTCTGTCAAATGCCTTAGAAATATCAAGTGCAACTATCTTGCTTTCGCCAGATTGATGTACGCTTTGGTTCCACTTTTCGGTGAGACATGCCATCAAATCACCAGTGGACCTGTTGCAACGAAAACCATATTGCCGGTCATTGAGAAGTTTTCGTGTTTCGAGATATTTCATGAGCTGACGATTTATCAGCGTTTCCATGACCTTGGAAAGAAGGGACGTAAGTGCAATGGGTCTGTAGGAGGATAGAGAAGAAGATTCGCCTTTTTTAGGGACTGGCTGGACAAATGCTGTTTTCCATCTGCTCGGAAAGAGTCCTAAAGAGTAGGACTGATGAAAAAGCTTACGCAGTGGTTTTGCCAGCGTAGAAGAACACCTCTTCAGAAGAAGGGGAGATATACCATCTGGACCAGCGGGTTTATGCATGTTGAGATCTTTAAGTACTCTTCTTACTATACGAGTGCGAAAGTGGATTCGTCCCATTGAAGATTCGACGCACTTAAGTGTAGGCGGTGACAAAGCACAATCTGGGAGTGTTGAGCTAGCCGCAAAGTGTGCAGCAAGCAGATTGGCCTTGTCCAAAGAGCTGACAGCTGGAATGCCATTGTAAAGGAGCGTTGGGATGGAGGATGAGGCAGAATTTCTAATGTTTTTGACGAATGACCACAAATTTTTACTGCCTTTCGGACATTGCAGTATTTTTTGAGTCAGTTTTTGATCGTATTGGAATTCCACACGCTTGAAAAAGACGTTGCAGTCATTTCTGGCTCGTTTAAACTTTTTTCGGTTTTCCTCTATCGGATTGGTCTTATAAGACCGAAAAAACATTTCTCTAACCCTGACAGCCTCTTTACAGCTCGAGTCGTACCATGCCTTTTCTTTTGGTTTGTTACTCTTCATCCGATGAGGTATAAAGCATCTCATTCCAAAGACAATAGTGTCTGTGATCGTATCAGCAGCGGCATCCACGTCGTTATCGAGGAAACATAACGACCAGTTAAAATTCCTAAAGAAGCTGTTAAGACCGCTCCAGTTGGCTTTGTCGTATTGCCATACGGTTCTTTTAGGAATCTTTTTTCTAACTGTGTGGTCGGTGTACGAGAAATTAGCTGATATGACACAATGGTCCGACGAGCCTAGAGGTGTACTTATCAAGGTAAGAAGTTAGAAACAAGTTCAGGGTGTTGGCGGTATGTCTGTCAACGTCTGGTATTCGTGTGGGCTCATTTACAAGCTGGGTTAAGTTATTTTCCGCAGCGAAAATCTCAACACACCGTCCTTAGGGTGTTGTCTGTCCAGATTGTCGAAGCCACCCAGAATTGTGTATATTGAAATCGCCCGTAATAACGATTTCAGTATGAGGACACAGGGATACAATTCTTTGAATGGAGTCAGACAGCGCACCAAACTCATTAAAAGTCGAATTGCTGTCCAGTTTGGGGCTTCTGTAAATAAAGCAGTAGTGGATAATTTGCTTCCGGAGATGGAATTTTGACCACATGAAATTGAATTCCGGATTGGAACAGAGACTACATTGTGATGGGATTTGGTAAGCTACATCACTACGCACACAAATGGCGAGACCGCGATGAGGAAAGAATAGTGGCACTAGTTCGTTGCCAGGTAGCTTCAGATCATTGTGGTCTGAGAGGTGTGGGCGGGGATCTACCTGTGTTTCGCTAAGTGCCAAAACAGCTGGTCGGTACTTACAGACGTGGACGTACGCAGAAAAGTGATTACTTTTTAGCCCGCGTATATTGGCTACGTCCACCCTGAATTCCCTAGACATAATCACAATCTTATACGGATGTAGGCCAAATCCAACTGTAAAATAAAACGGTTTGACTCTCTTGCGATGCCCAATTCAGCTAATCGGCCCCGAATCGACATTTCTGGGCCTTCTTCGATACTGGCCGCTACGGTGGCTATGTTTTCTGGAGCGAGAATTCGCACTCTCCAAAAGAGTGTACTCACACACAAACTTTTCCACGGTACGACGATTGTCTGAACACTGAAGCCATGAATACAACCGACCTCACGACGGAGTCCACGTAGCGTATTTACAACTGAGCCGGAATTTCGATAATAGGCGTATTTTATTCAAAAGTGCTTAGCCACTTTTCCACACAAAACAAAAACACAATCAAAAGTGGGAATAATTTAGTTCACTTTCAGAAGTGAGGATAGATTTACGTAAGATTTGAATTATAGATGTCGCAACATACAACTAGAGGGCATTTATTCGTTTCCTGATGGTCGGCAGCATCCCGTTTCTCTCTATTCGGGGATGTGTTCGTGGATCAACTTATGTTTTGGAAGAGCAAGTCAATAATGAACGTTCTTTTGGGCTTTTCTTCTACCCAAAAAGGAACTTGAACCTTTTTTAAAATTAGTGTGTGCGAAGGTGTTTATTTGCTTTCAAAATGTCACCAACTTTGAAACCAACACTGCGAACATAGCCGCGTGATAAAAGTGAGTATAAAAGTGAGTTGGAGAGTTTTTTTTGGAAAAGTGTATACGCACTTTTGAATAAAACACGCCTAATATTGTTTAATAATCTCCGCAGGTTCGGAAAGCATAAAACGATGCATTATGAAATGCCAAACCTTACTGAA
Source organism: Volucella zonaria (assembly GCA_963966105.1). Taxonomy (NCBI): domain Eukaryota; kingdom Metazoa; phylum Arthropoda; class Insecta; order Diptera; family Syrphidae; genus Volucella; species Volucella zonaria. The sequence continues at coordinate 74,968,610 of OZ014530.1, read as the reverse complement.
TTTGACAGTTGGACGTCATTGATTACTTTGACAGCTGCTGAAATATAACAATTGGAAAAACTATCATTCCTATCTGGTCACCCGTTATAATGTATTGTACCAATGAATAGAATTTAGCTAACAGCCTAATTGGTCATTGCTTACTAAAACACCATCTGAAGAAATTGGGTCGTAACCAATCGGACACATGGCGACTGAATCTTCTAATTATCTAAACAGCTTAACTTGTACTATTATGCCAATGCCCTGTTTGAACACTTTTATTAAGACTTCACATCACCATCTGATGTCATCTCGGAGTAGGCAGCAAATAAATAAGGCCTTTCACCTGTAACGTTTTCGGGTCCGCACTGGCATTGGATGGAAAAGAAAATATAACGACGAATTTTGTGGGTTGTAAGGCGACAAAAGCAAAGTAAAAAAAAATTCGAGTATAACTCAAATTGCTGAAACATGTAGAATTTGCAGTGAATAATTGGAGACCATTGATTACCAACCAAACTAATTAGGACTACGATTCATACAGTACGTTGAAACACAGATTCACTCCGATCTTTAGTGAAGTTTAAGAGACTCAGAGTTTTCGAAAACATTCTTGGATCACCCCGCTAATTTGTATATTTTTATCCTGGCTCCCCAAAAATATTGTATGCAGTCTTTTCGTCTTGACAGGTATCAATCTACGAGTAGTTATTATAACATAAAATTGTAACTATCTGAGGAAATTTTTCTGTGAGCCTTTTCGAATTGAAAACATTCTCCGATGCGGAGAATATCAACTTTGGCGCACCGACTTCTTATCTTGAAGAATTTTCAAGAATTTAGATACACACATACATGTCTGTGTATGTGTATATAAATATATAGTATATGTATTTTCGTATTTATTTTGTACATATACACAAATGTCGTAAATATATCTCGTGCCACCAACAATTATAAACAGTTTGTTGTACAGAAGCAAACTGCTCCAAGGGGCGATTACTTCCCTGTTGATCACCCCTACGGAGTCTTTCAGCGCAATTTTTTCCATTTAAGTGCGTTTCAAGGATTTCTCTGCCCTTTCGTTGTTCTTCAACAACGTACTATATAATAAATTGAACCTTGATCCCAACATCACTTTTATTTTTTTTCTGTTATCAGCAATTGGTGGACAAACGAATGTGTACAGAGTACAGCGTACGACATTTTATCGATCCTACCCTCATTCTAAGCACGTCCACCCTAACCCCTAAGCACCAACACATCGGCACTATATATGTCAATCAAACATAAAATAAGGAAAACAAAAAATTATCGCCACATTTCGGTAGTAGGGCAGTAATCGGATGAGTAACGTTCTTTGTCCTTAAATTCCAATTATCTATGCATTTACGAACACTCCGACCCAGAGACCAGCAGGACTGCTAACCGTCAGTCAAGGGATAAATTAAAATCAATTAAGAGGAATCCAAAGTATGATATTTCTTGAAATTGATTGCGATTTAATGGCACCGAAGAATTGGTGCAGGAAGCAGCACAGAAAGGAACTAGCGACGATTAGCGCTTCCTTCATTTGCCAATAATCTAACTCGAATTCAAATTCGATTACTTACTACCTTTATTGCCAAATTGGAAAAGCCGAATGCAAAAAAGCATTTGCGAATAAATGTGAATCCGATGGATAGGATAGAATGCCAGCTAGCTACCTGAAGGCCGTTCCAGTGAATGTTTTTCTTACGACACATCTGACTAACGACAGTGAGGGACGTCAGACACACTCAGCGATAACCTCAAGTACAGTTTAAGTATTATATTTTTCAGTCAGACTTAATATTCTACATATAGTGGCACTTTACGGTGTTTTAAGTATTTTTTTCGTCCATCGTTTGAGGAAGTTTTTGCATTTCCTGTTTTTGGCAATATTTGCTTACTCGTACACAGCTCCGCTGACCAAACTAGGTCAGATGACTCCCCTCCTAAGTTCAGCCAACGGTGAGTTGAAGCGGTGAGCTGGAGCTGTGGCTACTGCCATTGCAGAATGACTAAAAAAATGTTCTTTTTGTGTTTTTTTTTTTCTGATTTTATATTTTTGATGATGTGACACCTTTTCTTGGCTGATGTTTAATGTCGTTGTTGTTGCTGTTGGTGTTGCCTGACCCCATCAGGTGAGCTTAATTGGAGCACATATGTGTATGTTACATATGTAGGTGCATACTTAGGGTATGTTCATTCATTTATACGATGTACCTACCATCGTAAGCAAATATGTATGCACAAGTGAAATATGGAGCCAAAGCGTCAAGCGAATAATTCAAATTGTTTGTCGGGGCAAATGGTGTTTTTTGGATGGAACTTGCAATGTGAGCAACCCTCCTAGGCCACCCAACGATGTGGGTTATTTTTATTATTATTATTATTCTTATTTTTTTTTAATGTTTTATTTGATTACATACATATATTTAAGCAGTTCTTTTTCCTAACAGTTTTATTGGATTTTTATAGCTATCATGGGTTAGAAGGTCGTAAAAATTTAAATGAAAATGAATTGTCGGAAAGAGGTGATGCAGTAAAATGGAGGACGAGTGCTACTTAAAACGAACTTGTACCTTAAATATGTTCTCTTTTCGTTTCCTTTGTTATCGACTTCCTTATTGGGAAGATTTCAAAATTTCTTTCACATCCGAAACATGAGCATTTTTCAAAATTTATCGACAAGACTGTGGTGCGTTTTTTGTTTCTTTCGCTGTCGTTGGGTGAAGTGATAATTACTGCGATTTAATTGTCGATGAATAGTGGTAATTCGTACATATGCAGTGTAAGCAGAGCAGAGAGGGATAGAATGGGTCTTCTAAAAATAGGGGAATCCATCGATCGGGTGAAATTGCCATGTATTCTTCTTAATTCATTTCAATGAAGTAGCCATGAGATTATTACATTTTTGCACCCAGATTAAAATTGCTGAAAAGGAGTATAGCATCAATGTAAGCACGATAACAAGCTCTTTAAATAAAGGCTGAGAACGAAACGAACACCCCTCAACTGATGCAGCATTCGAAAAACCCCTAACGGCCACGTCGACATTATTGGAGGAATTTTCTGGCAATTGACTTTGCTGCCGATCATGAGGATCACCTCATAATCATAATGTTGCGATCGACGCAAAGTATTCCTACAGCACTATAGATGTCCAAACATCCAACATTTATTCAGAAAATTAAAAATACAAGTTTATTCATCTAAATCTATATTTTCGCCTTCAGCGTAATCCCCATCGACTGCAACATACTTATGCCAGCGCTTGATCTAATCCTCGAAACATTTTTTATATTCGGTTTTCGGTGTGTCCATCAGGGCTTCCTGCGATTTTTCCATTACTTCCTCTCGGCTGCTGAAACGCGTTCCCCGTAGTGGTTTTGTAACTCGATTGAACAGAAAGAAGTCACAGGGAGCCAAACCAGGTGAATTCGGTGGCTGTTGGATGGTATTTGTTGCATTTTTCGTCAAAAAATTACGAATAATGATGGAACTGTGTGACGGTGTGTTATCATGGTGCAAAATCCACGAGTTTTCTGTCCACAATTCTGGTCTCTTTCGCCGAATTGCTTCACGCAAACGTCTCATAACGCCCAAATAATACTCTGTTTACTGTCTGGCCTTCTGGCAAAAATTCATGATGCACTACACCGTTGTAATCCATGAAAACCGTGAGCATTGACTTCTTTTTTGACTGACAACGACGTGGTTTTTTTGGTCTCGGCTCATTTGGTGAACGCCATTCACTTGCCTGATGTCTGGATTGCGTTTCGTACTCATAAACCCACGTCTCGTCTCCAGTTATGATCCTTTTGATGAATGTGTGATTGGATTCAGCCTCGCAAATCATGTTTTCGTCGGTTTTCGATGTCGATGGTCTGCCACTGCCTACATCATCTTCGATTGACTCACGACCACTTTTGAACCGCTCGTGCCACTGGCAAATGGCCGTTTTCTTTAGAGAATCGTTGCCGCAATACTTTTCCAACATTTCCAACGTTCGCGCACCATTAAAGCGGTTTTTTTACGCAAAATTTAATACAAGTTCGTTGTTGCAAATTTAAATCCATTTCTAAAATTGTAAAAAAATCGCCAACACACACAGATTTAGATGTAGATGGAGTGAAAAGTAACCTCCTTGGGAATAAAAATAATTTTTTTTTAAATGTTTTTTTTTATATTATTCAATTTAGTTCTCTTTTAGTTTGATACACTTATTCCAGCGATTTTCCAACTTCTTGAACCCGTCCGAAAAGTAATTTTGCGGAAGGTCTGCAAAATACTCCTCCGTTGCGTCGATGATTTCCTCGCGTGAGCTGAATTTTTTATTGATGAGCCATTTTTTGAGGTTTGGGAAGAGATAATAGTCCAAATCCAGTTACTAATAGAAGCCGAAAGTCCGCCCGATTCCGCATCAGCAAGTCCAAACACTCTTTCGAAGTGCTCTCGCGTTCGTGTTTTTGGTCATTCGCGGCACCCAGCGGCATGATAACTTTTTCATATGCAGAATATTGCCCAAAATATGTCGTGTGTGCTCAGTACTAATCTTTGTGGTATCTGCTAGCTCGCGCACCTTCACTTTCTGGTCAGCCAACACCATTTCATGTATTTTTTGACATTGTCCTCTGTAACCGCATCGGAGGGCCTGCCGCTGCGGACTTGATCGGTAGTGGCCACCACAATATTTGACGGATCATTAGCCCCATAATATTTATCCAACTTTTCTTTTGTTTCCTTGGCCGTTTTGCCCCTCTAAAAAATAATGTTTTATGAGAGAACGAAAATCGTTTTTGTCCACATTCAACATGATGCCAAACAAGTCAATAACAATCAGCTGTCAAAACAAAATTAAAGACAGTATCGCGTGTTTGTTTAAATATGAACGGACTTCAAGGCACCATGACATTTTTTGCAGTAGCAGCGCATTCTGGCGGTCAAGGAGGTCACTTTTCACTCCATCTAGTACTCTTAGCTACGTAACTTTTGCAAATCTTAAGCTATGACGCTAAGACTTAGAAGGAATGTCAATAACAGATTTACCAACTTAGCGAAAAAACAGAACTGAGATCGGAGCAATGGGAGCGCCTCACGGTGGTGGCGGGAACTTGGTGGTATGAACTTCAACCGCTCAACCGCTTTACAATCATCACCAAATGAAGAAGATCAGTCGGAAATGCTGCAACTGATGTACGAGGTTTCACCGTACATACTCCTATGTATGTATAGCAAAACAACTTCCTATAAAGCGGCGAAAAAAAAACACAGAGCCTGGGAGGCGAGTGATCGAGAAAATGGAGTAAATTTACCAAAAGGCAAAAAGAACGTGTCAACCTAACACAGCCCGAAGAGAAATCTACAGAGATTGACAGTGAAATTTCGTCGTAGAGTACAGCATAGTCGGTGCTAAAGATATAAAAAAACATACTTCCGCAGGCTGTTAAACGATAGAAACTACTCAAATTCCACAATCAGGCAGAACGAATCAATTAAGTTCGCCGATGAAAGCCAACATTTTCATCCACTCAACCAAAATGAAGTAATGATCGCAATATCTAAACTTAGGTAGGGCTACTGTCTGGCTGCTTGAGAGCATACACCAATTCATTTCCAAGATTTTGTCGGAGGAAGTGTGGCTGATAAATCGAACTTCCTCACTATCTGCTCTATATACAATAAAATGATAGCTGCACCAACTATACCATTTTGTACATACAACAATGTTTTTAACGGACCCTCAGTGTTAGGCTACATTAGATTAGGTTAAACAGGGGTATGATGGATGTGTCATCACACAGACTCCAGGCACCAAAATGGGCCCACCGCGGTACTTGAGGAACCAGTTGAAGTTGTCTTCAATTGGCAAAAAATCTTAACAATCCCCCTGGTGAAACACCCAATTTCCCTGCAAAATCCAAGAATGCCTTTGAAGTTGAAGTTCGTGCCGTTTATTTCTTCTAGGTTTTCAAAAAAGTATTTTCCTAAAAACTTTTCTCGACTACGCAATCTGTGAACGATCTAAGGCCGTGGATAGAATCGGGGTTTGTCGAAACTGTTTGGCGTACAATCAAAAGACTAACCAATGTCAAAGCAGTGTACGCTGCTATTACTGCAAACAGAAACACCATTCTCTGCTGCATTATAATAATATCAGCTCCAAACCTACATGGAATTATATAAATACAACTATAGGTAGGTACACAAACTTTTCATACTAAAATAAATACCAACCAACCTAAGGTAGTCCCTTCTGAAGTACATCAGCCAAGTGTTCTTCTGGCAACAGCAGTTGTTCGAGTCAGGTCGTCAAATGGTAATTATTTCAATCTGAGGGCGTTAGTCGATCCTGGATCTGAAGCAACTTTCATTACTATGTCAGCTGTACAATTGCTAGGGCTTCATCAACGGCGAACACTCATGAAGATATCTGGATTGGGAAAACTTAGCAGTGGTTCATGTCAGCGGTATGTAAGTCTTACCTTTGGGTTACTGGTAACACCTTTCAAGAGAAATTCCCCAGCCTATGTGTTCAAGTCCCTGACTGGTCTTCTGCCATCCAAAACTTTAGCTCTCTAAAATTGGGAACGCATCCAGGGTTTAAAGTTAGCTGATCCACAATTCAACAAGCCTGCGACTGTAGATATCCTCCTGGAAGCCGATGTTTACTCTGACTTTATTTTAGGATCCATTATACGCGGTGATCGCCATGATGAAAGATCGCCAATTACATAGGAATCTGTCTATAGCTTCTTACAGGTTCTCGATAACGACACCCAGCTGCGAAGGTCCTGGGCACTGGAGGAGTTGCCTTTGAATACTAAGGAAACTGCGGAAGACAAAACATGTGAAAAGCATAATATTAACACAATAATAAAAGTGGCTGATGGTCAACATCAGGCATCGCAACCATTTAAAAACGGATGTAAGCCTGGGTTTGGTGCCTTACGTAGGTTTCATCAACTAGAAGGAAGATTCCAGGAAAACTCCACACAACACAAGAAGCATTCCAAGGGTTTAAAGGAATGCAAAGAGCTTCATCAGATGATAGTAGTTGACGCAAGGAATACCTATCCACCATTTCTTTTTTACTCACCATGCGGTATTCAATGAGTCAACCAAAACTATAAAGCTTCGTCGTAGTCCTGCGTACTACAAACGTTTTGTAAGAAACTGCCGGGCACAAGCTAGAAAAAGAGACAGAGGTCCACTAAAGGTAGATTCAATCGGCACAAAAATATTCGAAATTCCTCAAGGAGACACTACCGTGGAGAAGGTAAGTTACCTTGAGCAATGGACCTACCAATCGATGACCAACAACTTCGTGGGCAAGTGGTGTGAAGAATATCTGTCCAGGATGACACAGCGCCCGAAGTGGACAAGACAGAAGCCGGAACCAAGACGCGGAGACTTAGTTCTCATCAAGCATGAGAGAGCACCGCCATTGCAATGGCGACTCGAACGCATTTCGACAGACATCCGACTCGAAGGACCAAATGTTGGGGTGTGTAGGGTTTATTTTCTCAATCTATACGTGTAGGGTAAAAAGAGGGGTAGAAATATGCGGTTTTATGTTAAACACGTCTTTTCTTATTGAATAGTCACAGCAAAGAGGTGTTTAATTTAAAACCGCATTTTTCTACCCCATCGCGATCCCTGAGGAACCAGTTGAAGTTGTCTTCAAATGGCAAAACATGAACAATCCCCCTGGTGAGACACCTAATTTCCCTGTAAAAGCCAACAATGCCTTCTTGGTTTTCAAAAAAGTGTTTTCCTAAAAATTTTCCTCGACTACGCGATATTGTCTCGCATTCACACAGTATCTATGTTATGTCGTTAATAGCTTGCAAATATCCGTATCTGACAATTTGTCTCTCTCTGCGTGTTGTCGCAGGAGGCAGTGCCCTGTCAGGGTTCTTATTACTGTCCTAAGCTTATCCCTGTTTAATTTGATTAACTTTCTAGATCTTTTGCCGTCAAAAAGCGACCAAAGAGCCTTGGATACCCTGTGTCATTCAAGACTTGACCACCTTAGGTTGGCAGTCTTTGTGATTTTAGGCAACCTCACTATTGTCGAGTAGCCCTCCTTTTCTTACAAGCTCGTCTGTTTGTTTATTTCCTTTAATATCGCAGTGTCCTGTTACCCAGCACAGTTTTACCCGGTTCTGACTGCATAGTGCCATGAGCACTTGACTGTATCAGAGTTGACGTTGGTTGATTCCATTGCCTTGAGTGCGGCTTGGTTATTGATGTAGATAGCGACATCTCTTTCGGATAAAGATCTTATCTGCATTAGCTCAGGCGCCCTGAGGACAATCAGAACCTCTGATTGGAAGATACTGCTTGCGTCCGGTAGTCTTATGGACACCCTTAGTTCCTGTTACTTTGAGCCATCAAAATTAATTACAATTTCATTTACATTATTGCGTTTCTTCCGAGTCCTCCCTCTCCCTCCCTCAATGTTGCTCTGATATAAATAGTGCATCTAGAGATATTAGTCTATCTAGGTAAATAAGAACTCCTCTAGCACTAACTGATGTTACCGCTAATTTCAACACAACAACTTTTGTTTCATACCAAACATTACATAAAATTACTGCATACATACGGGACGATAACACGGTCTTTTAACAGACTTTAAGTGGTACTCTGATATTATATGTAAAATTTGTAGTACCTAGATTTAATCTTGTCAGACGAATATCCACAATATAATGAAGAAAATTCAGAAAATTCAGAAAATTCAGGTACTGAAAGTATCTCAAAGTATCACATTCAAATATAAGCAACAAATTGAAGGTGCAATATTTTCTTTCCTCAATATGTCGATTTCTTTGAATTTCCATAAAGCCACCATTCAAAGTATATGTGCATACGTTCTGGGAAAAAAATTATTACAAAATTCTATGTCTACTCTATGAAGTACGTCTCCTTTTGCTCCGATTGTAGTTGGTTCTCTTTTTTTTTTACTTTTTTATTTACTTTTCAATATAAATACATGCATATCTGTATCTGTAAACACCGTCAATAAAAGCGCTTTCTGTATCAAATTTTTCACAAACAAGACATCCATTTTTATTTCCCCGAATTGAGTACTCAAATTCGTATCTATGCGTCATACTGTTGGGTATAACGATGTGATAAGCAAACAGGCATCAACAGAACAGGACATCGATACAACGCTTTAAATTACAATGCCACTTTATATGGGCGTTATCTGTGATGTTATCTAGAGACTCGTACACCCCCGGCTATTATCAGGCTTATTCAACAAACACACAGCCATACATATCAACTGACTATAATAGAGCAAATCAATGACAATGTACATATGCGACGAAAGGATACAAGGGGCGTCAAAACCATAAACTAATCTCCTTCATGTCATATTCAATAAATACTCGTACCATATAGTGTTGGGTCATTTACATGCTGAGTATAGTATGTACCTAGTAGCTGTTGTAGTAGTCCTTGTTGAATAACTCTACTCTGTCATTAAAAATTCATAATTCAATAAATAAAACTATCATACACGAAGCCTAACGACAAGATGTCTGGATTTGGTTTTGAATTTGAGCTGAAACACCTACATCATACGAGTATGTATGGATGTGCACTCTTGAGATACGCGTTCGGTTTCACGAATCAACTTAATTTATGTCGTATCTCCTTGAGATTTGTGTCACATTTACTGAATTCAGTGTTATCTGTGAGTCACATCTTATCTCTCTTTATTTTTGTCCCTGCATGTTTGTCCATCCAGGATATTATTTAAAGATTACATATCAACAGAGTGAGGGACAATATACGAAAACGAATACGAGTAAATGGAATACCCAAAGTACGAGTATAGATAAAAAAATTATTTATATAGCCATTTTGACGAAAGATTTATTTACGAGTATGAGGACAAGACATAAAGGACGAAATTTAGAGAATTAGTGACAAAAAAGAAACGATTGGGAGTAGTCAGAGAATAGTTATTTCATAAGTAAATCAGAACGTCTAAATTATTAGTTACTCGTGTAAAACATGCATGTAAATCATATGAATGTATTTTCACCTCAGCTTATGTGGCAGGAAGAGACCAATAATTTAATACCTGATGCCTGTGCTAAGTTTAGAAAAAATATTTTTAGAAAAAGATTGTTTTTTTCAGAGAATTCTTAGCTATGATACGTATGAGGTAAAAGACGAATATGAAGGTGTCATGGAAAGAAATAGTCGAGTTACTAAATTTGCAAAGATTTGGCTGGAATTCAACTAGCCGCAATGAGGCTTGTTTGCTTTTAACCCGATCAATTCAATTGAATAAGATGAAATATGATTTACGAGTATTACATATTTAGCAGTATTTTTGCGATTGCAGTTTAGATAGAGCGATGACAAAGGTGGTTAGATGAGATGCGAATTCTTTCGCAAAGCCTCAGGTCTGGTATTGGTTGCTCATGTTGAATTGGTGATTTAGTTGTTTCCTCTCGCTGATCTTGGTGAAGCGGGGAAGCTACTGTACCTTTACTGTACCTTCTCGCTCTTCCTCAGACGTCTCTGCCCTGTTGTCTTGGTTCCTAGAGCGAAGTTGACCCAAGTGCCTCCGGATTGTTTTACCTTCTTCTGCTGTCACAGCATATGAAACGGGACCATTTTTTTTGGCCACTATGGCGGGAATCCACAAAAGTCCACTGGAGTAATTCCCCGCCCACACTGGTTCGTTGACATTAAGTTGTGTTGCAGAAGTTGTTGGGGAACTCTTCTTGGATGATCGCACTGGATTGTTGTCCGGTTGCAGCTTGTCGAAATACCACCTTGATGAAAAAGTTCCCGCACCATACCACTGTGTGGCGCTCCCATTGCTCGGATTTGAGTTCTGTTTTTTTTTTGTTAAGTTGGTAAATCTGTTGTTGACATTCCCTCTAAATCTTAGCATCACAGCTTGACATTTGCAAAAGTTACGTAGCCAAGAGTAAATCTATCTACGCGTGTGCTGGCGATTTTTTACAATTTTAGAAATGGATGTAAATTTGCTACAACGAACTTGTATTAAATTTTGCGTAAAAAAACGAATTTAAAGGTGCGCGAACGTTGGAAATGTTGAAAAAGTGTTTCGGCAACGATTCTCTAAAGAAAACAGTCGTTTACCAGTGGCACGAGCGGTTCAAAAGTGGTCGTGAGTCAATCGAAGATGATGAACGCAGTGGCAGACCATCGACATCGAAAACCGACGAAAACATTGATGAAGTAAGAGAAATGTTGGTCAATAACCGCAAATTAACCATCAGAGAGATAGCGGAGGACTTGAACATTGTCTATGGATCCGTCCAAGACATTTTGGTTAATGATTTGGGTTTCCGTCGTGTGGCAGCAAAGTTGGTGCCAAGAAACTTCAATATATGGCAAAAAAGAATCCGTGTTAACGTCGCAAAAGAGATGATTTGCGAGGCTGACCGCTGAATCCGATCCCACATTCATCAAAAGGATCATAACTGGAGACGAGACGTGGGTTTATGAGTACGACATGCAATCCAGACATTAGGCAAGTGAATGTCGTTCACCAAATGAGCCGAGACCAAAATAAACCACGTCATTTTCAGTCAAAAAAGAAGGCAATGCTCACGTTTTTCATGGATTACAGCGGTGTAGTGCATCATGAATTTTTGCCAGAAGGCCAGACAGTAAACAAAGAGTGTTATTTGGGCGTTATGAGACGTTTCCGTGAAGCAATTCACCGAAAGAGACCAGAATTGTGGGCAGAAAACTCGTGGATTTTGCACCATGATAACGCACCTTTGCACAGTGCCATCATCCAACAGCCACCGAATTCACCTGATTTGGCTCCCTGTGACTTCTTTCTGTTCAATCGAGTTAAAAAAGCACTACGGGGAACGCGTTTCAGCAGCCGAGAGGAAGTAATGGAAAAATCGCAGGAAGCCCTGATGGACATACCGAAAACCGAATATAAAAAATGTTTCGAGGATTGGATCAAGCGCTGGCATAAGTGTGTTGCTGTAGAAGGGGATTACTTTGAAGAAGGCAATATAGATTTAGATGAATAAACTTGTATTTTAAATTTTCTGAATAAATTGATCAAGGTGGTACGTCGTCGGTATCCTCTAAAGAAGCAATTAGGCAGGTGACTTACCAGTTGTTGCTGATGGTAATGTATGCTGCCTAAGTAAAAACCTTGCCAGTCGAAGTTATAAGCTGCCCACCGGGTTGCGCTTTAGTTACTCCTTCGTTGTTCGAACCATCCTTTCAGCTTGGCCATTACTCTCTGGATGAAAAGGCGCTGTTAGAATATGAGATATCAGGTTTCTTCTAGAGAATGCGCCAAATTCATCCGAAGTGAAGGCCCTTCCATCGTCGGAGGCGATAGAGTCGGGTAACCCATGAGTTGCAAAGATGGATCGCAAACTATTAATTGCACACTGTGCGCTGGTTGTTTAGACAGTTTTCACCTCAACCCATTTGGAGTATGAGTCGAGAAGTTTAAAAAAGGTTTGGCCCTGAAAAGAGCCAAGGAAATCCACATGTAGGCGAGACTATTACTTAGAAGTTTCCTCTCAAGAATGAATAACAGATTTAGGCTTTTCTAGAAGTGAGAGAAGTGATATTTCGATGTCAGCGTCTATGTTTGGCCAACATATATAGCTTCTGGCAAGAGCTTTCATCTTTACCACACCTGGATGACCAGCATGAAGTGTTTTCAGAAGGTTTCCCAGAGCGGCATCTGAAATTATAAGACGGGAACCAAGAAGTAAGCAGTTCTTATTTACCGTGATCTCATTCTGGTGCTGTATATATGGCTTGAATTTTGAATTTTGAATCTAACTGGCCCCCCAGCCATCCCCTTAACGCCCAATGAAGAACTTGTTAGAGGACTTTGTCCTTCGATGTCATCTTGCCAATGTCGCTGGACTCCAAAATGTGTGCGTCGATTCCTTCGATCATATTCAGATGCAAACTGTCATTTGTCTCTGCTGAAATGGCGGGTAAACGCCTGAGTGCGTCAGCATTGCAGCTCTTCTCCCCGGGTCGATGTTGCACTCTGAAGTTGTATCCATTCAAGAAAATACTCCACCTGAGCATCCTTGGCGAAAGTATGACCGGAGTTGGCTTTTCTGGGTTAAATAACCCAATTAGCAGTTTATGATTCGTAATGATCGAAAACGGTCGACCATACAGGAAACTGTGGAACTTCTTCGTAGCCGCAATAATTGCCAAAACCTCTTTATCGATCTGTGCGTAATTTCTTTCCGTGGTGGACACGGTGCGCGAGTGAAACGAGATTGGGTGCTCTTGATCGCATAACATGTGTTAGTACTACACCAATCCTGTATGGCGACACGTCGCAGACCAATGCGATTGGCAATTTCTCACTGTAAGTAATCAGAACATTCTCGCCTGACAGTAGGGCCTTAAGTCGACTGAATGCCTTTTTATGTTGCGAGTTCCACTTCCATTCAGCCTTCTTGTCTAGCAGCCAGTGCAGTGGTTCAGCGACGGTTGGCTTATCCTTCAGCAACGCATGGTAAAAATTGATAAGCTCCAGAAATGCTTGCAGCTGTTTCTTGCTCACAGGTCGGGGAGTTTCTTGAATTACCCGAACCTTATCATCTGACGGACGGATCCCTCGGTGATCGATGTCATAGCGGAGAAAAGAGGTAGATGACAAATCAAACTTGCACTTGTCCATTTGGAGGCGCTAGACAACATCGCTGAACCGTCGAAAAGTTCCTCCAATGTTTCCACTAACTGGGATGAGTTTTGAGCAATGACTACTATGTCATCAAAATAAACTGTTACTCCCTGTATCCCTCGCAGTAGCTGCTCAATTTCATTTGAAAAATTCCCGGAGCAGTGGAGATTCCGAATGGTAGCCTTCTTATCTTGTACGCATCTTGGTGTGTAATAAGCGTGAAGACCTTTGATGACTCTTCGTCCACCACTATTTGCTGCTAAATCAATTTTAGCGAACGTAGTGCTTGCTGGCATGGATGCCAAAATGTCCGTGATCGACGGTGTCAGAAAACAATGGGGAGTTAGAGCCTTATTAACAGTGCACCTGTAGTCCCAACAAATGCGGACTGAACCATCAGACTTAGCAATCGGAACAATAGGTGTCAGCCAGTCGCTATATTCAGTCGGCTCTAGAATACCCTGTTGAACTTGCTTGTTGTTCTCAGCTTCGATTGCTTGTCGTTAAGCATAAGGAACCTTTCTGACTGGCAGCTTGACAGGACGCACGGTAGGGTCGAGCATAAGTTTAATCTCCTCCCCAACGTAAGTGCCCAACTCCTCTGCGAAAAGTGACGAATATTTCTCGAGCAATTCTTCTAGCGGCGAACGAACATTGTGCACACCCTGAACGACAATTTCCAACGAATCAAACCAGTTGCAGCCAAGGACACTTGTTCGGCGGCCAGCAGCAATGTACAATGGGAGATTTGATAAACGCTTTTTGTTGTAAACATTGTCGACATTGGTGAATTTGTTGCGATGATCTTCGGCTGAGTTTGCTTAGAAATCTTGTTTGCTTCTGACTCGGACATAATGGCGTAACTCGATCCACTGTCCACCTCGAACTGACAGTCGATATTATTGATTTTTATCGTTGCAACCTTCTTTGGGCTCCAAAGTGGCTGTATGGAATTTACTTGTTGCTGCTATTATTGCGCCTATTACACTTCGCAGCTTTGAATGGGGAATCAACCCTGGCATGTCTGTTGCCACATCCATTACACCTCGGTAAGCTGTCCGATTTGCCGCTTTCAAACTTAGCGTTCCCGGTGTCCCTCTTACTCTTAACACGAATCCAATGAATTTTTGAGGGTGACGTAGCTGTTGAACCCGCTTGGAACTCTTGTTGATTTTTTGCCGCTGCCTCCGCCGCCACAGCTTTCTCCTGCACTGTCTGTAGTGTTATTTTGTTCTCCGCCAGCAGACTCTGTTGTAAGTGAGTGTTCTTCAGTCCACAAACTAGCCTATCGCGCAGCATGCGATCAATAAATTCGCCTTGAAAATTACGGTCGATGCTTAATTGACGAAGTTCTGCAATATATTCGGCAATTTCAGAGGGTGTTGTGATAGAATGTTTAGTCAGCACATCAACGATTGTCGAATAATTCACCTCTTCAACCTTTTTTGGAGCAATAAGTGTCTCTGCCAAATCAAAACACGCTGGACCGCAGACTGTCAAAAAAGTTGCCACCAAGAACATATCGAACCCACGTTTATAAGAACTCCAAGCCGATGGATTGGAAATATCGAAATTTTCTATTGAGCCAATGGAAATCATCTTACGTGTTTGCGATTGCTGTGGTATTTTAACTTTCTCTTCCTTTACGTCCTCGTCGTCCTCCATCTGATCCTAATTAATCAATCCCATTCTCGTCGCCAGTGACGAATACTATTTATTTTTCAATTGTTGTTTATTTAAACAAGATAATTCAATATAAAACTTAAATAGTAATTAAATTTAATTAGGACGATACGTGTTGAAGGTGGCGGCAGGAAGAAGAAAAAGACAGATCTCAACGAGGTTAAGTTCGTCGGCATGTAGTGATGGGAAACAGTAATCTAGCTTCTAGCTACTCGCTTGAACGATGATTGTGTTCAGACACAACAATAATTTTTTTTTAAATTTGTATAACTGAGTTTCAAGTTTCAATTCGTCAGCTAGATCGTTAAACATTTTCAATCTTTTGTAAAAAAAACTCTACTTTGTCCTCTTTGCGTTTTACAGAAAGGAAGATGGAAATTATTTTTACTACGCGCGTTACTGACATATAATACAATATTTTCTATTCATTTTTAATTTGAAACACAAAAGTTCTTCAACAGACTGTATAACGGCGACGAAGTCCAAAATCCCCTCGTCAGGTGGGATAGATCATTCAACTTAGACGATGATAGCCAAAACTTTCGTCCACCTGACCAAAACGAATTAAGAATAGCAATATCTAAACTTAAATCCACGATTTACCAGCGCTGTTATTTAAAGCTGGTGAAAGTCGCTTAGATGAGCATACACCAGCTCATTTCTCGGATATAGTCAGAAGAGTATGTGCCTGATAAATGAAATCTCAGCATCGTTTGTCCAATCCATAAAAAAGGAGACTTGAGGGAGTCCGCCATCTTCAGAGACATCTAAATCCCTTCGTTAACAACCTGATTGGCTCCTGTCAGTGTGGTTTTATGACAGGAAAATACACAATTGACCAAATTTTCACACTCCCGCAGATCCTTGAAATAAATCAAGAAGTTCAAATCGATACCCACCATCTTTTCATCCGTTTTAAGGTCGCATGTGGCAGTAAAAGACAATATAAAGACGAACCGTATAAAGCCCTGCCAAACTCGTTCGTCTGGGCAGAATAACGATGGAGAATGCCCACTGCTTCGTCAAGGTTGGTAACCACCTAACCGAGACCTTGGATACCAAAAAAGATTTTAGACAAGGTGACGCGCAGTCGTCTGACTTCTTTAACATCATACTTGAAAGAAGTGTGCAGAACTTACACCGAGACACAATTTTCCAAAAGTCTGTGTAACTACTGGCGTACGTCGATGATATTGACGTAATTGAGAGAACTCAGCGAGGTGTCACTGGTGCGTTCGCTAGTATTGAAATGGAAGATGGCAAAATTGGTTTATCCGTAAATGAGGGTAAAACTAAGTAACTGGTGTCAACAAGAACATCGACGAATTGGACGGAACGTCATAGTCGATAGCTATAACGTCGAGGTTGTAAGGAAATTTGTCTACCATGGCTCTGGTATGAATTCTGCCAACAACGCCTCAATTGGAGCCCATCTCTGTTTTTTTGAGGAAGGAGGGCTTTATCCTGAACAACTAAGGGGACTCTATACCATGAATGACTCGAACTGCAACCAATTCAGACTGCTCTAATTTCCAAACCGTTCATGACAGTGAACTCAAATTTTGACACATGACACATAATTTTATTATTTACAAGCCTTTTAAACGATTTGAGTCTCAGTTCTGTTGAAAAATTTTTATCCGCAATGGAATTCAAATGTGATAGTGTGATTGCTTTATATTTGGCTGGAAAACCATAAGTAGATATCGTTAGAGCCCTCCAGCACCTCAACGTGAATAAATCATTTGTGTTTCGAACCGTAGCTCGTTACCGTGATACTAGCAGCGTTGCAAAACGCCATGGAAGTGGTCATAAAAAAACAGTAATATCGGCAGAAATGATTCGGAAAGTGAAGGCTCGAATTGAGTGAAATCCGCGTCGCAGTGGAAGAAAAATGGCTCGTGAACTCAACATATCGTTGGAACGGATGCAACACATACTGAAAAATGAGATTGGGCTCAAGCCATTGAAGTCCCAAAAAACACACGATCTTACACCGCAACAGAAAAAAGTTAGAGTCGAAAGAGCGAAGTGAGTTCCTACGCTTGCACGAAAGTGGTGAGTTGCCGAATTTGGTTTTTTCCGATGAGTCGCCATTTGTTATCGAGCAATATGTCAACAAACAAAATGACTGAGCTTACTTGCTAGATAGGTCCTTCGAAAATTTACACCTTCGGACGGCCACCAGAAAGCAGGCAGCACCGATGGTGATGGTATGGGCCGCCATAACCGCCGATGTTCGCCTTTCGCTCGTATTTTTGGACCGTGGCGTCAAAATTAATGCGATCGTATACCGTGAAACTGTCTTAGAGGCAGTATTGAAGCCGTGGGCAAACAATCATTTCGGTTGGAGACCGTGGACATTTCAACAAGACTCGGCACCGTCTCACAAAGCGCGCGTCAACCAAGATTGGTTAAAAAACCATGCTCCACACTTCATTTCTTCGACACAATGGATTGCAAATTCTCCGGATGCAAATAAGTTGGATTTCTCTGTCTGGGGTATTTTGAAGGCGAAGGTTGACACTAAAAAATACCAAAGTTTGGACTACCTCAAACAAGCACTTCGCCGGGAATGGGCCAAAATACCGCAGAGCCACTTGCGTGCAGCGTGCGATGCTTTCTTCGGCCGTCTCAAGGCCATTATTCGCGCAAAGGTGGATACTACTGATACAATTTGAAAACTGATGTATTTTCCAACATTTTTTGCTTTGGCACAATAAAATTTATTAAAAAATAACAAAATTATAGCATTTTAAAAAGTTGGAGTTCGAGTAAGTCACCCTGTATATAAGACCTTGATTATCACAGTCCTATACTATGGCGTTGAACTGTGGATTCTATCGAAAGTGGATAAAATTATCATCGGCTGTTTCTTACTCTTACTTTTAGACAAACCTAAAATCTAAAATGAGCACCTGAGCAGGAAACACTCCTTAATCCCAACGCCCTCAATGAATAACAAGACTCACAAAATATAGATACCACTGAATGCCGTTGCCTTTTACATCTAACAGGAAGGCCTCCATACCGATATAACTAGTCTCAGGAATCTTTATAACAGGTACCATGAAATTTTCAACACGTGTCTCCAATAGGTTGCGGATGACCTCGCTACTTTCCGGAACTATGTACACTCTAAAAGAGTCTCTCTCCATCAGCGTAGCCGAGCTGACCAGGATAAATTCTTTCATTCCTAACTTGCCTTTCTTGCAACAAACTCCCTCTTACATTTTACTACCAAAACGTAAGAGGCTTGCGCTCTAAAACTCGCGCTGTTTTATCTAAATCTCATGGCCTCTCTTTTGACGTGTTATTCCTATCTTCTTATAGTGTTTTTCGAGATGACGAGTATTCTCTCCCTATGGTCGACGACCCTGCCCTCCCTAAGGTCGATTCACCATGCCGAAGCGTCCTTCTAGCCATTCACAATAGCCTTAACTCTTCTCTCATCGCTATCTTTTCTTCTGTTAAACTTGATTTTGTTCGATTAAAATAACACTCCCCAATAGGTCCCTGTACGTTATGTGTTGCTACACTCTCCCGGCTCAAGCCATCGAATCCTATATCCTTGCTATCTATTAAACTTATTGATATCGACGATATCCTTATCTTTGGTGACTTTAATCTGCCTCTGCTGAAATAGATTGCATCGGATGATCAATTCTTTTTTACAGCGTAAAACGCTAGTTCAGCCAAGTTTATTGAGCGCATAACAGACTCAAGGCTATGCCAAGTAAGAGCCGTCTTTAACTCCATCAGTAGCCAACTAGACCTCATTTTCACTAGCGATCCCATTAACTCCACAGTAATGTTTCGTTGCTTAATACTATGCTCATTTTTCCATAACTCTCCACTCTAGTCTTTCTTCTTTCCCTACTGCCTTCCTTCTTGCTACTTCCATAAAGCTAATTTTCGCAAAATTAATACCTATCTTAGCAAATCTTCTTTTGGTTTCACCAATCTATCTTTTACTGATTCTATATTTAATTCTATTTCTCTTTACGTCTCCTTTATCTTCATAAAACGTCATATACTTCCACTCCCCGGCATAACAGAAGACAAGAGAAATAAATTATGGGCGGTTTTTCTTCACACCAATTCCTATTCTGACTACTCTAAGTATCTTGGAACCTACTTCCAATTCACCCAGCTCTATAATTGCCTCTACAAGGGCTTTCTTGACACTGCGCAGACCAACCAATTCATCAATTGATAAATACATCGTCTACCAACCCACATATGGTACTACTGCCAACTATTTTGCAACCTTTTTCAAACAATCATTTGCAGACAACTTCTTCGTACCTGGCCGCATCTATTTTAAGTAACTTATCAATTTCTTCACTGGCCCCTCTCTCTCTTTCTCTCAATCTTTTGATCCTACCCTTATCGAAGAAAACGTACAAAATCAATTTATGAATTTTTACCCAGGCCGTAATATTTCAAAAAAAGTGTGCCTTCAATCTTTCTCACCCACTTTCCACCCTATTTCATCTATTGGAAAATCTCCCAAGTTTGGAAGACCTCTTTCATAACCCGGTTCACAAAACGGGATCAAAAGGACTACCATCCCATTGCTAAGCTTTCTCACATATCTCAAATGTTTGAACGTATTTTATATGAAGTGCTAAGCTTATAGTGCACGTCATTAATATCACCCAGCTAGCACGGATTTTTGAAAGGTAGATCAACTACTACAAGCTTAGTTGAATTTGAATCCATTGCGCTTTCAACCCTAGAAAATGGCAACGAAATTGATGTTATTGCTACAGATTTGCTAGGGCCTTCGATAAAATATCTCATCAATTGATCTCTTTCAAATTGTCTTCCCTCGGTTTTGACACCATGTTTTTAAAATTGATATCTTCTTAGCTAGAGATAACCGTTCGCTTTAGTTGAGCCTACTCAACCCCCTTTTTAGCCACTTCTGGTGCCCCATAAGGTAGAGATAGAGGACCCCTTCATTTTATTTTAACTGTCAACGATCTTGAGAGGATTATTAAACACTGCCCTCTACGCCGTCGACATTAAGATCTCCAAAACTATTTTTTCACAAAAAAGACTCAATTCTCTTTCAAGAAGACCTCGATAGGTTTTCCACTTGATGTCTAAAAAATTCGTTAGAGCTTAATGTCTCCAAATATCAATCTATAACTTTGTTACGTATGCAAGTCCAATCAATCTCCTCCTCGACTTTATTTTCTGCATGGCCAGCTTATACCCCAGGTTCAATCCCTTCGCGACCTTGGAATATTATATGATAGAGAGTTAAACTTCCGGTCGCATATTGATGAGATAATCTTAAAAGCCAACTCATCACTTGGTCTTATCAAACGATAGCCTAAAGAATTTTGCAACCCCTATGCGACAAGGTCACTATACATTAACCTTGCCCGGCTACTTCTCGAGTATGCCAGCAGAGTGTGGTCCTCCTTTCAAAGAGCTCATATATCCCGAAACGAGCACATTCAACGTTGTTTCCTTCGATTTGCTCATCGACCTCCCTATCGTAACCGCCTCAAACTTCTTAAGCTAAATACCGTCGAAAAACGCAGAGACCTAGCTGACATTCTCTTCATTCATCGACTGCTCTCTGGTTTTGTGGATTGCGCCTCTCTTCACAATTATATTTCCTTCAACACCAGCCCCGATAGTTTACGATGTCCTCGTCTTTTCTATATTCCAAATCATCGCACCTCTTATGGTTCCAACGAATCAATATCCCCTATGCTCCCTAAGGCCAACCCCGTATTTGATTTTAACTTGAGCACTTCTCGCTTCAAACTTCTCTCTCTCTCCTCCACCACTCCCCTGGTTCGTAACTCTTAATTTTTGTTAGTTTTTAAGTTTTAACCTGTCAAAATATGCATCGTTTTACGCTTGAATCAGTTGTAAATACGAAGCGTGAATTCCGTCGTGGGGTCAGCCGTCATCATGGCTTCAGTGTGCATGCAATTCTTCGCACCGTGGTTTGTTTGAGCGTGAGTACATTCCTTTGGATCTTAAGCCACCAACCAGACAGAGATTGGTTCGAAATGAAGAAAACATAGCCGCCATGACACGACCACAGACAACGCCGTGAATTCCCTAATTAGGCGCTGGAAATGTTGGCCGGAGATCCGGACTTTGGGCAAAAAATCATCTTCTCGGACGACACCCATTTTTGGCTCAGCACTTATGTTACATACAGGGTGTCTTGGTTTAGGTTTTCGTCCTGAAAGCTGAAAATTCCTGAAGTTATGACAAACAAAAAATTGTATTGAAGGGGGTCTATTTTCACTCCCCGCAAGTTATACGCCGTTAAAGTGAGGAACCTCCGATTTCGAGGTAAAACTTTTTAAAAGGCCGTAGCTTTCTAACAGATTCAGCTTAAGAAACCGTGGTGCATATTTTTAAAATAAAATACTAAAATTCCGTCGAGTTCGATGAACGCCATCCAAAATTATGGCATTTTAAAGCTAACATTTTGAAAAATCGTTGGAGCAATTTCATCAGAAAAATGCATTTACCATATGTCGAAATTTTCAACTTTTAAGCTAACTTTTTTTATCAAAACTTTTGTCTTCTCTTCATTATCTACGATTTTTATGTATGACTTTTCCAGCTGCGATCAACGGAAGTTATTGCAAACCACTATTTTATTCAGGCAAATGGTCCTGTTTTGGTTTTTGTCGTCCTAAAAAGGACCATTACGCTTTAAGATTTCAAAACGATTTTATAGTAAATTTTCGAAATGTTGCCTGTGCCTTTGGATGCATATTCTAGCATTTTGGTAAAATGCCTCTTAGCTCCTCTGCCACTGTATTTATTCTCTCTTAAAACTCTTAAAACCCTTTCTTTTATGGTTCCCCAGAAACAAAAATCCATTGGCGTTAGGTCAGGAGATCTAGGTGGCCAAGGAAAAGGATCAAATCGGCCAATCCACCGTCCATTAAATTTTTGATTTGAAAACGAAGTTACATTATTGCGACAATGGTAAGAAGCTCCGTCGTGTTGGAAAACCATTCGTTCCCTCTGACCAAGAGGAACATTCTCCAGGAGTTCCGGCAACTGACCTCTCAAAAATTCTAAATAGAATGTTTTTTTTTTTATAATCAGCGCGCGTTCAAGGGGTTTTTGCACCCTTAAAATGTTCGTACACAGCGCGGGCGAAGGAAATTTAGGGAGGAAGAAAAGACAGGTACCGATGTACATTGTTTTTAAATGTTTGTAAATTATAACGACCAGGAAACACAGAGATCGGCAGGGCATTCCATAAGCGAGCTGTACGGCTTAGGAAAGAATCACGATATTTTAGAGTACGTCTGAAAATAGGCTTGAGGGTATACTGATGAGCATTCATAGCGAAACGGGTGTTACGGTTGAAAATTTAAATGGGCGGTATGCTCCTGGCGATTTCAATGGAGCACTGGTGGTGGAAATAGCGATAAAACAAAGTGAAACAGGGGACATTACGTCGGTGTTCGAGGGTGTCAATTGATTGACTGATATTAGTATCACCAACGAGTTTTATCGCACGGTTTTGAACCCTATCTAGCAGGTGCAGAGATGTTTGAGGAGCACCTGACCAGATGTGGGTCGGATGAATGCCTCATATATTGTGGCCAGATTAGAGGGGGTAAAATATTTCTTACTTCGCTTGAGGAAAGCAGAGAGTGCTGTCATCAGTAAAGGAATATATTGATTTAGAAGTAGCAGACAAGAGATCATTGATAAAAATTAAAAGAGTGTCGGAGACAGAACGGAGCCCTGCGTCACACCAGCATTTATTTTATGAATATCAGACTTGAAACTATCCAAGACAACTTGAATTGAACGTCCCGAAAGGTAGTTTCATTGAAGAAGAGAGTCATCTATCCCAAATGCACATATTTTCGACAAAAGAGCCTGATGCCAAACTCTGTCAAATGCCTTAGAAATATCAAGTGCAACTATCTTGCTTTCGCCAGATTGATGTACGCTTTTGTTCCACTTTTCGGTGAGACATGCCATCAAATCACCAGTGGACCTGTTGCAACGAAAACCATATTGCCGGTCATTGAGAAGTTTTCGTGTTTCGAGATATTTCATGAGCTGACGATTTATCAGCGTTTCCATGACCTTGGAAAGAAGGGACGTAAGTGCAATGGGTCTGTAGGAGGATAGAGAAGAAGATTCGCCTTTTTTAGGGACTGGCTGGACAAATGCTGTTTTCCATCTGCTTGGAAAGAGTTCTAAAGAGTAGGATTGATGAAAAAGCTTACGCAGTGGTTTTGCCAGCGTGGAGGAACACCTCTTCAGTGGAGGGGAGATATGCCATTTGGACCTGCGGATTTGTGGATTTGTGGATGTTAAGATCTTTAAGTATTCTTTCTATTACACGAGTGCGAAAGTGAATTTGTCCCATTGAAGATTCGATGCACTTAAGTGTAGGCGGTGACAAAGCACAATCTGGGAGTGTTGAGCTAGCCTCAAAGTGTGCAACAAGCAGATTGGCCTTGTCCAAAGAGCTAACAGCTGGAATGCCATTGTAAAGGAGCGTTGGGATGGAGGATGAGGCAGAATTTCTAATGTTTTTGACGAATGACCAAAAATTGTTACTGCCTTTCGGACATTGCAGTATTTTTTGAGTCAATTTCTGATCGTATTGGAATTCCAGACGCTTGAAAAAGACGTTGCAGTCATTTCTGGCTCGTTTAAACTTTTTTCGGTTTTCCTCTATCGGATTGGTCTTATAAGACCGTAAAAACATTTCTCTAACCCTGACAGCCTCTTTACAGCTCGAGTCGTACCATGCCTTTTCTTTTGGTTTGTTACTCTTCATCCGATGAGGTATAAATCATCTCATTCCAAAGACAAAGAGGAAACATAACGACCAGTTAAAATTCCTAAAGAAGCTGTTAAGACCGCTCCAGTTGGCTTTGTCGTATTGCCATACGGTTCTTTTAGGAATCTTTTTTCTAACTGTGTGGTCGGTGTACGAGAAATTAGCTGATATGACACAATGGTCCGACGAGCCTAGAGGTGTACTTATCAAGATAAGAAGTTAGAAACAAATCCAGGGTGTTGGCGGTATGTCTGTCAACGTCTGGTATTCGTGTGGGCTCATTTACAAGCTGGGTTAAGTTATTTTCCGCAGCGAAAATCTCAACACACCGTCCTTCGGGTGTTGTCTGTCCAGAATGTCGAAGCCACCCAGAATTGTGTATATTGAAATCGCCCGTAATAACAATTTCAGTATGAGGATAAAGGGATACGATTCTTTGAATAGAGTCAGACAACGCATCAAACTCGTTAAAAGTCGAATTGCTGTCCAGTTTGGGGTTTCTGTAAATAAAGCAGTAGTGGATAATTTGCTTCCGGAGATGGAATTTTAACCACATGAAATTGAATTCCGGATTGGAACAGAGACTACATTGTGATGGAATTTGGTAAGCTACATCACTACGCACACAAATGGCGAGACCGCGATGAGGAAAGAATAGTGGCACTAGTTCGTAGCCAGGTAGTTCCAGATCAGAGTGATCTGAGAGGTATGGGCGGGGATCTACCTGTGTTTCACTAAGTGCCAAAATAGCTGGTCGGTACTTACAGACGTGGACGTACGCAGAAAAGTGATCACTTTTTAGCCCGCGTATATTGGCTACGTCCACCCTGAATTCTATGGTCATTATTGCAAACAAACACGGTAAACGCAAACACCGACGATGCTAAGCAAGGCTGCGAAGTGAAAATTGAATTTAAGAAATGTGGAAGTATGAATGTTAAAGTACTATACAATATGCCGGCCTAGACATTCACGCTAAACCTTCTGTAAAAAGCTATACAGTTAAGAAAAACATCTGCATTTCAACTGAACCTTTACCTTTGAGAAGATGTTGGTGGTGTTAAGTGAGGCTTAGACACTGGCCAATAGTGGGAATTTCGTTGGTTGGTAATGCCCATTCTCGTAAACTGCTCATTCTCATCTTGTTGATGCAGCAGCCATTGGCAAAATTTAATTCGTTTTTGGAAATCTTCTGGCAAAAGTTCCTGTACGGGCGTATAATGAAAGGGATCAACGCGGTTGGCTTGAAGAACTCTATGGATTGTAGTTCTTGGAGTTTGCAACTGTGCTGCAAGCCTCCTGGTGCTAATAGATGGCTGCATTCTTACAGCATTTAAAATTCTTTCTTCCTCTTCTGCTGCTGTTATGTTAGTCAATCTTTCTCTTCTTAATCCATATGCTGAGCCGACGGTTGAAGGGCGGTGAAAAGCATTGATAAAAGTTGGCCTAGAAGGGATCCTACGTCTAGGATATCGCCGTTGGTACTCTATTCTAGCTAGCCCTGCATCCCTATTACAGGAGCCCCCGCCCAATTACGAAGGCTTCGCCCATCAATGAGGTTGTCTAATAAAAAGAGGGGGTAGAGCATATTACTGGTCTTATCGTGAACATCTTCAGATGACGCCTCTGAAGGTTGCTACGATTTGACCAGTTACAAGTTGCCGGTCATAGGTCTTGTTGGTGGCAAGACCACCGGTAGTCCCTATCAGGACTTAAATCATGGCACCATATGGGAGTCAGGAGCCCCCCGGATTTTGGTCTGGGCCTGATTTGCTGAGATAGGCCCCCTTGTGGGAGCGTCATGGTGGCTGTGGTTTAAACTCAAATCGCGGGGAGGGTCTTCCTTTTGGTTTGACCCATTGTAGAGTAGCAAATAAGTACTGGGTGCTGTGACCCTAAGAGCAGTAAGAGGTTTTAGATCGGCCTCGACTCATATCAAGGGTGGAACTTGTGTCTACAACACAGTTCCGAATTGGTATCAAAGTATTGGCGGAGAGCGATGGCAAGGCGTATCCCTGCTCCCATGGATGTATGGGCATCCCGTAAACATAAGTCTACATGACAGGTGGTTTACGCTAAAAAACCCAGAGAGTAATCTCCATTACAGAAACCGTAAACGAAAATTATATCGGCGTATTCGCGAATCGAAAACATTTTTTCTTAAACATTTGCTAAGCACTTTACTCGTTCACTCTTAATCGGTAAATAAAGTAACATCGGCACATTTCAAAAATTGTCACTGAATTAAGCAAAAACATTCCACAAAATAACGGAAAATTTACCGTTGGCTTAATTCTCCAACTTTGTTTTACTTGTTAACAGCTTTTAGTCTTTTTTTTTTATTTGAACATTAAATTTATTTTGTGACCCATTTGCCTGAATAAAATAGTGGTTTGCAATAACTTCCATTGTTCGTAGGTGGAAAAGTCATATAAAAAATCGTAGATAATGAAGAGCAGACAAAAGTTTTGATAAAAAAAGTTAGCCTAAAAGTTGAAAACTACGAGATAAACGCATTTTTCTGATGAAATTGCTCCAACGATTTTTCAAAATGTTAGCTTTAAAATGCCTTAATTTTGGCTGGCGTTCATCAAACTCGACGGAATTTTATTATTTTACGCACACTGAAATTCTCGTTTAAAAATATGCACCACGGTCTCTTAAGCTGAATCCGTTAGAAAGCTACGGCCTTTTAAGAAGTTTTACCTCGAAATCGGAGGTTCCTCACTTTAACGGCGTATAACTTGCTGGGAGTGAAAATAGACCCCCTTCAATACAATTTTTTGTATTCGTCAGGACAAAAACCTAAACTGGGACACCCTGTATATTAGAGACTTAATGAAGCAGAAAAGAGCATAAAGGTCCTAAATCGCACGAGCAGGGCGGACATTTCTGGCGATAAGACGATCACCGAGCTACGCTTTCAATATATTGTACTGTGTTGTAAGCGGTATCGTCCTGTTGAAACCACATATCTTCCAGCCTTCCAGTTTGAATTTATCAAAAAAAAAAGGTTTTATGGCGCGACGTGCAAGATATTCTTAAAACATACCACTTACTTGTTACAGTCAAAGGTGGTCAAAGTATAAATTCGAATTTTGAAAAATTTCCGAAATAACGCTGCATCACTGTGAAAAAATATGGCTTGATATGATTCGAAGTCCAAGAAAACATCTGAAAATATGCCGTTCTGGCTTATACCCTAGTAAGTTCAGAAAATCGCGGTCGATTCTGAGAATGCGGCGCATAATGTGAAAGGTTGCATGCCATATGGCACATATAAGGTGGCGTTTGTTTTGTCCAATTATTCAATAGCTATAACTTTCATATGTCAAATTGAAAAGTGATAATTTTTCTGAAATTTCTATTCGGTATTACTACCGAAAAAGCAGTATTTCCAAATATGAATAACCCTAGTAACACTCGAAAGGTGGTCAAAAATTTAACCGTTAGAATGCTAATCTACACGCAAAAATTTTACATGGTAATAAAATGCGGTAGTACCTACTTTTCACAAAAACAACAAATCAAACAACTATCTATACCTTAGAATACCAGATACCAGAGAGCTCCACAGAGGAAAAGGAACATCACAGTCAGTCCTGCATAATGCTAATTTTCACCGTGCAAAAATATACGAGTAACTGCTGCGCAAACACAGTTGGGTAAACTTGAGGGCATAAGCTCAATTCAGACAAAGAACAAATAAAGAATTTCCCTAGAATTTCTCAAGCGAAGAAAAGCAGTAGAGATATTGTTTGGAAGCGTTAAAAAAAACGCCGCTTTTGATGTGCTTAATTCGCTTGACCACCATATCGAAATCCCTGTTTAAGAATGCCGACAAATGCCGCCAAATAATAAGTTTACAAGGGACTAGGAGAAGAAACTGCTAGGGAGAATCTTGGCTTCTCTGAAAGAATAAGAAGAAGCTGGAGAAGCATCTAATGTAAACTGAGTAGAGATCGTACTGCAGAAATGATGTTTGAAGATTTTATGAGAAGGGTTAAAGAATATGCCTCGAAATGGATGCTAACGCAGAAGTAAGATTACAGTCAGTCCTGAAAACCTGCAAAGTCCGTTGAGCAAAAAATCCTAGCAATCCTGATTGCTGGAACAGGCCGGCTCATTATTCGTGGTATTAGGAGTTGATACACTCATTTGTAAAACATGATAAGATGAAGGTATATCCAAAAATAGAATCTTAATATCAGAGATTCTCTCAACTAATCGGAAAGACCAGTCTCCGTTACACAGCGTGGCTAGTGCATCCTCGTACTCATGCTAGCTTAACTTTCCGCCTGTTCAGGATAGCAATGAAAAATACTGCCTGCTTCATGTATCGGGTTGGCTTTTTTTTTTACATTTGATACCCGTAGCTGTCACTTTAAGCTTATTTTAGAAGCAACTTGAGCTTAATTTTGTTTACACCTTTTAGTACAGTGTCAATTTCAACATGGAGTACAAAAACGAACATTTTCGACATATTTTACTTTTTATTTCCCTAAAGGCAAGAAAGAGTCAGAATTGGTCTAAGAGGTTCCGTTCTAGGGGCTTTCCCCTCAGAGATAACCAACGTTCTGGTACACCAACTAAAGTTGATACTAATCATCTCAAAGTCATAATTGAATCATACGATTGTGCGAGAGATTGCGGAGAGGCTGAATTCATCCGACACAGCAATCGAAAAATGCATCTCAAGCGCAATGAAATTGATCATTTTTTGAAACGAATAATTACTGGTAATGCAAACTAAATCGCCTACAACAACCTCAATCAAAAATGATCATGGTTTAAGCGTGATAAACTAGCAAAAATCAACATCGAAAGGTGAACTGCTCAAAAGAAGGTTAAGTTGACAATTTTGTGGGATCATAAAATTGTTGTGAATTTTGAGCTGCTTCCAAAGAAGTAGCTATCAACAACTAATGAAACTGTAGGCAACAATCAGAGAAAAACGGCCAGAATTTGTAAGGGAATCGTGCTCCAAGACGACAACGCTTTGCTAACTCGTGAAAAATTATTGAACCTTGTTTGGGAAGTGATATTGCATCTACCATACAGCCCCGACCTTGCATTATCCAAAAAAAAAGAAAAGAAAGAGCTTAATTTTACGTTAAAAAACCGAAACTACTTTCTTGCCAACCCATTATGCTCACATATGCGGATGACATCGCCATTATTGGAGGGAACCAACGGACTGGTAATAGTCCGTTTATAGCTATTGAACTAGAACAAGAAAGCTAGGCTCTGCAGAAAGCAACGTCTGCATACGTTGTTAACAAGAATGGACATCAAACATCAACGAATCAGAACGTACGACCAAAAAAACCACGTCGTTGTCAGTCAAAAAAGATATGCTTATGGTTTTCATGGATTACAGCGGTGTAGTGCATCATGATATGCACTCTACCATGCCATGGTAGAGACTCTATCCCCAAACTATCTCTATATTCCTTAACCTATGCAAAGAAAAAAAGTTAATAATGTTAATTTTTTCAAGAAAATTTAAGAAATATAAGAAAATATCCAATCTGTCCTTACTGATTTCAATCGATGACATGGTGCAGAATCATCTTGAAAGATCACTGTTTCTACGTGTTCAGTTAAAGCCTCGATTGTGGGCAAAACGCCTTTTTTTTATAATTTCTATATAAGCTGAGTTTACACTACCTTTTAGCAATATAATTTCTCCAACACCATGACTGGTTATTGCTCCCCAGACCATAATGTATGGCGAATGCTCTACAGTACTCTGTACACGTTCACCACTGTATCGTTCATTCTTTCTACGACGCACCTTGACCCCTGAATCTGGACCAATCAAATTTATTTCGCTTTCATCAGAGAAAATTATTTTAGCCCGATCATCTACTGTCCAATTTGTCCTTTCTTTACACCAATTTAGCCGCGTAGACCGCATTTTCGCCGTAAAAAGCGGTTTTTTTTTGCAGCTTGTCGGGTATTTAAGTTATTTTTCTTTAAACGACGTTTTATAGTACAGTTGAGCTACCTATTTCCACATTATGAACATCTTTTAGCTCTGCCGCGATTTCTGTGAGCAGTTTTTAAAACGATTGCGCAGAGATATTCGGACTAAATTTCTGTCCTCACGCTCATTCGCCTTCCTTGAACGTACGCTGTCTGACTGGCGCACTAAACTCTCCGTTTTCAAATATTTTGCCCAAAATCTTCTTACCAATGTCATATTTTGCTTTTTATAAACAATTATGTCAATTTTCTGCTTTTCTGTTAAAACCATCTTTTTGCACCTATCTTAACAACTGATCTGCCAGTACTGCCAAAACTGATGCAATTTTTACATTTTACAGAAAACAAACTATATATGGTGAGTCCCGTTAGATAACGTTTCTTGTTTACAAGCCGCAGAGAAGCACTTATACGGAAAAAGATGTGCTCTCGGCTTTTTTTTTTTGAGCGTAAGTGTACATATAGGCGGAGCTCTATAGTATTGGGTCTATAACTTTTTTTGCTAAGAGATGGCGTAACTTGTATTATTCCATTGGAACATGCGTTGGAAAGCTACTGTCATTGTACGTCATTTCAGTATATGTCATTCATTTGAAGCGTAAACAACAATAATTTTTTTTCACTCAAATATGTCGAACTTTTTGCCTGAAAAAGTGTTTTTGCGGGGAGGTCTTCTTCATTACTTTAATATGAAGAAAACTGCTGCCGAAAGTCATCGTATTTTGGTGGAAGTTTATGGTGAACATGCGCTAGCTGAGCGAATGTGCCAAGAGTCGTTTGCACGATTTAAAAGTGGTGATTTTGGCTTGGAAGACGATGAACGTCCTGGGCAGCTAAAAAAGTTTGAAGATGAAGAACTGGAAGCATTACTCTATGAAGATTGTTGCCAAACACAAGAAGAGCTCGCAGAATCTTTGGGTGTCACTCAAGCAGTCGTTTCAAAACGTTTAAAAGCAGCTGGATATATTCAAAAGCAAGGAAACTGTGTTCCACATGAACTCAAGCCGAGAGACGTCGAAAGGCGGTTTTGCATGTCCGAAATGCTGCTAGAACGCCACAAAAGGAAGTCATTTTTGCATCGGATTGTTACTGGTGATGAAAAATGGATCCATTACGACAACCCCAAGCGCAAAAAATCATATGCGAAACCCGGCCAACCAGCCAAATCAATGACAAAGCCGAATATCCATGGCGCGAAGGTAATGCTCTGTATTTGGTGTTATCAGATGGGTGTGCTGTATTATGAGCTACTAAAACCGGGTGAAACCATCAATTAATCCGTTTGAAGAGAGCAGTGGCCGAAAAACGCCCGGAATATGCGACCAGACACGAGGCAATAATTTTCCATCATGACAACGCTCGGCCCCACGTTGCTATTCCGGTTAAGAACTATTTGGAAAACAGTGGATGGGAAGTCTTACCCCAGCCGCCTTATAGCCCAGACCTTGCCCCTTCTGACTACCATTTGTTCCGGTCGATGCAGAACGCCCTCACTGAAATACGGTTCACATCAGAGCAGAATATCAAAAATTGGCTTGATTCATTCTTGGCTACTAAGCTGGCGCAGTTCTTTTGGGATGGGATCCACAAATTGCCAGAAAGATGGGAAAAAGTCGTAGCTTCAGATGGGCAATACTTTGAATAATACTATTGTACATTTTTTTTCTTAAATAAACGTCCAATACCTAGGACTCTTACTTGACTCTAATATGAAATTTTCATCTCACGCTACTGCATTGAAGAAGTACTTTATCTCCATACTTAGGCATTTTTATTACCTCCGTAATACATGTTCAACTAAGCTCCTAACCACAATTTATTATGGACTTTTTAATTCTAAGCTGCAATACGGTATAAATTGCTGGGGAGGTGGCTATCAAAAAAAAAATCCAGCTATTGCTAGACTTGCAAAAGAATGTTGTCCGAAAGATTTGTCGTAAACATGAAGTCTGGTAACCAAAACTTTCGTATAATCTCAAACTATAACCTACGTAATAACTAGCTTAATATGTTACAAGTGCCAAACTATCGAGCCGTCGCATATAGAAATTCTTATCGTTTATTTAATGTCCTCCCGGAAGAAATCAGATGTGTTTACATGTCCAAATGTTTTCGAAAGCGCGTAAAAATTGGCTGTTCGCTCAAGATTATTATATGTAGTTTAGACTCTCTTACTTCTAATATTTTGATGTAACTTTTATTTAAACTTTTGATATCAGTATATTGACTACATATATTTTACATCCTTTACGAAGTGATAACAAATTGACATCATGTTAAATGAATTACATAAATTGCTGAAATTTGTTTTATTTTTTCTCTATTTTTTGTTCAACACCCCACCCCATCTTATTGAAGTGGCATTCAACACTATTTGAACTCACTCAGTATAAAATATCGAATGCCACCAGATTTATTTATTTATTTATCTTTTTGCTTACTTTACTTTGTAATTCTTATATGGATTTGTTTTTATATTATATTTATAAGTAATTTAAGAGAAATAAGAAATGCTAAACAAGTCCATTAATTTGATATAACTAAATCATAAAACCTTTTCATCTTATAGGTATATAATTTATAGAAAAAACTGTTGAAGGTAAAGAGATTTTTCGAAATACCTATGTACATATGCAGAGCCCATGTATAGGGGTCACATTTTAAGCCAAGTTAATTTCCAGCAACTGTCTAAGGCAGTTATTTGATGATTAGACAAGGCCTTTATGGGGTAAATAGAAGGCAGGTGTTAAGAAAAAATCCCTTACCTCACAAGTTTGTGCTATTTTAAAAAACAAAAAAAAAAAAAAAAATCCTCCATTCTATTGTCAAGAAGTTGTGAGCGCCTCAGCAAAGTCAACTCGAACCCAACCACAAAAAAAAAGAGAAAACCTTGCTGATACAGTGCCACATTGGTCGAATGTGCAAAGTTTTACGTAACAGAAAATAAAACCGCCATGGAGCACATTGTCGGCTGTAATGTTAAGAACAATGTCACACCACTTCCTCGTTTGACATTTCAATTACTGAGCTGTCATTGTATTCGCTGCTGTGCAGAAGACAAATACTACATACCGGGCTACAAGTATTCGTACCCGTACAAACGTGTAATAAAATTAAAGGTCGAAGGTGACTCTAGTGGTCACTTATTCTGTGATCTTTTTCTTGAGTAATATTTAACCGATGCAATGCGAGAAACATAAAGTGACACTTTTTTATTTTGTCATATCAAAAAGTGGAGAGTATTCTAGTACCTACCTACCAACCTACAATACAACCAGATGTGACAGAGATCAGCTATGGAATTCAAAATGAAAGCATTGAGTTTGACAGTTTTTTAACATTTATGTATTTTTTCTGCTGTTTCGGGGTTAATGGTGCTTCCAGCCCATAAGTTAGGAGGTGAGCAGAAAGTGTGTTTTTTTTTTCAGGTTTTTCACATAAACACACGTGTGTGAACGCAGTGAAAAATTCAAACATTTACATAAATAGCCACTTTGACAAGGCAACTGTCACGTCGGATATTATTTTGCAAACGCATGCACTATTATCACTAGATGTGGTGGTGGTGGTAGCCTAAATCACCACTCGCATGTAACAAAGTACACACGGAACTATTGTATATGGGGAGAGACGACTGATACTCAACAGCAGAAAGTACACCCAGGAAAAATGCTCGAATAATATACAGTACAGGCGAACAAAACGAATGAGGAGAAAAGGAACTGAAAGGAATTGAAAGGAGTCTTTACTCGTAATTTCTTTAGAAAATCGGCCATTGAACTCATCGCCCCAAAGACGACTTTAGAAATCATCGTCGTCGTCGGTCGTCGGTCGTCGGTCGTTGTCGTTGTCGTCATCAACTTTCAACAACACAGCAATGCATACAATAAAATGCTTGCAGGAATGCATACATGCATGCGAACATATTACCCATGCACAAGTTATGCATATGTATCGTATAAACGACTTTCGTTCATGCACACATACTGAAGCAAAAGACTTCAATGCTTTGTGGAATTTCTATGGCGATCGCACAAAAGGAATATCAATCTGACGGATGCATACTCCACGGTATCCTCCTCAATTGACTTTACTAGATACTATAACGATTCGTTATACGAGTGGTTTCTATGTAGTGTGTAACAATTGCCTAAAAGAATGGTATGTGAGTTTGTGTATATGATCGGGCCTAGGACGATCTTTTTTAGGACGACCGACGTATACCAGCATAATGTTGCCCGGGAGCATATGGTATGTTTTGAAGAAATCCGGGAGTTTGTTACCCCCGTCTAATTTAAATTAGAGAACAAAAGGAAACAGTACAATTGAAGGATTTCCTTCTTTTAAGGGATTTTCATCCCCTTAGAGGAATATGTAATTTGTTTTTCGACCCCTTAATGCGATTTGTTGTTATTCAGCAAACCCCCATGCAATGTTGCTATCTACTTGTAATAAGGAGTTCTTTGAGTTTAATGTTGCCTATTGGGATCTTCTTGGGTTTAAAAATAAATCAAGCAGACCCATACATGAGGGTGTACGAAGGATAGATGATTCTTATTTTAATAGATTGATTGTGAATACTAATATATACTATATTATGGAGTGGTTAATAAACGTTTTATTCCCTCCAAGAAAAACGTCTAGTGTCCGGTCTTTATTTTTTGAATTCAGATAAAAGCGATGGTCAAAAGTTTAAGTTAACCTTACCGGAAACTAGGAAAAGGATTTCGGAAATGAATTTATAATAAATATTTCAGCTCGACATAGGTATGTCACTAGGAACGGGCTCTCTCTCTGATCTTTCTGCTATAAAAAGCAACATGATGTGGAAATAAAGAAGTTGAAAAGCAATTGGAAATCAGAGAAAGATTTTTTTTTTTGTTATTTATTGGGTATATGATTTATTTCGTGCGGTTTTTTTTCCAAAATTTGAACGTTTATTTAAGAAAAACATGTAAAATAGTATTATTCAAAGTATTGCCCATCTGAAGCTACGACTTTTTCCCATCTTTCTGGCAATTTGTGGATCCCATCCCAAAAAAACCACGCCAGCTTGGCAGCCAAGAATGAATAAAACCAATTTTTGATATTCTGCTCTGATGTGAACCGTATTTCTGTGAGGGCGTTCTGCATCGACCGGAACAAATGGTAGTCAGAAGGGGCAACGTCTGGGCTATAAAGCGGGTGGGGTAAGACTTCCCATCCACTGTTTTCCAAATAGTTCTTAACCGGAATAGCAACGTGGGTCCGAGCGTTGTCATGATGGAAAATTATTGCCTCATGTCTGGTCGCATATTCCGGGCGTTTTTCGGCCACTGCTCTCTTCACACGGATTAATTGATGGTTTCACCCGGTTTTAGTAGCTCATAATACAGCACACCCATCTGATCCCACCAAATACAGAGCATTACCTTCGCGCCATGGATATTCGGCTCTGCCGTTGATTTGGCTGGTTGGCCGGGTTTCGCATATGATTTTTTGCGCTTGGGGTTGTCGTAATGGATCCATTTTTCATCACCAGTAATAATCCGATGCAAAAACGACTTCCTTTTGTGGCGTTCCAGCAGCATTTCGGACATGCGAAACCGCCTTTCGACGGCTTGAGTTCATGTGGAACCTAATTTCCTTGCTTTTGAATATATCCAGCTGCTTTTAAACGTTTTGAAATGACTGCTTGAGTGACACGGAAAGATTCTACAAGCTCTTCTTGTGTTTGACAACAATTTTCATAGAGTAATGCTTCCAGTTCTTTATCTTCAAACTTTTTTGGCTGCCCAGGACGTTCATCTTCTTCCAAGCCAAAATCACCACTTTTAAATCGTGCAAACCACTTTTGGCACGTTCGCTCAGCTAGCGCATGTTCACCATAAACTTCCACCAAAATACGATGGCTTTCGGTAGTAGTTTTCTTCATATTAAAGTAATGAAGAAGAACTCCCCGCAAAAACACTTTTTCAGGCACAAAGTTCGACTTATTTGAGTGGAAAAAAATTATTGTTGTTTACGCTTCAAATGAATGACATATACTGAAATGACGTACAATGACAGTAGCTTTCCAACGCATGTTCCAATGGAATAATACAAGTTACGCCATCTCTTAGCAAACCGCACGAATTAAGTTATAAACCCAATATAAAATACAAGTGTATTCATCTAAATCTATATTGTCCCCTTCAAAGTAATCCCTTTCGACTGAAATACACTTATGCCAGCGCTTGATCCAATCCTCGAAACATTTTTTATATTCGGTTTTCGGTATGTCCATCAGTACTTCCTACGATTTTTCCATTACTTCCTCTCGACTGCTGAAACGCGTTCCCCGTAGTGGCTTTCTAACTCGATTGAACAGAAAAAGTCACAAGGAGCCAGATCAGGTGAATTCGGTGGCTGTTGGATGATGGCACTGTGCGACAGTGTATTATCATGGTGCAAAATCCACAAGTTTTCTGCCACAATTCTGGTCTCTTTCGGGGAATTGCTTCACGCAAACGTCTCATAACGCCCAAATAATACTCTGTACCATACCGTTGTAATCCATGAGAACCGTGAGCATTGCCTTCTTTTTTGACTGACAACGACGTGGGTTTTTCGGTCTCGGCTCATTTGGTGAACGCCATTCACTTGCCTGATGTCTGGATTGCGTGTCGTACTCATAAACCCACGTCTCGTCTCCAGTAATGATCTTTTTGATGAATGTGCGATCGGATTCAGCCTCGCAACTCGCAAATCATCTCTTTCGCAACGTCAACACGGTCTCTTTTTTGCATGAAATTGAGGTCTTTTGGACCCACTTTGCTGCCACACGACGGAAACGTGAATCATTAACCAAAATGTTTTGGACGGACCCATATGCAATGTTCAAGTCCTCCGCTATCTCTCTGATGGTTAATTTGCGGTTATTGACCAACATTTCTTTTACTTCATCAATGTTTTCGTGGGTTTTCGATGTCGATGGTCTGCCACTGCGTTCATCATTTTCGATTGACTCACGACGATCAGTTTTGAACCGCTCGTGCCACAGGTAAACGACCGTTTTCTTTAGAGAATCGTTGCCGAGACACTTTTCCAACATTTCCAACTTTCGCGCACCATTAAATCGGTTTTTTACGCAAAATTTAATACGAGTACAAGTTCGTTGTTGCAAATTTAAATTTCTATGTAGAATCGTAAAAAATCGCCCACACGCACAGAGATAGATGTACTCTTGGCTACGTAACTTTTGCAAATGTTAGCTACGCTATGACACTAATATTTAGAGGAAATATCAACAACAGATTTACCAACTTAACAAAAAAAAACAGAACTCAAATCGGAACAATGGAAGCGCCCCACGGTGCTTATTTTTGATCAAGGTGGTATGTCCAATTTTCTATAAAAAAAATTATTCAACTTAAGTGCGACATGGATAAGTCAAAAAAAAAAAGGGACTTATGTCCCGGAGATTTATGTCCCTGCGCCAATATTTTCATTGTATTTTCTTCAACAGGGATTTGCAAAAAAAGAGCTCCAATTCGCCTCGGATCGGTGTATATATCTAACCATGCCACAAGAAGATGTGAGCCCACTGGTGTCGATTTTGAGGAGTATTTTCTTGGCCAGTTTGGCACTTGTTCCATACAAATCCTCTGGATACAATTGAAGTGGTATTCACATTACAAACTGGAAAGCATAACTACTCCCTTGCCTCTTTAAGACCCCACTAGTCCTACTTCTTTTTTATTGAAGATTTAGGAGAAACTGTAAGAGTTGCACTTCCGCAAAGTTGCCTTTTGTAGCTGGTCTCTCTCTGAGATACACATACTTATCAGCGAGGAAAATCCTGCGCGACTGTGGTAAGGTTTGAGTGTCCACTTAACGAGAGGGAGTACGAGTGTGCACTAGACATTTTCATTAATATTAGGAGTGCTTCAAAAATGCAATCTTTGTGCAACGCCGACGCACGATAGGCAAAACATTGGTTTTATGGATAAGAGCAATGCTCATAAACAAAACTGAAAGGATAAGCAAAGCTTGCCACTGGAGTTTT
Source organism: Volucella zonaria (assembly GCA_963966105.1). Taxonomy (NCBI): domain Eukaryota; kingdom Metazoa; phylum Arthropoda; class Insecta; order Diptera; family Syrphidae; genus Volucella; species Volucella zonaria. The sequence continues at coordinate 74,930,399 of OZ014530.1, read as the reverse complement.
CTGATTGCTCTTTTATGGGGATATTTCTGATATCACCGTTCAAGTTTATGTGCGCAACTTCGCCGTGCTTCATATCGGTTGGTACTTCGAATTTGTGTGCTCCAAGACATAATGTGTGATCGACGATTGATGCACTTATATAAAATTAATTAATAGGAAATAGAAAGGCTTTCAGAAAATCCTTCCAGAGCCGTATTAATGTCTTTAGAAAAGGAGGAGGTTGGCTTGATTGCAGTACAAGTTTATTAGCATTCACTCTCCATGAGGGGTTCTCTACGGGTCAGAATAACTTGGCTTCTCTAGGTAGCCACCGAAGTTTGGCCTTGTCAAACCAGGCTTGAGTTGCTTAATATTCGTACATAAGTTTGAGGGTTGGTCAAAAAGAAAATAGAAACACTGTAATAATCTCTGGAACATGACGCATTTTCAGAAGGTTAGGACATACTCGTACGTCCTTGAATTCAAGCATTCCAATCAACCATGGCGTCAAAAATCAGCAATCAATAGCGGAAATTTTATATGAGCTCCTTTAAAATATTTGGAGATGAGGTTTCAGGATTATTCAAGGTGCCGAAACAGAAAAATCGTTGATAAGTCAACAGAAGTGTGGTGAGATATGGGGACAGATTGAGGATTTCAAATTATAACATGTATTACTACAGTGATTACGGCGCGTTAGAAATTATAATCAAAGCTAACTTTGCCAACATCAGCTTGATATGCGCTCATGACTCTACAGTGTTACCATAGCTCCCGCGAAACAACATACTAGCGATGTTCTAAGTATCATATAACATTAGAGTTATTTTCTAGATGATTTCAGTACCAAAATAGGAAATGAGGACATATTTTGTAGAACAGGACAACGCGTAGTACCACGAAATTTACGGCTGAATATTATTATAACTAGCACGTTCACAACTCTATAGCACTCTGCAAGCTGTATGAAGTACGGCTTCGATATTAAGAATCGAACCGAAGCAGCGAAACTAATGTGCTGGATTTCACCCGACCAATCTCACTTCCCATAACAGAGTGTACGTGTGGCACTATGAAGCGGCTCTGCATAAAATGAAAAGAGCGGCTTGCAGTGAAGATAACTTTGTTAGAATAAAGACAAGATTGTTTCAAATATTTTGTAGGCTGAAAGTATGACAAGCGACTGGAACAGCATCGTTTGCCAGATACACAAGACAAGAGACCATCTATACCAAGGGCTCAAAGAAATCTGTTTTTCTTTAACATCGCGAACTGGATCTTATCTGCCATATTGTATAAACACGTATGGCCATTTTTCAACAATGTGATTGGTGCCTATCAGTAAGTCCACAATTGACTAAATACTAAGGCTGCAACAGATCCTTGAGAAAACTAAAGAACTCCAGATCAATGCTTATCACTTATTGACCGATTTGAAAGTTGCATATGACAGACAATATAGAGACGAGACATACAAGACCATCAGATTGCGTAGAAAGGGTTTGATAGAGGTTTTTAGAGAACTTAGGTATACCACCTTGATCAAAAAGTTCCCGGCCATACCAATAGTGCGGCGCTCCCATTGTTCCGATTTGAGTTCTGTTTTTTCTGTTAAGTTGGTAAATCTGTTGTTGACATTCCCTCTGAATCTTAGCGTCATAGCTTGATATTTGCAAAAGTTGCGTAGACAAGAGTACATCTATCTCTGTGCGTGTTGGTGATTTTTTACAATTTTAGAAATGGATTTAAATTTTGCAACAACAAGGTAGGGGTAGGTAAGAGTGGCTGTTGGATAAAAACCAACAAACTTAGGCCTAATGGCCCATTGTGATGCCACGTGGGTCTATGATCCTCTTACTGATGGAACCAGTTTGATCTTCTGACGAAGCGAAGGAGACTGTTTACGTCTGTATTTTTCAGATCGTTTAGGTCGTTGTAGAAGAAGGCTCCTAAGTGAAGTTTTCTTCTCTGGGAGAGAGCTGAACATGTACAGAGTAGGTGAAGGGTTGTCTCCTCCTCCTCCTCGTCCATGTAGCTTCTGCAGAAATCATTTGTAAAGGCGCCAAGCCTTCTTGCGTGCTTGCCTATAAGGCAGTGTCCAGTGATGACACCTATGATAGCGCTGAGATGTTCCTTATTTAGAAGCGATACAGATCCAGTTTTGGCCAGATCTGTTTCGTCGCTAGACATGTTGGTCCAACAGTCCACCTAAGGTCTGTTCTTTTATTGGCATTCAGCTTTAATATTAGTTTGCACGCAGCGATTGGGATACCTATGCTACCCCTTTCCGGTAGAATAGGTAAAGTGGTTCCAATTTTGGCGAGTTCATCGGCTCTACAATTCCCTGGAACGTCTCTGTAGCCCGGCACCCACCAGAGGTGAAGGTTGAACTGCTGTGCCATCTCCATAAGAGATGATCGGCAGTCAAGGGCGGTTTTAGAATTCAGTGAGACTGAGTCCAGGGATTTGATAGCGGCCTGCCTATCCGAAAAGATGCGGATATCCTTTGCAGATATCACGTGTTCTTCAGCCAGGACAGAGCTTCTTTAATCGCTAAAATTTCCGCCTGGAACACGCTACAGTGATTTGGAAGGCGGAAAGAGAGGCTTAGATTTAGCGTGTCTGAGAAAACACCGCCACCAACCCCGCTATTGGTTTTAGATCCATCTGTGTAGAGATGGATCGACTTGTCCTCCATGAAAGCATCTTCGTCCCAGAAGGATCTAGAGGGGAAGCTTACATGGAAGTTTTTGTCAAACCAAAGTTCAGGTATGGTGTAATCGATGTTCTCTGTGGGGATTCCTAATGTATTAAGAATATTGGCGTGGCCAAATGAATTATTAGTCCACTGTTTAGTCGCTTTAAGGCGTATAGCTGCAATCGCAGTTATTTGCCGGCTGAAAATATCGAGGGGTATTAGATGAAGCAGAATGTCTAATGCCGCAGAGGGGGTGGACCGCAAAGCTCCGCGTATGCATAGACATGCTGTTCTTTGGACTCTGCTTAGCTTAATGCAGTTAACCGCACTTTCTAAGGCCGTCCACCAGACTATCACCCCGTAAGTAAGTATCCGTCTTATGACCGAGATGTACAGCCAGTGGGTAATCCGAGGTTGAAAGCCCCATTTATTTCCAATGGCTTTTTGGCAAGAGAATAAAGCTATTGTAGCCTTATTGACTCTTCCTTGAATGTTAGGTTTCCAGTTTAGTTTTCTGTCAAAAATGAGACCCAGATATTTTGCTGTATCGGAAAATACTAGACTGGTACCGTTTATTAAAGGAGGGTCTATATTTGGAATTTTATATTTCCTGGAGAAGAGGACAAGATCAGTTTTATGGGGGTTAATTCCCAATCCACAGCGATCTGCCCAACGGGTTAATCTATTGAGATTTAGTTGAAGGAGTTCTTTAATGGTATTAAGATGCTTACCTGAGACGGCAATAGCAAGGTCAACTGCATAGGCAATCATCCTGCTACCTCGCGCCTCCAGGTATATCAGCAGTTCATTTACTACTAAGTTCCACAGAAGGGGAGAGAGGACACCGCCTTGCGGCGTACCTCTGCTGACACATCTTTTGCAACAACAAACTTGTATTAAATTCTGCATAAAAACCGGATTTAATGGTGCGCGAACGTTGGCAATATTGGAAAAGTGTTTCGGCAACGATTCTCTAAAGAAAACCAGTGGTACGAGCGGTTCAAAAGTGGTCGTGAGTCAATCAAAGCTGATGAACGCAGTGGCAGATCATCGACATCGAAAACCGACGAAAACATTGATGAAGTAAGAGAAATGTTGGTCAATAACCGCAAATTAACCATCAGAGAGATAGCGGAGGACTTGAACATTGCCTATGGATCCGTCCAAGACATTTTGGTTAATGATTTGGGTTTCCGTCGTATAGCAGCAAAGTTGGTGCCAAAAGACCTCAATTTCATGCAAAAAAGGGACCGTGTTGACGTCGCAAAAGAGATGATTTGCGAGGCTGACCGCTGAATCCGATGCCACATTCATCAAAAGGATCATTACTGGAGACGAGCCGTGGGTTTATTAGTACGACACGCGTTATGAGACGTTTGCGTGAAGCAATTCGCCGAAAGAGACCAGAATTGTGGGCAGAAAACTCGTGGATTTTGCACCATGATAATGTACCGTCGAATAGTGCCATGCGCAAATGCGACAAATACCATCCAAAAGCCACCGAATTCACCTGATTTGGCTCCCTGTGACTTCTTTCTGTTCAATCGAGTTACAAAACCACTACGGGGAACGCGTTTCAGCAGCCGAGATGAAGTAATGTAAAAATCGCAGGAAGCACTGATAGACATGCCGAAAACCGAATATAAAAAATGTTTCGAGGATTGGATCAAGCGCTGGCATAAGTGGGTTGCAGTCGATGGGGATTACTTTGAAGGGGACAGTATATGTAGATTTAGATGGATAAACTTGTATTTTTAATTTTCTGAATAACTTTTTGATCAAGGTGGTACGAGGGGCGTTCAATATATTCTCGGTATCCATATGAAGGAAAATGCGAATTCAATTTAAATTGTTTTTATTTTTCAATATGATCTCCCCTAACATCAATGCATTTGTTACATCTTGAGATAAGCTTTTTTAAGCCCTCAAAATAATAAATTTCCTCTTTCTCTGCAAAATACCGACTTGAGTTCTTCATCATCCGAAAATCTTTTTCCACGAAGACATTTTTTCAAATCCGGAAACAGGAAATAATCACTAGGGGCAAGGTCTGGACCATAGGGTGGGTGTTGGATTTCTTTGAAACCACAATCTCGCGCAGCAGCCTTGGAAACTCGCGCCGTGTGAACAGGAGCGTTGTCATGAAGAAGCAACACGCCCGCTGCGAGTTTACCCCGTCTTTTCTTTTTAATTTCCTCCCGCAAATTATGCAAAGTGGAAGCGTAGGATGTGGCGTTGATGGTTTCACCTTTTTTTTTTGTACTCAATGAGCTAGATTCCCTTTGAGTCCCAAAAAACTGTGGTCATGAGCTTCCCGGCAGACGGAGTGACTTTGAACTTCTTCGGAGGGTCTGTTCCTTTTTTATGCCACTGCATGGACTCTTGTTTGCTTTCAGGGTCATAGTGGTGGACCCATGTTTCGTCCCCAGTAACAATTCGATCCATAACACCGTCCGCGTTCTCACTACACATCTCCAAAAGCTCTCTACAGCATGCGATTCTCACTTTTTATCTGAGGCGATGTGAGCATTCGTGGCACCCACCTTGCACTGACCTTTGAAAGGTTAAGATGGTCATGAAGAATGGTGTGAATGGTACCAATTGAAAGCTTGGTGATCTCTGCCATCATTTTCACCTTTATTCGGGCATCCTCAAGAACAAGTTTTTCGACTTCTTTGATGCTTTCTCCCGTACAAGCAGTAGCCGGGGCGCCGGAGCGGGGGTCGTCCTCAATGCTCTCTCTGCCTCTCTTGAACTCACTTGACCACTTTTGCACAGTTGATAATGAAGGTGCGGAACCCTGGTAAACAGCCACCATCTCTTCATGAATAGTTTTTTGACTTTTTCCTTGCTTAGTGAGAAATTTAATTACAGCGCGATGCTCAATTTTCACCATCATCGTCTCAGTTGCCATTATGATTCTGTTTAACTAGAGATAAATCGCGAATTAATAATCACATTTATATGAAATTTTACATGAATGCACTAAAATAATAGTATTACTTGATAAATAAGTCAATTTATATATGCAACCACAGCTTCACCCCGATATCGAGAATATCTTGAACGCCCCTCGTATATCAAAAAGTACTAGAGCCATAAAAAGTATAGAAGCGCTATGGGATATTTTAACATCAAAGTACATAAAATATACTGTAAATCTATTTACTTACGCTACACTCCGAGATGGACCTGGGTTTCAATGAACATACCTCTCCAACCAGCTCTGCTGCATGTAATCCGAAAATTTCCAAGCTAGAACGTTGGTGTCAATTCGCTCTAAATTCCACAGTGCCCTAACCCGATGGATTCTGACTATTTAAGCTAAGTTCATGCCGCTATGCAACACGTTCAGTTCTTGGGTAAATCTCTCTTCGTCTATGCGTAGATCACTCCAAGCCCTTTTCTCTCGAAACGACCAGGCTCCTCCTCATCTTTTTTATATAAAGTCCATACCCCTGCGTTTTAGAAGAATACTGGAAAGATTAATGTTATTATGGTTGCCCGAGAAAGGGTTCTGCTACTCAATTGCCTTCTGAGCCTAAAGAAGCCCTAAGAGTTACTTTTAGACTAATCTCACTTTTCATATTAACTGCGGAGTACTTGACAAAGTCCTTGACTCCTTAACCTCCTCGACACCGAAGTTAGAGCTATCTACTATGCTTCTATGCTTCGTTTTCCCTTCCTTCCTTTTTCCTTCGTTTACCGAATTCGCTGTTGCTTCAATACACGAAAAGGTCTCACAAACAGCTGACTGTGTTCTGCCGATAATGCCATCTGCATAGACAGGTAGGTAGCCATATAGACTTTTGAAAGATTGCCCCTCAGGTGTTCAGTTGCAAGATTCGCACAATTCTCTCAAACACAATGTAAGAAACTTTTTTCGACATCAAGGTCAAAAAAGTGCTACAAATTTAAAATTTTTAGTAGCGTAAATGACGCCGAAACTCCGCTTAAACTTAAGGTTTTCCTATATAAATATCGCAGTGTTACGAGTAGATGATGCACAATGATACATAAAGAAAAAATAACAGTGACCGAGATGTAAATTTAAGGAATGCCGCATATGACCTTATTGGCGCGTGTTAATTCAAATCCCATTTAGAAACCAACAGTTGATGAACGTTTGTCTAAACGCATCGACCGATATTGCCATTTTCAGCGAATGTCATCTGAAATTTAGCGACAAAAAGCAATATGGACATAGTTCCAGCCGAGGTTTGAAGGAGACGACGAAAGAAAAAAATTAAATCACTCCAATTTAAAAACATCTGCATCTCCCGGTCTAAACGACGAGATGATACTTAAAAGTCCGTCCTGTAGAATGTTACGAAAGTCCGCAAACAAGGCAGATACGTGGGAGAAATATATATGTAACATGATTTGCACGTACTTGTAGGTGGACGGTAAATATTTCAGCGATTAATAAAAGAAAAAGAAGAAGATTAGATGACCGTGAGCATGATCAAATTAAGTGGACTAGTGCAGTTGCGATGAGTTGTACTTATTCCGTTCTAACGTCATTGGGAAGGGAAAGGTAACTCACACTATTCTCAGAATAAATCAGTTTCCCTAACCGAATTAAAGCCTTGCTCAGTGAGGAAAAACTAGAACAGAAAATCACAGATTCGCGAAAAATGTCAGATCAAAGCTAGAACAGAAAAGTAGAGTCCATATGTTAGCTGTCAAAGACGTTGGCATTCGGCATTTGTCATTTCTTGAGAAGTTGTTGAAAAGTTGAAAAGATTCTAAAAGTGAAATACAAGCTTGACAAGCTTGAATAAATAAAGATGGCTTTAAATAAAATTCAACAAATTATATTAGAAGAATTGGTGGACAGTGATTGTGGCAGTGATATCAGCTTGTCGAGTGATGGAACAACAGATTCCAGAGATATGAAGACTTTAATGAGCGTTATTCCTTTTTCTGTCGGGAAAGATTCAAGGAACTGTATCGCACATGTCTTGAAAGAATGAAAAGGAATTTGTGACTCATTTCCGCATATCTCGCAGTCTCTATAAACGGTTGGTAGACACGTTTGCAACATCGGATATTTACGTCAAATTAGAGGCCCGCAAAACATATTCTGCTGAAATGCATATAGCGCTCTTTCTTTGGTTGATTCAACCTCGCCTTGGAAACTGTATGCAGTCTTATCAATAGAATGCTGTATTTCATCAGCAAACTTTGCGACTCGGTCATCCGATGGCCTACTGAAGATGAGAAAATGGAAACCAGCTCGTATATGAGGAACAAAACTGGAATTGAAGGTGTTATAGGTACTAAATTAATTGCATATAATAATTGTTAAACGCTGTAGTAACCTACATCTTTTCTTACTTTTGCAGGGATCATAGATGGTACAAAAATCAAAATTGACCCCCATAGGCATGGAAAAGACGACAACATTGATAGAAAGGGCATTACAAGTCTAACTCTTCAAGCAATATGCAACGAGAAAAGGAAGTTTACAGACATTTTCGTTGGATATCCGGGTTCTGTCCATGACAATAGGGTTTTTGAGAATTCGGATATATATTCTAAATTACCTAATTTATGTGGGAGCGGGTTTCTATTGGGAGATTCCGCTTATGCGTGCTTACAGTTTTTAATAAACCCATATCGCGACAATGGACAAGGCAGAAGTTTTTTAACCGTAATAGACCACTCCTTTGGTGTTCTTAAACAGCGCTTTCGACAGCTTTATTATTGCAAGCTGAGAGGAGTGAAGAAACTCTGTCATTTTATTCGAGCTTGTGTTGTGCTGCATAATTTATGCAACGATGATGAGCTACCATTTGAAATTGACGAAAACGTTGAAGAAAATGACAATTTCAATACAGTTGCTGACCAGCAGTATGGCTTCAGCCTTCGAATTAGGCTGTGTGAAGAAGTGTTTTCGCATTTTAATTGAGGAGATAAGAAAAACTAAATCAAGAATCATAAAATTATTTTTTTTACTTTTATTTTTATGCATTTAGTTTTTATTTAAAGAATCTATTAGAGCCAAACGCAATTCGAGCTTCCCTTCTCTCTGTTTGGCCAACTCAGCAGTTCCCTCTCTATAGGCCTCAAGCTTGGTATATTTGTATACACGGTCTGCGCTCCTTTCTTCAGCGAACTGCTCCCTCCACTTCTTCAGCTCTTCTGCCACAGTGCTGGTTTTCTTTCATTTTCTTGGTGGCTCTACGTTCTCTGAAGATGTTTCTTCTATGCTATCCAGCGGAGTATCAATTTCACTGGCTGGCATTCCTTATTAACAAAAAAATGGAGCGGTTTTGAATGTTTTGTATTATTTATTGTTATATGTACACTTACTTGCAATGGAAGACATTCCAGCCTCTATCAATATTGCCTCCTTTGCCTTTTCACTACTGTCCAACCGATAGGCTGGAATAATTGCAGGTCGGTCCAGCAGTACATCTGAGAACTCCCTATTGTGTTTATGGAAATAGATTTATAACATATTTATGATATAAGAAATTAGAATGTACGAATATAAATTACATACTTTTCATACGCACAAGTGGCCCTGTTGTTGCCTGTTGTGGCATTGTGCTTCATTTTAGTCTTGAACCTACGTTCAAGACTCTTCCACTTCCCTTCAAACTGGACCACAGTGAAATCTGATCCGGCCAGCAATTTTATTTTTGTTTTGAGGGAAAATATTTTAGCTTTGGCTCTAAATCTTTATAAAGACTTATGAGGAGCTGGCAGTACTTCTCCAGCCAAATTGCCTTTTGTTTTTCTTCTGCAGCTGTTGCAATTTCTACGAAATTCTGACTGGTGGCTGATTCGGCTAAAAACGACTGGTTAAATATTTCCTGGCGAAATTCTTTACCTAAAAAAAAAATAAGAAAAAAATCTATATAAGTTTCCGACCGAAGATAGCGGCACTCTTCAATAAAACCTACTGAATGCTAGTTGTGCATCTTTTGACAGTTACTTACCGAAGTTTCAGTCATTTTGGACGCATAGTTTTTAGTTGACAGTCGTTTGAGTGAGTCGATGTGAGTATTTTTTTTTATGAAAATGGGAAGAATTGAGTATCGAGCTGTTATTAAATTCTTGTTTTTGAAAGGCAATACGTCTACGCAAATCAAAAATGAGTTGGACTCTGTTTATGGGGACTCTGCACGATCGCTTACCACAGTGAAATTTTGGGCAGCTGAATTTAAACGTCGCCGTAAGAGCTTGGGAGATGATGAACGTTCAGGACGTCCAAAAACTGCAACCACTAACGATAACATTGCTAAAGTTCACCAAATGGTGTTAGACGACCGCCGAATTAAAGTGAGAGAGATGAAAGTGTCCAAAGAACGTGTTTGTTACATATTAAATCAAGATTTAGGCATGGGAAAGCTGTCCGTGCGTTGGGTGCCGCGTTAGCTTACGTTAGACCAAAAACGTGTTCGAATGAACATTTCCAACGCTCTGTTGGCGCAGTTTAGGCGCAATAAATCGGAGTTTCGGCGCCGATTAATTACTGTAGATGAAACTTGGATACACTATTATACGCCCGAAACAAAAATTCAGTCAAAACAGTGGACTGCAAAGGGCGATTTGGCTCCAAAAAAAGCAAAAACTGTTTTTTCGACTTTTTCGGCTGGGAAAGTGATGTCGACTGTTTTTTTGGGATAGTAAAGGAGTTATCTTAATCGATTATCTTCAAAAAGGAAAAACCATTACAGGAGCATACCACGCATCATTACTTGCCAAGCTGAAGGCGGAAATTGCGAAAAAACGGCCACATTTGCAGAAAAAGAAAATCCTGTTTCACCAAGACAATGCGCCGTCTCACATCTCAGCGGTTGCCATGGCGAAAGTCCATGAATTACGGTTTGAACTGCTTGACCATCCGCCCTATTCACCAGATCTAGCCCCAAGCGACTTCCTTTTGTTCCCTCATCTAAAAACTGCGCTCGGAGGACAGAGTTTTTCGTCAAATGAGGAGGCAATCACCTTCGTGAACAATTATTTTGCAGAGAAAAACGCCAAGTACTATTTGGACGGGTTAGAGAGATGGGATCATCGCTGGGAGAAGTGTGTAGAGTTACAAGGAGACTATGTAGAAAAATAAAAAAAAAAATGAGAAAAAATGTCTTGTATCATTGTTCGGAAACTTTTCAGACAACCTTCGTAGAACCGTTTCGGACAGAGATTTTTCTCACTGAACAAAAAACCTTGTACTTTTCTGTTCTTTTCTGCCCAGAACAGCCTCACTGAACAGAGCTTATGTGAGTTTATGTATATGGTTTAGCTGTCAGCGGCTTGTCGTAAAGATTTGACTTCTGTTTGAAGAACACTGCATTGGCTTGGGTTAACAGAAAGGTGGAAGCCCAGGTCTTCTTCAACAAGATTCCTTTCAGGACTATTGACCCATTCAACAATATGTACGGCAGTCAGTTGTCATTTTGACTGCTGCTTAAATTATGAGCATAAGGTCAATGGTAATGTGTCTACCTCTAAATGTGTCCTTTTAAGAGCTACCATAAGGAAAACCACTGAGAAGGCCTACCACGAGTAAGACTAGTGATGCAAAATTTGTCACCAATAATAAATAGGTAGTAGGATACCTTATTCTAACAAAAAAATCTTAAAGTCACTGCTTAGGTAGGTATGTAGTGTATAAACTTGGATAGGTGGGTGTAACAACCAACCCTTGTGTCTTTTTGTTAAAAAAAATTTAATATACCTACATATGTACATAAGTATGGATGTACATTCACGATGTCAATGGATATGTATTTATTGCCGTTTTTAGAAACATCCAAAATAAATATTCGTATGCACATAACCATTTGCATAGATACGTAGTCCCACGAGCTGAGCTATTCCAAGGAAACAAATAAGGTCCCAACCAGCCCCCCAGCAACACAGCCCGCTTTTTATTTGCCTTGTGTTGATGACAGTACGAGTATAAAGGTATATATGTATTCTGCATATAACTAGTCCAAACTAAACAATATATGTAGCTGCTTTCGATCTCTCTATAACGTAGTTCATCGACCCAAGCACGTACTCATTCATACATACATACGTATGTACGAGTACACGCTCCAATGAAGATGAAGCAACGCTGTAAGACAATAATCAAAGCCAGCCCCACAAATGTAATTGCCAGGAGTTACGAGTATAGTGTTCCACAGTCGCGGTATCCGTATATGAGCACTTCAATCCCTGCAACCCTTCCCCAGATAACAATAACAACATGCATAGCTCGACCGACGAACAGAAAATGCGCCACAAAATCCAATTGCCCTCCCCTCAAAGAAGGGCTGTGTGGTGCTCGATTGAATCGCTGACGATTTAAAATTAGAAAATGGCTCAGTCGCACAGGAACAGTGCCAAGGATATCTTTACGATGCTGGTATCCCTACGAAAGTGCAGTCTAAATATAGATCTGCTCATTGAAAACGATCAACGTTGCCACTTTAGATTGTTTTCAAGACTTTTAGCCCTTTTTACCCCCTTCGAAGGAACGTGGTGGAACAAACACTGGCTATAGGACAAAACAGCGTACACGAGTATCGGAGTAGAAGGATCGACGTCAGAAACAGCATCCTTTTTTCCATTTTTAGAAATCCATCCAAATCCGTCCATCCTTTGCTTTGCACCTTGCTTCTACCCTCCTTGGAGATCGTTGAGATACATGGATCGACTCGATGAACATAGCGTGGGTTAGTTTATGTCTGTACATATCACTGTGCACCCTTCCGCTTTTGCTTTATCCTCGATCAGATGAGGTGATCGGGCCGCATCATCCTCATAATATGTATATTTGAGTGTATGCATGTATGTATATAAAGAAAAAACAAATCATTTCGTCCTCCCTCAGCGCAGTGTCGACGCAACAACAACTGTGCGCTTGAGCAATGTTCAGAAGACGTGTTGCAGGAGTGTTTCGCTATTGTGCCACACCGTTGTGTGGACAGTTTATTTGTTTTGCTTTTCTCGTTTATTTATCGTTATTTTTATTTTTGTCCTTCTCTTGTGTTTATTCAAACAGGGGGGAGAGAGAGAGCAACAATGGGACTTTAGTCTGGACTCTGGATTGGGACTTCGGTTCCATTCCATCTCCTTGCAAAGGAAACAAATTTTTAACATTTCGGTAGGACGAAGGCATTAGGTATAATATCGGTGTTGTCGACAATGCCGGAGGAGGAAGAGGTTTGATATGACTTAACGATTTTTTATTTTTTTCTCTTCATCCACACAATTCAAGTGATAAAAAAAAAAAAAACAACAAAATTTCAAGTGAAAAAGGATTGTGGTTGTTGAGTTTGGATGCTTGTCGGTCGGAATGAGGGAGGGGGGAAGGAGAGAAATACAAAATAAATAAATGATTGGTATTGCCGGTGGATGAAGTATATGAAACTGGTTACACAAGTTCCAATAAGGAGTCGAGATTTTATAAACCTGTTCTCTTTTCTTAGCGTTGCAGTCAAGAGTATATGACGATGCTGCTCCCCGGATGATGATGTCCTTTTTCAAGATTGAAACATGAATGTGGTAATATTCTGTGTATTTATATTTATGTGAGCATGTAAATACATATAAGAAAGTGCAACATACATATGTATAAAAAGATACAGGTAGGAATGAATGCACTGGAGTTTTAATAGTTTCCTTTGTTGGCCTTTTTGGGATCCTTTGTGTGGATATGCTACTTGCACGCCAGTTTTATGGTTAAGGATCCCACCAATCGGCCGTTCAATAAATTGACTTGTCCGCAGGACACCTTTTTAAAATGCTATGCAGACTGTACCTACATGCGTTGGATGTTGTTTTGGAGTCCATGCAGGGAAAAGGAATTTGGTTGGCACTCTGTTGACTTTATGCTAAATTAAATAGTGGGAAGGATTTTGTCTATAAGCTTTATATGATGTATAAGACAGTTTTGTTGTTTTTAATTTTTCTGCCAATTCCAGAAATCTGAACTCTATCCTAGTGACGTTGTCTTCAATGTCTCCTGTACTTTCTTGGCAGCGACAGCTTGTATACTTTCTTCGAACAGTAGCGTGCGACCGATCCACTGGAACTTTTTAAATTTAAGTTCGTGCAGCGTTGTCCCTCTACACTATTCGTTTATGAGCTGTTTCGCCAACAAATTCGCATTATCGGACTTAAAAATCTATTCACAAGCTTAGCAACGTACGAATGCGCACACCTTCATAAATTTGTTTCCTGTTGATAGGTATAGAGTTAGTGGAATAGGGCAAGTCTAATGTACCGCTTTTGTCTTCTTTTTACAATATAAACACCTGGGTACTACATCAGCACATAGGTAGTTACATATGTATGTGGTATTGGAAGTTTAACGCTGTTTAAGCCGGACATTCGCAGGGATAGTGCTCCATGGTGTCATCACTCTCACAACAGGCGCCGCAGGAAGTAGTGTCACTTATGTCTAGCACTCTTAGGAGCTAGTCAGAGGCGTAGGGTCCGTTACGATGTTAGTTAGTAGTCTGCAGATTATTCTGTCGAGGCTTTGGAGAAGTCCGAAAGTGTTTCTTTGGATTGCCTGCAACATTGCATGCAGCTTTGGATTTTGCTCATAAGAGAATTAACTATCAATGAAACCACCGCAGAGCCGAAGGAAATCCCAACCCAGTAATACTAAGCACTTCTATGAGGATTGCCTAGCAAATCATTAACGATCCCGCGATCATAGAAACCCTGCTTGCTGGAACTAGCTTGAAGGTGGTGAGATGAATCGGAAGGCCTCAAGTCGCTACAGACGCATACACATCGCCCTTTTTACAATATAATGTATTCCCTATGGATTCTGGTTGCTTTCGCTTGGAAGACAGAGATAAGTTTATTTAATGAGAAGCGAAGTCTATGTCTTCACGAAGATGTCAATGCCAAATCTTACAGGTAGTCTCTCTTAGTTGTCATCGCGGCATTCCTTCTGTGGTTCAGGTGGTGTCTGAAGCCAGTCATGAATATAGGTAAAGTCAAGTAAATATCCCCAACAGCACTGTCTGTAAGATTTTTCAGGATGGATTTTCTTAATTGCGTCCTTAATTTAATGACACTGTTTTTGAAAAATATATACTTACAGATAACGACAGAAAAAAACTGGCCTCAGTCAAGTGATTCGAGGTGTACCTAGACATCATTAGGGAAGACTCAATACTTTATATATTAAGTTGTTGTCTACTGTATTTGATGCCGGGCCGTCGTCCAATTATCAAGATAATATCCATCAATTCCTTTACTTGAGACTGAGTAAGGTCAATGAATCTCGAGAAGTTCTCCAGATGAGACCGGAAACTAAAGGAGGCTCACCCTTGGAGGATCAAGGTGTCATACGATCCGTGGTGACAGATCAACCTGGCTGAGGCTCAGCATCTCAAAAAAATCTCAGTTGTTAACCGAGTATTCGGATACATGACGACCTCCGGATTAACTAGCCTTATCTGTAGACAGCGGATTTCTGAACAGATGGACCTTTCTCCGGTACTCGTGGGATATCAATGGATGCATTCCCAAAAAAAAACCGAAACCGGTGCTCTTTTAATACTAGGCGGTAGAACGGTGACTGCACCGATTACCGGCAATGCTCCTGCATTGTCAAGCGGAGGTAAAACTGTGGCAGTAAACCAAATCTTCAAGGAGTGGTAAGTCTGTGACAAACCGTGGTCCTATCACTTCCTCCACCCTTAGGAGCAGGAAGTTTGTGACTGGTCCCCGTCCTTGCTGCTGTCAGGGACTCAGTCGCGTGGCAAGCCCTATCAAAGGTGCTCTATATCTGCCGCTGAAATGATTTACGTATTATCAAAACGTTCGAATTCATTCTGGAGGCTGAGAGAACTTCGGACATGAAGACCAAATAGAGTGGGCTAACAACACCCGTAAAGGCGGATTAGCCACTGCTCCCAAAATGCAGAAGGACTCCCCCAAACGCCAGGAATCGTTGGAGGAAACCTTCTCGGTTCCCAAAAAGCCCAAAAGGCCCAAAACCAAATACACCAAAACCCCCTGGAACTTCCAATCTCACATCTCTGAGATTTTTTAGCGAAGACTTAAAGGATGTAGTAACGATCGCGGTAATCGGCAAAAACGATACCAATGGATCAATAACACCTGAAAAATGGTTAAGCTAAAGATTTCGGGCAACTTCTTGGACGTCATGCGGGAAAACTCCGGACCACCTCCCATTACAAGCGACACTGGCTCCCCCCAAGGCCACGTCAAATTTATCGCTTATGCTGATCAAAGATCTCTCGATCTTTACACCAAAGCCATATCTGAATTAGGCGAACTCTCCTCCTCTGAAAGCATTCTGGAGATCATCAAGCTCAGCAACCCTACCCTTGCGACTCATAGGGACTTTATAAATGCGCGTCCCTCAACTCTCTAGCGCAGACTAATGGCATGATTCGGTTCGGCTTCGAGTCAATACACTTAAAGATTTATAAAAAGGATGAGCTGGATGCTGATAAGCAACCTCCTCCTCCTTTAACCGAATTAGCAAATTCAGCCTCAGACGTTGGAACGCCGATTTACTTTTCTGAAATGGATAGCGGCGACTCCAATCTATCCGCGGCGACAACTATGTCGTCGGTCTACACCTTTTTCACTCTGTCGGAAATGGAAACCGACGACGAATTAAAAAGAGATCCTTTACGACCAGAGGATGAAGATGAGCTCTTGGGCACATGTTCAGAATCGGAGGACTCGAACAGCACCGTGGAGGAGGCTTCTCTGGTAGATTATAGCAAAGATGATACGGTTTCTCCAGATTAGTCCCTATCACTCTAAAAAGGCCTCGGCCGCACTTATTCTGCGTCTTTCCAAAAACGTTGATGACATCATCCTAATTCAGGAGGCGTGGTTCATGGAATTGGGACACCTCTATACCTCCGCTTTATACAAGAGAAAAAGGTAAGATTAGAACTTGTATACTAGTGAAACCTAGCCTAGATACTTCCTATCCTCAGCCACAAGGACATAACCGTTACCAGACTGGAGACTGGCATATCTAGGTCACGATCATGTGGACGCTTTCCCTGGTGACAACCTAGAAAGAGTGGTACTGGAAGCTGGGAGGCTAAAAACTGGCCTCATCATTGAGTGCGACACTAACGCCCATCACACGGTATGCGGCAGTACCGCCATCAACGGTAGAAGTAAGTCACATTTTGATTATATAGTATATATTATATTATAAGTACTGGACCCACTTTTATAACAAGAAACCGACAGGAAGTGCTAGACATCACTCTTATCTCCGACAACATCACTGAAATGCTAACGAACTGGATGGTATCGTCTGAACACTCATTGTCAGACTACAGATTCAGCCCTAGTGATGCTCCTCTCAGCCAACCAGCATTCCGCAATTATCGGAAAACTGATTGGCCAAAATACAGAGGAATACTGTCAGAAACACTATCTAGGCCTAAGTAAAAACAACTCTCAGTGAATCCAAAAGAGGAGATATGCAAGATTTGATGGGAAATATATATGACGTTTAGGCCAGGACTTTTTTTTGCTTTTGATGTTAATTGTCTTGTTTAAGGTTGTCTTAGAGACAATAGATACCAAATTATAGTCTTCTTTTTTAAAAGGGAGCGACATTTTTCAGATACTGCACCCATATTGCAGAATGCAATCAATTTTCGGAACAGATGTTGCTTGGTGTTTAGGCCTAGTCTTGTTTCTCCATATCTAGTATAATATACTAACCGTAGACCTCGCCTTGCTTCCTAAGTTGGCAATATTTGGTTCAGTTTTCTTTTCGTTCTTTCAATATATTGAAAACATGCATTTGTTGTCCTTTAACTAATTTGTGAGAGTGATGAAGTTCCTAGGCTGATACAGCTGTGACTTGGTGATGTTTCATTACTTTACGGCGATGATAAACTCCTCAGCGTAGTCCAAGTGCTTGAGTTTAGATGTTAGGGCCCATAAAAATCTTTTAATTAATCGGTGTTAATAGAGCGGCGTTAAACACACCAATAGTCGATGAAGCGAAACATCCTTGTGTCACGTTACTCATTCTGCGTAAGGCATGTCAAATACACTATTCTAAAACTCTAAAGTTTTAGAGCATGCGAGTTGATTGATTTTTATGGCACGCTCAATTATGATGCGCTGAGTGTTGATGCGGTTGACATAGGTGAAATCAGAGTGCAAACCTCTGGGCGCCGAAAGTGTCTTCAAAGTCGTCTTATATTTTCTTGGGAATAATTCATGCTATTATTTATTTACGCAATTTTAAGAAGCGTGCGAATTTCTTTCTAGTTTTTGAATTCCACAAGCTTGACGGGAAGTCCTATTTCCTATAGTCCTATAAGGACGATGTAAAATCTCTGCAGTAATTGTTACTACTGTTTTTAATAGCTTCTCGGCAACCCCATTCATTCCTACCACCTTAATGTTTTTGAGTGTCTTAAACACGCCAGCGATATCATCTGATAACTCATTTTGAAGTGGTTGAATTCAGAACCGCAACAAAATGCTTCTTTCAATCATTTGGCGGCTATTTATCCGAAACGAGCAGATCACCACAGTCGCATAAGATCATTCCTCTCTTTTGGTCTGCTGAAATTTGGGATCTTAGAAGCCTTTTCCCCTCGATTAGCCCCTAAGAGTTTCCAGAAGGTAAAGTACTCTATTTTCCTTGCCATATTTCGAAACTACTACGAGTATATCTACGAGCATCTGATTTCGTTTACAGTATTACAACGTTCATAGACGGCATGCTAAAACGCAAATAGTTGGCACTCCTTACGAGAGATCTTTCTTTAACCGTTGGCTCACTGAAATGCTGTTTAGTTGGTCGGAGTTGCACTGAGTATCCCAATGGTGTTGACGTGGTTTGAAATTCAATTCTACGAGTATACACACATTTGCTTCATTTTTTAGACATCTTTCAGGACGACGACTAATCAGCCTATGATCGATTTAATTTTAATCCGGCCCTTTTGATGATACTAGGTTGATTTTGTGGGAAGCTTCGTACTCAAACATATTGGCAAAGCAATTGGTATCGCAAAAATAGACAAATCGTTCGCCGTTAGAAATTCGTTGTTGATCGATACTTGGGCATTCAGTTCTCTTGCCATGATGTACGAGTTTGTTTATTTATTTATTTATCGAAAATAACGTACAAAAATAAATTTATAAATTACGTAAAATAGAAGGCATCAGGGCAACAAGACCATGGATGCCGTTGGGAAGTAATTACATATTTAGGGAAGATTTGCAATGGGGAAAAGGTGTTTCATTTAAGTTAACATGGAAGTAAAAATTAGTGCAGATTTCTTTGTAGGGGATAGTAAAGGAGTTATCTTAATCGATTATCTTCAAAAAGGAAAAACCATTACAGGAGCATACCACGCATCATTACTTGCCAAGCTGAAGGCAGAAATGCAGGAGGCAGAAATGCAGAAGGCGGAAAAACGGCCACATTTGCAGAAAAAGAAAATCTTGATTCACCAAGACAACGCGCCATCTCACACGTCAGTGGTTGCCATGGCGAAAATCCATGATTTCACCAGATCTAGCCTCAAGCGACTTCTTTTTGTTCCCTCATCTAAAAACTGCGCTCGGAGGACAGAGTTTTTCGTCAAATGAGGAAGCAATCACCTTCGTGAACAATTATTTTGCAGAGAAAAACTCCAAGTACTATTTGGACGGGTTAGAGAGATGGGATCATCGCTGGGAGAAGTGTGTAGAGTTACAAGGAGACTATGTAGAAAAATAAAAAAAAATTGAGAAAAAATGTCTTGTATCATTGTTCGGTCGGAAACTTTTCAGACAACCTTCGTATATATTTTTCTTATTGCCGAATGGTATAAAACGATAATTCAATTCATCAGTATTCCCACGGTAATCCAGGAGAGATTCATGTAACATGTACATGCATTTAACCGAAAACATACTGGTTAAAATTACGAATGCGGACAAACTAGCATTTCCTAGTCTAGATCTCGGTTAATCAGTGTCTCCTCTACTGACAATAACTGCCGTGACTATTCTAGACACCGGTAACTGGAACCTGAATTTATTCCCTTTAATCATTAAATTTTAGAACGGAGTAAGGTTATATGGTTTGGTGCCAAGGAATACCCGGCACTAACATAGTTTTGCCAGAATGAATCTATCAACTGAGGATGAAAAGCCAACTTTTATAAACACTGTTAATAACATACATTCTATGGATCCCACCTTAGATTCAAAAACTTTATGGAACCGGATCAAAGCCTTAAGAACGTCAAATAACATTAGAGGTTTTCCTTATACTTCCTCAATGATGCTTTGGTATATGATCCGACAAAAATATCCAACATGTTCGCGAGTAGGTATATGGTCAAAGTAAAGTAAAAACACCACCTTTCCAGATGTCGTTATCGCCAAGAATCAGTCTTTTAACTTTAGTCAACTGCCTCCTCAAGCAAGCAAAAGCACCGAGCTTCTATATAAAATATCCAGAAAGGAATTTGATACTACGCTGCAGATTCTTAGCGGTTCCACACCAAGTGAAGACAAAATAACCTATACAATGGTCAAAACAGCATCCGACAGCCTTAAAAACCGAATCTGTTTGCTTCACAACAACATTCTTCAAACTGGTGTCTTTCCTCACCAGTGGAAGAAAGCTATACTCCAGCCGATCCCGAAAAGCTCTCATAACGTGAACGTCCATCCAAATAGATGGATATCGCCCAATATCGCCCGTAGAATAGGTTGGTTAATGGAAAAATGTACACGTAATGGACAAGACGCATTTAGACCAAACAGAGGAGTTCACTCCCTTTTGCACCTAATGGAGCATAAACTGATGGACAATCTTTCATCTTGTAAGCCCAGCGTTGTTATGTCATCTGATTTAGAAAAAGCCTTCGATCGTGTTACCAACTTTCCTATAATAGAACAGCTGTACAACTGGGAAGTCCACGAACAAATTTTAAAGGTAATCTCATCCTTCTTAACTGAAAGGACTTTCTGCGTTGACGTCAATGGCTTTATCTCTAACAAAATGCAATTTGAAAACCCCAAGGGTCTTCTTTATCGGTTTACCTATATAATGCTTACATTGATGGACTCATTGCCGAACTTGAACAACCAAAAAACAACCTGGACATCATTGGGGTTTACGCAGACAATATTTTTTTAGTTGCTTCTGGACTTCCAGCAGTAATGAACGACGTATTTAGATCCGCAGATAATCTTATACATGCCTGGACTCAAAAAACCAGTGCAATCGTTCCATCTTCCACAATTGAAGCTCTATATCTTTGTAGAAAACATAAATTAACCCGATCGTAATTCGGAAAACCAATATCGTTCTAAAAAGAGAACTGAAATGGGACCTTCACATCAAAAACACCATCAATCTGCTAAAGAACCGGAACAACGTCTTAAAAGTGATATGTTCTCGACGTAAAGGCCCTCACCTTGAAACAACTTTGGTAGTAACTAAATCATTGGTGGTAAGTACCCTACAGCACGGGCTCACACAATACATGCGGACCTCTAAGAAAAACTTCGAGAACATCGACATAGCCATTGACCAATGTTTTCGGACGGCTACAGGAGCCCTGAAATCAACATCAATTGAGGCCTTAAGAGTAGAAGCAGGCTTTAAATCACTTAACAGATTGGGACAAAAAAGATCAGTTTAATTAATAAGCAAAGCAATAACCGATTCCACCCACCCCTCATCCAATTTCACTCGAAATTGTATCCAGGTCAAAACAAAACAAGACAAATTCGATCTTCTCTTTGAATAGAATACTGAGTTTTATCTCTCTCTACGGATTTACTCCTCTGTGGAAGTCACTTCACCTCAGCAAATCCTCACCGCCCCCTTGGAAAAGGCACACACTACTCATTGACATTAGCCTTTCCAATTACAGTAAAGAAAACACCTCAAAGCAACAATTCATTCTCCTACACCTACATTAATCCAAACAAGAACTTTATACGCGGATGGATCCTTTAAAGATAACAATACCTCCTATGCAGTGATTGAACTTTTGGATACAAATGAAGACATCACTCCAGGTGCAGCTGGTAGTTATCTAGCTGAAATGGTGGCACTGATAAAAGCGCATTCTTTAGTTCTATCCAAGAATGTAAAGACACTTATCCTCAAAGAAATATCTTGACGGGAATCAAAAGTCCCAACAATAACTATTCAACCCTTAACTACATTCGGAGCGTTTTATACAACAACGTCAACATTGCTCTGGCATGGGTTCCAGGCCATGTGGGTATAAAAGGAAACGAGATTGCAGACGCAGAAGCTAAAGAGGCGATCCGCTTCCCTCTAGTAAATGAGGGACTACCAGGCGTTCCCCACCTTATCTGCAAAATCTTCAATGAAATTGAAAAAGAAGAACTAATTAGCTCGTGGCTTAAGCAGGACAACTTTCTACGGATGCATCATCCTACACATCTCAGGATTCCCTACTGTAAAAACTTCTCCAGAACAGAATGCATAACTCTCTTTCGAATTAGAGTAGGAAAAAGTGTATTTTCGAGTCGACATCTTTTCACCCATAAACGCCCCGATGAATGTGTCTTATCCGTTTGGCATACCCTTGCGGAATGTCCAGTTTCTCGCCAAGTCTCAAGCCCCGAACCCGTTTCTTCAGAAAACAAACGTTTACGCATAGCCGAGATGCTTGATCCATCCAATATAAGATCCTTGCAGCGAGTCCAAGAAGCCACAACAAATCATAAGAGTTGTCTGAAAAGTTTCCGAACAATGATACAAGACATTTTTTCTCAATTGTTTTTTTATTTTTCTACATAGTCTCCTTGTAACTCTACACACTTCTCCCAGTGATGCTCCCATCTCTCTAACCCGTCCAAATAGTACTTGGCATTTTTCTCTCCAAAATACAATAATTGTTCACGAAGGTGATTGCCTCCTCATTTGACGAAAATCTCTGTCCTCCGAGCGCAGTTTTTAGATGAGGGAACAAAAAGAAGTCGCTTAGGGCTAGATCTGGTGAATAAGGCGGATGGTTAAGCAGTTCAAACCGTAATTCATGGATTTTCGCCATGGCAACCGCTGAGGTGTGAGACAGCGCGTTGTCTCGGTGAAACTGGATTTTCTTTTTCTGCAAATGTGGCCGTTTTTCCGCAATTTCTGCCTTCAGCTTGGCAAGTAATGATGCGTGGTATGCTCCTGTAATGGTTTTTCCTTTTTGAAGATAATCGATTAAGATAACTCCTTTACTATCCCCAAAAAACAGTCGCCATTACTTTTCAGGCCGAAAAAGTCGAAAAAACAGTTTTTGCTTTTTTTGAAGCCGGATCGCCCTTTGCAGTCCACTGTTTTGACTGAATTTTTGTTTCGGGCGTATAATGGTATATCCAAGTTTCATCTACAGTAATTAATCGGCGCCAAAACTCGGATTTATTGCGCCTAAACTGCGCCAACAGAGCGTTGGAAATGTTCATTCGAACACGTTTTTGGTCTAACGTAAGCAAACGCGGCACCCAACGCGCGGATAGCTTTCTCATGCCTAAATCTTGATTTAATATGTAACAAACACGTTCTTTGGACACTTTCATAACCTCTACTATCTCTCTCACTTTAATTCGGCGGTCGTCTAACACCATTTGGTGAACTTTAGCGATGTTATCGTCAGTGGTTGCAGTTTTTGGACGTCCCGAACGTTTATCATCTCCCAAGCTCTTACGGCCACGTTTAAATTCAGCAGCCCAAAATTTCACTGTGGTAAGTGATGATACAGAGTTCCCATACACAGAGTCCAACTCATTTTTGATTTGCGTAGGCGTATTGCCTTTCAAAAACAGCTCGATACTCAATTCTTCCCATTTTCATAAAAAAAACACTCACATCGACTCACTCAAACGACTGTCAACTAAAAACGGTGCGTCCAAAATGACTGAAACTTCGGTAAGTAACTGTCAAAAGATGCACAACTAGCATTCACTAGCTTTTAATAACGAGTGCCGCTATCTTTACGGAAACTTTTCAGACAACCCTCGTATGTATATTAGAAAAGGTAAAGAGAGTAACACGCCCACCGATGGCCATCCCTTGGAGGTTTTTTTTTCAACAATGCGTCTATGTTTTCATAGAAAGCTCGTATAAAATTATCACAATAGTTGTTCTATCTATATATTATAAAAATGTCTTTATCCTTACAACTTGATACCTCTTCATATGTATTAGCTTCTGTACTTACCTTATAACAACATTATACAATATATGTAACACAAAGTTTAACTACCTACATACCTAATTATCCTATTTTACGAATTAATTACATTTGAATCTTTAAGGATTCTCCTTTTTCAAGACATTAACCACAATAATTGCATTTCCCCTATATGTCGCCATTCATACTTATTTTTTTTCAAAAAAGAAAAGAAGCTCTTTAGTGGTGTGGTGGTGTAAAATTCTTTTCTGTTTTCATTTCCGCGCAAATGATGGCGCAATAGCCAAAAAATCCTTTTTTCTTCTAAGAATCACCGTCCCAACTTGTACAAGCAACAAACCAGAACGTCCCATCACATCTATTTCTCGTCCGAGAAATGGTTACATGCGGTGTCTTGCTGTTGTACAAGGAAATGACCTACGAGATATAAAAACGCAACATAGAAAATAGAGAGGAGGAACCTGAGTTGAATGAACCCCGCATTGCACTCTATCTCTCTTCAAACCGATCCTCGAATTCTACCACATTCAACCGCTCGGTCCGGCTACTGAAACCCGCCACTGACGTGGATATACTCGTAGTTCTTGCCCTTATCTGTCGTAGAAGATCACCATGTGATGCACTTAACTTACAATTTTTACGAGTACATGATGATGAATCCGTTCTTTGCAGAGTTCTGTCTACGTATTCCGTTTCGTACCTACATACTGTATATGTGATAGAGTTAGTGTCAGTGTCCCCGTTTCCATTGAACTCTAAAACCGAAACGAGGTAAGGGCTCTTAGCCCTACATGCACCTCCGTGTAGGTAAGTGCTCTTCATTTTTGGATGACCATTAACAAAAATTGTGTTTTTTACTCTTCTTCACGTTTTTTTTTTTTTTACTAAACTGCGCATTATTCCGTGCACAACCCGAAATGCTCGTAAAAGTCGTAAAACCCGTGTTTTAATATTTTTATACCCTTGCAACCACTACAACAACAATCATCAAAGGGAAGGAGAGGAGAACTTAAACGACAATCGAATTACAGGCGCGCGGGTACTCTCTACCATAAAAAGGACAAAATGCAACCTCGCTCTGTGGGGCCAAAAGGTTACTTCAGTTTTCTTGAAGGAATAGGCACACCGAGTGGAGAAGCCACTGGAGGAGCTTGGCTCATATGCATTCATGGTCGGTATCGGTGTAACTCTGGGAACGCACTTTATCTCATCCAAGAAAACAGAAACTCGTCATTCAGTGCTGGGGAATGGGAATAGGAATGGGAATGGGAATTGGAATTGGAATTTTTTTTTATGACATTTTGTGGTCAAGCAATGACGACTGCAACGTGTGGAGCACTGTAATGGAATTTGAAATTTGATTCCTTGGT
This sequence comes from Volucella zonaria, assembly GCA_963966105.1. Classification (NCBI taxonomy): domain Eukaryota; kingdom Metazoa; phylum Arthropoda; class Insecta; order Diptera; family Syrphidae; genus Volucella; species Volucella zonaria. Next base: position 74,905,194 of record OZ014530.1, on the reverse strand, counting down.
TTTATAATTTATCATACTTTCTTGAATTTTTGCTGCAATTATTTTTTCGAATATTGAAAGAGGAAATCCTAAAGTATCGCTGAACGGTTGTGATGAGAGGGGAAAGGGGTATTTTACTATTAAAGTGGAAATGATGCCGTAACCAGACTCTTTTCGACCAAGAGCTACCCTATATAATCGTTTATAAAAGACGTATTCGTTTATTATCGTTCTCGGCGATTTTAAGACAAAGTTAAGATTTGCTCCCTCTACCTGAGCATCAAACCTGTCGAGTTGTAGAGGCTGAGTAAGTTCAATGAATTTCTAGAAGTTCTCCAGATAAGTCCCGAAACTAAAGTGGCAGGCCGCGGCCTTGCTGTTGCTACTAAAATTCCTCCCTCAAAGGAGGAATCAGGGGCTCAGCCGCATCGGCAAGCCCCATCTAAGGCGCCCTACATAAGACGCTGAAATGCTGTACGCATTATCAAAACCATTGCGGAGGTTGAGAGTAGTGCGGACATGAAGAGCAAGGTTGAGTGTGCTAACAACATCCTAAAAGACGGATTATCCACTGCTCCCAAAGACTCCCAAAGCTAAAAGACTCCTTCAAGCAAGAGATCGTTGGAGGGAACCGTGCCGGTTCCCAAGAGGCTCAAAACTTATAACGTCAAAACCCCTGGGCCTTCCAACATCACATCTCAGAGGTCTTTTAGCGAAGGCCTAAAAGATGGAATAACGATCGCGCGACCAAAACGACACCGACGGACCGATAACACCTGAACGGTGGCAGTTGGTCAAGGTAAAGCTTTCGGGCAACTTTCATGCGGAATAACCCACGACCACCTACCATCATAACCGACGCTGGCTGGTATCAAGGCTACGTAAGACTTATCGTATGTGCTGATCAAAGATTTCCCGATCTTTACACCAAAGCCATAGAATGATTAGAAGAGATTTGGCCGGGTGCAAAATTCAAAGTCGTGGCTAGGGACGATATCCCTCGCAAACCTAGAGCCTGTGTCTGGATTCCAGCCGAACCCTCCTCCCCAGAAAGTATTCTAGAGATCATCAGGCTCAGCAACCCGATACTTTCGACTCATGGCTGGAAAGTCGCAAAACTGGAAGAACTAAGTTGCCCTTATAGATGCGCGTAATTGTGAGCAATAAGGAATCCCTTGACCCTCTAGTGCAGACTAAAGGCATGATTCGGTTCCGTTTCGAGTTAATTCACCTAGTCTATAAAAAGGATGAGCTGGATGCTGATAAGCAACCTCCGCCTTCATTAACTGATTCAAGCTTAAGTCTTTCCAAAAATGTATAGCGACGACTCCAATTTATCCAAGGCGATAACTAAGCTGCTTCTGGCACTCTGTTGGAAATGGAAATCAAGGGCGAACTAAAATGGTCCTTTACAATCAGAGGAAGAACATGAGATCTTGGGCACATGTTAAGAATCGGAGGACTCGAACAGCACGGTGGTGGAGGATACTCTGGTAAATTGTATCAATGATACGCTTTCTCAAGATCACACAAAAAAAGGCTACGGCCGCACTTATTCCAAAAACCCAGAAGACATCCTCGTAATCCAGGAAGCAGGGATCGTAGAAGGCGTGGTTCTTTATCTTGGGACACCTGTGTACGCTCCGTTCTATACAAGAGACAAAGGTAAGATTAGAACTTGTATATTAGTGCAACGTAGCCTTAATGCATTTTTACTTCCTAACTTCAGCGACCCTGACTTAACTGTTGCCAGATTGGAAACTGCCAAAGGCTGCAACTGGCTGGCATCGGCATATCTTGGCCCTCTCCCTGGTGATTTTCTAGAAAGGGTGGTACTGGAAGCTGGGAGATTAAAAACTGGCCTCATCATTTGGTGCAACGCTAACGCTCATCAAACTGAATGAGGCAGTACCGACATCACCGAAAGAAGTGAGTCACTTTTTGATTATATATTATAAGTACTAACCTCATTGTTTGCAACATTCACAATGGGCCCACTTTTATAACAAGAAACCGACAGGAAGCTCTAGATATCACTCTTGTCTCCGACAGCATCACTAAAATGCTAGTGAACTGTATGGTATCGTTTAAACACTCACAGAGAACATCGATTACACTATATCCGATCTTTGGTTTGAATTAGATTTTCATGTAAGCTTCCCCTCTAGATCCTTCTGGGAGGAAGATGCTTTCATGGAGGACAAGTCAGATGGATCTAAAACTGATAGCGGGATTGCTGGCAGTGTTTTCTTAGAAAAGCTAAATTTTCCGTCTTGCACACCACTGTAGTGTGTTCCAGGCGGAAATTTTGGCTGTCCTGACTGATAAAAACGTGATATCTACAAAACATATCCGCATCTATTCAGATGGACTCAGATACATTAGATTCTAGAGCCGCCCTTGAATGCCGATCATCTCTTACGGAGATGGCAGTGCAGTTCAACCTTCACCTATGTTGGGTGCAGGCCCACAGAGACATTCCAGGGAATTCTGGGGATGAGCAGTCTTCCTATTCTACCGGAAAAGGGTAGCATCGGTATACCAATCGCTACGTGCAAATTAATATTAAAGCTGGATGCTAACAAAAAAACAGAGCTTAGTTGGACTCTTGGATCAACATGCCTAGCGACCAAGCAGATCTGACCAAAGCTGGATCTGAATCGCTCTAAGAGCTTGATCCTTCTAAATAGGAAACACCCCAGGGCCATGATAGGTGTCATCACTGGACACTGCCTTATAGGCAAGCATGCAAGAAGGCTTGGCACCTTTACAAATGATTTCTGTAGAAGCTGCATGGACGGGTAGGAGGAATGGACATCCTTAACCTACTCTGTACATATCCAGATCTCTCCCAAAGAAGAAAACTTCACTTAGGAGCTTTATTCTACAACGACTTAAGCGATCTAAAGAATATAGATGTCAACAGTCTCCTAAGTTTCATCATAAGCTTAAATTGGTTCCAAGTGTAGGAGGATCATAGATCCACGTGGCATCACAATGGAACTATTGTCCTAAGTGGATTGGTCTTTTCAACACCTACGTTACCCTAAACTAAGATTTGCGATCCCACTTCAATATTCACTTAAGGATTACTATGTCTCCAGATCAATTGGTTAGATCGCTAGTTACACTTTCCAAAGAACGAAAAAAGACCTTGATATTATGGATAACACAAGAACCAAGCCATCAAAATTCTATGAGATACCAACTGCCCTTGTTCGATATTAAGGCCAATAACTTCAGCGCCTATTATTCATCCATGTTGGTTCAACCGTGATGGTCTTGCTTGCAAACCAAGTCTGTTCAGCTATACGAGCATATCACCACAACTTCCATCCATCAAAAGTAAACAATTTTACGAGATCCTTGCAATCTGTTATGGGGGAAGTCTTAAAAAGGGTTACATGAAAATGAAGGTAGGTATCCCTGGTAGACCAATCATCAGAGCATGCAAAATAATTGTTCATAAGAAGACTTGGTTGCCTTCGGACCAAGAAGCTATCAACCAAAATGGCCACATTCATACTGTTTGCATCCCGAACGGCCGACTACTTTTAAGAATCCAGAACACCTTCTGTAAATGCGAACACCCCGAATGTTACAACGACGACGTAGAAATATAGCAAACAACCATGATGTCGGACGACAGCAACCTCAGGAAATACACATGACAATTGTCTTAAAAATACGAGTATCCAATAGTAAAAAGGCTATAGCAGCTCGTGAGCTTTATAGGGAAAAGTTTGTGAGAATAACAACGATTTTCCAAAAACCGAATGAAAAATTAGTAGAAAAAATTGTATACTCGTAATAATACAGTTGCTACTAAGAATAAAGGAAAGCTGCCTGCAGATACATATTGCTTAAAGTGGCGCTACCGTTTGGGTGGACGCGGACCTTAGACAATAGCACTTTCCATTTATCGTAATATTGTCCTGGACTAAACGTCTCTAATTATGCACATCAAGTTAACAGAGGATCTCTGGATCGCGTCGTACGTATTCATTATTTCAGCATGTCCTAGCCATCTAAGTCTACAAATTTTGGACCCTTCTGTATGTACGAATTCTGTTTATGCCAAATCGGAAGGAATCCCGCTCTTTCGAAGCAATGAAGAGGGTTTTTAGTCGCTTTGTACAATGCAGGTTTCTGTCATACAGCAGAACATAAACTTACAGAATTTTTGTTTGTTTGCTATTTTGCCTTTGTTTTAAATTCGAAGAAACAGCGATTGGTGAGGGTATTTCTTGGCTTTATTTTTATGGTTGTATCGTTGGTTTAACGGCAGAGCTCAGGGAAATGAGCTTTTATTATTTTAGAGTTGTGTCTGTTGTTGTATACTGTTCGAATCTTTGGCGTTGCGTATCGTAGTCAGTTAAGTCTCAGCTTTCCATATTATGGGCAAACAGATTCCAGTTTGTCACACTAAACTTTTTGACTATTGTGATCGCTTGATCGTTGAACCGGAGGACATGTCTTCTTTTATATTTTAAGTCAGAGGTCTGATGTCCAACATCACACACTATTACTTGAGATTGAACAAACAAAATTAAATCATCAATCGCATTTAGATCTCAATACTGTGATGACCGATGCAAAATACTGCGTCCTACCTTCAAATTTATTCCTCTGTTTAAAATTCGGTCTTCGTTTGAGGATTTTGACTTTAGTTAATTTTCCGGGCTGGAAGTCACACTCGTATTTGCCGATGAGTATGATGCAAAGAGTTTGAATCGTTCACATTGTTCACACAATTTGTTCCAGTTTATCAAACTAATGTTTCAGCCATCAGGCATGCACTCAACCCTGCATTATTGATAAATTGGTGTCCGCCTTTTGACTGATTACAACTCTGACTCCGGACTTCGTAGATTCCTTCTACAATAAAAGGTCATGTAAGTCCTCTTAGAAAATACTTTCAGTAATATCGTTCCGGACGTTTTGGAACAAAAGTTCCCATCACTAAGCGAAACAAAAATTAAAGAAGGTATTTTTGTAGGTCCAGACATTAGAAAGCTTATAAAAGATCCAGCTGTCATTCCTACTCTGGATTCATTAGAAAAACAGGCCTGGTGTTCATTTGTGAAAGTAGCAGAAAACTTCCTAGGTAACAATAAGACTCCAGGTTATGCAGATGATGTAAAGAAAATGCTGGATGCTTATCATAAAATGGGATGCAACATGTTGCTAAAACTTCATTTTTTGCATTCTCATCTCAATTTCTTTCCTGAAAATATGGGTGATGTAAGCGATGAGCACGGCGAGAATTTCCACCAAGACATTGCTGCAATAGAGCAACGGTACCAAGGAAAATGGGAACCATCAATGTTGGCAGATTACTGCTGGTCGCTTATAAGAGAGACTCCGAGGTGTTCTTATAAACGGAATGCAGATGCTTCCAAAAAAAATACAACAAAATTTTACAAGAAATAACATTTTTCGGTAATATTTTTGGTTAAATTCTTAAATTCAAAAAAGCGTTTTCTCACAAAATCCCGATGTGACCTGGCTATTTTATATAATTTTCCAGATTCTATAAACTCCAACGATTACGATTAAAAAATAAATATTGTTTTTGTTGACCAGTGTTATTTAAGATTCTAAATGTGATCTAGTTTTCTGATATACACTGAAGAACGCGCTCTAATAGCTGAAGATGATCATCAACTTTAGTACTCGCTACGATTATGTCGGCCAGGTATAACATAATTTGATTACTGTCAATAAAATGCCTAAAAATCCTAGAGATAAATCTCTGGAAAACGCTTGGAACATTTTTAAGCCCGAAGGGCATCTTAAGAAACTCAGATGGAGTAACAAAAGAAGTTAAGTGCGTCGAATAGGCAGATATCTTAACGTGGTGAAAACCACTCTTAAGGTCCAACAATGTAAAAATTTTCTTTCCCCCGAGGTACTCCAAGCAATCTTGGAAGGGAATAATTACCACGGACGGTAAGTTTGTTTAAAGCACGATAATCTATGCACATTCGAGTTTCGCCCGACTTGTTCTTTACTATTGGGTATATATTCGGTTTTTTTTTTCAAAATTTGAACGTTTAGTACTCGTATTGTCCATATTGCCCATCTGAAGCTTGACTTTTTCCCATCTTTCTGGCAATTTGTGGATCCCATCCCAAAAGAACTGCGCCGGCTTGGCAGCCAAGAATGAATCAAGCCAATTTTTGATATTCTGCTCTGATGTGAACTGTATTTCAGTGAGGGCGTTCTGCATCGACCGGAACAAATGGTAGTCAGAAGTGGCAAGGTCTGGGCTATAAGGCGGGTGGGGTAAGACTTCCCATCCACTGTTTTCCAAATAGTTCTTAACCGGAATAGCAACGTGGGGCCGAGCGTTGTCATGATGGAAAATTATTGCCTCGTGTCTGGTCGCATATTCCGGGCTTTTTCCGGCCATTGCTCTCTTCTAACGGATTAATTGTGTTCCGTAGAGTTGTCCATTGATGGTTTCACCCGGTTTTAGCAGCTCATAATACAGCACACCCATCCGATCCCACCAAAATACAGAGCATTACCTTCGCGCCATGGATATTCGCCTTTGCCGTTGATTTGGCTGGTTGGCCGGGTTTCACATATGATTTTTTGCGCTTGGGGCTGTCGTAATGGATCCATTTTTCATCACCAGTAACAATCCGATGCAAAAATTACTTCCTTTTGTGGCGTTCCAGCAGCATTTCGGACATGCGAAACCGCCTTTCGACGTCTCTCGGCTTGAGTTCATGTGGAACCCAATTTCCTTGCTTTTCAATATATCCAGCTGCTTTTAAACGTTTTGAAATGGCTGCTTGAGTGACACCCAAAGATTCTGCGAGCTCTTCTTGTGTTTGGCAACAATCTTCATAGAGTAATGCTTCCAGTTCTTCATCTTCAAACTTTTCTGGCTGCTCAGGACGTTTATCGTCTTCCAAGCCAAAATCACCACTTTTAAATCGTGCAAACGACTTCTGGCACGTTCGCTCAGCTAGTGCATGTTCACCATAAACTTCCAAGAAAATACGATGACTTTCGGCAGCAGTTTTCCTCATATTAAAGTAATGGAGAAGAACTCCCCGCAAAAACACTTTTTTAGGCACAAAGTTCGACATATTTGAAAGAAAAAAAATTATTGTTGTTTACGCTTCAAATGAATGAAGGCCAAGACCCATAGAATTCATTGCGTCGACGTTATCGACTGACAGCTGGGTAGAATATACGGACGGATAAAGTAGTCGGTTCACACATTCACACATTGAGAACCATACATTCACATATTGAGGTTCACGTATTAACAAATTGAGAGTAAGCACTTTCATTGGTGGATACATTGAGAGAATGAAGAAAAATTGTCGTAGCTTGAAAAGAAAACATGAGATTAATTGACATTTCAATTTTGCTATTGTGCCAACGAATGCCACGGATTTTATGGGACTGTCAATTCCGTAAAATACGTCAACGTCAACCTATCCGGCATCGTAACGGATGCAACGGATTCTATGGGCCGGAGCCTTGACATATACTAAAATGACGTACAATACAAGTTACGCCATCTTTTAGCAAACCGCACAAATTAAGTTATATGCCGAATAGAACAATGGATGAGGCGTATGGAGAGTCACTAGGTTCGATAATATTTTGGTCCAGAAGATCCTTTATAATATCGTTCACTTTCTGCTTCTCAGCGAATGACAGTCGGTGAGGAGAACAGAAGAAAGGAGTGTCATTCGTAAGCCGAATATGCATCTCATAGCTTGGAGGTTCAACATTCAATTTGTCAAAGTTCAGATACTTTTCCTTGACGACCGAAGGTTTGGACCAATATTTAACTCCTTATTTCATGTGGGTTCTATGGCACAAATCTCAGAAAACCCGCCATCCTGAAAAGCAGAATCATCCCTTCCCGAACTGTAATTGACTGTTTTGCCGCACGGCGCACTACTATCCATAAGATACGAGTATCCACTTTCCCAACTAATCGAACTGAATGTTTTCTCATAATCAGGGGCGTAAGTACAATAATACACAGAACTTAAACAAGAATCAATATTTTTAATTTCGGAAGTACATTTTTGCGGAGAAGACACACTTTTTGAATTCATTTGTAACATAATATTAAAAGCTCGTAATCCATCGCGACCAATGAACAGAGGAACCGGTATGGCATCATCTGGAATAATCATGAACGAAACTTTTCTTTTTAACTCGGAAAGAATAATGCAGCAACAGGCATTACCGTAAGGGAATAGTTTAACGTTTCTTGATCCTTTATATTTGGATTCCGAGAGCTTTCCTAAGGTTATGTCTTCTTGAACCAATGTCTTCCGAATAAAACTAATTGGACTACCGGTGTCCAAAAGAGAATCAAAATTTTCATAATTAGTATACTTATTTTCTCCTATGATAAATGAAACGTTCACCAGTTGTACAGTTGTATTATTTCTTCTTCGCTATCGTTGTCTGCATGAACGGCTCCAACTCGTCTCTGTTTCGACTGTGGGCAAGTCTTGTATGTATGTCCAGTTTTGAAGCATCGGAAACATGAGCCTGGTGGTCTTTTCTCTTCTGGACAACTGGATGCAAAGTGGCTGAACTTTGAACAATTGAAGCACCTTTCTTGTTCTTTGACGGAAGTATTGCGGCCTCTTACTGAAGTTGTAGGCATTGTTGATGCAGACGACGGACCTTTCTTGGTTATAAGTGACGGCAGCGGTCTCGACAACTCCTCTTTTCGTATCGGGGAGAAGTCTTTTCAACTCCAATATGGATTTGGCGGCGTACAGGATTGAGATACTTGACGAAGTATCCCCGATACCTTCCATGACGAACTCGAGTAATTCGACTTCGTCGATGTCTGTGTGCTAGGCAATTTCTTGCATAGAGAGAACGTAGCACAGCAGCGACTCATCTTTTAGCGGTGAACGGCGACTCAGATTGTGGTAGAATTATCGGCGAATTCCGTCAGCAGTACCTCCTTAAGGGAATTACAGCAGTTGACGTGAACGGTTCTCAGAAAGACCCTGGCAGTTCCTGTCAAAAGTCGACGAGCACAAAGATATTTGGTGCGATCATCACAACAGAGCGACTGGGCCACATCTTCGTAATCTGCTACCCACTTCGTCGCGGGAGAACAAGGGCACTGCGTTCTCTATGTCGTTAAAATCCACTTTTTTCACAGTTGTTGGGACGGATCTTGCAACTCCTGCTGAAATTCCCTAATAAGCTTCCTCCTTTCCAACCGAGCAAGCTCTCGTTCCTCAGCGTCATCAGAAATATTCCCTGAATTTAATCATCCGCCAGACGTCTGCTACCCAGCTAAGTCAGAAGTTGGTACATCATCAGAAGAGAGTACCTTGTCAGAAGTAGTGGCTCCGCCCGAGATAGCTGCACAATCAGAAGAGAGTACACTGTCGGAAGTCGTGTATACGCCAGAAGCCCCTGAAGTTTCTTCGTCTCTATTTTGGAGCGCAATAGTACCAAATGTACATTGAGCGGGTTTGCACAATCGTCGCCGTTGTTGGAATGTCTATACCTGCCTCATGCAGGGCTTTCGTCATTTCGTTTTTCCCACGTCGATCAGGCATCGTGATTCTTCTAAATATTTATTTATTGTGTTGGGCGTCCATCTTGTTTGCCTGCTCGCACCAGAAGAAGGAAAAGGGCAAACAGGAAGCTCAAAAATCCTCCATCTTAACTACGTGTACTAGAGCAGTCAAATGGGTTTACATTTGTGACGGCTTAGTAATAAGTTTTACTACAGTATCAATGCCCTAACCTTCGATCTGAGCCGATATTCGTGGCCAGTCTGCATGCAGTCTATATTTTATAGCAGCTGTAGTATTTGTCGTATATTTTTGTTCGATCAGTGTTGACTTCCCAAACTTAGAATAGTGAAACGCTCTAGGACAGAATGTACTCGTACAAACAGATTCGTATATTCGGCTTTCAGTTTACTGAAATTTGAATTTGCAATTGCAATTTTTCAAGTACTTTGGATCCTAAGAAGGCATGCTTGATCTACAAGAAACGTGGCCTCTCAAAGGCAAATATAGTATTTTTCCCCAGACTAAAATGATTCGTCAGCAGCTGCATTGGTTAACCAATCGCTGCTAATCACTCTTTTGGGTAATAAAATGTTCGGTCTTTAAAGATCAGAAAAACCTTGTACGATGTTCTGCATTTTTTAGTATTCGGCCCTGTTTGCGCCGACCATCTTTGGCAAAGATGTAAATGAATCTTAAATTTACAGATTCACAAACAAGCAACTTGGTCAGTTCAAGTTTGGCATGAATCGAAATAACTGGTCTAAAAAAAACTACAAGCTCAGCGTGTTTAGTGAATATGGCACGCGTTTCTTCCAAAAGTAGCCCTTAATGTGTAGTAGCTCAGGTTTTTTTTGAAAATGTTTTCTTAAATTTTTACAGTTAAACTGAAAAAAATCTAAAAAAAAAAAGTACTCATCCTTGAAGAAATAGGAGGTTGAAACCATTTTTTATCCTTTCCGTTGATCGCTCTCTCAGAGTTTAAATCCCTCATCAGTCAAAAATGAGTACCCATACATGTAATATACCTACAACCAACATTCCACGATCCTGAACGTGATTAAAATTTAAAAGAATCCTCCAAAACGAATCTCAACGGACGATGATTGTGACGCTGGATGACTGTTAAAAATTTAAATCTCCTGTCACAATTAATCAGACATGTTTTTTTTTTTTTGGTTTTCATGTTTTTATTTTGTTCTTCATTTCTGGCTTGGTTGGTTCTCTGATCTCACTGATCTCCCTTTCTGATTTGATCCCCAAAACCACAAAAATTTATTTTTTAATATCTCACACAAGGACGAAGCAATAAAAGCAACAGATAACGCAAAAGTCGCATAAGAAACCCAAGCGTACGCGTAACTTGAAGAAGAGTTTCTCCAATGGCCACAGTATGTATTGTATTAAAGTGTTCCCCTGAATCCACGTCACATCCTCTTGTGATCCTCGTCGGGGTTATCCTCTTCGTTTGCTAAAAATACGATCAATCTTCTCTCCCCCTTTTTGTTGTTATTTTATTGCATTCTTAGTCACAGCACCAGCACCAGAACCAGTGCCAGTACCAGTACCAGTGCCAGTGTCAGTGCCAATCCCAGCCCAAGTCCCTGTTTTGATGTGGTTGCTTGTTAAGTGGAACCCTGGAGGGGGTCATTCAGGGACAGGATATTTGCACACTCACTACTACGTGAATTTGCAGTCATCGCAGTTAAGGGAGGGAGCACAATAACGTGGCGACTTTTGCATTGAATAGCGTCACGCAGAAGAGATTTGCTGGTTATGTCCGGTCCGGCAGAGTCGCCATTATTATCAGTCCCCAAGCACCCCTTCAACGCTCTTTTTGTGTGGTGTATCTTTCGCCAGTGCTTCTAGTGTGTGCTGGTGATTTGCTGGGCTCTGTTGTTTTTGATTAGGGTTGTACGCGGCAACGACTTGTAAAAGGCTCCTTTGGAAACGACTACACTTGCGTTTGTTTCTGTTCAAAGGCGTTTGGGGCACAGTGATAGAAGACAAAGAATTGTTGTCCGTTTTTCTCTTTTTGTTTTTTTTTTTTTTTAAATGACAACACATACCCATGAGGATTGCCATCACGACAGCAGCGGTAAGTGTTACGAGGAACGAATTTTGTTGTTGTTTCCACTGTTTATTTTTTTCGAGTGAAATTTGCATTTTGTGTGCGTTACGTTGAGTGGATTTGGACAAAACATGGTTAAGGGGAGCGTTTTAGGGTAGTGGGACGAATAATATAGTGTGAGTTGTTTGGATGGGGTTATACAAATTAAGGCGCGGTGTTTTGGAATTTTTTTTATCTTCAATTTAAGCCATATTCCCTCTTCTTGTGGTTTGTTCGCTGGGAAATATGAGATTTTGGCTTTCGACTCTTCGAAAGAGCTGAAGATTAGATTAAACGATTCCAAGGAAACTAATTGAAAATGTCAAGCGGTAAGTGAATCGCTTAATTGTTTATTTAGAACGTTAATTCATAATTTAAGGTTAATCTGTTCTTTCAAAATCGTTATGGGTTTAGCGTCTGCAAATCCTATTTCAAAAAATAATTTGGGGTTCATCCATTAGAGAATCTTCGCTAGCAGGTCTATGAAAAACGGTTCGGAGAATGTACAGATATCGTTTAGAGCCTTAGGACATGTAATGTGGGTTAGTGACTAAAGATATTTTTCGCCTATGCGCACTGTCATTATGAAAACGAACCATCCGTCTTAGTGGACCGTATTGGAAGAGATCGTCAGAAATCAGGTTATTCGACCCGGAGTGCGATCATAAAGAGTATATTAATGCCGCATTCTCCGGCTTGATAGGATTGCACTTGTAAGGAACAACTCTGTGTAGTTTGTAGTCTTCTACCTTCGCAAGCTCTCGCTGGATAAGTGGAAGCACCCGTCGTACAAGGCGGAAGTCCTGGCAATAGTGAAGAGTATGAACCGAACTGGTTAAGCATTTTAATATTGTGGTAGGTATGTAGTTGGAACTCGCAATATGGCGAAATCGGTTCCGCAAGCGGGCCAAGAGAGCTCAAATTGCAGGAGATGGGCAAATAAATAGTTCGCCAGTCTATGAAAAGAAGCTTACACGTCGATGCTCTAAGTGAAAACTGCAGAAGTTGGAAGGAGCATCTACGCTTGGGGGTGCGGTGGGGATTCGAACGCCGTTTTATCTACATATGCTTGAATGCAAGTACTTTATGAGAACTTCTAGAATATTTAAATTGATGAAAAATGGTACAGAAAGGAGAAGGCTTTCATGTTTCTTTTTTTTTAAGTTTAATTTAACATCTTGCGCAATATTATTGTAAAAAGCAACGGTCTTTGGTCATTGTTGGAAAAGACAGTTCACTCTTTACGGGCTAGGTGTCAGATCGCATCCAATTTTATTATATATCAGTGGCCACAAGCCATAACCGCTTAAGTCGATTTTTAACACTTTTCATGAGAGCAGTTTTAAGTTTTAAAATTTTCAAAACCTCATCTACGGCTAAAGAATTTTTGTAGGATACTTGATTGCAGCTTTTGGAATAGCGAAGCCACCGAACTGAGTTTCAAATAAATTTGTTGCCATCTTCATCAACTCGTTTCCATGAAAATTTAGATTTAGAAAATTTTGCAATTTCAATTATTTCCATCTTATTTGCAAAGCTGTTAACGAATTGATACCAATCTCTTGGCGTTTCAATTTGGACATTCCTTGTTTTTTTTTTTAAACGCTTCATTGGCGTACATATCACCTTGATCAAAAAGCTCTCGGGGGACACCACCGTGTGACACTCCCGTTGTTCCGATTTGAGTTCTGTTTGTTTTCGTTAAGTTGGTAAATCTGTTGTTGACATTCCCTCTAAATCTTAGCGTCATAGCTTGACATTTGCAAAAGTTACGTAACCAAGAGTACATCTATCTCTGTGTGTGTTGGCGATTTTTTTTTACAATTTTAGGAATGCTGATTGTTTGTCACGGTTACCCCATGGACCAGACGAGGAGTTCGACAAGTCAGAGGAGGACATTGTTTATCTTATTGATAATGTATTGGAAAATTTTCCTGTAAACGTGGAAGAGATCGCTGCCGAGTCAAAGCGTGATGTAATAGTACAGAAGGTAATGTGGTATGTTCAGCACGGTTGGCCAAAAGTTCTTCCTCCTGTTGAAATCAAGTTCTGTTTGTGTGTGTGTACTAACGTTCTTTTTCAGAGCGAGAACTTCTGTAGAGTAGTAATACCGAAAACTTTGCAGCAAAGAGTATTACAGATGATTCATCACGGCCATTGGGGCATAACGAGAATGAAGCAGATTTCTAGGCGATATTGCTGGTGGCCCAGTATCGATGAGCAGATACAGAAGACGGTAAGCCAGTGCAGTGCATGTCAGCTGAATGCTAGTCGTTCGCCGAGGGAATATGCCAGTTGGCGCACTACGACGGAGGTTTGGGAACGATTGCACGTGGACTTTGTGGGGCCATTTAAGAAGAGTATGTGGAAAATAGTGGTCGACTCCAATTCGAAGTTTCCCTTTGTAATTAAAATGTCTTCATCTACTTTACTGGCAACCACTCACGCATTGCAGTCCATTTTTGCGTTGGAGGGTTTACCAAAGACTTTGGTTTTCGACAATGGGCCGCAATTTGCATCCAAAGAATTTGCCGATTTTTGTAGGAGAAATTCAATTCAGCATCTGACATCTGCTCCTTTTAACCCGGAGTCTAATGGTGCCGCGGAGCGCATGGTCCGCACTTTCAAGACGTCTTTATTAAAAATATTAGAGGATTCATTTCAGAACGATGACGCTTTGTCTATATTTTTGGCGACATATCGCTCGTCGCCAGACAATACAGGTATATCGCCAGCAGAAAAGTTGCATGGCCGAATCCATCGAACAGTTCTAGCGGCCATGATTCCAGATATGCAGGTTAAGACGAGACTCTGCGAGGATAAGTCTAAATTCTCGCCCCAACAACTCGTTTTTCTTGGGCAATACCTTAATAAGGAGAAATGGATACCTGGTGTTGTACTGAGGGGGCTTGGTAAAAAGATGTATCTCGTGCAGTTAAAGAGTGGCAGTTGCAGGGGACACCCGAACCAGCTTCGAACTCGAGAAGAGAACCAGACATCACAAAATATTGAGCATGGAGCAGTCAATGGTAACGCTTTTTCTTTCTATAACCATGTTCCGACTCAAATTACAGAAAGGACACCTCAACAATCACCTTGCTCGATGTCCATAAATGACTCTGTGGTCTTAGAGAGGTCTGCTGCGGTAGAGCCGATTGATTTGTCGACTCCTCAAGCTTCTTCATCACCTCAGCAATTGACTTCAGCTAGGCGGAATGCAGTTGAAAACGCAGTTACACCTAGAAGATCTGAGCGTTTCCGCGCTAAGCGAGTTGGATTCTTTGCTTGAATTAGATGCGAGGGAAGCTGTTGCATCAGCAACTCTTTTGTGTCACACAATATTGCAAAACAATGGTAACTCTGTTTAATTACCAACTAATGACATTTCAGTTGCCGTGGAAATAAGCACAAACCGTAATTTTTTCTTGGTGGTTAACCTCACACTTCGATCTGTGCGTTTAACTAAAGAGGTTTAGTTTTTGTCTACGATCAAGTGAATTAAAGTTATATGAAATAGACGTTGTTGTTCTTTTTTAATTAATTTGCTCAACAAATATAACAAAATTTGCAGCAACGAACTTGTATTAAATTTTGCGTAAAAAACAGATTTAAAGGTGCGCGAACGTTGGAAATGTTGGAAAAGTGTTTCGGCAACGATTCTCTAAAGAAAACGGTCGTTTACCAGTGGCACGAGCGGTTCAAAAGTGGTCGTGAGTCAATCGAAGATGGTGAACGCAGTGACAGACCATCGACATCGAAAACCGACGAAAACATTGATGAAGTAAAAGAAATGTTGGTCAATAACAACAAATTAACCATCAGAGAGATAGCGGAGGACTTGAACATTGCCTATGGATCCGTCCAAGACATTTTGGTTAATGATTTGGGTTTCCGTCGTGTAGCAGCAAAGTTGGTGCCAAAAGGCCTCAATTTCATGCAAAAAAGAGACCGTGTTGACGTCGCAAAAGAGATGATTTGCGAGGCTAAATCCGATCCCACATTCATCAAAAGGATCATTACTGGAGGCGAGACGTGGGTTTATGAGTACGACACGCAATCCAGACATCAGGCAAGTGAATGGCGTTCATCAAATGAGCCGAGACCAAAAAAACACGTCGTTGTCAGTCAAAAAAGAAGGCAATGCTCATGGTTTTCATGGATTATAACGGTGTAGTGCATCATGAATTTTTGCCAGAAGGCCAGAGAGTAAGCAAAGAGTATTATTTGGGCGTTATGAGAAGTTTGCGTGAAGCAATTCGCCGAAAGAGACTAGAATTGTGGGCAGAAAACTCGTGGATTTTGCACCATGATAACGCACCGTCGCGGTCGCACAGTGCCATCATTATTCGTAATTTTTTGACTAAAAATCCAACAAATACCATCCAACAGCCACCGAATTCACCTGATTTGGCTCCCTGTGACTTCTTTCTCTTCAATCGAGTTAAAAAACCACAACGGTGAACGCGTTTCAGCAGCCGAGAGGAAGTACTCGTAATGGAAAAATCGCAGGAAGCACTGACGGACATACCGAAAACCGAATATAAAAAATGTTTCGAGGATTGGATCAAGCGCTGGCATAAGTGTGTTGCAGTCGATGGGGATTACTCTGGAAGGGACGATATAGGTTTAGATGAATAAACTTGTATTTCCAATTTTCTGAATATATTCCGGGAACTTTTTGATCCTGCTTCAACGAATTTGTTATCGATGATGTCAATATTTTCGGAGTTTGTTACAAAAGCAATAAACATTGCAGCAACAAAAGAGTTCTTGTTTTCCCAGAACATGAATCGCTGTAGAATGTCATGTGTTTAGTCTCTTCAGGTAAAATCTTCAATAGCTTGCAGATGCAAGATGAAATTTCGCTTCCGCAATGACGGGCCATAGCTTCATGCCACATTAAACATTTTGCGTTATCGGACTCAAAATCGTGAACCGTTAAATTAAAGGTCCAGAGTTGTCTTTTATAGAAACTTATGGAATTTCTTAAAAATGGGGTTGGCAAACATTGTTGCAGATCAAAGGCTAAAGTTTTAAAATGTTTGGATCTTATTGCCTCTTTTTTGTCGTTGCGTTTTGTTTCATATGCCATTTCGGCCTTATCCAAATGATTTTTTTTTTGTTCAATCAATGTGAAATTTTCGTTCTCGGATTCGGCAGCTTTTATCTTCGAAACAAAAGTATCACAAGTAGAACATGTGTCTACCTTCGGTGCTTTGAACTTAAGACCCATAGTTCTGAAAATTTATGAGTATTTTGATAAATTTACCGGATTCGAGTATTCTGATTTATAAAGGCGGTGCATTGATGTAAGATTAAGGCTGGCTGGTAAATATTTTTTGTAAGTGTCCCTTCGACTGTAGTGGCTTTCATATGCAGGAAACCCAGAAACATGACTTCTTACTTCTTCTTCCACGTCTGCGTTATACTTATTGGCAGGAGTATGTTTTCCTCTCATATTTTTAAATGGAATTGAAGGACAGTTTCGTCAAAGCACTGAAGAAAATGTTTTTTACAAACATTAAAAATATTTCCGTCAACTTCCAGCGGATATTTCATAGTGTGCTCCCGTTTTCGCTTTCGGTTTTCAGCATTAACCAAGGTGTCACATTTTTTGTCTTCTATGCGTATCATGGAATCAATATATAAAATTCTTTGGTCATAGCTCTCTAACGACCAGTAGCGTTTAAACAACAAATTCTATTCTTTCGCTGCATTTACTTCTACAAACATCAAGCGGCTTGCAAGCTCTAGCCTGAACAGTCTTTACACTGACTGATTGATATGATTGGCCACTATTTCGAAGTTCAGTACGAAGCTTTTTCTTGCATTTTGGTCTTGTTAATGCTTCTTCACTTTGAACTCCCAGAGCAATCATATCATCATTTTCAGAATATGAATTATTAGACTTACTAGATAAGCTAAAATCTGGATCTTTCAATGAATTTGAATTACCTTCTAATGTAACGTTTTCAGCTTGTTTTAGTTCACCTGAATAGCAAAAAATTGTATACAATGTAATTCCCCTTTTGATTAAAAGACGGATGGTTACAGAATATTTGGATCTAGCTTTGTTCTTTTTTCTATCGACCTATCTCTGTTGCCGGCTGTCAAACACTATCTCCCACCATAATTGTCTTTTTTCCATCATGGCCGTCGATCCTTCCTTGTGAAGTTGGCTCCGCTCTACGTTTACCAATGCTCGAATGAAGAGGGCGCAACGCTTATACCAACCTCACATTACATTAAATTTATACTACCCTTACAGCTCAGTCAACCTGACACTATGATCGACCCCGATCATACTATGAAATAACAATATTCTTATACAATAAAAATATTGTTCTTAAGTACATTTTTACTCCGGCAGGTGTTGCCTGTCATTACAAGTGACCACCGTGTCAGTACCATTTCCTCATCAGCGCGCCTTCTATGTACAATGTTATTATATGGCATCTGTGTTAATTGACAATTTTCAACATCAGTAATTACATAACGCTCGTTTGGTAATATTTTCTTTACCACGTAGGGGCCGCGATATTTCTGAACAAATTTTTTGTTAAGTCCAACTGTCGTGTCAACTTGTTTGATCACTACAAAGTCTCCAACTGCGTATTCTTTCACTGGTGCACTATGTTTCAAGAAATATTGTTCGTTATATTTCTGCGACTTTTGGATAGCATCAGAAGCTTTTGACCTAATCTCCTCAAGGTTACGACTCGCGCAATGTTTTATCTTATATTCTAAGTACTCTAACAATTCGTCTACAATTTTGCCTCGTTGATCTACACCAAACAACAATCTACTAGGGGTTTCTTTTGCTGAACTGTGGATACTATTATTTATGGGGTATTCTACCTCTACTAACTTATTAGACCAATCCGCGTGATTGATAGGCTCGCTAATCTTACTCAACGTTGATTTAAACCCGGTTTACTCGTCCGGCCTGGCCAATAGCCTGAGGCAAAGCTACAGCGAATTTTACATGTTCGATGTTATTCTTAAGTAGGTAGTTGCTGAACGTAAAGCACGAACCTCGGTTGGAAATAATGCATCTCGGTCGACTGTAATAACTGAAATATTTGTCCATACATATACGAGTACATACTTCTTTAGGCTCGGTAGAGTTGACTGGGTACAATCGTACGAATTTCGTGAATGCATCTATGACGAGAAGGATGTGTTTACGTTTTGAAGTCAGAGAAGGCAACGGCCTAAAATGGTTCACATGTACCGTATCCAAGGGTAAAGGATTCTTTGGGATACTGTAAATGTTACGGTCATTAATCCTGGCTGGAGCGGAATACATTATACACTTGATGCAGTTTTGTATAAACACTTCTATCTTACTCTTCATGTCTGGAAACCAATAGTACTGCCTTACCTACTGATAACATTTCTCAACCCCTAAATGACCTATCTTCTAATGTATCATTCGTATTACATTGTCCTGCGTATTACATTCCGCATCTAATCTGCGGAATATCAAACCGTCCCGCAATTCATAGTGCTTAAGTGACTCCTTTCCTAATCTTTCTCGAATTTTCCGGATTATTGTGCTTGTGCTATCTGGATGTTCTACATCATCTTCACCTAAAGCTGCAATTATTTGATAACGACTAAGTGCGTCTACATGGCCCATTGAACTACCATTTCAATGCTGTATTGAGTAATTATGGTTTTCCAACTCTAATGCCCATCTAACGATTCTTGGATTTACGTGTTTCTTCCCCAAAGTAAGAGTTAGTGAATTACAATCAGTAATAATCTTAAAAGGGATGCCCTCTAAGTATACTCTGAATCGCCGTAGTGAATAAATTATTGCTAGTGTTTGAGAAGTATGCGATTGGATGAAACTTTCCGTCTTCTTGACGTTGCATTAGTGCTACACCAAAACCGTGGCTACTGTCGTCACAATGTAGCTCAGGTTTCCCAATCTGGCCTATAAACTGCTAACACTGGAGCGCTAACTAATTTATCCCGCAGTTGCCTAAACGCTACTACACACTCATCCGTAAAATCGTACCTGGTTTCCTTACGTGTTAGCTTCAAAAGCGGACTTTGAAAACGAAGGGACAAAACGGCGGAAGTAAGAAAATAATCGTAAACACCTTTGTAACTGATTTTCTGATTTCTCGGCATCGGATATTGTTTAATGCTTTGTTCAGTAATCGCTGTCAAAGGGTTGTGGTTGGTGACAAATCCTCTCGTATTAGGAATATACAAGCAGTAGTACCACAGGGCTCAATACTTGGTCCAATATTGTTTTGCATCTTTATTAATGACCTCCCCAAAGCTTGCTCAAATACTAGTCTTCACTTCTATGCGGATGATGCGCAAATATACCTATCTAGACCTATTGGTCTAGTTGAGGATCTTGTTTGCAGGTTTAATGAGGATTTATCCGCAATCTACCAGTGGTCGCTACGTGACCCTCAACCCAGCAAAATCTCAGCTGATTTTAATATCTAAGAAACTGCACAATGCTGAACTACTGCCGCCCATTTACCTCAACGATACGCGATTGCAGTTCGTTGAGACTGTAACCAACCTGGGTTTTAAGATAAACCGATCCATCTCCTGTATAAGCCACATCAATTAAACTGTGGGACGAATTTACGGAGGTCTACGCAAACTTTGGCTGCTCTCTTGTTTTACTCCTGTTAATACGAGGCTGAGACTTGTTACTTGTTCCGTATATTGATTACTCATCAGCAGTGTACTGCAAACTCGACTCCCTATCTCAGCATAAACTTACTGTGGCATTCAATGATGTGGTAAGGTATGTGTATGGGCTACGTCGGCATGACCACATATCCAATTATCATACAAATATCCTCGGTTGTACGCTCCAACAGTTCTTGCATATTAGGTGCTATATCTTCATGCACAAAATTATTCGGACCAAGTCGCCACCATACCTTTTTGAGAAACTTCAGTTCGCTCGTTCGCCTAGAACATACAGCCTTATAACTCCATCCTCGAACTACTTAAACTCCTCGCGCCTTTTCTTCGTCTTTGCCACCAGACTATGGAATTCTCTGCCCACAACAGCAAAACAAATAATTGGAGCAATACAATTTAAGAATGCTATTTTGGAGCATATTCTATAAAAATGCAACAGCAGACTATTTCTTGTCCTTTACTATTCCCCTCCTCCACTCTATCCATCCTTTTGTTTTCCTTTCCTGATTAAAGTATCTCTTACTGTTAAATATAAATTTTAAACTAATCTTGTATATTATCCATAATTTTAAGTACTATAAAAGACTAAGTCTTATTTGTACATCCTTAACTGAATAAAATTGAAATTGAATTGAATTGAAATTGTATGTGTGCATCCGCAGGGCGTATGCCTGAAGCATCCACCGAATAGCCCAAATATTCTATTCTATCATATGCAAACTTACACTTTCTCATTCTAAGTTCCAAGCCCTTTTCATAGATGTCATCTAGATATACCATATAATCAATTTGCCCGCTTCAATTAGGTCTACGAATATTCCATGAACAAATCGTTGGAAAACGGCTGGTGCATTTTTCAATCCAAATGGCATCCTAAGATATTCGTATTGCCCGTCTGGCGTAACGAAAGAAGTGAAAGGAACTGAACTTTCGTGCATTTGCACGTGGTTAAAGCCATCTTTAAATCAAGCAAAGTATGTAAAACAACGCTCACCGCCAAAAAATTCAATACAATATTCTACGAGTATTAGAGGCAATGGGAAATTATCCCTTATCGTTTTCTTATTTAAGGCGCGATGATCAATACATAATCTCAACCTACCATCTTTCTTCTTCACTAACACGACTTGTGAGGCGTAAGGGGATTTGCTATGCTGAATTATTTTTCTGTCTAACATGTCTTTTATTTTTTCACGTATTTCCCTTCTCTCAAATTCGGACAGCGGCCTTGATTGACAATGAAACGGTGTATCATCTACTAAATTAATTTTCATTTCATATTCATGAGATTTGCACCCGTGGGACTAACATAATTCTGATAGATAACCTCTCTCACTGTATCTAACTGCGATTTGTTTAAGCGCGGACAAATATCAACTTCATCGATTGCATCAATTGCAAAGGTAGCAGCTCCAACATCTTTCAGCGGAATTTGTACGGCAGTTTGAATTTTTTCACTATCCCAACCAATTCTACTACTACTACAACGTGCTTGACTACTGCGATCACTTGAAATATTCAATTTAGACGAACCAAACACATCTCTTTCCTTAGACTTCATTTTATTATTAAATTCACTTTTATGGGTAAGAAATATGTATATTAAAATGATACAAAAAGTTACGTCCCAACATCAGTGGCAACGTCATGGCGTCATCTGGAAGTACCCAAAGAGTCAATAGTTTAACTTGGTTAAGGAATTTAGTAAAACATTTTATAATACCCTATGTACATATATAATTTATTTCGGCCAAGTCCGATATAGTTCGTAGATTGCAATACCTCAGACACTTTGATGTTGCTTGGGATGATAGAACGCTTGATAAGGTTAATCGCGCTACCGGTATTGATGAGGGACAAACAATTTGTGAAATAGGAATGTTTGGTTCGACTACCTATAAAGGCAACACTTACCGTTTGTGTTGCGCTGATCACGCTTTCGAACTCGTCTTTGTCATCGGACTTCTCTTCTGCTAGGGCCTTCGTAACTGCAGCAACAAAGCGCTGGTGTTTGCATTGCGCCTTCGGACAGTTGTAATGGTAATGTCCGACTTCGCTGCAGATGAAACACGCGTTGACAGGTCTCGTCGGTTTCAGGAAACTGCTCTTATAGTGCCCAAACTGTGAGCAGTTGTAACATCTCACTTCGGACTCTGGCGGGGACTGCGGTGCACTTCGGATTGACTGCGGTTAACGACTACTCCCCACTTCTCACTGCGGATTTTCTTGTGACTGCACGCGCTCGTTTATATTCGTAGCGGTCCAAGCGGTCAACTAATTCGGCGATGGTCCTGGCGTCGTTAATCAAGGTTATGTTCGGGCTGTTGTCGTCAAACCCGTCCACGACGAACGAAACCAATTCCCGTTCCGGAACAGATATTTTCGACGCGAGTGCTTTCGTCGACATAACAAACTCCAGACAGACTCATCTGCTCGTATACGACGTTCTTCCAGCTGACGATAGATGTCTCGCGCGGTTACTTGTCTCCCGAAGGTTTGAACGAGTGTGGTCTCAAGTTCATCGTATGGGACTACTCCGATGGTACTAGACAAATCCTTTGCCGTTTCCCTCAGCAGCTTGGGCACACCCATACACTTGTCCTCGCCCGTAAACCCACGTGTCTCTGCGTACGTTTCGAATTCGTTGAACCACTTTCGAATGTCATAGTGGTCTTTTCCACTGAACGTATTTAGAGCGTCCGTGGTTCCTAGATTAGGATAATATCATCTGCGTTTTTTGAAAGACGCAGAATGAGTGCGGCTGAAGCCTTTTTTGAGTGATGGGGATTATTCTGGAGAACCGAATCATTGCTACAGTTTTCCAGAGTAGCCTCCACCACGGTGTTGTTGAGATCCTCCGATTCTGAAGATGTGCCCAAGAGCTCATCTTCTTCCTCTGATCGTATAGGACCTCGCTTTGCTTTGTCATCGGTTTCCATTTCCGACGGGGTGTCAAATAAGGAAATGGACGACGTGCTTGTCACCTCGGATAGATTGGAGTCGTCGTTATCTATTTCTGGAAAGGATATCGACACTCCAGGGTCTGAGGTTGTGTTTAGTGGTGTCTCCGTTAAAGGAGGAGGAGGTTGCTTATCAGCATCCAGCTCATCCTTTTTGTAGACCCTTAGATGAATTGACTTAAGGGATTCTTTATTGATCACGATCAACGCGCATCTATAAGAACCCCGTAGTTCCTCCTGTTTCGCGACTTTCCAGTCATGAGTCGGAAGGGTCGGGTTACTGAGCCTGATGATCTCCAGAATGCTTTCTGGGGAGGAGGGTTCTGCTGGGATCCAGGTACGAGTTCGAGGTCTGCTAGGGATGTCCTCCTTAGATACGACCTCGAGTTTTGCATCTGGCCAAATCTCTCCTAAACCACCTATGGCCCTAGTGAAGAGATCGAGAGATCTCTGATTGGCACATGCGATGAGCTTGACGTGGCCTTGGTGCCAGCCAGCGTCGCTTGTGATAGGAGGTGGTCCGGGGTTTTTCCGCATGATGGCCAAGATGATCGAAAGCTTCAGCTTGGCCAGCTGCCACTGTTCAGGTGCTATAGAACTGTCGCGGTCGGTATCATTCCTATCGATTACCGCGATTATTAAAGCGTCCTTTAGGGCTTCACTGAAAGACCTCAGAGATGTGTTGTTGGATGGCCCAAGGGTTTTGGGCCTCTTGGGAACCAGCACGGTTTCCTCCAATGATCTCTGGCGCTTGGAGGAGTCTTCAAGTGTTTTGGGAGCAATGGAAGCAGTGCGTAATTCGTCTTTTAGGATATTGTTAGCCCACTCAATCTTGCTCTTTATGTCCGCACTTCTCTCAACCTTCGGAATGGATCCGAAGGTTTTGATGATGCGTGAAGCATTTCGGCGTCTTACGTAGAGCGCCTTAGATGGAGCTTGCCGACGCGGCTGAGCTCCAGATTCTTCCTTGGGAAGAGGAGTCTTGGTAGCAGCGACAAGTCCGTGGCCTGCCACAAATTTGCTGCTGGTGGAGGGGGGGTGGAGGAAGTTGTAGGACCATGGCTTGCCACAATCCTACCACACCCTGAAGGTTTCTTTTTAGGCTCGTTGCGCTCGCCTTTAGAGGATAGTGCACCATGGCCTGCCACAGTTTTACCTCCTCTCGACTCTGTAGGAGCCTTGCCGGTAGTCGGTGCAGTCACCGTTCTACCGCCCGGTATTAAAGGAGTACCGGCATCGGATTTTGTTTTTACTGCTTCACTATTTTTTTATTAATCTTTTTCTGCCGAACAGAGCACTCAGACAAAGAACTAGTCCATTGTACTCCTTGTAAGTTGATTTTAATGGAATTTTTCAGCTTTTCGAAAAAAGATGAGTAAGCGCTTCAGTGATAAAGTACCCGCACCCACCACGTCAATGCCGAGTGCATGCAGCCTAATACGAACGTAAGCCGGACATTTACAGAGGTTGTGCCTCGCGGTGTCGTCATCATTTTCACAGCAAGCCTCGCAGGATGTTTTATCACTTATACCTAGCAAATTAATTTGTTAAGAAAAAGTGTAGTGCCACGTCACGACGCCAGTAAGCAAGCTGCAATCTTTCCTGCTGAGGGACAGCAAGAAGGCCGCTGACTTCTTAGAGCCGTAGGGAAGGATTCATTTGGTATGCATGTAACCTGGCGAGTCATGCCATCTGCAGTTGTGCTCATATGAAAACCAACTGTCAATGGCAACCTTTAGCCAGGACGCAGACAGAACTAATGAAGGTTGTTGCCTGGCAAGTTCATCGGCGATTTAATTTCCCGTGATACCCATCGTTACATGGGACCCAGACAAGACTCAGTGAATTCAGCCTTCCGACAGTATTCAGTGATGTCTTGCATTCTAGCTTGGAAGTCGTAAGATAGTTCAGCAAGGCTCTAAGCGCAGTTTGGCTTTCGATACAGATGCAAATGCTTCGCTCTCTCCACCGGTTCTTCGCCATAGATTTCGTTATATTATATCATATATACTTGTATGTATTGTAGTATCTGCGTATATCTCCGCTTGGAAGACAGACGCAAATTTTCGTAACGAGGAGTGAAGTCTGACGTTGTCGTTCTCTAGAAAGACATTAGCGCCGTATCGTATATCGGTTTTGGAGCCGTCCGTGAAGGCCCGACTGCATTCCTTTCCTGGCTTAGATTCTGGCAGAAATGGTGGCTTTAAGCACTGAATGAAATAGACCAAACGGCTGCCTCCTTCTCGTAAAGAGAACAACCTCAGTTTTAAGGGAATTGACTGAAAGCCCATTTCCAGTGCACCAACCGTCGATCAGGTCTACGGCTGCCAGCACTTTAGAGCAAACAGTCGCTAAACACGATCCAGCAGACA
Source organism: Volucella zonaria (assembly GCA_963966105.1). Classification (NCBI taxonomy): domain Eukaryota; kingdom Metazoa; phylum Arthropoda; class Insecta; order Diptera; family Syrphidae; genus Volucella; species Volucella zonaria. The sequence continues at coordinate 74,879,555 of OZ014530.1, read as the reverse complement.
ATACAGCTACATCAAGCCTGCCTACCAGATTTTGAAGCGCACTTTCGCAAGATCTTGCGTGTTAGTAAGCGTGTTGCATGGCAGACAGAGGATGCATTCGCAAGGCAGTTTTGTGCACATGGATCTCGACCCTTCTCTCCATGTTCGTCAACATAAAGAAAGCCAGGTCTGAAGCTCTTGGCAAGCGTATAGTCTTCTTTTCCGATTTTGGGTATAAAGGCTACTCTCACTGTTTGCCAGGGTTTTGGTATGTATGCCAGTGCAAGGCTAGCCGTGAAGATTCTCTCCAGTATTACCAGAAACTGGTCTATACCTTTTTGTTACATATACAAACGGTGCCAGGCGACTTGAAACCATCAAAGCAAGCACCAGCATGTTTAATGACAACCGACAAAATATACCATCTACAGCGTATTGTGTTATTTAGTTAACTATCAGTTTCGTTAATAGGAGCTGGTTCTGATTAGGTTACCTGGGAAGTGAGCCTTAAGCATGAGACAGAGAGTTTCTGCTTTTGACTCAGTGTAGGTGCATGCCATTAGATTTTTCGAGTGATTCCAGTCTAGTTGATCTTCCCCTTTTGAGGATTTTGACCAGCCTACTGGTCCCACCGACAGTTTCGATCTTTTCGCAAAAGTCTTTATAACAGGCACTGTTCAAAACCCAAATCAGCTTCTTATATTCTCTTTGCTTCGATTGTTTAGAAGTTTTGTGTTTTCTTTATGAAGCCCCCAAGGGAGTGCAATCTGCAGGATTTTTAGGTGGACATGCCAGTTCAAAATACTTGATGGGGGTACCGCTCAGGTTCTAGATTGCCGAGCTCCTCCTTAAATCGTGTCAAGCTGGTTTTCTGCGGATTCCTCCTCTTCAACAAGCTCGTAACTTCGCATCGGATTCTGTCGATCACTTGATGTCTTATTCTCGTAACATAAGTTAGAGAGAGCCTATATTGTTAACAACGTGATCAGACGATATTATGAAATCTAGGAGAAGATTTTCTCTGACGTTTCATTTGCTACTGCCCTAAAAAGTATTCTGAACATTAGTATCGCAGCATATGATAAGTCCTACCTTCCCGTAATCATTCAGCTACTGCCTTCGGTGGTAGTGGTAATAACGAATCGTAGGGAAAATAAGCAGACGCAACGGCGACAACAACATAGTTTATGCCTGCAGCAACTAAGTCTTGCTTGCAAAAGTGCCCAAGTTTAGATGATGAGAGTGAGTTCGGCACATAAAGGCAAGTTCTCGGTTTTTCCGATCGCACGTCCTAAAGTGGTGTGAAACGCGTTAAACATGCATACGTAGGGATGCAGTAGCAGACTACGAATGTTGAAAGTTGATCTGAGTCTCTTATCTGCACTTATTTGGCAAAAAAGTAGAAATTAATCCTTCCAAGGTGCAGAATGGGACGTGAGTCATCCCTAGACTTAATGGTTTCGACAAAAGTTTTGTTTAAGCCCACAACAAGAGAAGAACCTTCAGATCGAAGAAATTGGCAGGTTTCAGTGGGTGTCACTTCCATTGACCTGTTTCTCTTCTTCATCGCCACAGGGCGCCTTCGACAGCACTTGCCGTCTATTTTACGCCGTGCGCTTGCGCCACGTC